>OFHU01003329.1:0-625671 GCA_900245905.1 Lacerta viridis | reverse complement strand
ATAAGTGCGCTGGTCCAGGGCATGCCTGGCGCAGCACAATAACGATCGCGGAGAAGCCTTCTTGTCCTCCAATCGCGCGCGAGTGAGACGTCATCGCCTCCCCTTGGTACCGCTGGCAGGTGCACCCGCAGGAGGAATAAGGTCGGTTGGGGTCAAAGCAAGAGGCCGTTGGTTGGGATCCGTGTCCCACAACAGGTGCTGGGGGCTTTTAGGGCGGTTGCGGGACGGGCTGGCCACGGGCCCGCCTGAGCAAGTAGGCCACCACCCCTCCCAGTTGTTTTCCCGTCGTGCAGCCGGCCTATTTTGCACGCCAAGTGACCCAGGCGGACTTTCCCCCCCGCAAGGGCTTATAGAAGTCCGCGACAGTTTCCCCTTTCCCTCGGCTCCGACCCGTATCGAACATCCTCTGGACCGTCTTAGAGGGGGGAGCTTTTGGGGGCAAGGACTGAATTATGATCGTTATAAGACTAACATTCTAGTGGTAACCTCTTTTCCCTCTCAACGGGGCACCCAATAATATAGCTTCATAGGTGTCGGTAAGGCGGAATGTGTTAGTTCATTCAGGGACCGAGTCGTCTTCCATTTATGGGCTCTCACTTTGGGGTGCCGGTCAAGTTCCGCGGTCAGCTCAATCTGCTAGTCGAGTTATCTCAACCTATATTTTAATCCAGGAAAATTGGGGGTGCGTCGTTCCTTCTTATCATTGCCAGTCGTTCTTATGGACCTCTATAATTATCTACAGAAGCGCTCGGGCCGGAAAAATAAGCAGAAGACATCTATAGAGTGATTTTGGGAGCTGGGTGTTCATCATGACTATGTTCGGTGATTTGAGACCACTTGCAGCGCAAGCTTTCATATGAGCTATATCACTTATTTTATGAGCTACCGATCAACTCTTATACACATGAGAATACTAATGAATAGGAGCACGTGGAATGCGGCCTCGTGTGAGATCGCAGAAAGAGACCACGACGTCAGCGGGAAGGAGGGTATTGGTAGTTGCACGCGGACGAAGAGATGTGAGGGATTCCTGAGTCGCTTGCAAAAGACAGATTCTGTTTGTTGGGGATCGGGGGGTCGAGCACTTACCGTCTCGTTGGGGACACTCCCTGCGTTTCCGAAGAAAGTGGGTTGTATCACTGTGCCCCTGAAGGCACAATGGGAAGTGTTTGTGCGGAGAGGACTCCTGCGAGGATGGTTGATTCTCGAATATTTTGAGGTAATGTTGGGTCAAAAAGTGTTGTACAACTCAGAGGGTCCTGCCACACTTTACAAAAAGGAGTACGGCTGCGATGGTTTGTACAATGTGTGCTGGTGATCATCCTAGGGCGCTGGAGATTCTAAAACCAGCTCACATATGAGACTAGGATAGAACGTATTGGATCACTGAGTGCCTGAGCACTGGAGTACCCACTGTCACTAACTTACTATAGAACTGCACCAGGTAGCAGAACGGTTCGTCTCATCTGACAATTTTCCAGTAAGATAGACATGTGCCCTCTTGGTTATGATAACATTACCCCTAGCTATAGAGACTGAAATGTGTTAGCATAGAGGTTGGTTCTAAGCCAATCCCCTTTCTGAGGCAGGTGGTGAAATTTAATCGGATGGGTCTCAAGGAAAGCTAATAAAGATGAAAGGTATCCAACTATTGCCTGATTATAATTGCTACAGTGTTATATATATGGTGGCTTAAAACTAACTCTCAAAAGGAATGAGTAAATGTAAAATCAGCTCATGACATGGGAATTTCTAAAGAAAGAAAAGGATTGTGCTTAGAAGCAGGTAGTCATAAAATGAGAGGCAGCCCTTAAATCGAACCCTATGAAGCATTTCAGGATCTGGTGCAGATTTGTCGTGTCAAATCACTTGGAAACAGTGCAAACAACATTTATCTAATTTAACAGATATTAATGGAACAAAAAGCCCATTAACATTCAACAGACACAGATGTGAATGTCATGAGTCTAACAGTACAATCCAAACCATGTATATTCAGATATAAATCAGATTGAATGGAGCTTAGTCCCGGGTAACTGGGGTTAGACTGCAGCCTTACCCTGTTGTTAGCAATCATTTTAGGCTTGCAATACAGACATTAATTGCTGAAGAAGGTGTATAAATGGACAAAAGTTAAGCTGGCAGGTTTGTATCATTAAATCCCAATATCACTAAAAAAATAAATAAACATAATATTTCTTCGCTTTCTGTATCTCATTATATTGGTTATACATAAAAAAGGCGAATTTGGAAATGTTATATATTTAACTCAAGTGATCAATAATTTTATTTATTTGACTTCTTTGAGAAATGTCAATCTGGTGATTGACTCTATAATTTAATTCTAAAATTTCAACCTTTCTGCTTTCTGTTTGATGTAACTCTTCAAGCATGCTCCCTGGTTTGGGTGTGCTACCTCTCCTTTTACCTTTTGCAGGGAAGACTGGTCCATAAGTATCCATTTATGTGTTGCCTGATTTCATCAACTTTTTACATCCTAGATCTGGAATTTGTACAATAATATAAACACAAAAAGAAATAAATGAGTGCTTTTTAGTATGTGGAGACTACATGGTCATGCATTTGTTTCTCTGCTTAGCTGAGCCCTAGAGAATGTGATATGAGTCCCAGCTGTGATAGAATTGCCTCTAAGTATGTGCAGTGCAGGACATCTCTCACACACACCCCGACTTGTTATGGAATGTGGATACATGGACAAAAAGAGCAAGTATCCTGACTTTAATAACATCGTCATTGTTAAAAGACACCATTGCAAAAAAAGGCATCATTGTTTAAAAGGGCATGCCTGCTGTAATAGAGGGAATCTGGTAGATGTAAAATAAGTGGAGTTCTAGTTAATGTCACCAGTTGTCACTAGTGATAATAGAGCTATTATATAAGAGCATTGTTCAATGGCTACTAGCCAGACAGCTATGCTTTGCCGCCACAGTCAGAAACAGTAATTCTTCTGAATTCCAGTGGCTGGAAGCCACAGGAGGGGAAAGTGCTTTTATGCTCAGATCCTGTTGGTCAGTTTCCCACAGGCATCTGGTTGGCCACTGTAAAAACAGGATGCTGGATGAGATGAGCTATTGACTTGATCCAGCAGGCGGCTCCGTCCTCCTCTCCTCTTCTTCTTCTCAGGGAGGTCCTACACATGAGTAGGCAGACAGGCAGAGAGACATGCCGACTGGCAATGTTCTCTCCCTCCTGCTCGTTCGTTCGGGAGAAAATTCAAAATTCTTATCCTTCCAGCCCGAACATCACAGCGACTGATTACTTCCAGAGGTATCCAGCACACTTCAAGGATCAGCAGAGTATAGGCTGTCAGTGTAGCAGACTTTAGTAGTGCAGCTCTTTTGGCCTAAACCAACGGTTTATTACATATATACACTCAGAACATCGTAACTCAGCTCCTTCCTCTTCAGCATCATATAGCAAAGAGAGAACAAAGGACAAATGTCCTACATCACAGAAACACAGTAATAAAAACACCCAGTTTGTGTCACTTCCCACAATGTGGACATGGAAAACATACACCATAATCCAATAAATATAATGAATAATAATAATAATAATAAAATAATAATAATAATAAGGTATTTATTATTTATACCCCCACCCATCTGGCTGGGCCCCCAGCCACTCTGGCGGCTTCCAACAGAACCATTAAAATGGGCAATAATCTATTAAACATTAAAAGCCCCATAAAAGGGCTGCCTTCAAGATGACTTCTAAAAGTCGCGTAGTTGTTGTTTTCTTTGACATCTGGTGGAAGAGGTCAATGCACAGGGGTGGGTGCACTCACCGAGAAGGCCCTCTGCCCTGGTTCCCTGTAAATTGCTTCTTGGTAGTTGAGGAATGCCAGAGGCCTTCGGCGACTGACCTCAGTGTCCTGGCAGAATGATGGGGGAGAGTGCTCCTTCAGGTATACCTGGCGGAGGCCATTTTAGGGCTTTAAAGGTCAAGCACCAACACATTGGAATTGTGCTTGGAAGTACTGGGAGCCAATGTAGGTATTTCAAGACTGGTGTTATGTGGTCTCCGGTGGCCGCCCCATCACCAGTCTAGCTGCCCGCGATTTGAGTTAAGTTTGGGTAGTTTCCGATCAACTTCAAAAGGTAAGTCCACATAGAGTGGCATTGGCAGTAATCCCAAATGGAGAGAATAATAGAGCATTGCACCACTCTGGGCCGAGACACGTCCGCAGGCAGGTAGAGGCTCAGCCTGTGTACAGGTGGAGGCTGGTAGACAGACTGCCCGGATACAGATATAACACTTGCCCTCCCATGGACAGCTGGTGAGTCCAAAATTACTCCCAGGCTGGCGCACCTGGTCCTTCAGGGGCACAGTTACCCCATTCAGGACCAGGGAGTTCCTCCACCACCCCGCCTGCCTCCTGACCCCCAAAAAACAGTTACTCTTCTGTCAGGATTCAACCTCAATTGTTAGCCGCCATTCCATGCTCCAACTGCCTCCAGACACTCAACAAGGACCTTACCGCCTCACTGCGTTCTGCAATTTGAAAGGAGAGTTAGAGTTTCCTTCTTCTTCATCTTCTTCTTCAGGCATGCTTTGATTGGTGTTTCCTGCTTGGCAGGGTTTGGAACTGGAATGGCCCTTTTGGTCTCTTCCAACTTCTATGATTCTATGATTCTTGAATCTATGATTCATTCTTCTTCTTCTTCTTCTTCTTCTTTCCATCCTATGTAAAGCAGGACCTGCCTCCTCCTTAACAGCACCCAATGCTGCCTCCACAGTGGCCTCTTGGTAAACAGGAGGCACTGGTGGTCTCCTCCCAACCCCTGGTGGTCCAGTGTTCCCCCATTGTGTTTCTGATGTACATCTCCATGCCCCTCTTCTTCCCTTGGGGGGAGGGACATGCCATTTAGTGCTTTCTTCAGACATAAAAGCTTAATAAATTAGATAGCTAGGAATGTGATGCTTTTTCATGACACCCAAAGTCGGCTTCCCAATATGATCTCCTCACTCTATCTAATGATAGGACCAGACCCAGTTATGCTTTACCCCGGTATGCAGGGTAATAGTGGTGTATACAGGGTAGTGTGAGACCCAGGGCCAGCCTAAGACCTTTTGGAACCTGAGGCAAACCACTAAATGGCATGTCCCTCCCCACAAGGGAAGAAGAGGGGCATGGAGATGTACATCAGAAACAACATGGGGAACACTGGACACAGGGGGTGGGAGGAGACCACCAGTGCTCTGTTTACCAAGAGGCCACTGTGGAGGCAGCATTGGGTGCTGTTAAGGAGAGCAGGTCCTGCTTTACATAGATGGAAGAAGAAGAAGAAGAAGAAGAAGAAGAATCATAGAATCCATAGAATCATAGAATATAGAGGTTCGGAAGAGACCACAAGGGCATCCAGTCCACCCCCTGCCAAGCAGGAAACACCATCAAAGCATGCCTGAAAGAAGAAGAAGAAGAAGAAGAAACTCTACCTCTCTTTCAAATCAGAACCAGTGAAGGCGGTGAAGGTCCTGTGTGGGTGTTGGGGCAGTTGGAGCTATGGATGGCGCTACAGATTGAGGTTGATCTGACAGACAGAAAGTATGTTTTGGGGGGGGGGGCAGGCGGCGGTGTGGAGGACTCCTGGATCCTGATGGGGAACTGTGCCCTGAAGGACCAGGTGCGCAGCCTGGGGATATATATGGACTCACAGCTGTCATAGAGAGGGCAGGTTAACATTCTGATATCCAGGGCAGCTGAACCAGCTCCCATTGGTACCAGGCTGACGACCCTACCTGCGCCCGGACTGTCTCGCCAGGTGGGCAGTGCCTCCTGTTATTTTCTCATTGATACTGCAATGCACTTATGTGGGATATACCTTTGAAGGTGATCCGGAAACTACAACTAATCCAAAATCGCGGCATAGCTAGACTGAGTGAGATGGGAGCGGCCACCGAGACCACATAACACCAGTCCTTAATACTACATTGGCTCAAGTACGTTTCCTAGCACAATTCAATGTGTTGTGCTGACCTTTAAAAGCCCTAAATGGCCGTCGCCCAGTATACCTGAAGGAGCATCTCCACCCCCATCCATTCTGCCGGACACTGAGGTCCAGTTGCTCGAAGGCCTTCTGGGCAGTTCCCGCTCACTACAGAAGCCAAGTTACAGGGAACAGGCAGAGGCTCTCGGTAGTGGCACCCACCCTGTGGAATGCCCTCCCACCGCAGATGTCAAAGAAAAACAACTACCAGACTTTTAGAAGTCATCTGAAGGCAGCCTGTTTGAGGCTTTTAATGTTTTACATAGATTATGCATTTTTTAATGTTCTGGTTGGAAAGCCGGCCGAGAGGTGGCTGGGAAGGCCAAGCGCAGATGGGTGGGGTAATAAATAATAAATTTTATTATATTATTATTATTATTATTATTATTATTATTATTATTATTATTATTGGATTATGGTATATGTTTTCATTCCACATTGTGGGAAGTGACACAAACTGGGTGTTTTTATTACTGTGTTTCTGTGATGTGGACATTGTCCTTGTTCTCTCTTTGCTATATGATGCTGAAGAGGAAGGAGCTGAGTTACGATGTTCTGAGTGTATATATGTAAATAAACGTGGTTTAGCCAAGAAGCTGCACTACTAAGTCTGTACACTGACAGCCTATACTCTGCTGATCCTGAAGTGTGCTGATACCTCTGAAGTATCAGTCACTGTGATGTTCGGGCTGGAGAAGATTTTGAATCTCCGGAACGAACAACCAGGAGGGAGAGAACATGCCAGTCGGGCATGTCTCTCTGCTGGTCTCCTACTCATGTGTAGGACCTCCTGAGAAGAAGAAGAGGAGGAGGAGGAGGAGGAGCCGCCTGCTGGATCAAGTCAATAGCTCATCTCATCCAGCATCCTGTTTTTACAGTGGCAACAGATGCCTGTGGGAAACTGAGCAACAGGATCTGAGCATAAAAGCATTTCCCTCCTGTGGGCTTTCCAGCACTGGAATTCAGAGATTTCTGTTTTCTGATGTGGGCGGCAAGCATAGCTGTCTTGGTAGTAAGCCATTGAACAATGCTCTTATATAATAGCTTATATCACAGTTGACAACGGTGACATACTACACTCCATCTTATTTTTACATCTACCAGATCGCTCTATTACACGAGCCATGCCTTTTTAACAAATGATTCCTTTTTTTGCAATGGTGTCCCTTTTAACAATGACGATGTTATTAAAAGTCAGGATACCTTGCTCTTTTGTCATGGTATCCACATTCCATAACAGTCGGGGTGGTGTGTGAGAGATGTCCGTGCACTGCACAAATACTTAGAGGCAATCTATCACAGCTGGGACTCATATCACATTCTCTAGGGCTCAAGCTAAGCAGAGAAACAAATGCATCGACCATGTAGTCTCACAACTAAAAGCACTCATTTATTTTCTTTTTGTGTTTTTAATATTATTGTACAAATTCCAGATCTAGGATGGTAAAAAGTTGATGAAAATCAGGCCAACACATAAAATGGTACTTATGGACTAGTCTTCCTGCAAAAGGTAAAGGAGAGGTGAGCACACCCAAACCAGGGAGGCATCTGAAGAGTTACATCATCAAACAGAAAGCAGAAAGGTTGAAATTTTAGAATTAAATTATAGAGTCAATCACCAGAGTTGACATTTCTCAAAAGAAGTCAAATATAAAATTATTGATCACTTGAGTTAAATATATAACATTTCCAAATTCAGCCTTTTTATTGATAACCAATATAATGAGATACAGAAAGCGAGAGAAATATTATTTTATTTTATTTTTTAGTGATATTGGGATTTAATGATACAAACCTGCCAGCTTAACTTTTGTCCATTTATACACCTTGTTCAGCAATTAATTGTTGTTGCAATCCTAAATGATTGCAACAACAGGTAAGGCTGCAGTCCTAACCCCAGTTACCCGGGACTAAGCTCCATTCAATCTGATTTATATCTGAATATACATGGTTAGGATTGTACTGTTAGACTCAATGAACATTCACACTGTGTCTGTTGGCTGTAATGGGCTTTTTGTTCCATTAATATCTGTTAAATTGGATAAATGTTGTTGTCACTGTTTCCAAGTGATTTGACAGCAAATCTTGCACCAGATCCTAAATGCTTCATAGGGTTAGATTAAGGGCTACCTCTCATTTTATGACTACCTGTTCTAAGGCACAATCCTTTTCTTTCTTTAGAAATTCCCATTGTCATGAGCTGATTTTACATTTACTCATTCCTTTTGAGGTTAGTTTAAGCCACCAGTTATTATAACACTGTAGCAATTATAATCAGGCAATAGTTGGATACCTTTCATCTTTATTAGCTTTCCTTGAGACCCATCCGATTAATTTCACACCTGCCTCAGAAAGGATAGGCTAGACAACTCTATGATAGCACATTCTCCTTGTAATTTTCAAAGGGCACCTGCCTTTGAAAATTCAGAAATACTGTCTCCTGTCAGTCTTGTTTAATTTACAGTGCTGTCAGACAGTGTCCAATACTTCATTGTCTCCATTAAAAATTATCCAGCCAATGGTTCCCAGTGCACACACTACTTTTTGTTAGTACCCTATCAAACTTTTGAACATATTACCCTGAATATTCGAGGATCCAACCCTGGATCCTCAAAGTTCCCATGAAACATTTCAAGAGTTCCCAGAGGAATGTGGCACCAGTGTGAACAATAGCCTCTGTGTGGTTGTTCTGTACACAGTGCTCTGAATCCCAGAAGGATGGTAGCTCATAAAAGTTATACTTACATCACTGCAATTGCAACAAAAGTATATACTCACACAGGTGTATAAGACGACTGGGCATATAAGACGACCCCCAACTTTTCCTGTTAAAATATAGAGTTTGAGATATACTCGACCGCAGATTCTCCACCTGGCATATAAGACGACCCCCGACTTTTGAGAAGATTTTCCTGGATTAAAAAGTAGTCTTATACCTTCCGGCCGGACGAGGAGCCGAGAGGAGACGGGACTTAGCCCTCCGGGGAAAGTCCGGTTCTTTGTGAGGAAAGAGGGGTGTTTGCAGGGCGCCGCAACCCCCTAAAAGCCCCAGAAGGAATGTTTTGGGGACAAGGATCCCAACAGTGCTGAAGAGGTCTCTCCGCCACCGGGAAATCTCCCGTTCGGGAGGAAAGAAGGTTGGCGAGATTGAGGCGCCGGCACGGGACGCCATCTTCTGCTCACAGGAACGCAGCCTCAGGTCTCCACGGCTCTACGACCGACTCTCAAAAAGAAGAACCCGAATTTGACTTAAAGGTTGGTGATAAATTTGAATTTGGAAGCTAATTCGGAAGGCAGCGGGGTCTAAAAAAGGAGGTCAGCCCCGACTGTGGCTAATTGTATATATACGGAGGAGCGCAAAGCTGAGACTGAAAGTAAATGAGTTTGCCTACTAACGTGCTATTATATAAATTAAAGTGACTGATCGAAGGAATGAATTTGGATTTTAAAGATTCTGAAGGTTTTTTATTTTAGTTTGTTTTGTTAGTCTTGGATGAACTACGGGAACCAGCTGCGATCGGGGACTTTCCGGAAAATTTACTTTCGTTTTTGAATGAACTGCGCAATGATAGTAAAGAGTGCTAAAGACTTATTAAAACTGTTCAAAAGTAAGAAATAAAGCTCCTGGTACAGCGGCAATTAGTTTTGGAGCTAGACTGTTTGATTACCCTGATTTTTAGGCATCTCCCTGATCTGTGTGAGTGCAAAAAAGGACTTACCCCCATCCGCGGACAGCGCGATCGCCATTTTCTTCCTCCCCTGACTCTTCGCCCCCCCCCTGGCTGGAGCGGTTTGGATTAGGCCGAGAGGCTGAAGAATACGAAGGTTTTTTTTCTCTTTTTTTCTCCTTCCCCCCCTTTTTTTTTCTCTTCCACTCCCAATCCCTTCAAAAGGATCTTGGTTGTTTTTTTTAACCCTCTTTTTACCTTTGTGGATTTAGCCATGCAAGTGGCAGAAGCTGTTTGAATCCCCCTTTTTTGTGGATTGAATTTTTGTTACCCTTTTTTTTGTGGAGTATATTTCCTTTTTTTCTCTCTCTTCTCTTTTTTGCGTGTGGATTAATTTGCTTTTGTCTCTGGTTTTTTTGGTTTTTTAAACTATTGGAAACTGCACTGACCCCTCTCAGTTATATATATATTGCATTAGGTGGATTAATTGACAACTGGTCTATAACTTAATTTGGATTAGCCAAACAAGTGGCAAAGACTGAGACTGAACTAATTAATTGAAAGATAGACTGAAATATGATAATCGGACTAGACTGAATAATTATAAGAAGTGAACTCTAAATATCTTATTGCCTTTTTGTGATAATACCGTAATAATTGGTGATTTTTAATTTGAGTGAATGAAATTGAGTGAGTTTTAATTAGAATATTACAAATTGAAAAGAATCAATAATTTAAATAGAGGAAAATAGAAGAGAAGGGACAAGATGGAGAAGAAAAAAGAGACCGGAACACCGGGAGATAGAAGAGGATCTAAACAAGAGGATTCTAAAGAAATAATAAAGATGCTATCAGAATTGAAAAAAGACATTAAAGAAATAAAAGAAAGCGAAAAGACTATGGAAGGGAAACTGGACCAAATGGAACAAAAATGGGACCAGACAGCCAAAGAATTGAAAACTCAAGTACAAGAAATTGATAAAAGAGCCAAAAAGAATGAGGAAGGTCTGAAACGGGTACAAAAAGAGGTTAGAGAATTAAAGAAAGAAGAAGGGAAAATAAACAGTGATATTTCTGATATTAATAAAGCACAAGAAGATATGAAAGACTTGATTGCTATGCAAGAACTTAAACAGAGGGAGACTAACCTAAGGCTGAGATCGATACCTGAGACACAAGGAGAAAACATTGGAGCAAAGATCATCACGGAATTGGCACAATGGTTGGGCATACAGAAGGAAGAATTAGCGGTGAATGTGGTAAATGTCTTTAGAATTAAAAACAAGAATAAAAATGGGAAAAAAGGGAAGAGATATCCTGGAGACTGTTTGATAATTTTTAAAGATAAAATAACAAGAGATATGATTTTGATGAAAAACAGAGAGAAAAAATTGTACATTGACAATACGATGATAATAGTATTTAAAGACATCCCAATTCATCTGCTGAAGAAGAGGACACCATACCAACCCTTGACACGGACGCTACGCAAAAAGAAGATAGACTTTAAATGGGAATTCCCGGAGGGGGTTTCCTTTTACTACAAAGAGAAGAAGCACAAACTGAAAGGAATTTTGGACCTTACAAAGTTTCTCAGGAGATACAAAGAGTTGGATAAAGAAGAGAAGGAGGTGAGAGAGGAGGAGGAGGAGGAGAGGGAGGAGGAAACAGTAGAAGGAGCATGTGCAGCCCCAATCCAGGGAGGGGGAGGAGAGGAAGAAGAGGAAGAAGATAATATTAATAAGGAAGAAGAAGAAGAAGAAGAAGTAGAAGAAGAAGAACAGTAAACAGTAAACAACAGTAAAGAAACAAAAGAAACTCAAGATGGCGCTACGTGTGCTGTCTTGGAATGTCAACGGAATTAACCAAAAAAAGAAACGCAGTAGAATTGAACACATTTTGCAGAAGAAAAATCTTGATATAATTTGTCTGCAAGAAACACACGTTGCTAGGAAGCACAGAAGAATTTTGGTTAAAAAGAAGCTGGGTAATGAATTTATCTCATCAGACAAGACAAAGAAAAGAGGAGTTGTCCTATATGTAAAACAAAATCTGGAGACGAAACAGCTGTTTAAGGATGAAGAAGGTAGAGTAATTGCAGTACAGGTCATGACACAAGGCGAAAAATTTATATTTGTCGGAATCTACGCACCAAATGGTAATAAATCAGAATTTTATAAAGGTTTGGAAGAAATGCTACATGAATATCTGGATCAGAAAATTATAATTTTGGGAGATATGAATGGAGTGATCTCATTAGAAATGGACAGAAGAAGGAAGAAGATGGAATCAAAGGAAGGGAAATTGCCTAAGACTTTCTTCTCACTGGTGAAAAACTGTAATTTAATAGATATCTGGAGATTGAGACACCCACTGGAACGACAATATACACATTTTTCAGAACCAAACCAGTCAAATGCAAGAATTGATTATGTCATGATATCCAGTGAATTGGTACCGAGAGTGGAAAAAATTGAGATTCAACCTAGGACATTCTCTGATCACAATTCAATATTTTGCGTAATTAAGAAGAAAGAAGAAAAATCATTCAGATGGAGATTGAACGAAACCTTGCTGGACGATGAAGAATTGGAAGAAAAGGCAAAGAAAAAATTAAAAGATTATTTTGAATTGAATTGGAAAAAAGATACAAAGGACAGTGTTGTTTGGGATGCATCAAAAGCGGTGATGAGGGGTTTCTTCATTCAACAAAATAGTATTAAGAAGAAGAATAGAGAAAAGAAAAAAGAAGAAATATTAAAACAAATTATGGAAAATGAGAAAAAATTGGCAATAAAACCAAATGATATAAAAGCAAATCAAAACATTAAGATATTACAAAACCAATTCTCAATGATTGTAAATCAGGAAGTAGAATGGAAAATAAAATGGATGAAACAGAGATCCTTTGAACATGCAAATAAACCAGGAAAGTGGCTAGCTTGGCAAATTAAGAAGAGAAAAGAACAAAATACAATAAACAAAATACAAATTGAGGATAAAGAAGTTGAAAGTCCATCAGAGATAAGAAAAGGTTTCGCAAAATATTATAGACAATTATATAAAAAATCTGGAAATCAGGACATTAATAAAATTGTGAAATATTTGAAAGGAAAAGAGGTGCGGAAGATAACGACAGAGATGAAGAACCGATTAAACCAAAAAATTGAAAAGGAGGAGATTACCAAAGCAATTAAAAATTTGAAAAGTGGGAAGGCTCCAGGACCGGATGGATTTACGGCAAGATATTATAAAAAATTTAGAGACATTCTACTTGAACCCTTCAAGGAAGTGATGAATAATATTTTAGAGAAAGCGGAAATACCAGACACTTGGAAGGATGCGTACATAACATTGATACCAAAACCTGATTCAGACTTGCTCCAAATTAAGAATTATAGGCCAATTTCGCTACTGAACAATGATTATAAGATTTTTGCTAGTATATTAGCAAATAGAATGAAGAATATATTGAAAGAGATAATTCATGAAGACCAGGCGGGCTTCTTACCAGGCAGACAGTTAAAAGATAACGTAAGAAATATAATTAATATTATTGAATATCTGACTGTCAGGAATGAGAAGCAAGCCGCTATGATTTTTGTGGATGCGGAAAAGGCCTTTGATAATATTTCGTGGGAGTTTATGGTAAAGAATTTTGAAGCAATGGATATGGGAGAAAAATTTATAAGAAGTATCAAGGCAATATATTCACAGCAAAGAGCAAAAATAATTGTAAACAATACGCTAACTGAAAGTATAGAGATTGAGAAGGGAACAAGACAAGGATGTCCACTTTCACCGCTATTATTCATCTCGGTCCTGGAAGTCCTTTTGAAGAGGATAAGGCAATCTGAAAGAATAAAAGGAATTACAATCGGAAAGACTCAACATAAAGTGAAAGCTTATGCCGACGACCTGGTACTGACAGTAGAAGAACCTTAGAAAGCGCGAACGCAGTATTAGAGGAGATGGAAGAATTTGGACAAATCGCAGGATTTAAACTTAATAGGAAAAAGACTAAAATTTTGGTTAAGAATATGAAAAATGGAGAAGCACAGGAACTGCAACAACAAGTACAAATTGAAGTGGCAAAGAAAGTTAAATATCTGGGAATATGGATAACACCTAAGAGTATCAATCTGTATCAAGATAACTATGAGCTAACATGGAATAAAATTAAGAGAGACCTGGAAGTGTGGGAAAGGATGAAACTGTCTTTACTGGGAAGAATCTCAGCGGTGAAAATGAGCGTGCTACCGAGAATGATATTTTTGTTTCAAACAATACCAATAATAAAAGGGACAGCTGTTTTCAGAGAATGGCAAAAGAAAATTTCAAGATTTATCTGGCAGGGGAAAAAACCCCGGATAAGATTTAAGTTATTGACAGATAGTAAGGAAAGAGGAGGTTTTTCCTTACCGGATCTGAAGCTATACTATGAAGCAGCCTGTCTATGTTGGATAAAGGAATGGATAAATTTGAAGAAACCAGATCTCTTAGATTTGGAAGGACATGATAACAGATTCGGATGGCACGCATACTTATGGCAAGAAAAGATAAAGGTACACAGAAGTTTTGGAAACCACATCTTCCGGAAGTCCCTCTATGAAGTATGGGACAGATATAAAAATCTATTGGAAAGGAAAACACCATGGTGGTTATCCCCAATTGAAATAATCAGTATGAAAAAGACAAATATGAGTCAAAAATGGATAACTTATGAGACATTGCTTAAAAAAGAAGGTGATAAATGGAAATTAAAACCATATGAGGAAGTGAAAGAACATGTTAATAATTGGTTGCAGTACCATCAAATTAATGAAATGTTTAAAAGCGACATGAAAAAGACGGGATTTAGCGAGACGAAATCAAAGTTTGAAGTTGAGGTACTTAACAGTGACTTTAAAGTACTTGCTAAGATGTATAAAATGCTGTTGGAATGGAACTTAAAAGATGAAGAAGTGAAGTCGGTGATGATTCATTGGGCAAAAGATTTTGGATATAACATATGCTAGAAGACTGGGAAAAACTTTGGAAGGAAGGAATGAAATTTACAGCTTGTACGTCAATAAAAGAGAATTTATTGAAAATGATGTATAGATGGTACATTACCCCAGTTAAACTAGCTAAGATGTATAAAACGGAGAATAAGTGTTGGAAATGTAAAGAAAATGTCGGTACTTTTTATCATATGTGGTGGGAATGTAAAAAGGTGAGAATGTATTGGGATATGATATATCATGAGTTAAGAAAAATGTTGAAATATAATTTTGTTAAGAAACCTGAAGCCTTTTTGTTAGGTATTGTAGGTACAGACATTGAAAAAAAGGATATTAGACTTTTCCAATACGCAACGGCGGCAGCTAGAATTCTTCTAGCACAAAAATGGAAACAAGAAGAATTACCGACGAAAGAGGAATGGACAGTGAAAATGACTGAATATGCAGAAATGGACAAATTAACGGGAAGAATCCGAGAGCAGCGGGACCGGAAATTCATCAAAGACTGGTTAAAATTTACGAACTATTTAAAAGACAATTTATATCTGAATACGTTAATAGGGTTTCAAGAAGTTTTGTAGTGAGTGTGTAGAATTATTATTGTAAGTAGGATAGTAAAGTAAGGAAATTTCTTTTGTTGATAATGTAAGCAATGGTAGATTAAAGAAGTATAATGTCAAGTTAAAAAATTAGAAAGCCATTTGAAGGGACTGATGGAAGTCAAGGCTTGATAGCCAAACTGGAAATGTATGAAAATGTTTGTTTAAAATTATTGTAGTAGTTTAGTATAAAAACAAATAAAAAATTATATATATATTAAAAAAAAAGTAGTCTTATACGCCAGAATATACAGTACTCACACAGGTGTACTAGTTCATGCAAAAATATGTCTCCATGTGAGTCCAGCAACTCTGCAAACTCTGCATATGGTTGGGGCTCAGATGAATATCTACACAGGGAGAAATGGTCCATTGACCCCACCTGTCAAACTGGATCAACTGAGGGTAGGGATGTTATCTAGCAAGCTGGTAAGATCCTGTTCCCCAGCCCTGCTGTATAAGGTACATCATGTGTGACCAAAGTCTCATGTTGTATTTTGGCATGAGAAATGTTTTCATGCCTGTCCAATCCACTCCCAGATCACTGTGAATCCCTTTCCCTCCCCAGATTGCTCCAAACTTGCAAACTTCCCCTCATGTATCACTCCAAACACGCAACCCTTCCCTCACACATCACAAATCTTTCTTTCCTTTGTCCTGCTGAGTGGACTGGAAAGGCAAAGGCTGGATCAGTGTAGGGTGGTGCCAGGAACGCTCCTTCCCAGAGCAACAGTGAGGGTTCTGAAGATGAAGGGGGGTGGCAGGCAGAAAGAGACAGAGGCTTGCTTTCTTCCCATACGGAGAGTGGGGCGAGCCCCTCCCATCCCAGATTGCATGTCGTAAATTCCCAAGACAGTGTGAGGCAGGCAGAGGAGAACCCACAGGTCTCAGACACATTCTTAGGGGAGGAGGGGCAAAATGGGCAAGCTGCTCATGAATCTCCACATTCCAGGAGGAGAATTACGGTTGGCGGCAGACCAGCAGGAGGCGGGGCAGCCAGTGGAGCATATCCTGTTGGCGACGAGCACGCCCTTTAGTGGACTCAACTGACTCATCGGGTGCGGAAGACTGAGCTGTGTGCTCGGAACTGAAACTCCTGTGTAGATACTAATAAATTCTAGGAGTAAATAAACCACCAGCCTGCCATATCTTGGTGTGAGAGGGAGATTGTAAATCCTGACAGATGGGCTTTGCAAACTTTCCCACTCTCCCTCTGTTGTGCTGCAGCAGGGAGCCAGCATTCAATTGCTGGCATCTTCTGGTAGGTTTGGGAAAGGAACCCACATAGAACCCTGGAGAGCTGCTGCAAGTCAGTATGGACAGTACTGAGCTGGATGAACCGAAGGTCTGGCTGAGGAGGAGGCAGATTTGTTGTTGTTCAGTCGTTCAGTCGTGTCCGACCCTTCGTGACCCCATGGACCAGAGCACGCCAGGCACGCCTATCCTTCACTGCCTCTCGCAGTTTGGCCAAACTCATGTTAGTAGCTTCGAAGAACACTGTCCAACCATCTCATCCTCTGTCGTCCCCTTCTCCTTGTGCCCTCCATCTTTCCCAACATCAGGGTCTTTTCTAGGGAGTCTTCTCTTCTCATGAGGTGGCCAAAGTACTGGAGCCTCAACTTCAGGATCTGTCCTTCTAGTGAGCACTCAGGGCTGATTTCCTTTGAGAATGGATAGGTTTGATCTTCTTGCAGTCCATGGGACTCTCAAGAGTCTCCTCCAGCACCATAATTCAAAAGCATCAATTCTTCGGCGATCAGCCTTCTTTATGGTCCAGCTCTCACTTCCGTACATTACTACTGGGAAAACCATAGCTTTAACTATACGGACCTTTGTCGGCAAGGTGATGTCTTTGCTTTTTAAGATGCTGTCTAGGTTTGTCATTGCTTTTCTCCCAAGAAGCAGGCGTCTTCTAATTTCGTGACTGCTGTCACCATCTGCAGTGATCATGGAACCCAAGAAAGTGAAATCTCTCACTGCCTCCATTTCTTCCCCTTCTATTTGCCAGGAGGTGATGGGACCAGTGGCCATGATCTTAGTTTTTTTGATGTTGAGCTTCAGACCATATTTTGCGCTCTCTCTTTCACCCTCATTAAAAGGTTCTTTAATTCTTCCTCACTTTCTGCCATCAAGGTAGTATCATCAGCATATCTGAGGTTGTTGATATTTTTTCCGGCAATCTTAATTCCGGTTGGGATTCATCCAGTCCAGCCTTTCGCATGATGAATTCTGCATATAAGTTAAATAAGCAGGGAGACAATATACAGCCTTGTCGTACTCCTTTCCCAATTTTGAACCAATCAGTTGTTCCATATCCAGTTCTAACTGTAGCTTCTTGTCCCACATAGAGATTTCTCAGGAGACAAATGAGGTGATCCGGCACTCCCATTTCTTTAAGAACTTGCCATAGTTTGCTGTGGTCGACACAGTCAAATGCTTTTGCATAGTCAATGAAGCAGAAGTAGATGTTTTTCTGGAACTCTCTGGCTTTCTCCATAATCCAGTGCATGTTTGCAATTTGCTTAAGCATGTGAAGAGAGCCTTTATGCACCAGCACCCAGTGACCCCAGTCATCCTCATGATCTATCAAATTATGGAGAAGGATTCCAGGTGTACATGTTTGTCTGCCTTATGGATAGACTTGAACCTGGTGGTCTCAGACAGTTGTGGGAAGGAAGCAATGAGTGTAGACACACTTGCTCTCCAGTTGTTTGTAGAAAAGTGAAAAACTATAGTCTGAATTGAGCTACTCTTTTGTCTTTCTTTTTTACTGAAGAAATGCAAGTTTCGTAGCATCATGGCACCGAACTGCGAAAACACCATAATTGGGTCTCCAGACCCAAGGAAACATCTCAGAGTGATGTTGAAGTGACAGGATAAGCTTTTCTATTCCTGTTGTCCATACAAAATACTAGTTAGGATATGAAGGTGGAATATATTGTTTCCAGTACGAGTGACAAATGATTTCACATAATTCCAGCAAATAGTTTTGAAGATCCCAGTGTTGTAGAATTATAGAAGGTGAGAGGGTGCAGACCATGTAAGTCTACCTGGATGGTCGACTACAGGGGGTCCCATGTAAACTGCTCATGTCTTTAAAATCACAGAATATGTAGGGTTTGGTTTCAGAGTTGTTAGTGCAGGTTCTCTGTTGTTTGCTTGTGCTCCTTTGGTGGTGAACACTAAGTAAAATAGAAACATCGTCACCCCACCCCACCCATCTCCCCATCCCGCCCATCTCTTTCCCGCTTTATTTCCTAATGTCTCAACAAATGAAACTGAATTGTAAAAATGTTACATGGAAAAAATATGAGAGAGACATTGCACATACCTTTGTAAATCAATAAAATCTTTAATAAAAATATTTTAAAAAACCATAGAATGATAGAGTTGTAGAGCTGGAAGGAATCATGAAGGTCCTCTAGTCCATCCCCTGCAATGCAGGAGTCTTCAGCCCAATGTGGGGCTTGAACCCATGACCCTGAGATTATGAGCCTCATGCTCTACCAACTGTGCTATCCTAGGTCCATTGTATGAATTAGCAAGTGTAAAATGAACTGATGAATGACTGAAGCTAATGCTCGTGGTGAGTTTTCTTGTGAGGACACAAATATTCTTAGGATCAAATATTTGCTAATCTGCTCCCACCAATTAAAAACATCCATAGCAGGAGATCTGGCTTTTGTAATGGAAAATACACTGGGATTGCAAATATATTATTATACTGTGAGACATTTTGGTTAGGCTAATTTGTATGAAACATATTTGCTGGTGCAGAAAGTCCTAAAATTGAGTTGTGAGCCAGAGGCTTTGAGGCTAAACATATTACTTGCCAGTAATTTCCATTGATTACAATAACACTTACTTTCTAATAAATGTCTTCACATCTGAGATATAAGGTAGAATGCAATTTCCTAAATGCAGTCACTAAAGTGTAGCCATTTTGGTTGTTTGATCCATTCTAACTGTGTTTTGTTGGCTGGTTTTGTAAAAAATCTGACCCCTGCCAATATAAAAAATATATATGATATATGATATAAGAATAGATGAGCAAGCTGTCTAACATGACCATTCTATGATCAAAGATGGAGTCAAAATGCCTCTATTAAGAAATAAACACATTTCCATTTCTCTTCAAAATATAATAAGAGGAAGAGAGAATAATATTACTTGGCTGACATTCATATTGCAAAGATAGGCTGAGCAAAACTTAGGTACATTTTTTTTAATTTTAAAAATCCTTTTGGCACAGGTCCAGAATTGCATTTCCGTCAGTTCTTCTGTAAGTGACTTTTCCCCCATAACATTTCTTTTTCTTTCCTGAAACCAATGCTGTCAGATATCAAAAAGTAATTGTGCAATTCAAATGTCACCCTGTCAAACTACATAATGTGATGGCACCTGTTACACTCTGATTGCTTCACTCCGCCGTGCCTTTTTGGCATTCGCAGGGTCCCTAATGGCCACTCTTGCGAATAGAGACCCCCAGTTCCTTTCCTTACCAATGACATGTAACCAGTTGGTAGGTCTTGCTGATCCTCCATAACTCTGACAAGGAGACAGGTGTAACAATCTCTCAGCGACCATCCTAGCCTCTCTTTTTTCGCAAAACCTATTAACTAGCACAGCAGGTTTTTCTTTTCTTAAACATATCAGGCTTCCAAAATTCACCAGGTTTGGTTAGCAAAAAACCCTCACCCCACCCCAGAAAAACAACAACAGTGTGTGTTCATGTGTACACACACAAACACACACACACACACGACACACACACACACCACCACCACAACAACAACAACTGATACTGAAGCAGACTGATATACTATCAGGGAAAATTCCATACATATAATATGTGAATAGGCTGATCTTCGGCTATTGGCAATGACACAGCCAAATTAGCTAGAATGAAGGCAATAGATGAGGCAAACTGTGTTTGTCTCATCAATTCCAAGCACAATTCAAAGTGTTGCTGCTGATCTTTAAAGCCCTAAATGGCCTCAGCCCTGTATACCTGATGGAGCATCTCCACCCTTGTCGTTCATCCTGGATACTGGGGTCCAGCTCCGAGGTCCACCACCTTCTGGTGGCTCCCTCGCTGCATTAAGTGAGGTTACAGGGAACCAGACAGAGGGCTTTCTCTGTAGTGACTCCCACCCTGTCAAACACCCTTCCATCAGATCTCCCAGTGACTATACAACCTTTAGAACAGGCATGGCCAAACTTGGCCCTCCAGATATTTTGGACTACAATTTCCATCATCCCTGACCACTGGTCCTGTTAGCTAGGGGTGATGGGAGTTGTAGTCCCAAAACATCTGGAGGGCCAAGTTTGGCCATGCCTGCTTTAGAAGTTATCTGAAGGCAGTCCTGTATATGGATGTTTGTAATGTTTTATGTTTTATTATGTTTTTGTATATGCTGGAAGCCACCCAGAGTGGCTGGGGTGAGCCAGTTAGATGGGTAGGATACAAATAATAAAATGATTTGTAGTTGTTAATGATGATGATGATGCTTTCCAGGCGCAGTCCATTCTTTAAATCTCCATCTCTGAGTGTTCTCTGTCTCTCTGTGTTAGCAATATTAATAGTAATATGCCATGAAGATATAATGTCTAGGATTAGCACTCTCATCAGTATTTGGAGAACACAATCCCAGCAAAATTTACATAACATTTTTAGATGTTTTAATTGTTTCCTCTCAATGTATACCCAGGGCTTTTTTGGAGCTGGTGTAGGATATAAATTAATTAGTTAAATTAGTTAAATTATTTTACTGAATGCAAAATAAAAAATGCAAAATACCGTATATACTCGTGTATAAACCGACTTTTTCAGCACATTTTTCATGATGAAAAAGCCCTCCTCAGCTTATACTTGAGTGAGGGTCCCCAGCAGAGGCTGTTGTCAGTGGAGGAGGAGGAATGAGCAGCCCGAAAGCAGCCCTTTCAGGTTGCTTGTTCTTCCTCCGCCACTGCCGCCACCAGCCTCTGCCTCTTGGCAGCACCCTAGGTAGGCTTATACTCGAGTCAATAAGGCTTCCCAGTTTTTTGTGGTAATATTAGGTGCCTCGGCTTATATTCGGTTCGGCTTATACTCGAGTATATACGGTAGCTACCACATACCTGAATTCAGTTTGCCATTGGCCATTTTTTCCAGGGTTTCGTCTTCAAAAGACCACCGAGCCTGCTTCCTTTCTAACTACCAGTAGGTATTGTTTGGCTATTGATATCAGGAGCAGAAATAAAAAAGAAATCATCTGAGCTAATGTAACAAATCAGATTACAGACCCATGAGTTTCTCATATACAGTACTTACAGAAAAGCAGCTTATAAGAAGAGAGGAAAAGTGGAATTAAGCAATGCCTAATTTCTGTATATATATCGACATAATTACACCCCACTGTGATAAATAACAGAATCTGCTTGAAATCTTTGCTTCCAGAAGGGGAAAAAAATGCATGGTAGATTACATAAAGGGAGGATGTAGTGATAGTAGGAAGAGCATTAGCACTGGAAACAGAGGGGGTATTTCTGTGAGCTATAAGCCCTGTTTAAGAAATGTGTTTTAAAATGTGTGTTTTTAGTATTGACTCTTTGAACTTTGATACCTTATTGCTGAAGGAGTTTATTAAGTAATTACATTTACATGGATTTTTTTCTTTAAGCACAAAAGAGAGCTTCCTTACACACCTGTGAGATTAGAAAACAGCAAAGCATTTGCTAGTTTGGCTTGGATACTCAATTTCTTCCTTTTTATAGCATTGGTTAAAATAATTGTTCAAGCAGTAAGACACTCCAGGTGCTCTGTGTTTTAAGACAGCAGAAAACATCCAAAAGTGTTGTCTGAAGATTGCAAAATAGTATTGTTTTGTTTTTAAAATCAACTAAATGGGGGAAATGGTAATTTAAACCCTTTCTTTTTTAAAAACATCTCTTTCTTTCATTACACCGTCATGCGTACAGATGGAACATGAGAATAGACCGAGCTAACACTTGAAAACATCAAACTGATACACATTAATTTCTAGCTGGTGGCAAAAGCAACAGCCTGAAATTTCTTCCTCTCCTCTCTGTGCCATCTAGTATCACAAAACAGAATGCAAGCAGGACTGTGCCCAAACCCATCCACCCAACTCGAGGGGACCACCACCAATTCAGTGAGGGAAAAACTAATGTTTAATTTGGGTTGTTTTTTACGCATCCAACAGGATTGAATGCTCTGATCAACAGCTGTTGAGTGGAATATTAAATCCTATGGGGTGCTGCTGTGCAGTCACTTTCAATGGAATCCTCTATATCTTCTCCTTTCATCTTCTTATACATCCAACCTTCCTTATCACTTGACACCTGCCTCTCCCATTCAAAATCTTACTTCCCAGCAGCCCCAGTTCCTTCCAGGTGGCCCGACCTGACCTGGGCCAATCTGGGGCTGTCTAGACCTGACTAAGGAGAAGCTTGGATCTCCCTGAATTGACTAGATTCAGTTTGGGCTTTGGCTGAATCCGGTTAACAGCCCAAATGGCAACCATTTCACTTGTAGGATGGGAAACTCACAAAAATTGTTCACATTAACGCCCTTCTTTGTATCCCCCTTATGTGCAGGAGGAGATGAGAAGGATGAAATCCACTGGGAGCAGTCAAGTACAACATTTCTTGTAATGCTAGAGAAGACATGTGAGGGAATGTTTGCTTCAGCCAGTCGAAACTTCCTGTTCCACCTGGCTGGAGCAGCCTTCCTTTTGCATGTGATAGAAGGTGGGCGTGACCTAACCTGTCCAGGTAACAAAAGGACGAGTCACACAGCACACCTCTCTCTTTTTCACTTCCTTTGTCATTTGACCAGCTTTTAGCTAGGACTGCTCTGCTAGCTCTCAGCTAGCAGAAGCACTGGGATTATTCCCCCATATGGGGTAGATCCACATGTACATATTTGTAACTAAGTCTGCCTTCAGGGATCCAACTGTGAACTGATGTGAATAAACTTCTTTTATTGACTTTGATTGAGATTGTGGCGTCTTTATTCTTTTAAGAGGGACTCAAGGGAACTTACCAGGAACGTACAATTCAATCTGTCTTCCTGTGAGAACAGGATGCTAAACTAGATGGGCTCATTGACCTGATCCAGCAGGCTCTCCTTATGTTCTTAGTGGTACAATTTGGGGAATTCTTGCTTCAGCGAATGCCACAGATAAGGAAAATGACCTGACTCCCATTAGCGCTTAAGGGCACACTAACGCTTAAGGGGCATTGAGTCTTGCCCATTTTGCTGAACGGCAATTCAATTATATCTGCTCATTTGAAAGGCTTAACTTGGAATTTGGAAATAAATTCTGTGTGGGAGCCCACAAGTCAATTTGAAGAGGGTGAGAAAAGTATTGTCTCCTTTGCTCCCCGCCCCCTCCCCTCCCCATTATTTAATCCTTCTACCTGTCTGGTATGGATTTGAAAATGTCAAACATATATTTATTTTATTTACTTACTGACATCCCTATTCAGCCTTTCTAGAGAAATTATAAAATATGTATGGAATGATAATGCCAAAGTCAAAAGCAGATTCCTAGCTAGGCTGGGAAACAGAATACTGCTGACTAAAAGAATGATTGACAAAGAAATTTGGACCTTTGCACATATAGCTGTCACGCTTCTTGACAGTAAATATTAAAGCTTCACATCTTCAGGTTCCCTGTTCTCCATGTCAA
The DNA here is from genome assembly GCA_900245905.1 of Lacerta viridis. Classification (NCBI taxonomy): domain Eukaryota; kingdom Metazoa; phylum Chordata; class Lepidosauria; order Squamata; family Lacertidae; genus Lacerta; species Lacerta viridis. The sequence continues at coordinate 601,694 of OFHU01003329.1, read as the reverse complement.
CAGAGATTTCATTGATTGTTATGCAATGACTCCCATTCCTATCCATTCCTGCCTTCCAACCATTCTGATGCCAACAATTATCCAACCTTATCATTTTTGCTGAGCTCCAGCCAGCAGATACTTTTGTCGAGTTCTTATTTGTAACCATGTGGGAATAATGCGTTAGGTGTAGTCAAATGAATTATACCCAAACCACTAGAGTGGATAGATAGGCTTATCTGATCCGTTGCATTTGATCTGAACTTAGTTCTAAGGTTCAAAGTAAATGCAGTCAAAAAATTGGCACATCAAACCAAGTGGCCCTATACTGGAATTGTACACTGATCAAATAGAATCTACACATGTAAAGAAATAATTCATGCATGCAGCAGATGGGAGGGTCAACCAGTATCTGGGCTGCACCACTTTCTAGCTCACTGAAATCTTCATGAAAGGGAGGATTCTAACCTACCTTTCCCTCCCTGATGTGCCAGCTTTCTCTATGTAAGGATTTTTTTAATGGAGAAATTTCCCGTAGTGTGAGCCTCCAATTGAAATCTGAAAAGATAACAATACATGAACATCCAAGAGGTGGGGCTGATGGTGTACATGATCAGTGCCAGATTTCTGTATAATGTAAACAAGCTATAGCTTAGGGCCCCACTCTCTTGGCCCCCCCCCAAAAAAAATAAAGAAAAAAAACCTGGATGTACATTTCCAAAGTATAAGATTATAAACAAATAAAACCTACATAGTTAGAGCTTAATAATTATTTCATTATTAATTGTATTTCACTATTAATATACCTCTTCATAATTGTATTTCAGTTCAACAATTACTTTGATAAAATACATATTTTGTTATGTGCAAATGGCTTTAGATATCTATTAGATCCATAAATTACCATATAGCAAAGTTGTTGTTGTTGTTTAGTCATTTAGTCATGTCTGACTCTTTGTGACCCCATGGACCAGAGCACCCAGGCACTCCTGTCTTCCACTGCCTCCCGCAGTTTGGTCAGACTCATGTTGGTAGCTTCGAGAACACTGTCCAACCATCTCGTCCTCTGTCGTCCCCTTCTCCTTGTGCCCTCCATCTTTCCCAACATCAGGGTCTTTTCCAGGGAGTCTTCTCTTCTCATGAGGTGGCCAAAGTATTGGAGCCTCAGCTTCAGGATCTGTCCTTCCAGTGAGCACTCAGGGCTGATTTCCTTAAGAATGGATAGGTTTGATCTTCTTGCAGTCCATGGGACTCTCAAGAGTCTCCTCCAGCACCATATACAGCATATATTCAACACAAAAAACCAGCGACAATTTGTTGTTGACAAAGGACAGCTGGACAAAGAAAGGGCCCCATTACCTTCAGTAGCTTAGGGTCTCATCCATCCTAAATCCAGCCCTGTACATGATACTGCAGGTGGGTCCAGGTGTGGGCCCATTTCCAGTCATCACATAGTTGACACATGGAAGAGTTAGTAATATTGTCTGAAATGGTTTGTGTCCATAAAAGAATGGGAGAAAGAGGACCATATTCTTTTCTACCATTTTCTCTTCCTTTAATAATACTACTAATCATTGACTCTTTAAAGACTGAATGCCATATTTTTAAGACCAGAAGTTAGTAACAGAAAGGGGGGAAAACTTAGGTGAACAAAGTATTTTTTTTCCTGAGACATTAGAGAATAATGCATCATATAAACATATGTGGTGGACGTGTCCTGTTATTTGTAAGTATTGGAATGATATATATGAAGAACTTAAAAAATTGACAAAATGTTCATTCAGAAAAAGACCAGAAATGTTCTTATTAAGTATCTTGCCAGAAGAAATAAAGAAAAAAGAAAGAGTATTATGTATGTATGGAGTAACAGCGGCAAGAGTTCTAATAGCTAGAAATTGGAAAAACCAAAATGTACCAACCATGACAGATTGGCAAAACTTAATGTTAGAATATTTACAATTAGCTAAGACAACTGGAAAAATAAGAGGACAAACGAAACAAACTGTATGGAAAGAATGGAGTTTATTTAAAGAATACCTAGAGAGTAATGGCAAAACGGAATCCTAAAGGCAGATATTGACTGAACCTGGATAAGATGAAAAGAAATAGGAAGAAAAATTTGTGAAATAATTGATATACATAACTGAAAAACAAATGTAATAATACAAAATGCAAAGAGGATAATTGGAAGTTTAAGTATGTGTGAATGTAATAGAAATTAGATGTATATATTCACGTGTCCGACCCCTGGACGAGAGCACGCCAGGCACGCCTAAAAATAAAAAGAGGCATTATGGCCTATGTAAGGAAAGCTCTGAAGATGGTTTGGAAACTTCATCTGGTGCATGAATTCAGTGGCCAGGTTTTTCACCGCAGCAAGACCGGTCCTAGCCTGACTTCACTGTCTGCCAATTAGTTTCTGAGCCCAATTCAAAGTGCTGGTTTTGACCTATAAAGTCTTCAGTGGGTCAGGACCACAACACCTCAAGGACTGCCTCTCCCCATACAAATCGACCTGGACTCTGCAATCATCATCTGAGGCCCTTCTTTTGTGTCCCCTCCGTGAGAGGTCTGGAGGGTGGCAACATGGAATATGCCTTCTTCTTCTTCTTCTTCTTCTTCTTCTTCTTCTTCTTCTTTTGCATTGATTACAAATTTGTAGAATTATCTCTCCAGGGAATCGATATATAATGAATTAAAGAAGATGTTTAAATATACCTTCCCCAAAAAGCCTGAGGCTTTTTTGCTGGGCTTGATGGGAGAAGAAATAGCTAAGAAGGACCAAAGATTGTTCATGTATGCGACAACTGCTGCAAGAATACTTCTTGCCCAAAAGTGGAAATTACAGGAATTACCAACGATTGATGAGTGGCAGACGAAGATGGTGGAATATGCTGAACTTGCAAAACTGACCGGCAGGGTCAGAAACCAGGACGACTCAAGGTTTCAAAGAGATTGGAGTAAATTTGTGGATTATTTAAGATTGAACCGAGGAAGTTTGAAAACACTAGTAGGATTGGAATAAACCTTTGACATAGTTCAATAGATTGAAGTGGTAAAAACTGTGCGATGAGAATGGACTAGAAAACCTGCTGACGAGAGGGAGGGGAGTCGTAGCTCGGCAGAGCATAGATTTATGTTTAAATGTGTGTAGATGTTTAATTGGATGTAATTTGATTTAATTGGAAAATAATAAAAAATATTTTTTTAAAATCTCCCCAGGGAGGCTCGCCTGGCATTTTCATTGCATATCCTTAGGCGCCAGGCAAATATATTTATCTGCATCCAGGCCTTGGGCTGATTAACATTCTGTGGACTTTTAAATGTGTTTCTGGGAGGGAAGTTATTGTTCTCTTTTTGTTTTATTATGTATTTTGTGTTTTCATTTTGTATTTTTATGTTGTGAACCTCCCTGTGGTCTTCTGATGAAGGGCACTATGTAGATTTAATAAATAATAGTAATAATAATAATTCTATGGGCACATGGGCACCATGCTTGTGCCCTATGATCCACTCAGAAGTAGCTAACTGACCTCTCCATTTTCTCCATTTAATCCACTGACCTCTCCATTTTCTCCATTTAATCTCCCACTGAAATGAACAGGACTAAAGTTAGCTATGACTAACTTTCTACATTGACTAACTTTGCCTGGAAACAAACACAAAAATTTATGATCAGATCATTATACTGATTGCCCCTCTTTGTGGTCTGTATTTTTCTGTTTTTCTCACACAATGATTGGTGGTTCTAATTCTTCCCATTTTAATAAGGTCTGGAAAATCTTGGTCATTAACGGAGAAATTAATTATAACTTGATCTAACAATTTTGGCAATAAGCCAGAGCAGAGTCCTCCCAATTCAATAGCTCACCACTCTCCCCCTCCCCTCCCCAGTCCTTCAGCAGCATTCATTGCAAATGACAGCTTTCATATCTAAACCAATTTAAATTAATATTGGATGCACAGTTATTATAGCATGCTGTATCAAACACTTTACAGGAATTAATTGCAAATATGTGTTACATATAATGCACTGCCATCATCACTAATTTTGCAATTCTTTGAAAAAGCAATCACATTTGTCTGGCTGAAAAAAACAACAACCAGAAAAAACCTAACAATGTTTATTACCCACATTTTGGTTAGCAAAACCAAGCTGAGGAATTGGCACTAAACACTTAAGTCACGGGATTAAATATATACACATATCCAATTATTTAATTCTTAGAATGCTTTGCCAAACAAATCAGATGGTGCTGAGAGGGAAGAAAGTCTTTGAGGGCGGTTGGGGCAAGAGAGACAGCATGGGAAAATCCATGTGCTGATTGGCACTTTCCTAAAGTGGTTTGAGGGGGGGGCAGGGCTAGATCCCTATTTAAGGGACAATCTGCCTTCTTCCCAGCCTCGCCTTTCACAGCAGCACCCTCCCTCCCTCATTGTCTCCCATTGTGTTTTGGGGTCATCACAAGGGGGCCATGTATTTTTTTTCTTTTTTAACCAATTCACATTTTGGATTGCAGATTGGTCTTTTGCCTAAAGGTAAAGGTACGCCGGCTCCCTCGGCCATTAATGCGAGATGAGCGCCACAACCCCAGAGTCGGACGCAACTGGACCTAATGGTCAGGGGTCCCTTTACCTTTACCTAAAGGTAAAGTACCCCTGACAGTTAAGTCCAGTTGTGAACGACTCTGTGGTTGTGGCGCTCATCTTGCTTTACTGGCCGAGGGAGCCTACATTTGTCCACAGACAGTTTTTCTGGGTCATGTGGCCAGCATTACTAATCTGCTTCTGGTGAACCAGAGCAGCGCACGGAAACGCAGTTTACCTTCCTGCCGGGGCAGTGCCTATTTATCTACTTGCACTTTGACGTGTTTTTGAACTGCTAGGTTGGCAGGATCTGGGACCGAACAACGGGAGCTCACCCTGTCGTGGGGATTCTAACCACTGACCTTCTGATAGGCAAGCCCTAGGCTCTGTGGTTTACACCACAGTGCCACCCGCATCCTGGGTCTTTTGTCTACTTCACTCTAAATAATGGGACAGGGTGCTGGATGGTCTGCCATGTTGTTTAAATAGGCTAATCTTATTGATTTGGTCACTTTTGGCAGTTTAGGTGCGGGGGAAAGTAGTTTGTTTTTGCCTGGTGATGCCCTTTAGCCAACTTTCAGAAGATGGGTTGGCCTTGAGGCTCACTTCTCGTATTCTGTGGTTCAGGGATTGAGATGTAAACCTCCTTTGAGCCTAAGCTCCATCATCCACCTGACGTTCTGTGGTCCCTGGGGAAGGGGAAAATGAGTCCAGGCCTCTCTTCTCACCTTCAGGGTGTGACTCGGGAATCAGGGCAGGCAAGGGAGCTGTCCTTAGGCAAGGGCTATAGTTATCCAGTTTAGTTAGTTCCCCTTCCCATAGTCATCCCCCTCTGCTGATTTTAATTTAAGGTCTAAATAAAAGTGGCCCAGTTCAACCCCAGCTTATGTGTCTACCTCTTTATTTGCCTATTGAGATGCAAATGTACACTGGAGCTTCTGCAACAAAACCTGTCAATGTCATTGGTTGATTTTAAATTGGGAATTAGCAGTAAACATTAGTTCAGTTTGCATTTTAATGTGAACCCACCTAATTTGTACTTCCTGAACAAATAAGTGAACTGAAACACAACTATCCTTGGAATCAGCATTTTTCCAACGCTTGTGATGCCTCTCTCAAATAACAACAACAAAATCAAACATGGTTGTTATTGTTGTTCTTACAATCCATCTTTCACTGGCAGGTCCCAGGGCAAGCTGGAACAATTAAAAATTTGGAACTAAAAATAGCTAAAACAAATTGCAGTCACAGGAATAGGATGAGTTCTGAAAGCACACATCTTGGGTGTCAAAAAGAGTTGTGCCTTCAGCATTCATTTGAGAGGGAAATTTCCCAAAAATGTGTACCGTACATTAGATAAAATTCTGTACAAAGATGCATATGGGTTTTCATGTAGATTTCATGCCTCTGTGGAATTGAGAACTAAATTGAAGACTGGAAACATGAGGAAATGAAAGGAAATGCAAATGGGCAAATTCATCCATGTCTATTTTAGCCCAATATTGCTTTAAAACCATGGACATGATCGATCCATCCCTAGAGTTGCAGGCATGAGAGGAATGGCAGGAATATATGCTGCCAGATACATAGGCACCTGGCATGATAATTGCCTTTCTGCTAATCAATAAAATTATGCATGCAACCAGCACCCACAGGCAATTGCATGGAGACCAAAAAAGCATCAGAATTGGGCCTCAGCCTTGAGAAAAGGTGATGTTATAATGCTTAGAATACTTTTCCACGCTAATCAAAGACACATAACTCATCTGGAGTTACGACATTGGGCTTCAAGGTTACAAGTAATAAGTTCAAGGAAGGCCTGAGCTGCAGAAACTCTTGTTTTAGAATTTAAGCTCTAGGACAATGTTTGATTAAAAAATTCATCAAATGAATTTAATATTCACTCCACGAGAGTGACTGTTGATTTGCACCAATTGAAACAGAACAGAAATATCATCCCAGCGGTTGTGTTTTCACTGGAGAAGAGAGATAAATTGTGTCTTGTGTCTGTGACAGATTGCTTATTGCATGTGCTTGGAGGTTACCCCTCATTTAATGAACTCCGACACTGTTCCTTCAATAGATTAAGACATTGCTCTCTTTAGTGCAATCATTTATTCCCGATTTAAATTAAATATAAAGCAGGGCGTTCCTATTTGGCTTTTCCCTGAGATTAATCAGATGGCAAAATGAAAACAACCCTACACCTTAAAACAATATATAATTGCCACGAAGAGTATCAAATAGCACGTACTCCTGCAAACGAATCTGGAATTTTAATTGTGTTTGCAGTCAAAATTACAGTTTTGATTATGCAAACATAGAAAAAGAGAAACAACGTGTGTGCAATGCCCCATTTCCAATACAGAACACAAAGCTCCAGGGATACAACCTCACAAAAGTTAGTTGCAGCCAAGCCCCATCAAGAAACAAGATTGAGTCATATTCTGCTTTTATTAATGATACTTTGTCACGATGAACTTTTGCTATCTTGTTCCCAGGAGCTATATTACGTCAGGGTGAATTCTAGCAAACAGCCAAGGTGACAAGAAATGTAATGGCATAAATATGGAGTGGTTATGACGGCATTCAGACAAGGGGTTTATTGCATTAGTTTTACTGATTTATAATGGCAGTGCTTCTGTCCCAGTTTCTGACATTGCTCTCATAGTACAGTGCCCATTGCATTATGGATCTGTGGTTTTTTTAAATGATATTCCGGCAGGTCACACTAGATTTCATTCATAACAGTGGGCGTGGCATGACACAACAGCACCAAACATAACTGGACATGCTGCTTTCTCCACCCTTTCTACAAATTCTGCTTATGTTCCCCATGATTCACCGTTGAAAATGGCGGGAAAGGGTTTGTATGCTGGTATAGCACCACAAATTGTGTCACTTGAATGACACAATTTTCTGGGTTAATGGGGTTGCAAATGGATTCTTTCTGGAAGTAATTGACAAGGAAATGAGCACTAAAACTTCCACTATAGTCTACTAGATTTCCAACAATGACTTTTACGTTGTAAAGAGAGCAATGTCTTAATCTATTGAAGGAACAGTGTCGGAGTTCATTAAATGAGGGGTAACCTCCAAGCACATGCAATAAGATCAAATAAAATGAGGTCCGGAATGCAGCCTAGCAGAGGGGAAACAAGACTTCAAACTGTTATGTGCCAGGTTGCCAGGTCATGCGACCAAACAGAATGGGTTTTGGATCCAGACTAAGTCCCCCCGCCCCTGGGTCCCACGCTGCCATATTCCTGGAACTCCCCCTTTTTTTTGGGGGGGGGGTGTCTCACACCAGCCTTGATTCAGCCAGCATTGACCTGCAAGTTAGCTCAGTCGGTAGAGCATAAGACTCATGATCTCAGGGTTATGGCTTCGAGCACCATATTGGGCAAAAAGATTCCTGTATTGTAGATGGTTGGGCTAGATGACCCTCATGTTCCCTTCCAGTTATACAACTCTATGATTCTATTAACTGAGCCCAAGATGAGTTGGATAGAAATGCTATAAATAAATAAAAATCATATTAACGGACCTAAATTAGGAAGGAATCCTGTGCACCAGAAGCTGACATAAAGTGTGACTGTGTCAGTTAAGATAGTGTAAGATTACACTAGATGCAAACTGTGTTCAGCTGTGACTGCCTAATTCTGGCAGAGGGAAATGAAAGCTTTAAAATAGAGTTCTATGCCAGGATTCAGCCTAAGACCATAACCACAAACTGTTCCTATTTGAGTGTCCCAGAATTAGAAAAACCTTTTGATTGGATTCCGGGAATGTCCTAACTTGGCTTCCACAAGAATGCAGCCCCCAAAGATACATGTTTCGGGGGGCTGTACTCTCTCGCATGAGTTGCTTCTGCAGGATGTTGGGTGGCAAGGATCTTGGAAAATTCACCAGCGTTCTAGTGTGAATTTCTTCTAATACACATATTTTAATATACATATTAGACTATTGCACTTTTGCAAAACAATTTCCCTAATATAAGGCATTTTTGTATGTTGTTTTCACCAATATATGCATTTATATGCACAGTTTACCCGATGTATTTGTATTTTCATACACATTGCTTGGTTGGAGAACCGCATTGCAAAATTAAGAGAAGTGCAAATTTCGAAGGATGGCTGTGTTTTGGTCTGCATATTGTTTCGGAAAGTGTGAATTAAATAGGTTCATTTTTTTAATGCACCAAATGGGTTGGTGAATTTTTCACCAACCCATAATTGCAGCTTGAGGGTGTTGGGAATGGTGTTCAGGAAAACCATCTGTATATTGAGGGTGGGCAGTAGAATTGAAGTGAATTTTGATGAGATTAGTAGCATTTCCCAGGACAGCTTTGCACATTCCTTATTTTATTTTATATGCTTTATTGAATAATAAAAAGTACAAAATTGCAAGTGCACAGAGTAAGGTAAGACACAAAAAGAAGAATCAAGAAGAAATAGTACCCATGTAGAAAATCAAACAGGGAAAAAAAAAATGTATTGTGTGCATTAAATTTGTCCCTGACAAGTCTATGCTTATACACAACTAGTTCATGTGTAGCAAGTTTATACCTACCTTCAATCTAATAATTAAAGGGTGCTGTATTTTCATTTTTCCAAAACAAACAAACAAACAAAATCCTTCCAGTAGCACCTTAGAGACCAACTAAGTTTGTTCTTGGTATGAGCTTTCGTGTGCAAGCACACTTCTTCAGACACTTTTCCAGTTCATCAATAATTGTCTTTTTTGCTGTAGTAAAGGGTGTGTAATGTCCACTCATATTGTCCCTTTGCTCAATTCCATGTCTTGGGTATGTAATTTAAAAGGATATTTTCCTCTGCAAATTTAAGATTGTTCTGTACAGTCATGTTGCACATTCCTAATATACTCAAGGACATTGGCACATGGAAATGCTCACTAGTTGGATACACCTGCTGTGAGAGAGCTTAGTAAAGGACTGATTGAATGTGAGCATTTTGGCAGATGTTACAAATCCAGCGTCTCTTCTTCTCATGGATATTATTTGCTAGAATCCCTTGCAGTCAAAAAACTGCCAAGCACTTAATATTCATAGTGCAAATGCAAGTAGTATAGAACAATCAACATAATGTTAATGAACAATTGGAATGCCAGATGTGTTGCATTTTAAACAATGAAGTGTACCAGAAGATGCTTGCTACGGGAACATAGCATAAATTCAGATAATGGGGCTGTAAAACAGAGTAGAGATACGAGGGTTTTCTTTGCTGAGATTATTCATGCTCCAGTGATAAATAAATAAATGCAATCTTACATAAATTGCATTAAATCGTTAACGTTTTTACACACATAATTAATTACAGGTGCAAACTTTAGAACTGAGCTGTCTAATTACCTGAGTCTCTGTGCAAATCAGATAATTGGATAATTAGGCTCCTCTTTCCTACCATTTACAACCATAATTGTTATTAATTGTTATTTTATATTTATTAAGCATCAGAGCGATATTGCTCTTGAAGCCGTGTCTCAAGATCCAGTCAAAAGTAGTCTCAAATGCATTTTCTGCAAGGGATTATTTATATACTGCATATATCATGGAGTGATGGCAAGGATTACGATAATGCAATTCAGTTCATGATCAAGGGATCTATCCAACGGTGGCTCTGTGCTAGCAGAAAGCATGTCCTCATCTGAAAGGTGAGGCATCTGATTTTTGCTCACCCACCCTCCTTCTCTACTTTCCTCCACTCCCCCATAAACTGGAGGGGAGGGACACTCTGGAACAATTCTAGATATATGACAAAGAAGGTTGATTGAGCGCATATACCAAAAATCAGATGTCACAAGGGAAGGGGGGGGATCAATTCAATTTGCATTTAAAGGTGAACCTATCAAATCTGCATTTCCCAAAACAGTATGCAAACCGAAACACAGCCATTCTTTGAAATTCACATTTCTCCAGATGTGGCATTGCAGTTCTGCAGCCAGGTAATGGGAACAGAAAGGCACATACTAGGATAAAGATGCACATATTAGTGAAAAGGTAAATATTAGGGGAAATATTATAGGTAAAAATGTGTGTATTAGGCAAAACTGCACACCAACTTCTGCCTTTGTTCACTTGCAGAAGTTTGTGTGCAGTTTTGCTCACTTTCACCTCCTGGGCTGGGTCTAGACACATCAAAGAAGCGATTCAGTTAAACGCGTTGTAAACTTCATATGGGGAAATCCTGTTGGCGAAAAACGGGACTCCACAGCGCCATCTGGTGTCACAGTGTTATAATGCATATAAAGCGCTTTATCTTTATAAATGTAGCTGAGTCCCTGTTGTGCTGATCTCCCCCCTCTCCCCAGTTTCTTTAATTAGCTTTTTCATTATAAACATCAACATGTAAGTTCCTTGCAGGCACTTACGGCACTGAAAAGCTGCCATTAACAATGACTGCTACTGAGAGAGAAAAATCAAAATGGCGCCAAGAAGAATAAGAAAGAGTGATTTGCAAACAATTGTCATGACTGCAAAGCTGCTGGAGCTAAAGAGGATATTTTTATATTTGTATTTGGATTATATTGTAGTTATTATTAAGTGCAACTCTGCACACACTTGTTTTCTTTCTAAGTCACTCATTTAACCAAATATTTGATTGTCCTTCAAGCACTACCACACATTTAACAACCACTTATTAACTGCCCTGAAATCTGTATTTCTTTGTTGGGTGATTTTATCTTGGAGAAAATCAATCAATCCACACATCTGATGAAATGTTTTCTATCCGACAAAACCTTATGCCTCAACAATTGACTGCCTCTCTCCAACCTGGCCTCTGAGATCAGCCTCTGAGGCCAGAGGGTGGCATCATGAGAGGTCTAGAGGGTGGCAACACAAGAATGGGCCTTTTCTGCAGTGGCTCCCCATTTGTGGCATCTTCTCCCCAAAGAGGTTCGGCTGGCGCCTTCATGGTGCATTTTTAGGCACCAGGTGAAAACATTTCTCTTCAACCAGGCCTTTGACTGATACACTTTTAAATGTGTTGTTGGAGGCAGTGGGGGAAGGAAGGGCTATTGGTTCATTTTTGTTCTTTCTTTTATTATGTATTTTGCTTTTTTATCTTGTCTTTCTTATTGTGTTGTGAACCACCCTGGAATCTATGGATGTAGGGTGGTATACAACATACATTCATTCATGAATTATATATATCTCACAACGAGATGTCCTAGGACATTTGGGTGTTGTTGCAACAACTACATGGCATGCAGCCCTCTGCAGTTTGTCTCAATTGGTAGTGTCTGCACTGTCTGTGAAGCCTACAACTTTTATATTTACCAATATGCTCTTCTTGTGGCCTGCATGAATTGCCGTGTCCACCTACTGAAGAGATATTTGCTGGGAAATTTTCAAGAGCCAATCTGACTGTAGGAAACATATTGAGACTTCTTGTTTTCAACTGTGAACACTGTTGTGTCCGAGAGTCCTCTGCCTGCTCTCTCCATCACGATCAAATTTGCTGTTCATTTACACATAACTTGGTGTTCTTCTTTCTATAAAGTTATATGTTTCACCTATGATTTCATTACCTTGTACCTCCAAGCTTCATTTGATTTCCTTGCCGCCTTGTTTGTCTGTGCGTCTCTTTCTGGTCTGAATGTGATAAGGAAGCTTATGTTCTCTAAAGTCTTCTTGGTACCTGCCACTTTTGGGGGGAAATACTCAATGTAATTGGTGATTTTGTGATTGAAAGTCCATTATTTGACTCTTGCCTCTACCCACAGATGCTGCCAATTATACCAGGCAAGTCAGAGTGCAAGGAAGTACATGTTACAAAGGGAGCAAGGCAGCTTTCAAAAAACAGTATCTATGTGAGGAGTTCTTCCCTTCCTTAAAATGTCAGCATCGCTGTGTCCCATTGATGCGGAAGACCTGCAGGTTACTGGAACAACACATTATTTCCATGCAAACAGTCCCATATTCAGTCCAAGTAGGGCAGAAAAATACTCTTCCTCTCCGGGTGATCCCAGCCCATCACTTAAATAACTGCTGATTTTCTTTAATACTGTTTGATATATGCATTGTGTTTTATATTCTGTTTCTGCGCACAGATTCTATGTTCTCTAAATGTATGGTTGTCTATACATTTTGAAATAAATAACTTTCAAAATTGCCATTTCAAAAATTCTCTAGATTTCAGTGGATGTGATGTTTGGGAGAGATTGTTGAACTCACGTCCTGCTTGAATACTTTCCACATGCATCTGGATATCAACTATGAGAACAGAATGTTGGATTAAGTCTTTGGTCTGATCCAGGAGGTTCTTATGATGTTCGCTTTGTTTCTGGATTTCATTCCTTAAATATATGCTGGTAGCTAGGTTGCTTGCTTGGTTGAATATATTGAATCCAAATCAATTACGTTTCAAGCCAGGAATGTGATGATTGATTCAAAGCTTGTGTTTTTGTCATCGCCATCATTGGTTAATTTATATATTGCTTAAATGCCAAAATCATCACCATCATCCATCATTATCACTTTTAATTTGTATACCATCTTTCTATCTTACAATACCCAAGAATGTACAACTTATAACAATCTAATGCAATACAAAAATGTGACAATAAAACATAACTTTAAAATAAGCAACCAACATTAAATAAAAAAAACATTCAACAATCATTAGAATAGTATAGAATAATAATGTCATCATATAAAAATTAAACAGAAACCCACTCTTAACAATTACAATAAATAATTTCTCAGAAGGGTGGTGGTTCGAATCCCTGCCATGGTCCCATTGCTCGGTCCCAGCTCCTGCCCACCTAGCAGTTCGAAAGCACGTCAAAGTGCAAGTAGATAAATAGGGACCACTCCATCGGGAAGGTAAACAGCATTTATGTGCACTGCTCTGGTTCGCCAAAAGCAGCTTTGTCATGCTGGCCATATGACCTGGAAGCTGTCTGCGGACAAACGCCGGCTCCCTCGGCCTATAGAGCGAGATGAGCGCCGCAACCCCAGAGTCGGACATGACTGGACCTGATGGTCAGGGGTCCCTTTACCTTTTTAAACTAAAAATCAATAAAACAACGGCGAGCCACAAAGCATAAAATAATACAATACAAATTGAGAAGCAGGGACTGGAGGGTGGAGCAAGGTAGGTGGAAGAAGGCCTTGCCTGATGAAGTCTCTCCCCCTTACAAAATGGCTTCTAAGCAGTTTACAACTGCAAAATCAGTACATAGTTAAAATTGTTGTTCAGTCGTATCCGACTCTCCGTGACCCCATGGACCAGAGCACGCCAGACACCCCTATCCTCCACTGCCTCCCGCAGTTTGGCCAAACTCATGCCAGTCGCTTCGAGAACACTGTCCAACCATCTCATCCTCTGTCGTCCCCTTCTCCTTGTGCCCTCCATCTTTCCCAACATCAGGGTCTTTTCCAGGGAGTCTTCTCTTCTCATGAGGTGGCCAAAGTATTGGAGCCTCAACTTCAGGATCTGTCCTTCCAGTGAGCACTCAGGGCTGATTTCTTTAAGGATGGATATGTTTGATCTTTTTGCAGTCCATGGGACTCTCAAGAGCACCATAATTCAAAAGCATCAATTCTTCGGCGATCAGCCTTCTTTAAAGTTATAATACACAAGTTAAAATACATATAGTTAAAATACACAACAACAATTCCATTGGGCACTAAAAACATCCTTGATTAAAATATACAATAAAACAAGGAACTTAAAAGCATAGCAATTAAAACATTAATAAGCACACACACACACATACACACACACACACACACACAGAGAGAATGAATTAAACAATAAAACCAGATTTCAGTTCAGGGAAATGCTCATCTCCAGCATCCAGCAGAATGCCACCAAAGAGAGGGCCTCTTTTATTTCAGCAGGGAAGGCATTCCACAACACTAATATCACTAGAGGAAAACCTCTATGTTACCACAAGCTGATAATCACCAGGAAATGACAAAATGAACTGGATTCCATTAATTGTTTGTAGTCCCCTTGCCAGTGCAAACCATGCACAGAATCTACATGGCCACATGGTCAATATCAATTTATTTAATGTATTGATTTATTATAATTTATTACCTTCCCTTCACCCTAGAGTCCCAAGAGGGCTGTTTGCAACGTGTGAATTGCCCCTGAATGTCTGGAAATTGTACAGTTGTTGTTTTCATTAATGGATGTCATGAAAAGACGCACAGTTGCTGAAGGCGAAAAATAATTATGGGTCTGAATTCTAATATGGGGCAAGTGCTAGATTCACTTTCTGAAAACACCACTGATAGTATATGAAGTCTGGCCTGTATCAGAAAGTAGTTCCTTCTAAATGTACTACGCTCCTCTATGGAAAGTAATTTTAACCACTCCAAAGAAGGGGTAATCAAACAGTGCCTACTGAAAACTTTCTTCGTATGAATTTTATATTAATTTTTAATTAACGTCATATATTACTTGGGCTTTTATGCAATTACATGATAAATTATTCAATTTTGATGTTCGGTTTTAGACATATGTTAAATCAAAGACGTGAATGATTAAACACATTTTAATAGATTTCCCACTATGGCTTTATTCGCTATATACAAATGAATTCTGGTCTTCGTGGAGTTGAGGGCTGTATTTCTTTAAGAAAGGGGACCTTTATCTGGCTCCCTACTTTGATTTCGTTGTAAAGCAGCCATGATGTGGTTCATATGCCTTAAACAAAAGCTTCTTTGCAAAGAGAGTACGGCTAATTATGCAGATTAACTTCCAAAAATAAAGCTTTGAAAGTCAAAAAATGCCAAGTCACGGAACATTTCCTAAACTAGCCTGGCACCATTGCTCTTCCAGCTAATGGTAGCTGCGAGTATTTCTAGCCTGCTAGATGAGGACAAAGATAACATGGCAAACATTCTTTTCGATTCAATCCAGAATGTGAACCGTAACAATATTGTATAGAGACACCTTGTAAGTGCCAGACTTCACCTTCAGCAAGCAATAGCAACATTTTACAGTGGACACTTAGGTTGTGAAGGTGATCCGTGTGGGAGGCACGTTCGCAACCCGCAGCGCCACTTCTGCGCATGCACGGGTTGCGATTCAGCACTTCTGCACATGCGTGAGTGCCAAAACCCGGAAGTAACCCATTCCGGTACTTCCGGGTTTGATGCAAGCGCAACCTGAAAAAATGTAACCCGCAGTGTTCGCAACATGAGGTATGACTGTATTGGATCAAGCAGAAGTCATCCCAGTTTCACCAAGAGTCAAAAACGCACATACAGAAATAAAACCCATTTAAAAATAATTCTCCACATGGAGCTCCAAAATGAGGAGCAGCAATTTCCGTCAAAGTACAAGAGTTGCCACCCTCGTTTCCTGTACAATGGAAGTGTTTCCAAAAATATTTTTTATGTATTTGAACAATAACCTAGACCTCAATAACACACAAGAAAAAGGAAAAAAGGGGGGGGAGTGAACTGAATAAAAACTACAATTAAACATACCCTAAATAACATTTTCGGTTGTTTCATTCAAATTCCCTAGAAAAAAATAACCATTATTATTACTGATGTTGGGAGATAGTAACATTTTTTTTTTTAGAATATTCATTTATAAATATTAGTCTATTATCCATGTATGGCAGAAGTTGAGGTGAATTCGTGAATTGTTTCTCAGGTGAAACTTGTGAAGAATTTGTTACCGATTGCTAGGTTGGCTTCAAGTAAGACCTCTCTCATCTACAATCTGGTTATGAATGACGAGGCCAAACTGGTCAGTATCACTGAGACCAGTGCCAGATTTACGTATAAGCTAAACAAGCTATAGCTTGCCGTCCCCGTACCCCCCGGAAAAAAAACAACAACACTGGATGTACATTTCCAAAATATAAGATAAAAAACAAATAAAATAAAACCTACATACAGCAACAGTGTTTTGTGTTGTGTAGGCTCCTATGATGTAAGTAATGGGCCCCGCCTGCTAGCCTGCTCCCTAAAATATCACTGGTTTGCTCATTTCTATATCAATTACTTTGATAAAATACATATTTTGTTATGTGCAAATGGCTTTAGATACCTATAGCATATATTCAACACAAAAAACAGCGACAATTTGTTGTTGACAAAGGACAGCTGGACATATAAAGGGCCCCATTGCCTTTAGTAGCTTAGGGCCTCATCAAACCTAAACCCGGCCCTGACTGAGACCTGGGTGGGCGAGCAGGAGGAGTGGAGTTGGCCTCACTCAGCTGTGCCCACCTGGGTATTCGGTGCATCATCAAGACAGACTTGAGGGTCATGCAGAAGGATTTGCTGTAGTCTATACTGATTTTATACTGATTTGGGGACGCGGGTGCGGGTGGCGCTGTGGGTTAAACCACAGAGCCTAGGGCTTGCCGATCAGAAGGTCGGCAGTTCGAATCCCCACATGGGGTGAGCTCCCGTTGCTCGGTCCCAGCTCCTGCCCACCTAGCAGTTCGAAAACATGTCAAAGTGCAAGTAGATAAATAGGTACCGCTCGCTCCGGCGGGAAGGTAAACGGCATTTCCGTGTGTTGCTCTGGTTCGCCAGAAGTGGCTTTGTTATGCTGGCCACATGACCCGGAAGCTGTACCCCAGCTCCCTTGGTCAGTAACGTGAGATGAGCGCCGCAACCCCATAGACGGACACAACTGGACCTAATGGTCAGGGGTCCCTTTACCTTTACCTTATACTGATTTCATCGCTCTCTCCATCTGCTCTCTCCAGTTGGGTGAGGATCTAGAGCCATGGTTCCCAATGGGGGGGGGCAATTTGATTTTTAAGTCGGGCAATGTGAGAATGTGTTATTTAACAGTGAATGGCCTTTTAGACTTCCTCCACGTGAATAGGAGTTCACTTTTTGAATAATAAGAATTATATGTCACAGGGGGCATCAGGATTTTAGAGATGCTTAGGTGGGACATGCCCCCCCCAAAAAGGTTGGGAACCACTGATCTAGAGTATGTGTTCCTGGCACTGGGCAATCGGGACAGATTAGGGATTCTGCTGGTTTACTACCCACCTCGCTGCCCAGCAGTCTCCCTGGCTGACCTGACAGAGCTGGTCTTGGAGGCAGTGTTGAGGACTCTGAGACTGTAGGTTCTGAGGGACCCTGTCATTTCATTCACTGGACTGCATTTGAATGTACCGTATTTTTCGCTCCATAAGACACACTTTTTTCCTCCTAAAAAGTAAGGGGAAATATCTGTGCGTCTTATGGAGCGAATGGTGGTCCCTGGAGCTGAATTGCCCAGGGGCCAAAAGAGGATCATGCTTTTTATTTTACAAAGAGAAAAGGGGGTGTTGAAAGGACCCCGCTCAGCAGCTGATCAGCAAGAGATCGGGAGAGAGATAAGAGTCCCGGCTCCCTTTCGGCCCCGCCCCCTTGCCCAGGCCTCCATTGTTGAATGTGCTGCAGAGGGAGGTTGTTTGTTTCCCCAGCGACATGTGACTGGCTGATTAGATTATCTGTCTGGAAACTGTAGAAAAGGCTCCCTTTCCTTTAGAAGCTGCAGAAATGTGAGTTGAACCCCATAAAAATGGGGCTTTTCCTCTTTGCTTTTCCCCCTTTGCAAAAGGAGCTTTGCTTTTCCCCTTTGCAAAAAAAGCTGCAAAACTTTTAGCTGATCCTCAAAAAACCAGGGCTTTTCCCTTTGCAAAAAAGCTGCAAAACTTTTAGCTGATCCTCAAAAAAACAGGGCTTTTCCCTTTGCAAAAAAAGCTGCAAAACTTTTAGCTGATCCTCAAAAAAACAGGGCTTTTAGAGGAGGAAAACCAGAAAAATATTTTTTTTTCTTGTTTCCTCCTCTAAAAACGAGGTGTGCCCTATGGTCCGGTGCGCCCTATGGAGCGAAAAATACGGTAATGGTTTTCATTGCATTTTATTGCCAGCTGATGAATATTTATCATTGAAACAGTTCATTATCCTGGAATAATTGTTGTGTCTGCTGCTGTGCTCGGAGCACCCTATTGCAAAGTTTGGAGCACCCATCATCTAACGTTTGTATTGCTGTGCCCATAGCACCACCACGCTCCAACTCACTTCCAACAGTATTTTGGATAGGATATTGACTGTGGAAAGGCATTCTGCCTCTATTTCAGTGATCCTTGACAGTGAGTTACCAATCCTACCATTCCTGGTTATGGAACATTTATCTGATTCTTATTAGTTTGTGACTCCATGCACATATCATATGTCTTCTGTTTATGAATTTTGATACAGTATAGTGTTATAAAAATATTGTCAGTATATTATTAGTCGACATGCTGCTTGTTGTTGTTCAGAGTGTTCTGTTTTGCAGCACAGGGGATTTTCTTTGTTGTAGAATAAAAAGTGCAGCAGGGTGTCAAGATGACTATATACTGGACTGATTAAATAAATAAGTTCTTTCACATGCTGGGTTTTGTGTGCCTGCGTGCAACTTGACTTACCTAACTGTTCACAAGCACATCGATCGCAACAATAATTTGCTGTTATCAGCCACCTCCTTTTGTGGCACCCAAGATGAAAGACGGGTGGGGTGGGGGGAAATTAAGATACTTCATCTCCATGCAACTCTGAACCAATCTAAGAAAGGATGAGCAGTTATGCTTGAATATTCATCTCAAATTGGCTGGCAGATACTCAGCATGGCTGAAATAAGAAGCCATTGTAGATAAATGCACTTTCATTGGGGTAACAGTTATTTTCTATAATTGAGCTTGTTTGTTTTGATAGGCTCGTAATTTGCTTCCGTACGTTTTGCCCATAGTGCATTTCAAGTGGTCAAAGTGCTTCATGTATATTACGGTTATTTTACATTTTTATCTCTTTCTCCAAAGAGCTTAGAGAAGAATACATAATCCCTACTCCATTCTTATTTTCACAAAGGCCCTGTGAAGTGGGTTTTATGGCTTGCCAGCTCTAATTAGACAAGTTAATGGAGGGCATGGCTATCAATGCCAACTAGTGACAATGGCTAGCTTCTACCGCCTCTGAAAAACAATTGTTTGGAATTGCAGGTGGACCGAGGGTCGTTCTGCTCATGTCCTGGTTGTGTGCTTCCCACAGTGCGAACAGGGTGCTGCTCTAGATGGGCCACCTGCCTGAATCAGCAGGCTGTTACTCTATTTGATTGAGAGAAGTATAATTGGGCCATGGTTAGCCAGTGAGCTCCATGGATGTTGCATTTGGTTCCTTGCTCTTTCAAGTCCTAGCAGGGACACCATCTTTGCAGGGAAGTGCCCCCCATTTTCAATGAAGGGGCTGCCCCACAAAAGTTCTGTGTGGCAATGCATGCACGCTACATGGAGCATGCTCACGTTGCACACATGCCTCGGGGCATCAGGACAACACGTTATGTCAGCATGCATGGTGTCAGGGACTGGACAGAACAGGAGGGAATGGGAAATGAGCCTTCAGTCTGATCAGCTCCTCTCAGAAGAGGAGGGGAAGGGGGACACCCCCCTCACCTTCAGCCGTTTCAGGAGGACAGGAAGACATGGACGATGTACAGCTGAATGAGGAAATGCCTAGTTACAAGATAGTGGAGGAGGAGGATGAAGTTAGAGAGCAGACAGCAGAGGACCCCCCCCCCTTAGTCCAAAGGTGCGCTGTTCCCTCCACATTCAAGAACAGAGAATGTGGAGGGATGTGGCTCCTGTGACTTCCCGTAGGTTTCCAGGATGTTGTGGGAGACGCAAGAGGAGGGACTCAAAGTAGCCAACATCTCCTATGCATGGAGACATGGATCTTTTGTCTTGCAACCAGAGGGCTGAATAAAAAGCCATAAAACGCAAACTGTTTGTTCTTCTTGCCTCTGAGGCTACCGGGGGAGGAGAGGATACTCCATGCTTGACAAATGGCGTTGTGATGTCACATGTTCCTTTGCGGGGGGCAAACACACCTGAGTCCTAGCTTGGTAGTCATACCCCAGTGCCACACACTCTTGACTCAGCTATACAGCTGCAAATAAAATGCTTTAAGTGCAATATACAATGTGACACTAGATGGAAAATTCAATGTATTTTTAAAGCATTTTCAGAACAGTTTTTATATGTGTGTAGATCCCACCTATGTCTCTAAGCTCAATAATTACCCTTCAAGAGTCTAGTTAGGTTAGACAGTATTTTTATCCCACCAAACATATGAAGTGGGCTGGGCTTGCAAACAGAAGGACATGAATAAAAATACCTGGAATCCTACATTGAATAAAATAATACATGGGATGATGAACTTGCACAACTAAAATCCTGCATTAAAATAGCCTGAGGATTTCCATAATTGTTCTTCCTACTTTTTTGGGGGGGGTGGAACTCACATTAGTGCTGTCAGGAACTGAACCACCCAGTTGAAAGAATGATGGAAATCCTACTAAAGGTTACAGAAAGACTGAACATGACAGTGAAGGATTTAGAGAATTAATCAACAGGAAACTGTCCAGTGCTTCATTTCTGAAGAAAAGGCAAGATATAAGCCTGCTGTCTTTATTATCAAGCTTCAAGAATCTTTTACAGCGGCTGAAACTTTTGTTTACTTTTTTATTTTTAAATCCAATCCACCTTTTCATGTTACTGCAAGATATTGGCAGGAAGCCTGGCCAGTGTTTAAAGCCTTCAGATCTCTACCTGTGAGTGAGTGGCAATTCAGGAGATATTTCTAAAATGATGTTTGATTAGTAACTCCCATTTTTTTTAAAGGGAAGTGTTAATGAACCAAAGGAGAAGGGAAATCGTACATTTCCTTTAATCGCATTTGGATATATATATATATATATATGTATATATATATATATATATATAAACACTTGGAGATTTCATCCTGATGTGGATCTCAGAAGCTAAGGGGCATGAAGGTCTGTCTCCCTGAACACCAAAGAGATATTCTCACAGCAATATTCTAAATCAAAACTGAAGTATTCTGGTTCCTGAGTTGCTAGTACAATGGCTAGTGCCAAACAGAAAATGTTTCCTAGCACAAACCTCATGGAAAGAGAAGCTTCCATCTATGTTCTAAATAAATGAGCACATTTACTGAAGCTGCAATCCTATACATAATTATCTGGGCGTAAGTCCCACTGAACTCAATGGGGCCTACTTACGTATATAGGATTGCACTGCTAGAAGGTGCAAATGGGACAGTGGCTAAGAATGATGGGAGCTGGGATGAAGGGATGATGGGAGTCTGATGACAGCTGTCTGTGTGTGTGTGTGTGTGTGTGTGTGACATCTAGTCTACATCAGTAGAATAGAATGTCCCTATTTTCATCTGAGGAATATTGGAAGGTATGCTATGGACTACAAAAGGTAAATCTAGAATGTGAAATAAACCACAGAAACTAAATCTGAAATAATTAACTATTTGACTTTTAGAAGACATCTGAAGGCAGCCCTTTTCAGGGAAGTTTTTAATGCCCGATGTCCATGTTTTGATTTGTTGGAAGCTGCCCAGAGTGGCTAGGGTAACCCAGTCAGATGTGTGGCTTATTATTATTAATAATAATAATAATAATAATAATAATAATATAATAATTAATAATCTAGAGCTAGTTTGTGCCTTGTGCTATTCAATAAACTGATTCTCTATGAAGAGGGATTTGATTATTAAACCACTCTGGAATCTGTAACTCTGGGTGTGTTATAGGGGGTCTCCTAGCAACCCTCAGAACTCCAAAAAAACACAAAAAACTACAGCTCCCAGAATTCTTTGGGGGCAGCTATGACTGTTTTAAGTGGCATTGCAGTGCTTCTTTGTGGCCGCTTCCAGACTTTGGATCTCCCTCCCTAGAGAAGCTAGACTGGCTCCTTCTGCCAGTAAATGAATACTTTCTTGACAGCAAGCTTTTGGCAACCGACTTCTTTTAAGTAAAGGGCTGGTGCCATGCTGATATTATTGTAGTTGTTGGTATGTTTTAAACAGATTTCATGTATCAATGTTTAATTGTATTTTAATGATTGTTTTTTTCTGTTTTTAGTGGTTCTTGTTTTTAGCTCCCTTGAATCCTGTCAAATAATAATAATAATATGTATGGTTTGAATACGACCATAGTTTAGCTGACTATACAGAACATAACATTTTCCACCCGACAAAAAATATAGTGTTCTATCTACATGTAATATTCTTTAAGTACATGGTGTAAATGAATAGGCTGTCAAATTCCACAATTCCTCCTTCAAAACAATAAATAACATAGCACGTATATTAATTTTAAAAAGAGAGCTGAGCTGAGACCTTTTATAAATAGTCTCACCTCATAACTATGTTTAGAATCACACTTTTTTTTACTACAATTTAATATAAATGGTGTTTTATAACTGCACCTTTTAAAGTGAATGTTAATGTGCTTGAGTTCTGGAACAAAATAATAATTCCCCCCCCCTTACCGATCTTAAATAAATAAATAAATAAATCTGCATGACAATGCACCTAAATATAAAATTAAGCTCTTTGCTGAATTTGGATAAAAAATAAATCATAGGCTGATTTTTAGTGCCTTATGAGGCACTAAAAGATAGCAATAGCTTTATGGACAGAATTGTCCTCAAATTATTTATTTATTTTGACCGTTATATCCAGCTTTTCTTCCTAGAACTGTCTCAGGGTGGAACACAACATAAAAACCTTTAAAATCAACAATATATTTACAAAACCCCAATATATTTACAAAACCCACAATGTGTATGTGTGTGTGTGTGTGTGTGTCAATAATCTAGTGTTTTCAACCAATGCACCGGAACACCCTGGGATGCCTTGAATGATGGTCAGGGGCGCCATGGGTGGGGGAAGCTGTGGGCAGCACTGACCTCCACCCCCCTTCCTTCCTTCCTTCCTTCCTTCCCTCACTCCTCTTAATAGATAGATTAGATCATGTAAATTAGATTATTAGAAGCAGCCATGTGTGGAGGAAGTGAGGGCTGCATCACCTGCAAGGTGTGCCTGGTAGGAAATAGCATTCCTGAGTCCCACCTCCACCTCGAAGGAGGCTCTGCTGCCAGCAGATACGGGAAGCCACACAAATAACATAATTGGTCAAGGGAGCCATGGACTCAAAAGGTTGAATACCTCTGCAACAATCCATTCCTCCACCTGTCATATTTAAATTGGTAGGCCAACACTTGGTTCAAAAAAGCATTGAGGAAAAAATGATAGGGAGCACACATACAGCAAGATATGCCCGGATGAGCAGGTTAGAATTTGGTGGCTCAACAAAGGATGTCCCTGGTGTAGCTGGGATTCGCTTGGCTTAACTCCCTCATCTTCATCTTAGCCTAATACAGGCATCCCCAACCTTTGGCCCTCCAGATGTTTTGGCCTACAAAAACAGCTAATGTCAGTGCTGCACTGAGGTGTTGCTGCCAAGAAAGCGCTATTACAAGTTTTGGCAGCTCAACAATTGTTTTGTTGTAGAATAATCAAAAAAGATTTTTCCTTGCAGAACTTAAATCATGGACGGGGCAGTTCCAGGAGTGGTGCTGCTTAAGGCAGCAATGGCAGCTGCATTTTATACCAGCTGGGAATTGTGAATTGTCTTCAAGGGCAGCACCACAAAGAGCACATTACAGTAGTCTAATCTGTAGATAACTAGGGCACGGTTTGCTCTGGTCAGGCTACAGTACTACTGCCCAATATGAAATCCGAAACAAATTTTGGGGTTCCTCTTCAGGTAAAACATATTCTGTGGAATATCTGCCAATAAGGCGGGGACTTTCTGAGAACATCAGTTTTCAGGAAAAGTTCCAGAAACATTTAGTTTTTATGAGTTGGAGTTTGATAAATAGGAACAAGTCCAAATACCTCATCAAATGTAGGGGTGGGTCATGATAAGGCAGTGGTGTGTTTAAGGTGGTAGTGAATAGATCAGATTGTCTCATAAATAATGCAGAGGGGAAATTAATTCAGCTCCCTTCTGCATCAAAACAACTCTACAGAAATTGCTCTAAGATTAAAAACTACCAGAAAGAGATGGTTGGGTTTTTTGTAAAAAAAATTTGCCACAGTAGCACATGACTTATACAACCACCAATTAGTTGATCTGTACATGTACACAGAGATTTATTGTCAGGATTGCACAGCCCTGGTGGGGTTTTGTTTAGTGGGGGGGGGCCTTAAGTTTTTACCTCAGATGTTCATCTCTTCTCTCTAACCATCACACATTTTCTTATCTCCATTGTTAACCCTCTCGTGTACACCATCCCAATGACAGAAGCATTCTTAACCCATGTCACCATTAAAGGTCTTAGACTACATACGTAATTGCAACGGCCTGTTGCAAGCCCCTATGAACTTCTCCGACCAATGGGGCTTCCCCCCACTCCCTTCATTTTATTGATTTCCATCCAAACACTAGTTATCCTTCTAGCTCTTTGTAGCCTATTAGCTACAGCCTATTTTGTTGGCATCCATCTGTTACCAGAGACAATGGCATGCCATCTCTGGGGGTGAAGTCAAACTGCTGCATTAGCAGTACCAAAATGACCTCCCCGGGGCACAAGCTGGGGCACTGGGCATATGGAAGTCTGGGTTACCCAAATAACCAGACCTCGCTGACATGGTCCAAAGGAAAGCAGACCAATTCATTTGGCACCACCTTGGCTGCAGGACTTGCTGGAAGGAGGTATACAAAACACCATCCAACCCTCTTAAAGTCTCCACTCCAGATTTGTGTAGGGTTTACTCCTTAGCTTTTTCTTCTCCCAAATATATCTCACAAGCCAGTAGAGGTTTAGGATCAGAGTTTTCCTTCTCCTAGATGGGCTATCTTCCCATGTTGCTTTCTTTACTGTTGGACCCATTACTGATCATCTGCTTAATCTGCTGGAGCCTGTCTTTGCATGTAAGAGAAGCCCCTAACTCACCAAGGGTTTGAGACCCGTCAGCTACCCTCACCTGGTTTATACCCTATACAGCAAATGATATAGCATAGTTGTGTATTCTGCCTTTCATTATCTTGGTCCACAGCCATTTTGAAAAAAGTATATAATAACTGCTACATAATATACACTTTAAATACATACAAGTGCAAAATCTTTTGTTCAATCCATATTAATAGTTAAGGAGCGAGGAAGTGGATATATTTCAGGATTGTTGATTCAGCCATTTGCCTGTACCATGATTTATATAAAAATCCTGTATGTGCAATTTCAAAAATGCTTCTGTGCTAAGATCCAGTTTGGCTTATAGATGCTGCCTCTTTGTAAAAATGAATTTCAATGGGGTAGATACACGTGATAACCATTTGTGCCACTTTTTTTTTTTTTAAAAAAAAATATTCTCCTGTTATTGATCAAACTCAGACAAAATGGTCTTTTCAACTGGCTGCTCCTCACAGGTATTTAAGTTAAAATAGTCACGGGACGTAAAGGTTGCTTTTCATGGAACACAGCAAGGCCACCTGGTAGATTTTGAAACATGGAGTTGCAGCAACTACTTAAAGTGGTTCTCATTTAATTAAATGTGAAACTCCTGGGGCCTCTTACCCAATTTCACAGCTGCATCACAGCACCTTTCTGTGAACTGCTGTGCAACTGAATACCAAAGAGTTCTGAAGGTTTCTTGTGGGAAAGTCGTAAACTGAACCAAATCAACAACTCCTAAAGTAAATGCTGAACCTCACAGGCACATTTAAATCTAGTGCTTAAGTACTTTGATATTTATAGTAGAATTGTCCCCAGATCCATCCCTTTTAATTTTTTTACTCCTGAAAATACTGATCTGGTATTGGTGAGAATTGTTTGTTAAATAAGAGTGCCCTGTGATGAGCTTGGCCTCTGCTCAGATTTTGCCAGATTGGAAGAGTCTGCTAAGCGGTCTCTCTCTTCTCTCTTCGCTCTCCTTCTCTCTGTCAGTCACTTAAGCAGCAAAATCTAGCTTTCCCCTGATTCCATCCTGACAAGCTAAAGAATTGCTCATTCACCCTAAAGAAATTGTCAATATTATGGGGAAAATTAGTAAGACATAAGTTTGCTTAGGTGAGTGTGATAGAAAGGTTTCCTCTAGGAATTTTGTGTCTGCATGTTTTAATCAATAAGTTTCAAACATTTCCCCATAATAAAGAGTTTCACCAAAAAGAAAGAAAGAAAAGAATAAAGAAAGGAAGGAAGGAAGGAAGGAAGGAACATTGGGAATCATCTCTTTTGAGCCCCTGACCTCTTTTTTTTTTCTCTGAGGTCCATGGGATACATAAAAACAAGTAATGTTTACTATACAAGAGCAGTAGCCAATGAATAAGTTCTGCTAGCACAAGGACTTCTGGCTGCCCAACAGAATGGCAGTTCTCCTTCTTTTCTCGCTGTGTACCCCCAACCAAGGAGATGTGCAGGATGAGTGTGTTCCATTGCAAAAGTTGAAATCCCTGCACTGGCTTCATCAGATCCAGTTTCCCTAAAAAAAATAAAATAATAACATTTCCTCTAAAAATAATGTGTGACAGTTATCCTCATTTACCTCGAGAATGGCTTCTATTCACATGAACCAACCCAGACCCTGCATTTGTCACCCAAGGCTTTTCTCCTGTGTTGAGACTGTGTTGGGATTTACGTTGGAAAAATGGAAGCACTCTGATCAAGAGAAATGAGCGAAAGCATAAATAATTGTTCAGCTAGAAATGAAAGCTAGTTTGGCACCCACTTCTGTCAAGAGTCAAAGAAAGTGTGCATCTTCAGTGGTAAAGTCAAACCATTGGAGAGTTATAGTGTCTGCTGTGGCTCCTCCCAGAAGTTATTCCTCCTCTGGTCACTGTTATGGATACCTGTCTGTTTGCCTCCAGGCACTGTGATCATCTGCAAGGGATTCTCACACAGTAGGGTTAATGTTACTAGCCTCCATGTCTTGTTTGCAGACATCTCTGTAACACAGAGTTGGTCTGCCAACAGGCCTAATGCGTGAAGCCATGTGTGAATCCAGCTCCCCCAGGAGCACATCCTTGGATGTCCTGCCATCTTCCATTCAGTGTACATGACCAAGCCAGGGTAGACATCACTGAGATAGAACTGCAGACAAACTGGGAATGTGGGCTTGGGAGAGCAAAATCTTCCTGAGTATATGAAAGGCATTGAAGCATCACACCTGGTGGATATAAGTTTCACATAATTCACTTCCATAAAGCTGTGTGCTCAACATGCAAGTCTGGTAGACTTTCTTCTTGATACTGATCGTAAGCATCACTCCTATACCATTTTGGAGAGGCAAGCGATTGCCGTGGCTTTCTTGTCAATACACTTGTCCAGCTCAGCACTTGTGATGGCTTGGGATTCGGACTCAGATACTGAACCTGAGGAATCCCAGCCTGCACAGGATGCCCCGCCTCCAGAACCAGCTGAGCCGGGGCTAGGCCTTGAGTCTGAAGGGTCCTCACCTGTGCTGGATCGTCAAGTGCAGGCATCAGCGGAGTCTGCTCTGGCTCCTGATGTGATGGAGGACCCATTGCCTGCAGGTGCTCCACAACCAGCCTCGTCAGAGGAAGCTGAGGCAGCCCCTGGGTCCGGTAGCCCACTGGCCTCTCCTGAGCTCCAGAGGTTCAGGGCAGAGAGGCAAAGAGAACTGAGTGCTTGCAGGAGGAGTACTCGCCTCCAAGCCAGAAGGAGAGGCGAGTCTCCAGAGGATCGGGGCCGCCCTAAGCGTCAGGGCAGATAAAAGCCAGCCAGCCGCAGCCCCAAGTTGCGTGAGCAACATAGTTGCTTCTGACTGTAACCCTGTTCTTGCTCCTGCCTTGCTCCCTGCCGGACTGACCCCATTGGACTCCTGGACTTAGGATTGGACTAGACCTTGCTTTACGGACAAATCCCTGGGGCCAGCACAGCACTGATGGAAAGATTGATGATTAAAATCCATCCCAGGTAGACAAAATTGTCTACCATCTCGTGTGCGGTCACCGATGCCAATGTGTGGACTTCCTGGTGACATCTGGTGACATCCTGACCCAGGATGTTGGTCTTTGTCATACTGATGGTATGGCTGATCTCCATGCAGACTTGGGCAAAATGACTGATGAGTCTCTGTTGAGCTTCCTCAAAGTCAAGGCTGAGTTATCTGCAAACAACATCTCTCAGATAAGAACATGCCACACTCTTTTCTTGGTGTGGAGATGTGCCAGGTTGAACAGACCCCTGTTGCTCCTTGAATACACACCTTCTTCAGTCAAGCTGAAGACATGCACACCACTCTTGATAGTGAAGCCTTATTTGCCCCTATGGGTTCCTACAGTTGTGCCCGGTGAGAAAACATGGAAGCAGAAAAGACACCTGAGGCTGCTGGCTTCAGAGAGAGAAAGATTTATTTTCTGCATGCAGAGGCACTTGCGGTGTTCAGACATCCAAGCAAGTACAAAAGCTAGTCAATTTTCAGACAGTTCTTATAGACAGTTCCCTGGCTCATCTTCCCACCCCAGGAATCTTGTCCTTGTCCATATAAGGAACATTTCCTGTTGTACATATAAGGCAAAAGGACATTTAGCCCTGAGTTGGTTCCTGTGCTAACATGCTCACTTCAGCAAGGCCATCCTATCTGTCTCTGACCTAGACAGTTCCTCTCTGTGCAAGGTTGATCTTCTACTGTTATCTCCAGACTCTTAGTCATAGCTTATACAGTAATACAGAAAAGCCTCCACTCAAAAGAGCCCCCATAAGAAAATGTTCTTTTATACTTCTGGACTAACAGTACATTCAGGTAAATATATACAGGTTAGCTAATTAACCCCTTCAATAGGAAAGGTGTCTGGAGATGAACGGTCATATTGGATGGTGTTGTGCATGTTCTCATGGAAGGACACAATTATATTTTGGTGTTTATGTGGGCATCCTATCTTGTTGAGCACTGAGAAGTCTTTTTTTGGCTGAGGAGGTCAAAAGCCTTTACCCAATCTATGAAGGCAATGTATATGTGTGATCTCTGCTCTTGACATTTCTCCTGCACCTGTCACAGTAAGAAAATCATGTTGACTCTTGACCTCTGAGCTTTTAAGCTGCATCGTGACTCAGGATAGACCCTGTCAGTGAGTAACTGTAATCTGCTGGGAAGTACAGGGGCAAATGCTTTCCCCACAGTATTAAACAAGGAGAGTCCATGGAAGTAGTTACAATCATGGTGGACACTTCTGTTCTCATATAATCCTTTTATTATAATTGTATTAATATGACTGCTTGGGTTTTTAGGTTGTATTTAAATTATGTCACATGCTGTAAACAAGCATGTGGCCTTCTGATGAAAGACAGTATATAAATTTAATTTAAAAAATAGGACTATAATTATTCATCTAAAAACAAGAATTCTTGTTAAATGCAAGTTGGTGCAGCATGCTCCTTAACCCTAAAGACCACATCTCACCTTCCGTGCTTTATATAAATACTTTACTAGCACACAGATCAATGTGTAAGAGCATAATGATTACAGCTGCCACACAACTCATCTTGAAATGTGAATCCTGGACTGCGTTTTGCTTGGTGCCCTGGACATTAGGAATTCAGTGTTTCAGGAGATCGCAGACACATTGATAGATTGCACCTGGTACGGCATTAAAATAAGAGCATTTTAAAGGCACCTTTGAAAGAAACTGTTATTGAACTAATGATGGGCAGCTCGTTCACTTCCCATCTATGAAGTCATGTTGATGAAATACTCACACTTTTTCTTTCTTTCTTTTTTTTACAAGGAGATTGTGGCACATGATGATTAACTAATGGAAACAGCATTTGGCTTAGTACCCATTTGGAAATATTCCCAGAATCCGAGTCCTTCCCCCACCACGAAAAAGGAAAGAAAGAGTAGCTGAGGGATATTTTTCTTCAAAGCAACATTGTTAAAGAGCAGCAAGATTTTCTATGGAAGAAATGTCCTGATGCTTGCTTCCTACTTTTCAGCTATATGAAAAAGCTTTTAGTGTTTTGTTTAATTTACTTGCATTGTGTTGGTGCGTGCGTCTGTGTGTGTTTTAAGTTTTCAGAAAGTGAACTAGAACAAGACAGGCAACTAGGGAGCAATTTAATGACCACTTAAACTGAACTGGATGTTGGTTTTGTGTGCCCTATGGAGTGGGGGGATTAAGGTGCAATTAGAGTAGGATTTACAAATCTTTAAGCACAGCATTGCAGAGCTTTGAAAAGGGTGTGAAGCAGGGGCTTGAAGAGTTTGTGATTGCTCCCTCAGTGAGAGCATCTCATCGCTAGGCCACTGGAACTGCGATTCAAATATAAAACTAAACTATACAGTCTCAAAAAGTTGAAATGGCCTGGAATTATCCATTTAGAGCAGTGTTTCCCAAACTTGGGTCTCCAGCTGTTTTTGAACCATAATTGCCATCATCCCTGACCTTGCTAGCTAGGGATTGTAGGAGTTGTAGTCCAAAAACAGCTGGAGACCCAAGCTTGGGAAACACCGATTTACAGCTTCAGTAGAGGCATTACCAGCATTTACAGCACAGACCTAACCATGTATACTCAGACGTAAGCCCTGTTCAGTTCAATGGGGCTTTATTCCAGGGAAGTGAGGTTAGGACTGTAGCCTTAGTCCATTGCCCCATGGATGTTTGAAGGGCCCTTGAAGCTAAAGACTTCAAATATTGAGTGTATGAGAGATGGAGGGAGGAATGAGTGACGGACTTATTGGCAGGCCTCTCCAATAAAACTATTGTCACATAAAGGAATGAAACTCTCTTCTCAATAATCCCACAGACCAAACACAAGCATGACTTTTAAACTCTTTCCTTTTAGCATAGAGACCTTAACCAAGATCCTGAATTTGGATGACGCTTTATGTCACACTGAACAACAAAACAAACACACAGAGTACATCCACAGTAAGTTATGGTTTGGCTTGTTTTAGCATTCCATGCAAATATGGCCAATGTCACTGTGTAACACCGAATAGACCATAGCTTCTAATCTCAGAGGAGTTGAGGGAAATGGTGCCTTTCCACCCACCCACCTACCCTCAATTTGCTTTTGCAATAAAGGAATCAAAGCTCCTGAGATTTTGGAGTGGAGAAGTGGGAATTTCAGAAAGTTATTACATTATCAACCCTAAAGCAGCTTTCAGGCTGGGAAGGAAAGACACTTCCAAGGGAGGGAGAATCAATGTTTTGAAAGTAGCAACAAGTTATGTTGCTAGCTCTTTTCCCAACATTGAATATTATTATTATTATTATTATTTTATTATTATTATTATTTCATTTTTTATATGATTAAATACCACCCTTCATCCATAGATCGCAACATAAAATGATAATATAAAAAACACAAAATGCATAATAAAAATAAGAACAAAAACAAACCAATTATGCCCCCTCGCACAGCACATTTAAAAGGGCATCGGATGTTAGTCAGCCAAATATCTGGTTGGAGAGGAACATTTTTGCCTGGCGCCTAAAGGTGTGTAATGAAGGTGCCAGTCTAACCTTGGGGGGAACATTCAACAAAAGGGGAGGCATTGCAGAAAAGGCCTGCCCATGTGCTAGAAGGGATGGAGGAAGAAATTTAATTCCGTTCACACTGAAAGGCAAGCCAAATCAAATTCACACTTCTCAAAACAATGCCTGAACCAGAATCCAGACCCAGAAGAATCTTTATTTGCATCAGCCACTAGCTACAGCAATGCCTGAACCAAAGCACAGCCATGAAAATTTAACAAATTTTGTTTGTGTGTTCATTTAAAAAATGTTTGTGTGTTCGTTTACAAAAATACATCATATTGCCAGAAAGTGTATATTAGGTAAAACTGGATACATTTTTAATTCACCAAACGTGTGGTCTGTTTCTGTGGTATGCGAAATGAGAAACTTTGGAAGCAACTTAAATGGGGATATGTTAAAGGTCTAACAGCCTTTATTTCCACACTACTTTGCTGCACATTTTGTGATTTTAAATCTCTGCTGTGGTTCTCTCACCAAAGGGTACTTACCCCAAACCTGGATGTTGGCACCCAAGGAATTCTGCTTTTATACTTATTCCAGCACGGCCTCATTTAAAATGGGTTGGCATGCAGAGGAGCAGATACACCTGGGGTTGCTACTGCCTGAGGTAAGAAGAGAATGTCACTGGAGACCATGGTCACCGAGAAGTGAGATGGTTCTGAAAGGCCTTATTGCTTTCTCTGGACATGACTCTGACAGCTTTTAATTGTATGTTCAGAAAACTGCTTCCAGTAGAGTCTGTGCACTGTGCACCCATGTAATGGTTCTGGGTACACAGAGAAAACGGAGGAAAGTCTTGAAACAACTGTATTCTCCATGACAAACTTATGCTTCAGTTTCTAGGCCTTGATCTTGTCTGATTTTATACATCTGCATGGCCAAAACACGCAGGATTTCTTGGTAATTGTTTTAATTTATCTTTCATTGAAGGCAGGCCAAGTCCTCAAGGTACATCTACTGTAATAGGGGCAGAATGAATATTTATCTGTTGTTCAATCAAAGCAGTTAGAAAGGAGACTCAGATCACTCACCATAACATTATTGGAATTAATAGTCCATATATTTAGAAACCTACCTGGCTGAAGATCTCTCCCCTCCCCCTGGAATTTCTGCATTGATTATAATGAGCAAAATTTATTATTGATTAATAGATTGCACACATGGAAGGCATTTTAATGCCAACAGGGTTAGAAAGAGTGCTTCTTTTATGGGCAAACTATTTGGAAGGAAGTTCTCCTAAAATCAATAAAGCACGGATGTGTTTAGAACTGAGGTGTTAATTTTATACTCTTTGCCTTTCCTCACAATGCTTGGAACAGATGCTACTGCTGCCTATTTCATTATTTCACCTGGAAATAATGAGGTTGGATCTTTTGTTAATGTTTGTTATATGCACATCTGAACTACAGGCTGATGTGAAAGCTGTCCCCTCTCTCCAGGAAGTCTAGGGAAATGGAGTTCTCTGCGTGAAATGAGCATCTCTAACATTGAATTTTCGGGAGCTTCACCAATCACCAATTGCTATAATTCTTTGAGGTATGGCATGGCGCTCAAGTCAGTGTGAAACATGCAGTGCAGATGGATGTAGGTTCTGAATTGCATTAACCTCAGAGCCATTATTTAGTACCAGTAACAGATGAACAGTGGATAGTCCTTATATTTACACAGATTTCGGATGGATGGATGGATGGATGGTTTGACAGATAGTAGTATTGGATTAGAATAACAAACTTTATTAGAGACCTGTCAGTCAAACTGACAGCACAAGACTCCAGCACAGATCTGTTCTGTAGAGGAAGGTTTCCAAGACAACACATCCACAGACAAGACATAGAGTTTTAGCAAAGCAATATGAAAGGAAATGGAATAGTATCTCCTAGTGGTCAGTGGTGTTGCATGTATAATAATTAAACCAGGCATCTAACTCACTGAAAGTAAACTTTGAAAACAGTTCACTTTCCCAAGGGGTGGAGGCAAAGATGCTAAGGGGGTTACAGGAGGGCTGAGAGTCAATGCAGCTGTGGAAATTGTGGGGGAATATTAGGAGCAGGAGGTTTAGGGATTAATACTGGGTATGTTTGTTGGGCACCATTTGGGCTTCAGGCAACAAAATGTCTTGGGCCATCACTGATGATATGATTTGTAAAGAGAAACACATTTTCCCAAGAATAGAGTACTAATCGGTGCATCTACCCAGAATGTGACATGGAATGACACCTGCTTTGCAGGGATATAGTCTGGGAAATACAGACATTCAGCCTCCCAGAGTGGTTGGGGTGGGGCAACCCAGTCAGATGTGTGGGGTACAAATAATAAGAGTATTATTGTCGTAAATGCATCCTTAGGTATTATGATACAGGCAGGACTTATCAAACCCAAAAGTGCAAAACATGCATCTTCAAAATCTCTTTTGCCCAGAAATTTAAAATACTGATTTGTCATTATTTTGTCCCCCGCTCCATATGCTTCACCACTGCTGGTTCCTTTTTAACTGGTGAGGTCAAAGACTGAGCCTGAGATCACACAAAAGAAAGTATGTTTTTTTGCTGCAGGAATATGATTTGCCACTTCTAATAGCTTGTTTCCCACCCTGCTTTTTAAATTGTTGATTTAACATTGCTGTCTTATTGTACACCTGCACACCAGGTGTTCTGTAGCTGGAAGGTAATGAAAAAGGTGTTATATTCATAGGAAAAATGTGCACTCATATGTATGTGATGTTTTGGATTACAGTATACAAAAGGGATTTGAAACCTCAGGCACAGTGGCGTATGTTGCCCTCTAAACCTATCTGGCCCTTGAGATTTTGCTGAGGCTACATTCCCTCCCCAGGTACACAACCTCTCCCCAGGCCACATTCCTCACCAGACACAATTTGCCTTCCTCCTTGAATGCTTTTTGCCCAGCTGGAATGTGTCCTTGAATTCTGAAATGCTTCTTCCTTGCCTGGATGCTGACTAGATTGGGAGTATACAAAGATGACATTCAAGTTTGTTGCTATGCCCACTCTTGTTCTTCCACCAACATCTGGACCCAAGAAGTAAACCCACAGGAAAATACCATCCCCAGACTGAAAAATGTCCCCCATCCCTGGTATACAGAAACATATTTGGGAGATGTTAGTTGCCTGAATCCGAAAACAAAATGGCAGCCTCCCCCTCCCTGCCAGTAGGTTTATTTGTTGCCTTTCATCAATGGTCTCCCTGAATGAGCCACTTGAAGTCACCCACATCACCCTTTTTGGTGGCAGATACATTCACACACAATTTTCAAAGATTGATTAAAAACATCACATAGGATTTCACTTATCTCTGTAAAAGCCTTCAGAGATTTATGAACAAAGACTGGTGTGATTTCAAGGTACAGTAGGTCGATCTAGGACTAACACAAATCTTGTTTGCCTTATGAACCAAGTACATTAGATATAAAATCACTGATGGCAAATAAATAACATGGAATGCATTGATGACATTTTTATGGGGTCACTTTTCTGGTCCACAACCATAATAGCTATTGTATGTCATTTCTCTATTTTAAAAAGGCATTTAAGTTAATATTTACAGACCTGTTACTGCCTTACTTATATATCACCTTATGCATTTATGCATGAGGAGAATATTTAGTGAACCTAATTCTTATGGTGATATAATACATGAACAGGATCAGAATATTTCCTTCATAGTTTTTTTAAAAAAATAAATTTATAAAGTTTCCTAGAAAACACTATTAGTTTCTACCCAGGGCTTGGAAAGGACAAGCAAAACTTCACATTCGATATTTTCCAAGGGAAATTAATGGCTGTCAGTATAGTTCAGAGCACAGTTTCAGCTGAAGTAGAATCCAAACTGAATTATGGGTTTCATCCTCAGATGAACTATTTTAGGGATTTTGGGAAAGTGTAAGGCAAGTGAGGTGAGGCACCTTATCCAAATACTCCCATAAGTAATGAGAATCACATTACAGTACTTAGTATAACGCGTCGACTTAGCAAGATAAATGCAAATACAATGAGAATCATTGTAACTAATTGTAACTAAATTGTGTTCATTGTAACTAATGAACGCATCCCACTTGCAGCTTAGAAAAACCTGTTTTCGCTTCTGGGGAGTGTGAAAACTCTGGAGTTGTCCAACGCCAGGCAGGCCTCAAAACTGATGGGCTGTGTTTGAGTCAGAGGGACAGAAGTTGTGTGCCTTGCTTAATTATTCTCCCAGGCTAGAAGCTGCTCAGGTAAGGAAGAGAAAAAAAAAACCAGGGTTTATAATATAATTACATACTATGGTCCCATTGGAATAATGTGGTACATGAAAAGAAGGGTTCCCCCATCAGATCTCAGTGAAACCCATCATTCATTCATTCATTCATTATATTTATTACATTTATATACTACTTTTTCAGGTGGGATGGGTGAGTTCATACTTCAGACTAAGGGCTTCCTGATTGTGAATGGGATAGACATCCTGTCTGAGGTATGTATGCATACAGTAGGTGTCTACTTCCACCTGTCCTTAGTGATCCTCTAGAACTGCCAGTTCTTTAATGGCTCCTGCTTCTCTGTCTTTAATGGCAGCTTGATCTGCAAAGATTAGGAAGTGATGGTGCTTGGCCTCACATGTCAAGACTTCACATGCTAATTTATGCAGATCAAGCCACTTTCAAAGGCGCAGAAGCAAGGCAGATGCATTTTGACTTGTGAGTAAAGGGTCTTCTTGGTGGTGGCACCCACCCTGTGGAACACCATCCCAGCAGATGTCAAGGAAATAAACTATCTGACTTTTAGAAGACATCTGAAGGCAGCCGTGTTTAGGGGAGTTTTTAATGTTTGATGTTTTATTCTGTTTCATATTCTGTTGGGAGCCGCCCAGAGTGGCCTCTCACGTTCAGAATTTTGGTACCAGATTCATTATCATCCTGGAGGTCTGCCTTTTCTTCGCTCTAATTTCAATTTCCGATTCCAATGTCCCCAGAATGTATGTAAACTCTGTAATGATTGCTTAAAACAATTCTACTAAGCTAGGCAAGAAATTGGGACAAGCACTGGTACTCTGGTATACAACAAGGGGACACTTGCTATCCTTGTTAAGAGACCTTCAGCTGAGCAGCAAAGACATGCAGCAAGTATTATTTCATAACACTGTCATTAGAAGAACACATTAGGGACCTGTTTAAAAGTAATTTGTCGTACTCAAAAATCAATAATTCAGAGCTTAGCAGGCGAAATCACTGGGAGGCAAGCACACAGAGCCAGGTGAACATAATGAAATAACTCTGTCTAGAGTTAATTAAAATAATAATACAATCTAAGAGTGCTAAATCAAGAATTTTTGAACACATCAGCAGAACCAATTTATCTTCCTTTTCCATTCGGAATTCCCATTACAACAGACAGTGCAATTCTATTACGCTCCCGTCTCCTTGTTGTAGATCATCTGATTATAATTAAGCATTAAACATCCCCCAAAGTGGGGAAATGCATTATGAGCTTCCCCCAAAACATCACTTTTGTTATTGCCAGCTCCAGTAACTAAAATGGAATTTAAATAAATAAATGCAATGAAATTTCATAGATAAACTGAGCAGTTTCCATGTGCATCACGTAGTAATGTACCATTGAAATTATCAATATGGCATATATATATGGGTAGTGAGCTGCAGCCCAAGGGGAATAAAGAAGGAATATAAATAAAGACTATGAGTTTACCCAGCACACCCTAACCGAAAGAAAATTCCCAGGATTCTATTTTTAATATGTAGACATGAAAAGACATTCCATTTCATCAGATGACAATGGTGTCATCTGATGAATGACTTGAAACATGTCTGAAACATGACTCAGTGCATCTCAATATTTTGATAGAGGATTATTCACATGGTCCATTGAATACTTGTCAGCTGAAGAGGGCCATGGTAGTTCACTTAGGGTGCAACCTTAACCCTAGATCTGCTAGGCTAGGATGAGTGAGCTAGGATGTGGCAGGTGTCTGGCTCAGCCAGCAGGTTCTCAGCTGAACTGGGGTGCATGGAGTCCTCAACCCTGACTCAGCTGGAGATACACCAGTGTGACACCTTCATCTTGGCTCAAATGGAGCTCAACCAACTGAGCTGAGACCAGTGCCAACATAAAATTTGAACAAATGGGTGTTCCGGGGAACTGGGCTATATGACTTATGCTGGATCGGAACTCGATTCTGTTTGGTCACATGACCTGGCAACGTTGCAGAACTCACATTGGGAAAAGGATGGTGTAAGCCAAACTCAGGCTTACTTTCTCTTTGCCAGATTCACCCAACAATAGTCCCAACTCAGGGGACTGTGGTTTAGTTAAACTCTAGATGTGTGGAGGGAAATTATTGATTCTGATTTGTTCTCACCAGCTAGAGTTTAACAAGCACGGAGATAACAAAGAACTGTGGTTTGTTTGAGATTGGAAAGGAAACCTTCCATTCTCATTCTCTGCCCAAAGAGAAGGATAGGAAAGGGGAAATGCCATGAGCTGAGGCTCAAATAAAATTGTTCATGTAGGGAGAAACCATGGTTTCCCC
The DNA here is from genome assembly GCA_900245905.1 of Lacerta viridis. NCBI lineage: Eukaryota > Metazoa > Chordata > Lepidosauria > Squamata > Lacertidae > Lacerta > Lacerta viridis. The sequence continues at coordinate 563,224 of OFHU01003329.1, read as the reverse complement.
ACTACATCTGAACCAGGTCTATGTGTACTTCTGAAGTCAGCAGCATCATTGCTTCAAATACTTATTACAGTACTTTAGGTTGGAAAAGTTACAAAGACTGGTTGTTCAACTAATACTAATATATATTGTTGATATCATTTTTTTCCAGCTCTGAATTCCATGGCATAACTGTTCAATATTTCCACTATAGGAATGTGCTGAAACTTTATCTGAAGTGAAAAAAATGAAGTTATTAAACTTCACATTTCATGCCTAAAGGTTTAATAATTTAATATCCTAATTAACCTGTTTCCTTACTTGATGCAGAATGTTAACTTCAATAATTAAACTGTGCTGATCATAGAGTTCATATCTTTTTGTAAATATAAAAATGGACGTGCCTTTTCAATTTGGTTTATTCATGTTCAGTAATTTTATTTCAGCTGCATTCCACCAGATTTTCTCCTCTGCTTTATCTTTTCACCCTAAGACCACAATTCCAAACAAAGTTATTATAAGAATTAGCAGCCCCATCATATGCATTTTCGTTGAGAATATCTGTTCTAGTGATGTCAGTGGTGCATACTCTTGAGTAAGAGTGTAGCCCTAGATAAACTTACTTAGAAGGATTCTTCTAAACAAAGTTAGACCTACTTCTGAGAAAGCATGCATAAAACACAGCAACATGTAGGACACCCTGAATTGAAGGCCAAATCCCCATTCCACCCCATCATTAGGACTAATAAAAAAAAACTTGCTGTAGCATTCAAGCGCTGGTTCCCACCTTTTATCAATTCCCCATGGTGCCTCATGGCCAATTCCCCATGCTGCCTGAAGCCAATTGCTTCACCTAGAGGCACAGGAAGGCTGCCCCCCCATTCCATGAAAATTGTGGAAATTCATTCCAGGTAAGCATTTCTATAACTGTTGGTGCACAGTCAGGTGTTTTGTAGGGAGTAAAAAATAAAAATAAAAGATCATTCAAGTTGCAGGAAGAAAGGAGGACTGAAGATGAGTGCAAGGAGTCCTTTTTTAAAACAAAAACCCCCCTGCTTTGTGCATCCATGTCTAATCCTGCTCCTTTCTTTTTTAAAAAAAGTATTTTTTTAATTAAAGACTAGTGGTTTCAGCCCGTTAAAATAACGGGCGCTAGAACAGAAGCCGCCTCCCTCCCTCTCGCTCCTCCTCCCTCCCTCCCTGCGGCCGTCTGGCCTCCGTCTCCTCTCCCACGGCCTCCATTATGTCTTCTTCCCCTTCTCTGGAGACGGGGCCGGGGTTCGAGCGCACTCTGGCCTGGCGGGGCTCCGCCTCGGGCAGCACTCGGCGGGCGGGACGGGCTGCGTGGTGTGGGACGCGGCGCTGGTGCTGGCGCGCTTCCTTGAGAAGGGGGCCGAGGACTTGGAGGCGGCGGGCCCGGTGGAGCTCCCTCTCCGCCGCAAGGCCGTGCTCGAGCTGGGTGCAGGCACCGGCCTCGTGGGCCTCATGGCCGCCAGCCTTGGGTACATCACCACCGAGGCCGGGCCTCGCCTCAGAATCACCGTGGGAGCTGCCATCTCGCTCAGTGTGGCCTACACGGACTAGCAGCAGCGACACCCTGGAGCCTTTAAGAATGGCAATAATGCTCCTCCCTTCTCCTCCCCTCCTGCGGCGGTGGCAGTTGAAGCGGAACGCCGGCGCTCCGCGGGGGCGGGCTGCTCTGGGCCGCTCCCAGGCCGCTAGGCCTCGGGGCTCTCATTGTAGCGGCGGCAGCGGCAGTGTGGCCTCCCTCCTCGGCCTCCCCTCTCTTCTGGAGCGCCGGTTCCATTTCAACGGCCCCGCTTCAACTGCCGCCGCTGCTCCCGGCCCGATGTCTCTCCATCCAATCCCTGTGTCCCTGGGGCACATGCTCAGTAGCGCAAACCCAGAGACACAGGGACTGGACGCAGAGACACTTGTGTTTTATATATATAGATTTTCTTCATTTACAAAGGTAGTGTAATGGCTCTCTTGTATTTTTTTCCATGTAACATTTTTACAAATCAATTTTGTTTGTTGATACATTAAGAAGAAAAAGGGGGAAAGAGGTGAGCGGGATGGGGAGATGGCTAACCTGACCAAAAACATTCACCCACCTCACTCACACAGGATAGCAAAGACCACCACAGCCAACCACAAATGAACAATCACACCCATGCCAACCCTTACCTCTCTCACCACCAAAGGAGCACAAGTGAACGACAAAGAACCTGCACAAACAACGCTGACACCAAACCCTACATATATTCAGTAAAATCCTGCTCCTTGCTAACATTTATTTATTGGTGTGTGTTTTTCTCTTTGTAAATCTGTCAAAGAATAAAATAAAATTGGGATTAAAGGATTTTCTTTACTTTCTTCTGATATGAAATGCTCTGCAGGGGGCAGTGGCAAAAATGCAGGGAGGTCGAGGAGGGTCAGATGGAGGAGTGTGAGAAAAGTCCCTATTTTCATCTGAGGAATGTTGGAGAGATGCAGTTCTTTCCTCGGTCAGCTTCAGAAGCTCCTTGTAGAACTCTTCCTCACTGATCACCACCCTTTGATGGTGTCACTGCCAATCTTTAGTTTAAGCTAGTAATTTAGCTCTCTCTCTCTCTCTCTCTCTCTCTCTCTCTCTCTCTCTCTCTGCATACTATGCTTCCAGCCTTTTCTTAGCTACTTGCCACTTGCCAATCTTCCACCTCATTGGAGCCAACTTGTAGGGGCTGAGGGGTCTTCACACACACACCAATAAAATAAGGTTACCAGACATCCCCATCTCCCGGGAACAGTCGCCGGATTTAGAAGTCATTCCCCTGACAAAATCCACTGAATTCAACTGAAATTGAAAAGTGTCCCCGGATTCATTGAAAAGAAATCTGGTAACCTTACAATAAAATATTGAGAAGGTTGCCCTCCCAAAGCTGATGGGCATTGCCATTCACATGGTGTGCGTGCACCATATCAAGTGATCAATTATGTGGGGCGGGGTTTATCTGCCCCCCCACAAATATTTTATTCAAGTTGGCACCCCTGCTTCACCTGTTTCAGCTCCAGATTTCATATTTCTGCCATCAGTCTTCTCTTCCAGCTGCTGTTTCTTAGACCATAATCTCAGCCATAGAATTATCCCCCTTATCAGGTCATTTTTCCCATCCAAGAATTTGACCAAGAATTTCTATCCAGCAGGTGGACATTGATAACCCTCCAACTCAGAAGCAAAAGAACCCAGCTTTTCCTAGACCAGTCTTACATAACTGCCAAATGCTAACTATCAATGGATACTGAATACAGTGGAACCTCGGTTTTTGAACGTAATCCATTCTGGAAAACTGTTTGACTTCCAAAATGTTTGAAAACTGAAGCATGCATTTCCAGAAGCATTTACATCTGGAAAACTCAATACGGAAGCCACGTGGCATGTTTGGCTTCCGAAAAAGTGTTCAAAAACTGAAGCAGTTACTTCTGGGTTTTTGGCATTCGAAAGCCGAAACGTTTGACTCCCGAAACGCTCGAAAACCGAAGTACCACTATAATTCAAATTTAGCCCATCACATACACAGCAAACCTTTATACCGGTACTTTGTATGTAAAACAAACCCCGTCCCAGTAAACAAACTTTAAAAGTTGGTTACTCCACACCCTCTTTGAGAATTCCTCAGAAACCACCCTCAGTTGTGTATGTTTGCCTGCTTTAAAATGTTCCATGGTAGGTAAACAAAGTGTTCATTTTTCACCCTAGTTATTGTGCTACTCACTGCAAATGCAGATATTGCCTTCCTGCATTACAATGAATTCCATTGGAAAGTTGGGCTTTAATGCTTCTTCAAGCAGCGTTATCAATTTCTGCTAGGATTCATTGCTATTTAAGAGCCCACTTTCAACAAGTGCTTTAAGAAAATGGATCCATTAATTCCAAAATAGTTTTATTTAAGACAATGGAGAAAATTCTGCAATAATTCCTAGATGGAAATGTGTAACAGGTGTTAATTTATTCAAACAGCAATTGCATGAAAAAGCAAAACAAAAAAAACCCATTACATTTATTTTTGTTTAGTAATATGCCTGCTCTTTCAGGATTCACTTTTTGCAGGCAGGTTTTGAAGACTGATGAAGACAGGAATTGTGCATCTGAGTGGTGCAGCAAGTATTGGGGCAGTATTCACATTCCACTTCAGGTAGAAAAATGTCACCCTAGAACAGCCAGTCAGCAGTGTGTTGTGCTTTTGTGTGGAGGATAAACATGGCAATGGATACTTGCAATGATGACTATATTACCTCCATTGCAGGGCCAGGATTTGGTTTGATGAGGCTCTAAGGTAATAGGGCTCTTTATAAGTCCAGCTGTCCTTTGTCAACAACAAATTGTTGCTGTTTTTTTCTGTTGAATATATGCTATATGGTAATTTATGGACCTAATAGGTATCTAAAGCCATTTGCACATGTTGCCATGCAACCAGTCCATGCAGAATGTAGGCACCCTATATATAGAAATGAGCAAACCAGTGATATTTTAGGGAGCAGGCTAGCAGGCGGGGCCCATTACTTACATCATAGGAGCCTACAAAACACTGTTGCTGTATGTAGTTTTTATTTTGTTTTTTTTATCTTATATTTTGGAAATGTACATCCAGTTTACATTTTTGGGCCCCCCCAAAAAGAGTGGGGTTCTAAGCTACAGCTTGTTTAGCTTATATGTAAATCCAGCACTCCCCATTGTCCGAGGTAGCATGTACCTCTCGGCTGGAGGGGGAATCTTGGTGGTACATCTTTTATAAAGCTGTGGGCCAACAAGCCTGGTAAGAGCCTGTTATTTTAAGCCTTCTCCACCACCTCTTCCTTCCCAGATATTTTGCGGAAGGTAAATTTAAGCACCAGACAAGACAAATGAGCCACAGAAGGGGGAATAGCTTTCCGTCCTGCAAAATACCCCATAGCATCTCTCTCACACCTGACTTAATGGAACTTTCAGGGGTAGGGATCATGTTCACTCCAGGAGGCAAGATCCAGATGTTCCTCACCTACACCAGGGGTGTCGGCTTGCCACTCATCTAAAGTCAGGCAGCTGTTTTCCATTGCAGCACAGACCTATCAAAGTGGATTTTGCAGACAGCTTTGATCAGCTGATTGGCAGTGGCTTCAAGCCCCACTGAGGTGAGATGCAGTTTGGCATTTGCCATTGGAAATTCATCAGGTTTTCAGCAGAGATGGGCTTACATTTGGTGCCAGATTTAAAAGGTACTTGGTACAAGCCCCGCTCTCCAAGGAACAACCAGGAGGGCATTTCACAGCTTCTGTTTGTCCCTTTGCAGCCATGCCTTTATTCACCTCGCACCTGACAACATATAAGACAGCAGGAGTAGGGTAGGTTGGTGTTACAGTCCTTAGGGCCAAATGAAGACCTAATTAGGCAATGGATTGGATATTTCTCACTGCCGGCCTAGAAGTATGCTTAGGATTCCAGTCTTAAGTTTTCTTCTTAATATAACTAAGAATATACTCTTCATTCTCCATAGGAAGTGAAGCAGGCAGTGTTTATGTGGCATGCTTAGCATATCTGTTCTCAGCAAATTATTTCTCTCCCTGATACAGGCAGAAAGAGTTGCACCCATCTACCAGACTACCTCACATTTAAGTTTGCCATCATCACAATTGACATACAGTTTCCCCTCCAGCCCTCCTCCCATTGGCTTTAAACATTTCTTCTTCAGGTTTGACCTGAAAAACTAGCAGCACAGGTGGTAAATCTTCAAGCAAACATTGATTGCAGCACCTGTTCGTTGAAAGTTTCTTTTGGGAATGAAGTTTTTCTTCCTGCTATCTCAGACTTTTGCTTTATTTTGTAGGACTGAAGTCTCAGGTTTTATCACATGAGCTGCTTTACTGACAATGTGAACACATTTCACAGTCAGCCTTCCAGCTATAGCAACCTTCGACTCTTGAGACTCAACGTCCCAGAAACATCCTACTTCCTGCTTTACCTTTGTACAGCACTTTCAAGTGTTCAAAGTACTTTGTATGGATTATTTAGTTGTCATCCTTACAGAAGCCTCCAGTTGCAGGTGGGTAGCCGTGTTGGTCTGCCATAGTCAAAACAAAATAAAAAATTCTTCCAGTAGCACCTTAGAGACCAACTAAGTTTGTTCTTGGTATGAGCTTTCGTGTGCATGCACACTTCTTCAGATACCTGAAGAAGTATCTGTATCTGAAGAAGTGTGCATGCACACAAAAGCTCATACCAAGAACAAACTTAGTTGGTCTCTAAGGTGCTACTGGAAAGAATTTTTTTATTTTGTTTTTACAGAAGCCTGTAAGGTATGTCAGTATTATCATCCCCCCACTCTCCATATTTCAGATTGGGGAATGAAGCTGAGGATGGTTCGTGTAAGGCCACCTACTGGGTTTGTGGCAGAGGCAAGATTTGAAATGGAGGCTTCCTGGTTCATCATACAGTCTTTTTAGCTGTTCCTGAGACGTGGTTGTTTTCTGGAGGCTTAAACACAGGGGAAATCAACCTGCAGAGTGTGCAAGGGCTAGCAACAGCTGTCATTGTTAGAGGTAGGTGGCCAATCAAAGGTGTTGGTGGTGAGAGAAGGATGTGAGGCAAGAAATCATGAGAGCAAGCAGGACCTAGATAGGACCACACTCAACACCCCTCATTGAGTAGCTGCCAGGATCAGTGGCAAATCCATGTTTACAGTAACATATAGGTCTGCCCTTTAAGTACCGTTATGTATGGGGGAAATGGGGAAACTGTGCTTGTGGATATCTCACTGTATCCTTTATAGGAAACTTGGTACTTGTTTCCTTTTGTTAAAAAGAAAGAAAGAAAAATAAACACATTTATTCAAAAGTTACAATGCAGCTTTGTCCACTGCCATAATATCACAGAATGATCATTCCAGTCCTCAATCCCACATCACTGCCATGTTGACTCACTGAATACCTTCAATTGAACCCAACTATCCGATCTGGTTTACTAGACATTTTCAATCAATATATCCCCTCCGCAGACACATCTGTGATGATGATGGCATTAAAACATCCCGTTCTTCTTCAATAATAAAAAGGAGACCAAATCGTGTGAAACGTATCTTTTTTTTGAGATTCCTTTGATTAGTCGCTGATGGTATGTGAGTCCTTCTGATAGAGCAATGCTCCAAGTGTTATTAATCCAAGTCTCTATTGGTACTTGTTTATTTACTTGGGTTTCTTTCTACTACTGCTTGATACATTTTCTTTTTAATTCAGTTTGCCCATGGCTTATTCCTTGAAGGGGCTTTCACTTAGTTGGCGTCAAAGGGTTATGGGATTTGCTTGTCAATGTTTTCATTTCCTGGGGGTGTTTCTCCCTCCCCAACCTTACTCTATAAGTGTGTGTGTGTGTGTGTGTGTGTGTGTGGCTATACCTTTAGACTATATGTTCCGAGGTCCTTCCCCACCATTTTTTCAACTTCCTTACGTGGGCAAATCTCATTACTCATTTCATTTATTCCTATTCTCCCCCCACCCCCCCATTTCCTTTAAAAACTCATTTTGCTGACAATTACCTCAAACCTCTAAGGCAAAACAAGCTATAACATGTGGAACATGTTAAGAAGGTCTGTTAGGCCTAGAATAGAGGTGCTGTGGCTGGGAAATAGTTCATTTGAGCAGATTTACTCATTTCCTGCAATTTACTTTTCAAGTGCTGCTTTTATATATTTGGGAGAACTTTTTAATAACAACTTCTGAACTATGGGGGGGGGAGTAATTCTTCCCTTTACAAAGGATTTTTAACTCTCTTGTTTGCCTGTACTTGGATGAGTGTGATACGTGATGACTGTTAGCTTTTTCTCTCTGTGTGTGGACCAATATCTATAATCTCCATATTTTATCCACATGCATCATTGGTGGTGAGGACAGGGTGCTGAGCTGAAGGGGCCCAAAACTGAGAAGATCCATATTTGAGAAGATCCACGTGGAGGGGCAAAATCTAGCCTCTCACAGGATGCCATGTTACGAAAGATCATTAGGTGGGAGTGATCATGCTCTTCTGGAGTTTATTATACAGCGGAATGGAGCAACCAAGCATACTAAGACTCAAATTCTAGACTTTAAGAAAGCCGACTTCAGAAAATTTAGGGAAATGCTGGGTGTGATCCCATGGTCAGTAATACTAAAAGGGAAGGGAGTTCATGATGGATGGGAGTTTGTTAAAAGGGAGATATTAAAAGCACAACTTCAAGCAGTACCAATGAGACGAAAACATGGAAGGTGCCTAAAGAAGCCAGGGTGGCTATCTAAAGAACTTTTAACTGATTTAAGATTTAAAAGGGATATGTACAAAAAATGGAAAAAGGGGGAAATCACCAGAGAGGAATTCAAACAAATAGCCAGCACGTGTAGAGACAAAGTCAGAAAAGCTAAAGCACAGAATGAACTCAGGCTTGCTAGAGAGGTTAAAAGCAACAAAAAGGGCTTTTATGGGTATGTCCGTAGCAAAAGGAAGAACAATGAAACAGTGGGGTCACTTAGAGGAGAAGATGGTGAAATGCGAACAGGAGACAGAGAAAGGGCAGAACTCCTCAATGCCTTCTTTGCCTCAGTCTTCTCCAAAAAAAGAAAACAATGCCCAACCTGAAGAATATGGAGCAGATGATTCAGCAGGGGAAACACAGCCCAGAATAAGTAAGGAGGTAATACAAGAATACTTGGCTAGTTTAGATGTATTCAAGTCTCCAGGGCCAGATGAACTACATCCAAGAGTATTAAAAGAACTGGCAGAGGTGATTTCAGAACCACTGGCAGTAATCTTTGAGAATTCCTGGAGAACAGGCGAAGTGCCAGCAGACTGGAGGAGGGCAAATGTTGTCCCTATTTTCAAAAAGGGGAAAAGAGAAGACCCAAACAATTACCGCCCAGTCAGCCTGACATCAATACCAGGAAAGATTCTAGAGCAGATCATTAAGCAAACGGTCTGTGAGCACCTAGAAAGGAACGCTGTGATCACTAAAAGTCAGCATGGGTTTCTGAAAAATAAGTCATGTCAGACCAATCTGATCTCATTTTTTGACAGAATTACAAGCCTGGTAGATGAAGGGAACGCTGTGGATGTAGCCTATCTTGATTTCAGCAAGGCCTTTGACAAGGTGCCCCATGATGTTCTTGTAAAGAAGCTGGTAAAATGTGGGCTGGACAAGGCTACCATTCAGTGGATTTGTAACTGGCTGACTGACCGAACACAAAGGGTACTCATTAACGGCTCCTCTTCATCCTGGAGAGAAGTGACTAGTGGGGTGCCACAGGGTTCTGTCTTGGGCCCAGTCTTATTCAACATCTTTATCAATGACTTGGATGATGGGCTTGAGAGCATCCTGATTAAGTTTGCAGATGACACCAAATTGGGAGGGGTGGCTAATACCCCTGAGGACAGGATCACAATTCAAAATGACCTTAACAGATTAGAGAACTGGGCCAAAGCAAACAAGATGAATTTTAACAGGGATAAATGTAAAGTACTACACTTGGGCAAAAAAAAAATGAAAGGCACAAATACAGGATGGGTGACACCTGGCTTGAGAGCAGTACATGTGAAAAGGATCTAGGAGTCTTGGTAGACCATAAACTTGACATGAGTCAACAGTGTGATGCAGCAGCTAAAAAAGCCAATGCAATTCTGGGCTGCATCAATAGGAGTATAGCATCTAGATCAAGGGAAGTAATAGTACCACTGTATTCCGCTCTGGTCAGACCTCACCTGGAATACTGTGTCCAGTTCTGGGCACCACAGTTCAAGAAGGATACTGACAAGCTGGAACGTGTCCAGAGGAGGGCAACCAAAATGGTCAAAGGCCTGGAAACAATGCCTTATGAGGAACGGCTTAGGGAGCTGGGTATGTTTAGCCTGGAGAAGAGAAGGTTAAGGGGTGATATGATAGCCATGTTCAAATATATAAAAGGATGTCATATAGAGGAGGGTGAAAGGTTGTTTTCTGCTGCTCCAGAGAAGCGGACACGGGGCAATGGATTCAAACTACAAGAAAGAAGATTCCACCTAAACATTAGGAAGAACTTCCTGACAGTAAGAGCTGTTCGACAGTGGAATTTGCTGCCAAGGAGTGTGGTGGAGTCTCCTCCTTTGGAGGTCTTTAAGCGGAGGCTTGACAGCCATCTGTCAGGAATGCTTTGATGGTGTTTCCTGCTTGGCAGGGGGTTGGACTGGATGGCCCTTGTGGTCTCTTCCAACTCTATGATTCTATGATTCTATGCAAGCACAAGTGAGCTGATCCAGTTTAAATGAGATGCCAGTTACGTGGAGCATTGCATGCATACTCTGTCTTCAAGCGTTGCACCACATTTAAATCGCAAGCAATGCTGTTGTGATGATAGCTGAGTACAAGAGAATCCTCATAACTGGCTTTTATATATGTTGTCGGACAGATAAATGTCTACATTATTTAAGTACTTCAAAGAAGCATTTGCTAATTCACTAGGCTGGATGATTTTTTATGGTAGAGTTTACAAGCCGACATCCAACAAAATGTTTTCCCAAAGGAAAAACAGAAAATCCTAATGAAACATTCAAAGCTTTTCTTTCTTGTGTCTACATGCTAGAATTTGTGTTAGGGCTTCATCCTATTATCAAAGCCTGTTCAAGCCTGTACTATAAAGAGAGCTCTGCCTTTCCTCTCTCATTTCCTTTCTTTTTGAAACAGATCTACATTGGAGCATGACAGGCTTCTTTTAAAAGATATACATTTTGTTGGGAAATTGATGCAAAATGGATCACAAAATATATGCTTGAAATTTTAGATGGAGGGGGAAAGTAAATACTCCAACATGCTGCTTTTGTCGAATTGATAGTTCAGAAACCTGCCCCCCCCCAATTATGATGCTGAAAGCCCACATCAAATCATGGCTTAATAGAATAGAATAGCTCTCCTAATTGTGCAGGAGATGAGCTTCAATGGTTTGACACATCACAAATTCCCACGAAGCACAAAAATCCATTCATTTGTCTACAGAGGCTACCAATCTGTCAGAATAACCCTTTTGACATAAAGTAGGCCAGGATGGTGTGGTGACTATTATCAGGACCATAAAGGCCAACTAGGAAAGAAAGAAAGAAAGAAAGAAAGAAAGAAAGAAAGAAAGAAAGAAAGGGAATTCAACAATGTTGAGATTTAATTTTCATGTACCTCATACTAACCACAGTAATGTCACCAACACAAGACAAATAGGCAACCATTATTGGAAGTAAAAAGGATTGTGTCTATACACCAGCGTTGGAACTAATTAGGCTAGCCAGGCCTTCTCATTATGGTGAATTATGGTGCTGGAGGAGACTCTTGAGAGTCCCATGGACTGCAAGAAGATCAAACCTATCCATTCTTAAGGAAATCAGCCCTGAGTGCTCACTGGAAGGACAGATCCTGAAGCTGAGGCTCCAATACTTTGGCCACCTCATGAGAAGAGAAGACTCCCTGGAAAAGACCCTGATGTTGGGAAAGATTGAGGGCACAAGGAGAAGGGGATGACAGAGGACGAGATGGTTGGACAGTGTTCTCAAAGCTACCAACATGAGTTTGACCAAACTGCAGGAGGCAGTGGAAGACAGGAGTGCCTGGCGTGCTCTGGTCCATGGGGTCACGAAGAGTCGGACATGACTAAATGACTAAACAACAACAACAAGGCCTTCTCATTTGCCTCCCCCCCCATGACCACACTCACCTGCCTTACAGGTGACATCAGGCATGCAGCAGATCAAGACATGGTTACATGTGCAAAGCACTGTGTGAAGCATTATGCAAGGTGCTCTGCAAACCTTGACAACCCGTTGATCATCAGGACTTGCATAACTCTATGCATGGTGCTTTGCAACCCCAACAATCAGCAGGTCATAGGGACTTGCGTTGTGCTGTACCTTGCCCTTTGCAAGTCTTGACAATCAGCTGACTGCCAGGACATGCAAAGTGCAATGCCTTTAACCGCATGGTTTGTTTCAAACCATGCATGCAAAAGTAGGTCATCACTGAAATATCAGGTGATTGATGGATGGGCAGCCTCACCCACCTGCCGGACTTGGCTCAAAGACAATGGAAGAGAGAAAGATCAACACCTCTGGCATATGCACTTTGACAAATCAGAATGTGATTGTGTTAAACGGCTCTAAGTTCTCATATTTTATGACTCCAAAGAAACTTTTACCAGATTTGTGCATATGTTACTTCTTGAATGAATAACTGGGGGAGGAATTGTTTTTCAAGATCTTAGGGAGCTGCCACCTTTACTTTACTTGAATCACTGGATCAAGGCATTCTTTGAAATGTTGCGTTCTATGAAACTGATGGCTAATGTTTTAGCTAATGCAGATCTGAACCATGCAATAATAATAAAGTCTAATGAATAATGACTTAGCAGCAATATTGCCAGGAATTCAAGAACAAAAGCGTCACATTTAAGCATTTCATTTGTGCAAAAAATAAAATACTCTGATGTAGAAAGCCCCATTTCCTTATTATCAATGTTGTGTAAAGAAACAGCTATCTGAAACAAATTTTATCTTGGAGATCAAAATATTAACTTAGCATATATCTTTTATCAAAATAGTTGTGACCTTTGTTTTGAAATGCACAGTTTATATGAATAAAAAAGGAATTTCTCCTTCCGTCCCCTTTTCCACAGTCACTAATTTTCTATTTAAATTTCTATGCTAAGCAGTTAGTGCAGAATACAGGTGTAGCTTAAACTACCAAATAATGCAGAAGCAAATAATGGCTCTTTAAAAAGTAAAATTAAAAATGGACCCCACATTTAAAAAAAACACTGTTAGAATTAGCAGTTAAGTGAGAATACATGTTCTCATTGTACTTAAAATTAGATTTCTGGGCCTGAAAAAACACAGAAATAAATTAAGTACTTATTAAGGGTACTTATTATATTTTATGTAGATGTTTGAATAAAAGCAGTTTCCATGAGGATGTAGAGAAGAATTAAGGGAGGGAGGGAGGAAGAAATGGTTTGGTTTGGTTTTGCATGAACAGAGAAGAAAGGAACATCATACGTTGCCCTCCCCCCACTCCATGTTATTGGATAGATATGGAGCAACCTACAGCTTGCCAGCATTTCCATGTTTCCCCATAAGATGTAGTTTGGTTTCCACTATTCCAAGGAAATGTCATTCTTTCTTTTCCCACGAAAGAAAATTAACTCGCACATTTCATTACTTTGTCCTAAAAAGTCAGCATCCATACCTGCTCATTACTGTTACTTGTTATCAGCGAAGAAATATTACACCTTCTACTCACATCACAAGGCAATCAGCTCCCCAGGGGAACTTTCAAACTCAGCAAAACTTACAGTAAATAAGCAATTGTGATAAAAGCAATAAGGATTTGCTTCATCTTTTCCTCCCAACAGAATTTCAGATTAATGTTGCACTTATCTCTAAATCTGCAGGTGAAGATTTATCGGCGAAGAAAGACTGTCGCGAACAAACTAATGTGGGTGAACCACAACTATTAATCTTCTTAATGTGAGATGAAATCCTCAAATCTTTGCACTGGGCAACTTTTCGTTGTATTCAGGAAAAGGCCTACTTTGGAAAGAGCCAAGTCAAAGTGCTCCAAAATGTTTGATCCATTTCTCCACAATATTTATTTGAAAAGTTCCCCTATCTGGACAGTGTTCAGAATATACCATATTTTTCCATGCATAGGGCAATGTTTTTTTGCTTTTAAAAAACTAGGCAAAAAATTGGGGGTCGCCTTATACACTGAAAAATACAGTAAATGTTTCTCCCTCTACCTGGGCGGAAAGTGCAGGTGAGCGACTGGCGGCAGTGACTCCCCACCCCCAAGAAAACCTCAGCAACTCAAGGGTGATCTCCCCCCCCAAAAAAAAATAGAAAGATTGATTTCTTAATTTTGGGTTTAAAAAATAGGGGTCATCTTATACATGAAAAAATTCAGGAAATATATATGTGATTAGACATATACATACACCTCTCTATAAAATAATTAGAATGTAATTGTGCAGTCCCCATTGGAGGATTTGAAGTGCCTCATCACAATCCTGGATTTGCATGAATTCAGGGTGAGGTGTGGGAGCAAAAAGGGAAGGCAGGTTGCTCAACACCAGTGGGAAAGAGGATTGTTTATCGGAGAAACGTGGTGGTTTAAAGCAACAGGAGAAGTTGGAGGCAACGGAGAATAAAATGGGTTTGGAAAGATGAAAAGCAAGCTTAGTACTTGCATTGGGGGGGGGGAGGTGAAGCTCTAGGACATTAATGTGAGGGGATGACAGGAGAGTTGACGAATCGAGTGAACAAAAGTACAGCCTTTAATTTGTATGTACAGTGGTACCTTGGTTCTCAAACGCCTTGGTTCTCAAAAGCCAAAAACCTGGAAGTAAGTGTTCCTGTTTTCGACCGTGTTTTGGAAGCCAAACGTCCAATGCGGCTGTCAGCTATTGTTTCCAGGGCACCTGCACCAATCAGAAGCTGCACCTTGGTTTTTGAACATTTTGGAAGTCAAACGGACTTCCGGAACGGATTAAGTTTGGCGCTTTTGTTTTTGCTATTTATTTTGTGTTTTTGAGGCTTTTTCGGTTAATTTGTTTTTGTGACTGTGTGGAACCCAGTTCAGCTACTGATTGATTGATTGTGTGACTGCGGAAATGGATAAACCCCCCATCCAAACAATGACTATCATCAGTGCAGGTAAGAAAAAAAAATTAATTTTAATTTTTATCATCTACAATACTGTCTTATTTATTTTATAGTACAGTACATTGATTATTGCTTTCATTTTATGGATCAATGGTCTTGTTAGATAGTAAAATTCATGTTAAATTGCTGTTTTAGGGGTTGTTTTTAAAAGTCTGGAACGGATTAATCCATTTTGCATTACTTTCTATGGGAAAGCGCACCTTGGTTTTGGAACGCTTTGGTTTTGGAACGGACTTCCAGAACGGATTAAGTTTGAGAACCAAGGTACCACTGTAGTTGCATTTGTGATTTATTATTGTTATTATTATTATTATTATTATTATTATTATTATTAACAACAACAACAACAACAACAACAACATACAGAAAACCTGTTGTTGTTATTGCAGTTTCTTAATCATTTGGGAAAGATAGCCAAAGATTATAAGATGACCTTAGATGGCAATGTCATTACACTCAGCATGTGATCTTTGATGAGCTAGAACAGGGGTCCCCAAACTAAGGCCCGGGGGCCAGATGCGGCCCAATTGCCTTCTAAATCAGCATATTTTTACATGAGTAGAATGTGGGCTTTTATTTAAAATGCATCTCTGGGTTATTTGTGGGGCATAGGAATTCGTTCATTCCCCCCCCCCAATATATATATATATATATAGAGAGAGAGAGAGAGAGAGAGTCTGGCCCCCCACAAGGTATGAGGGACAGTGGTCTGGCCCCCTGCTGAAAAAGTTTGCTGACCCCTGAGCTAGAATCATAGTGAGTAAGAAACATGTTGCAAATTTCCATTAATGCAGGTGAAAAAGGTTCCACTGGTGTTCTCCAATTTTTTTTTGCTGCTTTCTTGGCAAAAATGTTAAGAAATGACAATTTGGCACACCTCTAGATATTTACTTGTCTAATTATAAAATTATGAGGTAAATCTGATATTATGGCTATTGGGGGAAAATAACACAGTTTAGCTGGGTGAAACTACCCACATTATTTTTAATGGGCTAAGCTTAATTTAAATTCAATCATATTCTGAAACAAGATTTGTGGAGGAGTGAAATGAAAAAAAAAAGGTTCATTGACCGAAGAGGTGATTTTATTTATCTTTTTTATGACCTTAACTCAGTTAGAGCTGTTCTATATTCTCAGATTAATTAATGTTACGAGAGAATTTAGAAAGATGTCAATTGCGGTTTGTAAAGGCCAATTATCAAGCGTTATTATGACTGGCCAGTATCACAATTCGCCTTTTGCAATTTGCATGGTTTCTTGGGAAACAGTAAAAACAAATGCTGAGCTGTGGATCTGACTCCTCAGACTCTAAGAGAACATCCGTCTTCAAAATGATGAGCAATCCAATATTGAGCAATTCAGTAATTCAGGTCAATGCAATGCCAACAAGGGATAAATATAAATACCGGTAAACACAATTTCAGAGAATATGGTAAACATCCAAAAGAGACTCTCCAAGTGTCCCTGTTTTCCAGGGACAGTCCCAGATTTACAGAAGCCGTTGGGGTTTCTGATTTGATTCCAGAATGTCCCACTTTTCCTTAGGATGTCCCTATTTTCATTAGAGAAATTTCGGAGGTTATGGATTTATCCAAGGAGATAAGTAAAAATACAACATTTAGAAGACATCTGAATGCAGCATATATAGGGAAGGTTTTTTTTTTAAGGTTTAATGTTTTATTGTTCTTTTATATATGTTGGAAACTGGGACAACCCAGTCAGATGGGCGGGGTATAAATAGTAACATCATCATCATCATCATCATTGCTGTCCCTATTTTTATGGAGAAATGTTGAATGGTATACCAACATTAGAAATCATATGTATTACTATTTAGGGTGCAACTAAGTTTGTTCTTGGTGTGAGCTTTCATGTGCATGCACACGAAAGCTCATACCAAGAACATACTTAGTTGGTCTCTAAGGTGCTACTGGAAGGATTTTTATTTATTTATTTATTTATTTTGACTATGGCAGACCAACATGGCTACCTACCTGTAACTGTATTTAGGGTGATCATCATCAATGCTTACAGCTAAGAGCCAAGGTGAGCAGAAATGAGCTGTTGGAATTCTCAACTATGTTTAGGCAGCAAAATTGGGAAGGAGCATTTCACTGAACATTTTCAGGGTAAGGGAGACAAAATTCTCCAAAAGTTTTATTTATTTATTTATTATTTATTTATTTGTATGTGGGGAGGATAGGTTGTGCTAATTTTGCATGAGACTGATACTATGACTGTTCCATCTAGTTTCAACAACTACCTGTAGCTTTGCTCTGAGGAATGTGTCCTTGTGGGCAAAGTCACCCAGAGTGGGTTCCTGTGCTGCTGTGTGTATCTGAAGAAGTGTGCATGCACACGAAAGCTCATGCCAAGAACAAACTTAGTTGGTCTTTAAGGTGCTACTGGAAGGAATTTATTTTTTATTTTATTTTTTATTTTGTTTTGACTATGGCAGACCAACACAGCTACCTAACTGAACCTGTGCTGCTGCCATCTCTTTCTGGAGCTTTAAAGCACAGCTTTAAAAGTGTAGTTCCAAATTTCCTTAAAACTTTAAATTCAAAGAGAATTTTAAACTGCATAAATACATAATATTTCTCTTTGAATGAGGTGCCCAGTGCCATTAGTATGCTGATGACACCCACTCTATATTTCCATTGCTAAACATCCAGGCACTCCTATCTTTGTTCTGAATCAGTGTCAGAAAGCTATGGTCGGGTAGATGAGTGTTTATTAGGGTGGTTCCAGACAAGTCAGAGATGACTCTAGTAGGGTTTAGGATGAAGTGTTTAGGATTCTAAGAAACTTATCACCCATTTTGACAAGCAGCAGAATTATATCCACAGAGCCTCTAGCTAATCCCCACAACAGTTTTGTTTTTGTTTTTATTCTTTAAGACGGGTGGAAATAATAGTCATAGGTGCTAGAAATGCCATTATACAGCAATGTTGCTTTTGTACCCATACCCAAAACATGTGTACAATGCATGATTTTGAGTTAAAGTCTGTTCCTTTATTAAAACCAAGGAGCTTGGAACATAAGAACGATGACAAGCATGACCCAGAAAAGCTGTCTGTGGACAAACACCGGCTCCCTCGGCCTGAAAGCGAGATGAGCGCCGCAACCCCAGTCGCCTTTGACTGGACTTAACCATCCAGGGGTCCTTTACCTTTTTTTACCTGCTAAGCTTGGCCTTATTCCCAGGCTACATTATATAGTGATGGGGAAAACAAATGATATCCCTCCCCAAACCCTTTAGATCAGTAATATGGAATAGGCAAAAAAGGATGAACTCAATCATGAATCAGTTTTGTTCGCTAGGTGTAGCGCAAGGGTTGATTCCCAAGGAAGACAGTTGTTATATTAAACATTATTGTTACAGATAGACTCATCATAACTAAATATACCAGAAGAGAAACATCAGTGGATAAGAAATGTGTAGGATGTGCTAATCTTATCAAAGCTCTGACACATTGTGTTAAATTAGAATTGCCAATTTAAGGGGAGGGGGACATTTACAGGGCTTTTTGGGGAAGGGGACACAGATGTGATATCAAAGCATTATGTTATTTTCTTTCTGAATATATAATATATATATAATAAAGTTTCTATTTGTTTTGATGGCAAGTTGTAACAGTAATTAAAATCAGGTTGGGTTGATGATTTGCAAAAGAGATACTTGAATGTGGAAGCCCGCACTGGCTGAACTGCAGTTATCCTCAATTCAAAATGGAGTCAGGACCCCTCCACCTGCTTGAAGAGACAGATCATTTTCTCCAAATGCCATGCAAAGTGTCATCTCTTGTTGATAAATCAGTTGTGGCATCAGGAAAAAAAATATGAGGGAAAAGCAAAGAAAGGGGAAGTATATTTCTAGGTGGGTGAGTTGTGTCCCACATGTTAAACCCCTGGAATAGCATTATAGGTTAATGACAGGAGTCTAGTAATGGGATGTTTAGGATGGGGACTTCCCAATGTCCTCTTCTTGAGCTACCCATGTGATAATCATGGGCCTTGCAGAGTGTTTTGTCTGTTGCATGGTAGGCTGCTGTAGGAGACACAAGTGGTTTCTGGACCAGGATGAGAGCCTGTTGGTGGAACCTACACCACTGGGTGATAGATAGGAGGGAAGTGTGGACACTCAAGGAGAGACATGGGATGGCTTGGAGGGATACATTCAGACTCCAGACTTGAACTTCTCAATACTTGGGCTGGATCAGGGGTAGTCAACCTTTTTATACCTACCGCCCACTAATGCATCTTTCTTGATAGTAAAATTTCCTTACCGCCCACCAGTGCTCGATGGAAGAAGGACTCAGCTTGTGCCATAGAACTCTCTACCACCCACCTAGAATCCTGAAACGCCCACTAGTGGGTTGTAGGGGACAGGTTGAAAACCCCTGGGCTAGATAAAAGCACCATATTGGACTCGTGAAAAGGGTCGGTCATTGATTCTTTAGCTAGGAGAGGGAGTTGACACAGAAAGCCCTCACCTGAGGCAAGGGAGGGCACATGTTCCCAGTCCTTTTGACACTAAAACAAAAGGTTGAATGCATCTTACAGTTAATAGCTTAGTGTTCAGCAACGTATGGCTACAGAGCAGGGCCACACCAAGTCACCCTCCCCCTGCTATCACATACTTCTTCCTCTTTGCCCATGAGTTATAGGGCAAATATCTATAGGGAGGAGAGTTTGGGAGGCTGCGGGCTCAGCGAAACAAATCAGTTTGTGTTATTGAAGGCTCCCACAGGATCCGGAACCCAAATACTCCAGGTTTCCAGATCCCTAGGAAGTCTTTGCATGCTCTGCTACACATTTCTCCCCTCCCTACAGAAGTCCACAGCGCATGCTCATAAGTCAGGGACAATGTATGTGGTATGGTGGATATTGTCCCTCTCCTTGCACTTACTTTGCTGAGGTGAGGAACTGTTTATGCCCCAATATGGCTATGCTAGTTGCCCTGGGGATTCTTTTTTTTTTTTTGACATGACACAAATGAACGATAAAATCCATTAGCTGTTTTCACTATCTGCCATGGGCTTTTCTCATAAATCCCCTTTCTCACTTGAAACCTGCCGGCTAGCACTCTGCTCAGATCAATAGCTTACATTTAATAAAGATTATAAAAGTAATGTGCATCAGAGTCTACAATCTCCGAGGAGATTAATGTGTTAACAAATATGGATTTGTAAATTAGGGTTTATTATATGGTGCTTGAGCATTCATAAGAGGATGATTACATATGATTTCTTAATTATAATACAGTAGGTTTTCACTGTATCATGACCTCGGAGCACACACATATTTGTCTATTGTACAACTCTTTTCTACAGGGGGCATGAGGCTAACTAATGCAGACTTTGTTTCTTTTTCTAGCAGCGCATTAATTTGTTTTATTAACTTATTTGATCTTTACTGCTTAGTACTAGTGTTAAACATTTGGCTTCCTATTTCTGTGAGCTATACATGTAACAAGGCCATTCCTCCCCTCATCCCCAAGTGGAACTAAACATAATGGTGATCACAAGGTTGACCCCACAATAGCAGTCCGCTATCAAGTTCCTTCTTCTCTTCTTGCAATGTTTAGTTACATGTGGCTTGCTCTCAGGCTATGCAAGTCAGCATATGATTGGCTGCCAGCAGCAGGAGGGTGGGAAGCATATGTTGTGGTTGCAGCCCATCAAGTGCTTCCTTAGCCACTCATTATGAGAAGAGGAAGGATAACTTGATAATGCTGAACAACAGTTTAGGCAGCACCCTTATGATCGCCGCCAGATCTATTTCCAGCCTCTTGCCATTTAAGCTCATGGAATCTCACTATATTCAAGTGAAATTAAATTA
Source organism: Lacerta viridis (assembly GCA_900245905.1). Lineage (NCBI taxonomy): Eukaryota > Metazoa > Chordata > Lepidosauria > Squamata > Lacertidae > Lacerta > Lacerta viridis. The sequence goes on along the minus strand of OFHU01003329.1, from coordinate 542,697 downwards.
AAAGCATAGGGCAAGATACGGGAGTCCTGATCATGGTAGAAATTGATTTTAGCAGCTACGTATATGTTACAGAGGGGGTACCACATTGTTGCCCCTACATGGAGTCGAGAGGCAACAAACTGGCTGGATTTACTAGGGTCACATTATTGATATCACTGCTGTGTTGAAACATGTCCTTTGAGTTCCAGAAAACTTTGTTTTCCTGAAAAAGAGGCTTCTGTTTTTCTGCTTCCTTCTCAGGACACTTTAGAATTGTGTTGGGTGTGGAATTGACCTTACCTAGTTATTGAAATGTTCTCTCTCTCTCTCTCTCTGTGTGTGTGTGTGTGTGTGTTTCAATAAAACATTTCTTCAGCACTCTAGTTCAGTTCATATTGGATTTCATGAAGACCACATTCCTGGAGTGTCTCTAGTTTAGCACAATTGCTTCTGACAAAAGCTGGATCTTCATCCTCATTTTTTATGCACTCAGCCACAATTCTTTTTGATGTACTATAGAATATACTACACTTCCTCTATCAACACCCACCCACCCCATCCTTAGTGGTTAAGGGAGTGTATCATTGTTCCATATTATTTTTGTAAATAGGGAATTTTACGATGGGTTTGGTGCTGACCACCATCTGCGGATAGAAAGGGTTCTTCCATCCACTGAAGGCATTTAATCCAGTGGAAGAATTCCACTGGCAAGGGGAGAGGTATTTTTTTTTCTGTTTCCACTCACTCCCTGCATTCCCCAGTACTACTTCCCACACTGCTCCAAAGGTTCCATTGAACTCTCCAAAATAATGTGTGAGGTGGCTCTTAGGATGTGGGGTGGGTGGGATTAGCAACTTTCTCCTCCCCTCCTGTCGGCAGGAATGTCCCTTCGGTCGGGAAGGAGGAGAATTGTTGTTTGTTTGTTTTTAATGAAAAAAATCTAACCCAATTTGCACTTATTTAACCAATTCACAAACTTAAACACAGCAATCCTTTGAAGTTCACACTTCTCCTAATTTTTCAATAGCGTTCTCCAACAAAATAACTCAACTAAAGTGCATATATATGGGGATATGTGCAGAAAAATGCACATATTGGTTAACATAACATATAAAATGTATTATATTTGGGTAAATTGCTTGCAAAAAAATGAATATTGGTGAAAATGGCATACCAAAGTATGTTTATCAGGAGAAAATTGCACTTACATGCTCAATAGGTTTTGTGATGATTTCAAAAAATTAAAAAAAAAAAAACTCTGCAAAAATGTGGAGAACTGAATTTAAGAATGGGGTGGGAGAGAGAGAGAGAGAGAGAGAGAGAGAGAGAGATGAGAAACATAGATAACCCAAACTGACGGATTCATTCATCCCCATCCCTGGATAGAACTCTGTTCCATTGATGATTCTGCCCTTGGGAGTGGTCTGGATCCAATCCGATGCAACATGATTTGTTTCCTTTAAGGTAGCATCATGCTAATACCTGCAACCCGAAATTCTGAGAAAAGGTTCATTTAGCTGTTAAGTAAGATAATTACTTTCAAAGTTTATCTTTGGCAGAGGAAGGTGAGCAAATGTCTAGTACTGAAGTACTGGAGTATCCTGAGTTCTTATAATAGAGCATGCTAATCTTTTAATAAACACACCCACAAACAGTCACAATCCAGCCAATGGATAAGCACAGTCCAATTGATTTTCAGTGGGAATGTTAAGCGCCTTCATTAATCATTCCTATTGAAATCAATGTGACTTAAAATTCGCTTAACTTTGTGCCCACTATAATCTAATTAAACCTCCTCACTTTCAAAATGAGAACATTGCTGCTAACCTTTTATTCATTATCTTAAGAAGTATTGAAAGTATTACTGTACTCTACTGATATTACAAAGATGTCTTGAGCCTATGTCCAGTTTATTTCATTTCTGAAACAACCCATTTAGCACTATTTCCCCCATCTCTTCCTAGATTTTTTTCTCTTACTCTTGTTTCGGCAAGTCTTCTGGAAATACTCAGCGAACAGCATGTTTGTGCCTTTACCAAAACTCCCATGCCCAATAAGCACGGGACGCCTTTGCCTGGCAGTGCTGTGCAGGGCCGGTGCGTCCATTTAGGCAAATTAGGCAATTGCTTAGGGTGCCAAAATGGAGGGGGCGCTGGCCAGGCTTGAGCGGGACGGGCTAGCAGCAGCTTCTCTGCTATGGTGGAGAAACTGCTGCTTGCCTCTCCACCCCCCGGCTCCCGCTAAAGCAGGCTTTCGCAGGGGGCGGCGGACGGGCGAGCAGCAGCTTCTCCGCTACAGCGGAGAAACTGCTGCTTGCCTCTCCACCCCCTCCTGCTAAAGCAGGCTTTGGCGGGGGCAGGGGGAGCATCAGAAGGTGGTTCGCCATGGGCGCAAGGAGCCCTAGCACCGGTCCTGGTGCTGTGGCCCCATTAGATTGCAGCAAAATACTAGGCAAAGGTCCCCTAGTGAGGCCTTGCTTGCTTGGCTTGCACCACGGCAAGGCTCAACACTGGCCGACTCCCATGGAACAGATTTGGGTTGCTCCAAACCTGGCAGATCAATTCCGTCTACATGGGGCTTGTGAGATAATGAACTGATCCTGGGACACAATGCCATGCCAATCCTTCCTCTGCCTGCTGTTGTTAATAAAGATTTGGTCTGATTTTACCCCATCACCATTGTACAGTCTTGTTGTTTTGCTACTCTCTTGTGTCATTTAATGGACCTGCTGGGGCAGTAAATGGCTACAGTTTAAAAGAAGAAGAAGAAGAAGAAGAAGAAGAAGAAGAAGAAGAAGAAGAAGAAGAAGAAGAAAGAGGTCACTGTGGCTTTACAGCAAGTACTATATTCATTGTGAAACCTGAGTTTCATGCATTAAATCCATGATCATCTCTATTAGAAAATCAATAAACACTTAATGTTGATAGACCTCATGCTATGATGTTCCATGACTAACTCTGAGTGCTGCTTGGATCTGGTTGTTCAGTCTAATAATATCTTCAGGGTGTATAGATTGAGATTAAAACATATCTGGTTTTTTTCTGTAAAGAAAGTATCCATTTCTAAAATATTCTTCATTGTAGATAGGGCAAAAGCTATTCTGTTCTCATTGTTTTTAATTCAATTTAATTTAGGGCAGACCTGTTGAGATTAATTTAAATTCAGTGAATCTATTCAGAGCATGTTAGTTGGCTACATACAACGCAATTGAATTTGCTTCAAATCTAATGAAGGTAATGTCAAAGAAGACATGTAATTTGTCTTATCTGTTACTTTTGTTCATTTACTGAAAAAAGGTGTGCGTACTCCAGTGTAAATAAAAGGAAATGGTAATTTTTTGAGTCCACATAATATGTTGTAAGGTATACTTAACAGCACCTACTAAAGCCATAACTACAGTATATTTAAGAGACCTCTCATAAGACACTAAAAGGACAAAAAATTCTGAGTGTTTCCTTAATGTCATTGGAATCTTGACACAGAATTACAACTACAGGTATGTGTGCTCAGTTTTGCTAAATTTGTTTGATAAATCTTTTAATAATCTATGGGAATTGATGAACTGTTAGCAAAAGAACAGGCAGGTTTTTTCCTGAGCTCTTCATTGGGTTCTGAAAGGTCTTTTTCCCTTTCTTTAAGAAAACAAACTCACTGCATGTGATTGTAATGGGGATACATTGTGTTTTGTGTTACAGCTAAAACAGTATTTAAAATTATGCAACATAAGCCTGTGCCCTGGGTATCCAGCTTCATGCCCATCAGTTTTTGTGAACTAGAACTCCCATCAGCCCCAGCCAACATGACCAACAGTCAGGGATGATGGGAGTTGCAGTACAAAATTTCTGGAGGGCACCAGTTTGGCTACCCATAGCCTACCTGGTCTTGCTGCCATAGTTAAATATAGCAGACCCTCCAAGTGTCCTTATTTTCCAGGGACATCCCTGATTTAGAAAAGCCATCCTGGTTTGATTTGATCCAGAATGTCCCACTTTTCCTTAGGATGTCCCTATTTTCATTGGAGAAATGTTGGAGAGTATGGAGTTATCCACCCCCCCCCCAGCCATCTGAAGCCAATCCTATATGGGAAAGTTTTTAAAAGTGTTTAATGCTTTATTATGTGTTTATATATGTTGGAAGCTGCCCAGAGTGTCTTGGGGGAACCCAGTAAGATGTGTGGGGTATGAATATTAAAGTTATCATTATGGAATGGGACATCCATATTTCATCGGAGAAATGTTGGAGGGTATGATATAGTTCATGTAAATGGTGAAGGACTGATCTAATGTAAATACACATTAAACAAACAGGGGAGGGGGGCAGCTTTCTAAGCTTTGTTGAGCTCTTGCAAATCAGGCTAGCTGATAAGAGAACAAGTTCTCACAGCAGATAGGAGCCATCCATTTGATTTATGGGTTTTCTATAATTTAGGAGGCTAATAACTCCTGTGCCAGATTCATATGGAATTCTAAGACAAACATGACCCCAGAAATTACAGCTCTACCATTTGATAAATGCCAGATTAAAAAATAATAAACCCTGCATTCAAAAGCAGGACAGAAGGATGCACATTATATTTAAATGTGAGTTATGATGGGAATCATCCTTCTATACCTGGGTTTGGCTGTTGAAATAAGGCACAGCTAATGTCCTTGGGGCTCTGCTTCCTGCTTTGTACCTTACGTGGGTTATATTGATCTGTGTTCTATTATTTTTATTTTTTATAACATCATGGAAATGGAGAAAGACCAGTGGTGCTAGTGCTTGAGAATGACAGGCAGTGAGCCAAGATCTTCTGTAGAAGTACACCTACTTTTCCTGACAAAGTAAATGTGATTTCTTGATTGAGCATAAGGTGATTCTGAAATCAGCAGCCTTTGAAAGTTCCTTGCATCTCTTTGATCGTGTGTAACAGCCCCACCCCACCCCCCAACCAGCCCAATGGCAGTATTTTGGGCAATATTGCTGTTTGCTGCACATTCAAAGCCACCAGGGAGACCTTGACTAATGCAGGGTGTCTCTGACCTGCTTAGTTGTTTTCAGCAGCAGTTCTATGCAACATAGATTGAAATGATTAAGCGTAAATAGAAGTGGTCATAAAGATACGAATGATGCATCTTACTTTAGCATACATTATAATTTAGATGGGAGAGAAAGGCTTACATAAAATTTAAAAGCAGAAATACAACAGCTGTCAGGAGGAATGTGTATAAGCACGGAATAATAAACTTGGCACCCCCACCAAGCAAAATGATTGCACCAACAACGAAAAGGGCAGTCGCGTTGTGATTATGCACAATTTTCGGGAGAAGTGAATCCTAACAGAATGAGCTTTGCTGTATTTATTGATCTTTACTCACTCTTAAAGTAGCGTTATGCCATGGTAATTTGACCACCACCACCCCCCATTTCATTGTGAAGCAAAGTACTTATGTAGATATTGCAACATATACTGCTGGGGGCAATACCACCACCTGGGTGACATTCTTATTAGTTTGTACTCTCCTACTTAGACTTATTGCGGTCAACCGTTTTTTTGGGGGGGGGACTGTTAGCATTTCACCCCTCCCTTTGTGAGAATCGTATGACTTGTGGTCTGAGAGAAGGGGGAAGGGAACTGAGTCTTTGATCTCCCTATTTAACTTCTCTGTGCTATGTCAGGTCAGACAGACTGTTTCTATTCTATCTCTGCTGTAGATAAGGTGTGTGGAAGGAACTTAGCCACACAGGCTGTATAATCTGTATATATTGTAGCTTGTAGAAATAAAGAAGAACTGTTTCAAGTTAATGTAGCCACAGCATTTATTAGACCTCTGAAGTTAGTACAGGTGCTCATAACACACAGTTGTGAGTCCAGTTATCCGGATTGAGCTGAAGGTGTTCCAGTCTTCTAGCCTGGCCCAGTCGGGGCACAAAGAGGGGCACAAGACGTGGATAGATCCTGGCTTAAATCCACAGGGACTTTCAGGAAAATCTTGGTATTTCAGAATGTAGAAGTAGTAGTAGTAGTAGCGATATTTATACCCCTTCCAACTGGCTGGGTTTCCCCAGCCACTCTGGGCGGCTTCCAACAAAATATTAAAATACAGTAGTCCATTCAAACATTAAAAGCTTCCCTAAACAGGGCTGCCTTCAGATGTCTTCTAAAAGTCTGGTAGTTGTTGTTCTCTTTGACATCTGGTGGGAGGGTGTTCCACAGGGTGGGTGCCACTACCAAGAAGGCCCTCTGCCTGGTTCCCTGTAACTTGGCTTCTCGCAGTGAGGGAATCACCAGAAGGCCCTCAGCGCTGGATCTCAGTGTCTGGGTAGAATGATGGGGGTGGAGACGCTCCTTCAGGTATACTGGACTGAGGCTGTTTAGGGCTTTAAAGGTCAGCACCAACACTTTGAATTGTGCTCGGAAACGTACTGGGAGCCAATGTAGGTCTTTCAAGACCGGTGTTATGTGGTCTCGGCAGCCACTCCCAGTCACCAGTCTAGCTGCCGCATTCTGGATTAGTTGTAGTTTCCGGGTCACCTTCAAAGGTAGCCCTATATAGAGCGCATTGCAGTAGTCCAAGTGAGAGATAAAGCGTGTTTTCCCTCATGGAGAGCACGGGTTGCGGGTGGGCCAGAAAATTACCCCAGAGTTGCTGGGTGGGATCGTATAGTTGGCCACTGCTGTGATTGGACCCAGGGTGTCATTGGGGGGAATTGTACGTTGCTATTTATTGACGGACAGCCCAGCATTTATATAACTGTTTGCACTCCGTGTAATCTCCCTCTTGGCTGCATGCTTTGGATCACCTGCCCTCCCTCCCTGTTCATTGACCTTGCTATGCCTGTCATGGGGTTGTCTGCTTTTGGGCAGGGGCCTGGTGGGAATTTTTCCATTTGGCTGATTGGCATGTGCCATCTGGTTTTCACCTACTGCGTAGCAATTAGTCACAACTTGTAAGGTTGGCCATTAGGCATTGGTTATTATTATGTTGGTTGGAGGAGGGGTTATGATTGACTGTGTCTGCCTCTCCAATTGATGCTGGTGTACGGGGAATTCCGTTAAAGGAATCCAGGGTCTCGGAATGCTTTAGTCCATATCACCTAGTTGGGGGCCAGGGCCTTGCAAGAGCCCCTGGGAGCCTGTGGGGAGAGGGGAGGGTCAGATGCCCCAGCTCCCTTTCTCTCCCCAGAGTGTTTTCCCCTTACTGACGGTCGTGAGTTCTGTCCCCAGTGGGACAGATAGTCTTAACCAATGCCTAAGCAACCACTCACATATTGTGTATTTTAATAAAGTTGTGGCCAATATTATGCCAAAAACCAAAACCAAAATTCTGTCTGAAGTGTGAATTTATGTGAGGGGTGGTTTGGGGACCTCGAAGCGCACCACTCTGGTGGGACAGTCCGTGGGCAGATAGGGTCTCGGCCTGCATACCAGATGGAGCTAGTAAACAGCTACCCTGGACACAGAATTGACCTGCGCAGATTGAGGTCCCCCTCAATCTGTTAGCCACCATCCATCCTCCAACCGCCTCCATACACTCACACAGGACCTTCATTGCCTTCACTGGTTCTGATTTGAAAGAGAGGTAGAGCTGGGTATCATCCGCATATTCATGAACACCCAACCCAAACCCCCTGATGATCTCTCCCAGCAGCTGCATGTAGATGTTGAAAAGTATTTCTTTCTCTTCCTTCAACTCCACCTCCTGCATTCAATGCAGCATTCCGTCCACCCATACCAATTTTGCCTGTTTTCCATCTTTATTATCAGAAGTATCAGTACTGGTGGACAGTGTCTGTCTAGTAGGTTTCTCCATGTGGCATCATTCTTTTTTCCTTCATGTAGGTGATTTTTTTTTTTGTATTCTTAAATGAGACAGAGGGCTACACCTTTGGTTTTCATTTCATGATGCCTTTACATTTAAATTCTCATTAGAAAATAAAATCCTTCTTGAAACGAAGTAATCCTACCATACGGTAGAGGTATTTTATTTACTTAAATAAATAAATAAACTTTTTACACAATTGCACCAAACTCGGCAATTTTATCGCTCTTGATTTTATTGGTAGGGGAGAAAGAAAAAGCACTCTGCCAATTCCTTGATGGAGTTTTTCTTCTTTAAAAGAAAATGACAACCCATTTTTAATTGCTGTTTAATCTTCTGCAAGTAAGTTTGCATGCTGTTATGAAAACTCATGTGAATATATATATATATATATATATATATATATATATATGAGAAAAGAAAAGACCCAACTGCAAGTGTCATTTACTTAATTCATTTTTTAAATGACTGTTTTCCCAGCATGTGTTCAAAGGGCTTACAGCAGACAGGGACAAACAGAAATGAGAACAGGAAAATATCATCAAACCCAAGGGAGGGGGGGAAATCAAAGTAAATTAGTATAACATTGTGTGTGTGTATATGTCTGTACCCATTGACAACATGTTTCTGAGATGAAATCCCAAAAACGTTTTGCCAAAGGAAGGTTTTGCAGCTCAGGTGGTGCTTTAGCCTCCAGGTCACAGTTGTAAAGGCTTCATTTCCAGTGGCAGATTGTTTATATTGCAATGATAGAGGGAACAAGTGGTGTGTGTGTGTGTGTGTGTGTTCACATCATTCTTCCAAGTGCTTAAATTGTCACAAAACCTTTTTTGTTTGTTTGTTGAGAGAGACTGCAAGAAAAAAAATGTGGTGCTAGCAAATATAGAAGATGGCACTTGCTGAGAATCTAAGCGAGCACGTGGTGTGAAGGAAGTGAACACAAACAAAGAAAAATAAAAAGCTCACAAAAATCCTGTGGACACTGAGGTGAGTCAAGGGGATTTCACTTGTCACTAGTCCCAGTTGACTCTACAGTTCTGCCAAGACCGCTTTCATTTAAATGGTGAGACTCCATTCCTATTACTGTTTGGTGGCTGCATCTTGAGATGGCACAACACAGAGACACCATTTTAGAAACACCTCAGCTATGAAACTGGAGGGCAGAGACATAAAATGTAGAATGAGATGATGCATTTATGTCCTGTCCCCTCACTGTGTTCCTCAAAACTTGCGATATAAACTCTGTCATTTATTGTGGAAGAAGTAGGAAGGTTGCCTGACCAGAATTTGTCATAAAAGAAATGAATGTTAGTATTTTTTTTTTAAGCCAGCTAAAGATAATGGAATGTCATGCTGGTAAGAATAACGGGATACAGACTTGTAAACACATTCAGTTTGTCAAGTCTGCCACCATATTTTTCTGTGATTCCTACCCACTGTTTACCCACCTCAAAGCATAATGCATGAGTGTGTGATACAAGATGGTTGGTTGCACTTTTTCCAAAGGAGGCATACTTGAGGTAGTGATTCTTTTGCTTAGAAAATGTAATGCCTGGGTAAGGCTTTCTACACCCTTGTGCAAATTAATTGAAACAAACAATGTAGTTTATTGTACAAAACTCACATATACGTACATTAGTATCGGATATTACCTTCCACTATTTTTAAAGCAGCATTTGAACACGTTTTGGCATGGAGTCTACTAGTTTCGAAGAGTCACGGTTGATTTTTGGATCCCTGTACCACACTTGCGGTTCGAATCCCCGTGATGCACCCAGCTCTCACTGCTTGGTCCCTGCTCCTTGCAACCTAGCACTTCGAAAGTAGATAAATAGGTACCACTCCAGCGGGAAGGTAAACAGCATTTCCATGTGCTGCTCTGGTTCGCCAGAAGTGGCTTAGTCATGCTGGCCACGTGACCCGGAAGTTGTACGCCAGCTCCCTCGGCCAGGAAAGCGAGATGAGCGCTGAGACCCCAGAGTCATTTGCGACTGGACCTAATGGTCAGGGGTCCCTTTACCTATACTTTACCACACTTGAATCAGTGCCTGAATGAGCTTCTCCATAGTCATACAGTCTACAGCACGGAGGCGACTTTTGCATATAGCCCACAAATTCTCAATGGGATTTACATCCAGGGAATTCCCTGGCCAATCAAGTACCTGTATTTGCTGCTCTGTCATGAATTTCTTCACCACTTTCGATGTGTGACAGGGGGCTAGGTCCTGCTGCAATATCCCAGTACCGCCAGGATACCTCTTTTCCAGCTCTGGAATAACTCTCTTTCGTAGAACCTCAATATATTGTGGCGAGCGCATCATTCCTTCTATTGGCTGCAGGCTTCCGACACCATAATGATCAACTGACTTTTCGTGTTTGTTTTGAGTACAGGATTATGAGTAAGATAGAAAACATGCTTTGTTTCAATTAATTTGCACAAGGGTGTAGCTAGGTCACAACCCACAGTTAATATCTATCTCTTTCTGTTTTTGTAGCAGCTGCCTTCTAATTTGGGCACTGTTCCTCTGCCAGTTCATCCAATCCAGTGGGAGAACCTCCAAATCTCTCTTTCTGGTTGCTGAGACTCTCCCAAGACCACATCCCCTCTCCCTAGGCCACCCCTTCACAGGTCTTGATTCATGGTCCAAGTGGTTTTTGTCTGGATTGAACTCTGATAATGACTCTTGCTTGTGTGGATGGAAGATAGAGAGGTGTGTGTGTCTGTGTTTGGAAACTTTCATGGAAAGGTTTTTTAAAAGTGCATTCATTCCTCCACCCACATTTTCCTCTGGTCTCGCCCCCACTGACATATGGCCCTCCAAAGGTTCCCTTGGGCTGAAAAGGATTCCCCATCTAGAATCCCCACCAGCTAGAGAAAGCTAAACTTTTGTTTGATCCCATGGGTTGAATGGAGCCAAGGGTGGAGTGGGTCAGGAGAAAGCATGGGTACATCACTGCTGTTGAACTGTTAAAGAGATGGACACAATATGGAGAAAGTGATCTGAAAAACATTTGGTGTGGTTGTGGTGCATCAGGAGATGTAGTGGTGGCTGCACCTTCCAGGCTGCAGCTGTAATGCACTGAATAGGTTAGGGACAAAGATGGGGCAGGTTAGGCAGCAGTGAGGTCTGGGGAACTCTGGGTTAGTGGTGCACACATCTGCAGAATTGCCAGCCCAGATCTCATCTGATCTCATTGCTACCTTGATCCATCCACCACCGTCTGAGAGGCAGCCTGCCAAATATGGCGACCCAACAATTTTTTGTTACCCTCAGTTTTTGCCAATTGGCTGCATTCAGTTCAGTAGGGCTAAAGTTGTGTAAGCATGCCAAAACCAAGGGTTTTCAAACTGTGCTCTGCAAGGCCCTGGGTTTCTCCAAAATATCTCAGGAGCCCCTTAATGAGAGGTTTAGAAATGGCAGACAAGCCTTTCCAAAAGGCATCTTGCTTAACTTTACCACCAACAACCTTCTTCTGCAATGCACAGATGCAGAATATGTATTTTACTTTATCAAATGCCTTTATTACCTGACCTTCGCCCAAAGTTGCAGGTCAGCTTGCATCACGATAAAGCAGAAAAAAGGGAACAGATAAATGGTGAATCACTAAAACAACAGCAAATCCAAGTTTGGGTAAGGCCAAGGGGCAAGTTAGACATGTCAGATTTTGACCTTGATTGGAGAGTTGGGGGTGAAAGGGGAACAGGGAAAGATGAGGAAAATTTGGGTGGAGAGCAATTGAAATTGGTTTAGAGTTTTAACTGGGGCTCACTAGTAAATGCTTTCTCCCATCATGTTCACTTTAGCATTTTGTGGTGGCAGTGACAGAGCAATTCTCAAGGCCCACCACTTGGGTCTACCTCTGCCCCCGAAATGTACCTGAAATGTCAGAAATGAGGCTCTGAAATTGGGGCATTTCAGCTCAGCCCTTTGGGGGTTTGTCCTAGGGTTCCCACATTGTTGTTGTTGTGTTGTTGTTTTAAAAATGCATTTCTCACCATTCTTCCGTCATGGAACCCATAAAGGTGCACGTGTGGTTTCCAAGCCATCACCCATTCAGACACTGACCATACTTAGACCTGTTTGGCTTCAGCAAGGGCCTCATGTGTCTTCAGAGAGTACTCTGGAACAAGGCAATGAAGTTGCCAAAAAGGTCTGTCACAAATACTCTACAGGAACCATTGATGCACCTAGAACATTTCCAATATCACCTTAGAATGCAGAGGTATTTCTTAGTAATGGAGAAATTCAGAAAGGATTCCCTGAAAGCAGACTGGAAAGCCTCTGATGTGTGCTCTCAGTTGACACTATGCCACATCTGTGGTAGAAAAATTTATATTATAAAAGATCCTCTTTCCTCATCTTCCACATCCTTTTTTATATTTTTAAGTACGCCATGGTGCATTTGCGTCAAGCGTTTCAGGAGCTATGAATAAGCGGGCTCAGAGCAGATCATGCATACACTTTTCCTGATTAAAAAGGCTATAACTCCACTAGACATCCCAGGGTTCTGCAGGAGTCTAACTCCTGCTAACTGAACCTTCAATGTCTAGTAGGCATCTTCGTAAATGAATCTAGAAATGCTGTTCACAGTAATTTGCCTCCAGTGCCATTCATTCTAATTGAATTGTAAATGAAGCAGTCACAGTGTAAACAGACTGGAGCTGTTTTCGCTGCTGGAAGGCATTAAGAGGAAGGGAGGAGGGAAACGAGTCTGCGCAGGGGAGCGCCCTTTAAACACACACCTTTTTGGATTCCAGATGACTTTGAACTAAAGGGCTTATTTTCTTTTACTTCACAGCTTGCATCCCAGTATTCCACGAATTGTCTGGAGGCAGCAGGAAACGAAATGAGGAATTGTGCAAGAGTAATGCAAGGCATCTTGAAGTGAATGAAAGGGCTGAGGAAGTGATTACAAATGCTTGTCATTAAAATAATAATAATAATAATAATAATAATAATAATAATAATAATAATACTACAAATAAATTACTCAGCTTCCCCTAGCCTCTAGCCCACACTGTGGAGCAGCCAGCAACCAACTAAAGGAGAGGGACTGATTGTACAAGGACCAAATCAGCCTTCTACCTATCAGCCAGTTCTTGAATTATGGGAGAAAAGATACAGTGGGTGACTTAATGCAGAGGCGGGTCTAGGGGAGGGCGACCCGTTTGGTCACACTGGGTGCGGTATCTCAGGGCACCACAGGGGACAGCACAATTATGCTTAGAATAGAGCTTGAGATAATAATAATAATAATAATAATAATAATAATAATAATAATAATAATAATAATTTATTTGTACCCCTCCCATCTGGCTGGACTTCATCAGCCACCCTGGGTGGCTTCCAACAAATGTTAAAAGGCGGGGAATGCTGAATTTTGGCACTGCACAGTGTGCTGCTGAAATATGACACCCCAAGGTCTGCCACAGCTTAATGCAATTCGGAATCCCCCCTCTCCAATCTTGGCTAAGTTTTGATGCCCCCGTAGCCCCAGGAAAATACTGACTATGGGAGGGGTTGCAATAAAGTGACAGGGAATTGCATTTGCTTTGGAATCTGTGTTACCGTGACTATGTTAGGGAATGTTTCACAATGACAATCTGAGTTAGAAAGAGCAGGAAATCGTCTCTTTGCTGCTGCTTTCAGGGGTGGGGATATTTGCATGCCTAGTCCAGGCTATATTAAAATTTGAGGTTTATCAATTGATTTTGATGATAAACTCCCACTTCTGTACTTAAAGAGTAATTTAAAACACCATTTATTTGGATTCATATGCTGGTTAATAATAATAATAATAATAGCAGCAGCAGCAAAAACTCTCAAATTTACATAGAATAGTATAAAGCAAGTGTTCCTAAACTGTGGTCCACAGACCACTCAAAGTCCACAAGCTTCATTCAGGAGCTGCATGGCATGTCCATAGCATGCCCACATCAAATGTTTGATTTTTAGCTGCTTTTTATGGCCCCCTTTGTCTCTCACATTGTACTTTGTCATATTCCCATCTGAATTCTATGGAGAGCAAATTGCAATATGCTAAAGTAAAATATCAGAAATAAAAGAAGCAATGACAGCACAGTACACTGAAAAACCACAAAGCATTCAGAACAGCACGTTACAATGGCAACAACGGACAGAAAAACCAGCAGCTTTATAGTGGAGTGGGGAAACATTTGGGAGCCACTGGTGTAAAATATTCATACGAAAACAGTGATAAAATCATCAGATTTTTTTAAAAAAACAAGTAAACACAATAAAATTATCACTGTATACATAAAATGAACAGTTTTGAAAACAAATCTGCATGATAAAATGTTGTGCGTTGCTGAAACAAAGCAGTTCTTTTTAATCAGGTGTCAAAAACAGTAACAGTGGCAACCTAATATTAACAGCATACAGTGGTACCTCAGGTTACAAACTGAATTCGTTCTGGAGGTCCATTCTTAACCCGAAACCATTCTTAACCTGAGGTGTGCTTTCGCTAATGGGGCCTCCCGCTGCCGCCACCGCACAATTTCCGTTCTCATCCTGGGGCAAAGTTCTCAACCCGAGGTACTACTTCCGGGCTAGCGAAGTTTGTAACCCAAAGTGTTTATAACCTGAAGCGTTTGTAACCTGAAGCATTTGTAACCCGAGGTACCACTTTACAGTGGTACCTCAGGTTACAGACACTTCAGGTTACAGACGTTTCAGGTTACAGACTCTGCTAACCCAGAAATAATGCTTCAGGTTAAGAACTTTGCTTCAGGATAAGAACAGAAATCGTGCTCTGGTGGCGCAGCGGCAGCGGGAGGCCCCATTAGCTAAAGTGGTGCTTCAGGTTAAGAACAGTTTCAGGTTAAGAACGGACCTCCAGAATGAATTAAGTTCTTAACCTGAGGTACCACTGTACTCTATTTCATTATGCCCTCTAATTTTCTCTTCCAACTGACTCTCCAAATTTTGTGGCTACTGAGCATGTTCGCCCTCATTGGGCCATTTTTTTTAAAGCCACCCCCCCTTAAGTTTGATTTTTAAAATGTTTTTATTTTATTTATTTATTTATTTATTTTGGTGAACATCTGTATTTGACCAAGCGTAGAGGTACCTTCCTCTTGTTCCTGGTTTTACCTGCAAAGTGACTGACACACCACCACCAAGTTCAACGTTAGTAGGAGTGAACAATAATTTCTTACTTCTTCTCATAGTTGCAAACCAGTGTTTGATCTGAGAAGAGCAGCAGCTCAAATTTAGTAGTTTGAAAAATGTCATTTTTTATTTGCTACATGCCAGGGACTGCAAATAAAGGAAGGATATCAAATCCCTGCCACACTGTGATATATGCTCGACCTGAGTGCATTCTGTTTGGCGGGTCACAAGTTATGCACACTTGCTTCAAGAGCAAACTACAAGTGACTGGGCATGTCCTCTTTTGGGGGGGCCAACATGCCCATCTGGGCATCCAGGTTTTGGGCTCTGGCTCTGGCAGCTCAGGGAAAGAGGCACACAGGTGCAGTGTCAGCAGCCCCACACAACTCTTTCCCTGACTCAGGCTGGCAGTGGCTTTTTTTGCTCTTCAAGATATGGCAACCCTACAAGTAACCTTAAAGGTAAAGGTAAAGGGGCCCCTGACCATTAGGTCCAGTCGTATCTGACTCTGGGGTTGTGGCGCTCATCTCGTGTTACTGGCCGAGGGAGCTGGTGTACAGCTTCCGGGTCATGTGGCCAGCATGACTAAGCCGCTTCTGGCAAACCAGAGCAGCGCACGGAAACGCCGTTTACCTTCCCTGCCGGAGCGGTACCTATTTATCTACTTGCACTTTGACGTGCTTTCGAACTGCTAGGTGGGCAGGAGCTGGGACCGAGCAATGGGAGCTCACCCTGTCACGGGATTTGAACCGCCAACCTTCTGATCAGCAAGCCCTAGGCTCCACCCCTAAATGAAGGGCCCCCTTGGCAATAAACTGGTAGTGCAAATGGGAATTGGGGGCTTTGTCAGGGACGGGACTGAACAGGAGGAATGGGAAGAGTTCCCTCGGTCTGCTCAGCCCATCTTGGAAGAAGAGGGGGAATGGGAAGTTTCCACGTCCAGCACTTTCAAGAGGAGAAGGAGACAGTGCTGAGTTACAACTGAATGATGAAATGCCTAGTTACGAGTGTGGGATGTGATACATAAGTAGCAGTCAAGTACAACATTCCTTGTTTTCCTAGAATGAACATGCAAAGGGGATGTTTGTTCCAACCAGTTGAAAGCTTCCTGTTTCTTCCTGGCCTGGAGCATCCTTCCTCTTGCATGTGACTAGAGGTGGGCATGACCTCACCTGTGCCGATAACAAAAGCACAAGGCACGCAGCCATCTTTCTCCTTTTGGACTTTGTCGTTGGACCAGCAGCTTTTTAGCTAGAGATGCCCTGTTGGCTTTCAGTCACTCCTCAGCCAACAGAGGACAAAGAGACTAAGTCAATATGGGATAAAACAAAATAAATAAATAAAAAATTCCTTCCAGTAGCACCTTAGAGACCAACTAAGTTTGTTCTTGGTATGAGCTTTCGTGTGCATGCACACTTCTTCAGATACATATGGGATAGAGTCACATGTATATATCAGTAACAAAGTCTGCCTTCAGGCATCCATCTGTGAACTGATGCTGCTGTGAGTAAACTACTTTTATATATCTTTTAAAAGATTGTGGCATCTTTATTCTTTTAAGAGGGATTAATAAGGGATCTTACCAGGAATCTATATTGAGAAGCTTAAATAAGCTTGCAACCAGCTACCCGCTGTGCTTTTAAAGGGGAATGTTAAAACTCTGCTAAGTTATAGAACTTGCTAGCACAAGTTAGGAAGGATATTAATAAACAATATATCCTCTCCTGCCTCCCTGAACATCCCCACAACAAGATAATGGGGGAGGAAGAGGAGATCAGCCAGAAGAGACCTCCCTGGAGAGTCTGGGAGATCCTCCCTCTCCAAAATCATGTCGATCCATCGGCATTCAAGAACAGAGGATACAGAGAAGTGTGATTCCTGGGACATCCTGTAGGTACTCAGGAGGTTGTTGGGGATGGAAGAGGTGGGATTCAGAGAAAGCAACATCTCTAATGCATGGAGACATGGATCTTTTGTCTTGAAACCAGATGACTGAATAAAAAGCTATAAAATATGAACTGTTTGTTCTTCTTGTCTCTAAGGCTGCCGGGGGTGGAGAGGATACTCCATGCCCGACAGGCTTCATGCTTTGGTCTTATTTGGATCTCTTCCCTTCCCAATTTTCTTTGCATAAAATGGGCATTTTTTTAAAAAAACAATGGAAATTGTAGGAATGTACATGGGGAATCCATATAAAAACTGATGTAGGGCAAATAGTAAAAGGCCCACTAACCCACATTCCAGAGTCCAGATCTTGCTCAGGGCCCCAACCATGACAACTTATGGGGAGCAAGCCCTGAGCATAAGATCAGAAATTTGCAGTCAAAATCAAATCTACTTTGACCCTGTGATAAATGGGTTTGCAGACAAAGGTCTTATTCTGCCTATGGCCGCGTGAAAACAGCATTCTCTGTGTTCCAAATATTCTCGAAGGGATGGAATTCTGCCACAGTTTGGAGGTGTAAAAGAAAATTATCAGAAAATTCTGTTCTAGCAAAATTTGGCCTCCTTAATATTGAATAGAATTATGTTGTCTTTTAGACCCGTGGATGAAGGTTGCAGGCTAGAGAGAGAATTCAAAGCAGTAGGGGGAGCCTACCATTATCTTGATGATATAGAGGGTCCTCCCTCAAAGAGGGCATGTGTTGTGGTGAGACCTGGCAACCAAAACCCTGTGTTAAATAGCCACAACACCCTATTGGTAGGTCCTTCGATGTTGGGAGCAATCTGACCAATGGACTGCAAGTAAAGGATATCTAGGGACCTATTTAAGCCCATGCACATGTACCTGAGCTTCCTCTTTGGGCTAGTGCATTGGAACACCGGCCCACCTTTCCCTATATTTAGGGTTTGTGCTTGATCTTGCTATGCCGTCGTGTGTCGCCTGTCGTTGGGACAGGGGCACGGCAGGAATTTTCCCCACTTGGCTGATTGGCTGTTGCCACTTGGGTTTCGCCTGCCGCATAGCAAATTGTCACAACTTGTAAGGTTGCGGATAGGCTCTGGTTCAAGTGATAGGGGTGGCAGAAGGGTCTCGCCATCCCTATGTGAAGGGTATTCTGGTAAAGGAATCCAGGGACTCAATGGTTTGGTCAACCCTGAGAGGGGTTGTGCCTGTGCCAGAGTCCAGGGGGACATCTGAGTGGCGGACAGGCAGGGTCCCACTTTCCACTGTTCCTGGTGTTAACCTTTGGCTGACCTATGATAGAGCTCTGGATCAGCACTGCCTGCAAGAGTGCAGGGAGCTAGTCGAACCAGAGCCTATGCAACCACTCACTTGATTGTAATCAATAAAGTTGTGGCCTAAATTCTGCCAAAAACCAAACCAAAAATTTGAGTCTTGACTGAATTTATTTCTAGGGGGTGGTTAAAAGGTCTAAACACACAAAAAACAATGCTAGAACTAACTCTGCAGCTGTGTCTAAGTTCCCTGTGATCATTGCGTAGGTGGGTGAAGTTCACAAAATATTATCTGGAGTTGGGCGGGTGGTGGGAGAGACTAAACATTTTTGACAGCTCAGGGGAAGACTGAAAAGGAATATGGATTTGAAAATACTTCCCCTAGAAATTTCAGCCCAGCTCTAATCTGCTTTGATTTGCAAGCAGAGGCAGCGACCGAACAAATCAGGCACCCTGGATCAGGCTTACTGAGTTCATGCCGTTGCACATCCAGGGCCTAGCCATCCTGCTAAATATAGTCATTACCTTGCTAAAAATAATTATCAGTGTTCAAGATCCCAACCTATCTCAGTTAATAATACTGGGTGTAATGTTATTAATTTCAGGTATAATGTACCATATAATGAGTACTTTGTAAATGGAGTACTTTTGGATGTATTCTTCTTCCAAAGGCTATGCATTTCCCATTAGTATTAACCTCTGCTTTGCACGCAATGAGGTAAGCCAACACCCTTTTCACTAATTTCATAGCATAGGGTGTCTTATCATCGCTACTTGTAAAATGAAACAAAGCAGCAAACCCACATGGATTCTTTCTTTCTTTCTTTCTTTCTTTCTTTCTTTCTTTCTTTCTTTCTTTCTTTCTTTCTTTCTTTCCTTTCCCTCTGGAGAAAAAAATGATTGCATTTGCCAAAGCCAGTGAGCCTTGCTACTTGGAAGTCCCTTGTTGAAGTGTGAGAGAATCTTTTGAGCTCTTCCCTAAATCCCATCCTAAGCTCTGCACTGACACAGAACTAGAGAATCTACTCTGAAGGACTTTCGGGACATTTTATATTCACCAAACTATACCCCTGCTCTTCATTTCCCCCTATTTCTAATTGATTTTCGTTAAATACAGACATTAAAATTAACTCTGAAAGTCTCTAAGCACATCAGAAATACAGAAGATCGCCTTCTATAGCATGAGGATGTTGCAGATATAGTCAACATTTCCCAAGACTCCACACTGGGGAGGTCACTTTGGTGCTACGCTAATACAGTGGTTTGACTTAATCCCTGGAGGCACACTCCATTGTTTCTCAAGACAAGACAGATGCTAACAGTCTACATGTAGGGCAAGCAACACAGTAGTGAAGTGAATTCCAGCTCTTAAGAGGACTGTTCCATACCTCCTAGAGAAGTAAGCTTACACGCCTATCTTATTTATTTAGAAAATTTATTAACCGGTTGCTCAAAAAATAATGATTTACAAGTTCAATTATATGGAAAACATAACTAAAACACAGTAGCCAATTAAAAATTATGGGTAGAACCCAATGCTAATCCTACTCAGAGTAGATCTATCATGATGGTGGACTTAATGTCACTTGGATATCACACCACCCAATTTTTATTTTTATTTTGCCATAGGTTCACCTCTCAATATATTGTTGTCAAATTCAGCACAAAGGTTCCTGAGGTGGGGACAGTGGTCTTTGTCAGTGTTTGGACTTTGGACACTGAGTGCCACTTTGAATCAAGTTTGTGGACCAAACTGTGACTTTGATATTATTGTACCCACACCCACCCCCCATAACTGGTCCAACCTATGCCATTTTAGACACCATTGAAGGTTTCATCTCCCCATTAGGTGGGTCTTCACCAAATTTGGTGGGATGGTTCCAGCCTGAGCCAATTTGGATGCCTTTAGAGATATCATTGCCAAGCATTCCTGATATCATTGGTACAAGCATTCCCAAGATAGAGGCAGCGGTCTCCATCTACCTTTAGATACCAGACACCTTTTTGAATCAAGCTGGTAGACCAAATTAACCCTAAATAAACATTAACTGCCCCTCTTCAAATAATTGATTTGGGGCCAAGTCAAGTGTTCCCCAGGTCAGGTTGGAGCACTTGGCACAACCCTCAAACTTATGAATTACTCTATCCATTTAAATAATAATAATAATCACAATTCAGTCTGTTTGTCTTCAAATTCCCAGGCACTTGTAACTTGTCATTTATATCGTGCTATCCATGTGCATAACACTTTGCAAAGAACAAGAGGTCAGGTTCTTGCAAATGACCCATGTCGTCTAGCAGTCTGTCTCACAGTGGCCAACCAGATGTTGATGGGAAGCCTGCAGCTAGGACCTGAGAACAAGATCACTCTCCTGTCCTGCTGTTTCAAGCAATTGTCATTCCAAAGCATAACAGTGGAACATGGTGATTAATTAACTTGATGAGACGGTAACATTTCCACCAGTTTATATATCCAACTTTTTCTCCAAGGAATGTAAGGTAGCCTATGTGGTCTTTCCTCACTCTTACCTCAACAAACCTGTGAAGAAGGTTAGGCGGACTGTTAGTGCAACTGGGGCAACAGCCCAGTAAAATAATGGCCAAGTGGGAATTTGAATATGGGTCTCCAAATTGCTAGTCTACCATTCAATTCATATAATGTCAGTTTACGATATCTCCAGTTTGATTCTCCATTAACTAATCTCTGAACTCAAAAGGTCGCTTTAGGCAAACAACCTAAATCCTCAGTTTTCCCTTCTGCAGTATTTTATTTATTGAAACCTTTCTCTCTTTCCCTTCGGCTCTCAAGTGAGATATCCAGACTCAAAAAAGGGCAGGCCTCCTATGCTTGCTTAATTTCCCTGTTTTGTGCACAACTATTGAAGGGGGTACACTATCTGATTCCAGTGTCCCTATTTTCCAGGGACGTCCTTGATTTAGATAAGTAATCCTGGTTTCTGATTTGACCCTGGAATGTTTTGCTTTTACTTAGGAAGTCCATATTTTCACTGGAGAAATATTGGAGGGTATGGAGTTATCTGACCCCTGAGCCATCTGAAGGCAGTCCTGTATAAGGAAGGTTTTTTTAATGTTTAATGTTTTTATATATGTTGGAAGTCACCCAGAGTGGCTGCAGCAACCCAGTAATATGTGTGGGGTATAAATATTAAAATTATCATTATGGAATGGGACATCCCTATTTTTATTGGAGAAATGTTGGAGGGTATGTGGTTCTGCATCGACCACCCAACCCCAAAGACAGTATACATAGATACAGCAAGATATTAGCGAACAACTGTTTGAAATGGTTCCAAACAGAACGAGAGTGAAAAACCATATAGTTACTAAAATAAAGTTAAGCATATGAAACAGCAGAAGGCATCGTGTGTGTAGGTCAGTCAAAGGATAATATATTTTAAATGTTATTGGTATTAAATTTTAATTGTTGCAAGCTGCTTTAGAGGCTAAAATAAGAAAAGCAAAGGAACAAATAAATAAATAAATAACAATTCTAATCATCAGAAGTCTAAAGCCCATTGTCCGACCCGGCAGAGGAGGAATGGCGGAGACTGCCTCCCCAGCCTGACCCTTCCAGAGAAGAAGAAGGCAGTTCAGAATTACAACAGGGGTTGGAGGGAGATCACAGCTCAGAGACAGATGAGGGGGAAAGCTGGGAAATAATGGGAGAAGAGGAAGAAGACGCACCAGAGGGGTGACAGTGTCATTAGACCCCAATATCCCAGAACCTAGAGAACATTGAAAGTAGGAGAGCAAAGAGCTCAGAGACAGAGGGCACTTCTCAGCACCCGTTACGATGACGCATGAAGGGAGAGAGACCAATGCCATTATCCCAAGAGGCTGCATTTCCAAGCCTCTCTCTGTGAATATTGAATAAAAAGCAGTTGGTAAGAACTTTTCCTTGTCTTATCCGTTCCTGGGGGAATTGGGGTTGGTTCCTCTGCCGCCTGATACCCATCTTATTATGGCAGCAAGTCTTCACTTCCAACTACAGCAGTGAGGAAAGGAATATTGTTGTAACCTTTGAGGTTGCTGTAAGTATGATTTAAACACTAAGTGTGATTCAATCATATTTAACACCTTTGCATAAACTCCAGTGTTACCACTATTGGTTATTTTATCCACATCGTGAACTCTTCCACCTGCTGAATGGGAAAGCTTCCTCACACTCACTGAATCCAACCTGGGAAAAGAGCAAAGTGTTCCAGTGTGCAGATCAGAGGGAAATTGTCATAAAGAATCAACCTTGAAAATATCCAAGTGAATGTTTTGTCCATGCTGTGATAATTCTCCTGATCATGAACATCCAACATTGTTTTTAAACACCCTGATTGTTCCTGGAACAAATACTGAAAACTTGTTGACAAAGGAATCTAAAATATGGTTTGATGTGAGATACATTTAGTCAAAACCCAAATAGGTGTGCATGGTGTTAAGAAACAAAGATGCGCTGAAAATGTAACCTTGTGTGCTTTGTACTCCCTATATTTAGAAGACTGCATGCTAAATAAAAAGACAAATGCAAAGTGCCTTTTAGGGCTTCAGCAAAGAAATTATTCAAATGTATAGTTCATATTAAACTACTATATAAATACCTTGTTTCCTTGAATGCCCTGTGGAAGTAAACCTCACGATGGGAACAAAAGGAGAAAAATAGACACTGCTGTATAAGCCCAATGAAACGCACCATGAATAGAAGTGTGCATGCACACGAAAGCTCATTCCAAGAACAAACTTAGTTGGTCTCTAAGGTCCTACTGGAAGGAAAAAAAAATATTTTTTTTATTTTGTTTTGACCATAAATAGAGTTATAGTTTTTTTTCTACTATCCATGTGCACAATGCTTTACAGAGCAGGTAAGACTCCCTTTCAGAGGGGTTTGAAATTTACATTTCTGCAGTGGGCAGAGATGAGAGAAAGAGTAACAAGGGAGGAAACTTGCAGAGCTACTGCCACTCAGAGCGGACTGTAAAGATTTCCATTGTGTAATTGACTAATTCACTATAATGCAGTTTTCATACCATCAATGAGTTGTGCCAGAGCTTCACAACAGAGGTGAATAACTAACATAATTTTCAACATTTCCCTTCATTTTCAATACAATGCTCAGGGCTGATCTCAGGGCTGATCTCAGACAAACAAACAAACAAACAAACAAACAAAACTAAGTGTCCTAGATACCACTTGGCTAGGGCATGGTGCTGAGAATGCCAAGGTTGCAGGTTTGATCTCCATATGGGACAGCTGCATATTCCTTCATTGCAGGAGGTTGGACCAGATGATCTTCTTGGTTCTTTCCAAGTCTACAAGTCTACAATTCTATGATTCTGTATTACAACAGGGATGTCTCCTCCTGAAGACCTTTTAAATGGAAGTTCACCATGGGAGGATACATGCAGAAATAGCAAGAGAAAGGGCTGCTTAACCCCCTCCTTGTGTGCCAGCAATCCACTCATTGCACCTTTTCATCAAGAAAAGAAAAGGTGTAGGGACCATAGCTGTCAACTTTTCCCTTTTTTTAAAGGAAAATTCCTTTATTCCAAATAGGATTCCTCGCAAGAAAAGGGAAAAGTTGACAGCTATGGTAGGGACCCCATGTCCCTGCTGGCCCAAACACCCCCGGCCGAACTTCCCTTCAGAAAGCCAGGCACTGGGTGGAAAAGCATTGGGGAGGGGGGCAGTGAAAACGAAAGAGAAAGTTGAGGAACGGAAGTTCCCAGCAGCACACTGAAATGAGACACTGTAGGAAGTTACAACATCCTCCCCCTTTCCATGAAAAGGATTAAACAGAGCATTAACTACCTTAGCACTGCCACCACAGTCTCCGAGACTGTTTCTCCATTATTAAGCAAAGCCAAACAAGACCTTATTATTATTATTATTATTATTATTATTATTATTATTATGTCGACTGCTTCTTGCAAAAAACACTATAAGAAAACAACCCATCTAGGTTGACCCAAAGAGACAAAAACTGGAAGCAGAAAATATATATCATTTGGACTGTAATCTGGAGCTAAAGGAACTGCTTCATATTGTATCACAATAAGATTAACCCTGGAAATTAAACAAACACAATTTTGTGTTGCCCCTCCCCTTTTAAGATGTGTGAAAACCAAGAGAGAGCAATAAGATGTGTTACTGCTATAGATTTCTGCTTCCTATAGCAAGTGCTTTATGTGGCTCCATGATACGGGTGCTCCTGCTAAGGCTACCCTATAGTTGCCAGCACTTACCTCGGTTTTTATTTCCTTGGAATGAAGTTCTTTTACCTCCTGACACTGGAGGCTGGGGCAAACTCCTCATCAAACCTTTTTGGCCGTTTGCCCTTCGTGGCCCTTTCTGACAGTCTTCAACCTTCACCTTCTCCTTCTCCTTCTTAGGCCAATGTAGCAGGGGACCAACCAGATTACACTTCACTGAGATCATCATCCTCAGGCTTCCTAGAAACTAGACAATACTCCACACTCCTGCTGGCCCTAGCCATTCCAATTGCTTCCATGTAATCAAGATATGTCTGTGTTCCCCCCACATTGAGAACTGAATGTGCATTTCTTGCAAGTGAGAGAATTGAAGTCTATACACCTTTTCCTACATGAGAATTGAAGTCTATACCCCTCCTCTGTCACCTTTTCCTACATGGGGCGGATAGCTAGAGTAAGAGTCATCAAAACCATAAAGCACCAAGAGAGGGCGCTCAAAAAGTAGGGTTTTGAAGCATGCATGAAACAACCTTGAGCTGCAATATAGAAAGGATGTTGAACACCTCAGTTTTTCCAAACATTTCTCTCTACCCTTAATATTAATATTTTTTTGTGGGACCAGCACTGAAACAAATCCCTCTGTTTCTCCCAGTCTTAACCCTTCCCCTCGCCTCAAAGAGAATTATCTCTCTTTAATGGCAAAATTATTGATGTGAAAATCATAATCCACACGTGGCTGCTTGCTCCCCCTCAACATTTGGCTCAACCTTAGGAGGCAATAGTATTGAAGACAATTGGATGCACTTCTACTTAATAACTCCAAGTAATTATACCATAGAGAAGCACAGACCCCGCCTTAAGCCTGCAATCTTATCCATGTGTGCTCAGAAGTAAGTCCTATTGAATTCAGAGGGGCTTACTCTTGGGTTTAGTCTGGGTTTAGTCTGACAGCCTCCATTCAACTCAGTGGGACCTACTTCTTATTCAACATCCATAGGATTACGCATAATGAATGTAAATTTCACGCACGCACAAAACACCCATTAGTTTAGCAGAAAAATTAAAAGTGGGGCTAGCTGCTCCACTTCAATCATCCATTTGACTGTCATTAAGCGAAAATACTGAAACGATTTTGTCTAAAAGGAGAAAATAAAGAAAAGAGATCATGAAATTATCAAGAGTTCCTGGATTTTTTTTCTATCCCTTAAGCAACATTATCGTGAATATTCAAAGAAGAACAGGAAAGACTCTGATGAGAGACTTTTGAGTCCCATATCCATATCCCCTATCCTTTTCAAATCTCTTAATACCAATCTAATTTATTAGCAAATGCATGGGGCTGCGTTTATGTTAATTTTCTTATATAAAAAATGATATGTAAAGCAAAAGCCTTCTAATACATATTTGAATAATTGCTTATTTTTTTCCCCTCCCAAGAGTTTATCCAATTTTGACTACTAAGTGAATATACAATTAGCAACTTTATCAAAAGATAGAATAAATACATATCAGGGAGTTTGTTAGATAACTCACTCTGGATACAGCAGGATTTCAGTTCTTTCTTTCACATGATCCAAGGTCTTGACAAGGATAAAGTATGGTCAGCTGGGAACCAAATATTAGGAAGAGGTCAGGGTGGGGGGAACTAACTTCATATATAAAGCTCCCCTGCTCTGAGTTGCTAGTTAGAGCACACATGTACCACGGTCAGTTAGAAAGAGGGAAATGCTAGTAAAAGCAGAGCTCTATCCAGTGGTAAATCTACATAATCTTTATGTTTATGTTGCTGACAAGAGTATTGGAGAGGGGAAATAGAGGAGCTCCATTTGAATTTTGCAGAACTTACAAGGCTATAGAAAATGACTGCTGTTTTGGGGCTTGCTTATCTAATGTTTTCCCAAAATTGCTTCACTCTTTATGACCACTTGCAACATGCTTTGGTTCCACAAAACCAAACACAGTCAACCAAAGTGCTCCACTATTTTTTGTTGTTTGATTATTTATTTATTATTATTAATTTTTTATTGAAGTTTTTATCTCTACAAAATAACAGAAAGAAAGAAAGGCTTACACATATGTACATGTTAGTAACACAAAGCATCCCACCACCTCACCTCCCCCACCACCATTGGTTCGACGTAACTCGAAATGTGAGTTAAAATCTGACTTCCTTCCATCGTTGCTTGACCTTAATTCTATAACTTATCTTTACAGTTGTGTTGTTATATTGTATTTGACAAATATTCTGATTTTACTTGCATTTGTAACCTTTGCCCCTTATAAACTTTGTTCTTTACATATCAATATTTCTGTACCGGAGCAGTGTTTTTTTCATATATTCATTCACACAACTCCATTCTTTTATTAAATTTTGATTTGTTTGACCTCTGATAGCTGCCGTCATTTTGGCCAATTCAACAAATTCAATAAGTTTGATTTGCCAATCTATTATTGTGGGTATTTTGTCTCCCTTCCAGTTCTTTGCTATAATAACTCTTGCTATAAGAACTCCGCTATTTTTTGTCATCTTGAAAAACTAGGGGAGTTGTCACCAGTTCCTGATTTATGTATACGCTAAGTAGGCTGAAGCCTAGGGCCTCTAAATCTAGGGGGCCTCACCAGCCCTCCCACTCCCCAGCGGGCAGTCTCCCCTCTCCCAAAATTGCAAACCCAAGACTTCATGTGAGGGCAGGGCAACTTGGGCCTCTAAGTCTAGGGGGCCTCACCAGCCTCCCTCTCCCCAGTGCCCAGTCTCCCCTCTCCCAAAATTGCAAACCCAAGACTTCATGCAAGGGCAGGGCAACTCAGGCCCAGCAACTATGAGACTCAGGGCTAGCCAGTGGGGCCCAATTTGAAGCAGTGGGGCGCAACTTGAATTTTTTTTTGTAGGGCCCCAGTTCACAGCCAAAGTCTGCAAAATCTTATAGATATAAATAAAATCCATCTAGATTGCCCTGGTGCGGGGGGCCCCTTAGGAGCGACACGCGGGACCCAATTTGGCCAAATTGCTCCAATTGCCTTAGGGTCAGCCGTGATGAGATTGTGCCTATGTCCTGGCCAGGCCTACACCCAATCTTGTTTTTGTACAATCTTGTTTGTCTTCAGTAACCAAAATTATATTATCAAGCAGAAAAGTTGTTTTCCTTCATTTGCAAGGAATCATACAAAACAAAGTGGCACTAATAAAGAAAAGTTCCAGGGTGGCAACAGAAAGCAAACTAAAAATGCTTTTGCAGTTCATCAAAACTATCCAGCAATATCAAGTTATAGGAAAACTGGTGCTATTAACAGTAATCCTTCTAGTTGGTTAATTGGTTCGGCAACTTCCATGCACATGACGTGTGATGCTAATTATTTCCCCAAGAGTTAAATGATAACTAATCAGAGGCAGCTACAGTTGCAAATGGCAACAAAATATCTGTGAAAGGAAGAGGAGCAGGTTTGCTCAAGTGTGTTGCAGGTAGAAATACTGTTTGTAATGAAGTGAGAGCAGTAGTTTACTTGCTCGAATTAACAAATAAGAAAGTTTTGAGAATTTAAATTCTAGATTAAAATTGATTACTTAATTGAGAAAGGGGATTGTAACAAAAACACTGGGGCCTAATTTGAATAGTGGAGTGCCTGGTATGTGGTAGGCAATCTTATCCTTTATTTCCACACTGTGGCTGTAGACCAAAGCACTCGTCAGGAGAGCTTTGAGATTCAAGTGAGAGTCAGATGCCTTGTCAATCCCAGCAGGTATATAAGAGGACGACCCCAGGTCCTCCAGCTGCTACTGAAGTGCCTGGCTAGCTGCTCATGAGGCACCTGCATGGATCATGGCCTGACTGAGAGCTAGGAAGAAATGAAGCTTCCGCCTACCATAGAAGATCTCAGTCTGAGCTGCTTCACGGCTGGCACTGCAGCTCTCTTCCAGGCTCCAGCCTTCCTGACCCGAGGAAACAGACACCAGTAGAAAATTCCCCTTTGGCAAAATGAGAGCACATTGTTAATCATATTTAGGCATCTGAGGTTTCTAGCAAGCTGAAAACTGCGGGAGGAATGCTTTTGAATATTTGATAACCTCAGAAAGAAGACTCGGTTCCAGGCTGATTCATCAAGTGAAAAGAGATTATGTGAATCTAGTTTATTTTTGAGACACTTAATTTACCATTTTCTTCTGTTCAACAACACTTTGCCATGGCCTAGCAGAGGAAGGCCAATAAAAGGACAGTTGTGGGCTCCAGGATTATATCATTGTTGGGAAAATGGCTGTACTAAATACAAGTGCCTCCTCCTGCCTGGGGCAGAGAGAGAGAGAGAGAGAGAGAGAGATGAGGCAGATCCACAGGACCCTTCCACCCTCACACATGCTCACCAGAGAGGTGGAGGGTTGTCTTGGTTGTCAGATTCTTCTCCAGAGCTGGCCGACCCATTAGGTGGGGTGAAACAACTGCCTCAGGCAGCAGAATTGAAGGAGGTAGCACCCCACCCGCCCCACTGTTTCCACTGCCGCTGTAACCCCACTCTCTCTGAGTGTTGGCAAAAAGGTACATGGCATTGCTGTTTGTCATCCGCGTCCCTGGGACAAAGAAGATGAGTAGATAGGCTTGCAGAACAACCCTCTCTCTTGCTGAGTTACGGTAAGAGAGAGGCATTCAGGCATGCAGCATTATCACTTGTCTTCCCTGCCCCTGCGGAGGGTGTTCTGCAAGGCCTTGGAGGCCCCCTTCTGAAGTGGGCACACAAATAGCAGCCTCAGATTATGACCACAGGGTAAGGGTTAGTTCATGTGCAGAGAGGTAGTCATCAAAACCAGCACTTTAAATTGGGCCTGGAATCTAATTGGCAGACAGTGCAGTTAGGCCAGGATTGGTGCTATAGGCTTAAACCGTCTTGCCCCAGTGAGCAACCTGGCCACTGATTCTGCACCAGCTGAAGTTTGTGAACCATCTTCAGAGGCAGTCCCCCATATAACACGTTGCAGTAATCTAACCTAGAGGTTACCAGAGCATAGGCAGCAGAAATTAGGCTATCCCTGTCCAGTTAGGGGTGTAGCTGAGTACCAGCCAAAGCTGATGGAATTGTAGGCTGTTTGTACTATGGTGAGAATCTACTAGTCCACATTCTCTTAATAAAGAGCAATTTATATTTTAAAGAAAACTTTAAAACTTCATAGCAGAAACCATCCATCCATAAAAAGCCTCAAGCTGCTACTCTGGTAGAAGTCAACTTGAGTGTGAAAAAAAATGCTATAAGGGAGGGTAATCAGTTTTGCCTGAAAGCTGGTGGTCTAATGAGGCAAATTTTCCATCGATTTCATCCATATTTGTTTCTTTTGCACGACACTAAGATGTGCTTACGCAAAACCTCCTCAGGCACTCTTTTTCATGGGTGCAAAGGATACAATTCACATGACAAATTCCTGAGTGCAAACAGATGTTCATAACTCCAAGTGAGAAGGAAAAAAACCCACTGCTTCCCTAATTTGCATCTTCAATTACTACCATTGAATACATAATGGAAAATTGTGTGCACAAATGGTTTTCCTACCCCCACCCCCTTTTTTGCTTCAAATATGCATTAACAAAAGGAGGAAAATCTGGGACCGGAATATGAGATAACCATCATTTGCATCCAAGAGTGTACAACACAGCAGGAAAAGAATCTATTGGCATACGCTTCTCTTTGAAAATGTATCTTAGCCAATTAAAATATATGCACCATAATACAGTGTGTTGTATTACGGAGTTACAGTATGCAGTGAAAATGCACATCCGGGTTCAGATACCTTCTCTGTTCACAGTGGGTCAGTCACTGTCTTTCTATTGAATCTATTTGATTGGATTATTCTGAGGAAATAATAAAAAAATGGGGTGGGAACACATGTCATCAGGCTCTCGGTGGGAAGGACAACTGTGTCAAATAAATGTGTTCATTGCTTCTTCACTATGATGCATCTCTTAGCTAGAGTGCTAAAATGACTATTGGGTATGTACACGAAGCAGTAACATCTGGAACACTCGAGGAGCTGTTTTGATCAATTTGCTACAGACTTTGCTGATAAAATTGCTCTCATCTGCACTTGACAGTGGTGGTGTGACAAGGTCAGAGATGGACAGGAGCAGGATAGCACTGCTAGGACAGACACCTTTCATCTTGTAATGCCTCATCAGTAATGGGCGCTTGCAGTTGTGAGGACTACGGTCTGCTAGCTTGACCCTTCATGGCTTTTGGGACTGGCGAGATCAGGGTTGGGTGACAAGACCCTGAAGGCAGTTAAAAGCCAACAGCAACATAACCCAAAAAAACAATCCAAATTATTTGGCTGTGGACCATCTATCTCCAATTAGCCTTTATTGAGTGTGTGATAGAGAAGGTAGTTGCCTCTCAACTCCAGGCAGTTTTGGGTGACGCTGATTAGTTGGATCCATCCCAGTTATGGGATGAAAACAGCCTTGTTCACCCTGGTGGGTGACTTACACTGGAGGACGGATGGGGAAGCACTACCTTGTGAGTCTTTCTGGTTATCTCTGAGCTTTCAGCATAAGCAGTCATTTCATCCTTCTGTATTGACTGCCAGGATTGGTTTCAGTCCTTCAATGGTTGCAGACAAAAGGTAGTTCTGGTAGACTTTTGCTCTCTCCATGGTGATTGGCTTGAGGGGGTCCACAAGAGTTAATTTTGCCCCATACTTTTTTGAAATATATACACGAAACTGCTGGGCTGCAGTGTCATCTGTGTGCTGATGGCACTCACTTCTACTTTTCCTTTCCATCCTCAGGTCAAAACCCTCAAGTGGTGCCTAGAAGAAGTTCTTAAATCAGGCATAGGCAAACTGCGGCACTCCAGATGTTTGGGACTCCAATTCCCATCATCCCTGACCACTGGTCCTGTTAGCTAGGGATGATGGGAATTGTAGTTACAAACATCTGGAGGGCTGGAGTTTGCCTATGCCTGTCTTAAATGGATGCAGGGGGGGAAAAAAAGGTGAGGTTGAATCAAAGCAAGATGGAGATGCTGTGGGCAGGATCATTTACTATTGGGATTGGATGTAGAGGCATTCCCTCTGAAAGATCAAGAATACATTTTGGAAGTGCTCCTGGGTTCAACACTGACTTGGGGAGCCCAGTTGGCATTAGTGACCAGGAGTGTTTTTTAACAGCTTAGACTTGTATTCCAGCTGTGGCCATATCAAAAGAGAGCTGTCCTTGCTGCATTGATCCATGCTCTGGTCACATCCTGACTATTTACTGCAATGTACTCTATATGGAGCTGCCTTTAAATGCGGTTTGGAAACCTCAGCTGGTCTGGAAAGTGGTTGCCAGAATCCTAATGAGGGTGAGACAGTGAGCATCCTTAATACCTTTACAACTGCACTGGTTACTTATGCATTTCCAGGCTCATTCTAAATTCTGGTTTTGACCTGTAAAACCCCAAATCGTCCTGCCTGCACTTTATGGACTGATTTAGATCTCCCTTAAAAGACACAACAGAAAAGGTGTTGGGGCATAATCTGGAAGGGTGGGAAGCTACCGGCAAACTTAAACTGCAGAAGATGTGTGTTTGCTGTGGATGGGTGCAAACGACAGTGTAAGCTACAGCACAAGTAGATAAATAGGTACTGCTGTGGCAGGAAGATAAATGGTGTTTCTGTGCACTCTGGCCATGCTGTCCCATTGCACATGTTGGCCATGCAGACAAACGCCAGCTCCCTTGGACTGAAAGCAGAGATAAGCACTGCACCCCATAGTTAAATTTGACTGGACTTAACTGACCAGAGGTCCTTTACCAAAGCTACAGCAAAACAGTGTGGTGTACAACAAGGAGGAAAACCTATTCTTACCTCATGAAGCTAACTATGGTTAAGGACAGACAGCATTACACCCAACCCTATGAATTTTGGGGAAATATTTCCCACAAAATCAGAGTCTTCAGAGATGTTTCCCCAGTCCAATCCCACCAGCCTACACAAACTACTAAAGAGAGCTGGCTTGAGAATTTTGCCCCAGCATTGATATTGCCTAACTTGGCTATAATACCAAAACGAGAATTTCCATTTCACCTCACCTTACCTTACCTCAAGCACAGTGTTTTCCCATGGAATCAATGCACTCGTTCTGCCGCCTTAAAGTGTACCGTAATCAAACGATGTGCATAAGTATGTGTGTGCCATTCAGGCTTTGGCCTTAATGTATTTAAAAGTAGTAAAAGTGGCAGCTGAGCAGCAAGGTTTTTGCTCTTTGTAACAGACTATTTCTTAGGGAATACTTCAGAAGTGAGAAAATCACATTAGAAGCAATCCACAACATATGGACAAGGCATGGCACAGGGTTTGAAATTCTGCTGCCCTCCCCCCACCACTTCATTAAATGGTAATGAAATAGACAATCTAAGGACACCACTTTGAAGGATAAACCAGTTGTGTTTACTAGATGAGCAGCATTATTGACAAACCATTTAAGTGGAACATTTATACCCATGCATCTAACTCATTTAATCCTTGTTGTTCTCTCTCTCTCTTTTTTCCTAAACCACCCTCTATTGAAATTGAGTCAGGTAGCCATAATTTTAAGATGGGAAGGGAAAGCATACAGGTAAAACAGCTGATTACATTTTCAGTAACCAATGCTTAGTGCAATCTCGATTGACAGAGCTGTTCACCATGATTTTCCAGGGAAGCATAAGCATATCCACTGTGTATACCTCCTAACCTCCAAAAGGGTTGAAAATTTCAAATGTTTTGGTTTTTTTGAAATATAGTCATTAAGGAAAAAGATTATTCATTCGCTGAAACTGACACGGTCAAGGAAAATTGGAGTCTTTCCCCTTGATTTGGCATTATTCAATTGATTTCACCTCGACAGCTGGATTTCCAAAGAAGCTGTCAATTCAGGCTTTGGAAATATGGAAATATGTATAATTAACTGACTGGTCATGTATACATTTTATCACCTCTTTACTTTTTTGTTGTTGTTTCTGTGCTACTGAGCAAAGTAAGTTGGGTGATATGCTATCTGTAACTCCAGTAAATATATTGTGTGCCTAAAGGTTTTCTTGGTGTTTTTGCTGAGGTTTCTGTATATTATCACACCAGTGTTTTGGATTGCTGCCCTTGTACTTGGGAGACTCTGTAAAAAGGAATATATATATATATATATATATATATATATATATATATATATATATATATGTGTGTGTGTGTGTGTGTGTGTCAACAAGTATCTCTATATTCACTGCTCCATGGCTGGACGCACCTCCAAAGATTTTTCTGGAGTTTATGAGCCATGACCATGTACTCCTGTCTTGCCCCCTACATACTCCTGTCTTGCCCCCTATATAAAGACTGAGGGAAGAGATCGTCAGCCGCTTATACTCGCCATTCCACCGCTCGCCCGAAATACTGTTTTTCCTCCTGGCAGACCAGAATACCCAGACAACGGAGAAGGTCAGATTTGTTGAGAGGGCATGAAATTGAGGGCTGCCAGCTGAATATGCCCCCTCATAATTAAGATCTCATTTATTCTTGTTTTAATTGTGCCGAATCCCGATTCAGCTCATTTTATTGGTTATATATGGTTTTTATCAGTATCTGTAAGATTTTTTTTTTTTTTATGCAATGGCCTGTGGGCTATGCAAATAAATAAATAAAGTATACAAAGAGCCATGACCATGACATAACTGCAGTTGTACAAAGCATTCACACAAATATTTAACATGCTAAAATTAAAAAGAAGAAAAGAAGCCAGTCTGCCAACCCACAGGGCCATGTGGTTTTGGATCTGGAATTTCTCTTGGCTTGATTTGGAAGTGAGCTTGACAAAGTAAGCTTGTTTTATATGTGAGCCCAATTCCAAACTTCAAAACCTACTACAATCCTAATGACTGTCAAGTGTACAACCATGTCTAAAGGCCTCTCCTACTGCCAGAAGCCCTGGAATTTTTAACTATATGTAATAATAATAATTTATTATTCATACCCCGCCCATCTGGCTTAGTTTCCCCAGCCACTCTGGGCAGCTCCCAATCGAGTGTTAAAAACAATACAGCATTAAATATTAAAAACTTCCCTAAACAGGGCTGCCTTCAGATGTCTTTTAAAAATAGGATAGCTGCTTATTTCCTTGACATCTGATGGGAGGGTGTTCCACAGGGCGGGCGCCACTACTGAGAAGGCCCTCTGTCTGGTTCCCTGTAACCTCACTTCTCGCAATGAGGGAACTGCAGAAGGCCCTGGCACTGGATCTCAGTGTCCGGGCTGAATGATGGGGGTGGAGACGCTCCTTCAGGTATACAGGACCGAGGCCGTTTAGGGCTTTAAAGGTCAGCACCAACACTTTGAATTGTGCTTGGAAACATACTGGGAGCCAATGTAGATCTCTCAGGACCGGTGTTATATGGTCCCGGCGGCCACTCCCAGTCACCAGTCTAGCTGCCGCATTCTGGATTAATTGCAGTTTCTGGGTCACCTTCAAAGGTAGCCCCACATAGAGCGCATTGCAGTAGTCCAAGCGGGAGATAACTAGAGCATGCACCACTCTGGCATACAGTCCACGAGCAGGTAGGGTCTGAGCCTGCATACCAGATGGAGGTGGTGGACAGCTGCCCTGGACACAGAATTAACCTGCTCCTCCATGCACAGCCATGAGTCCAAAATGATTCCCAGGGTGTGCACCTGGTCATTCAGGGGCACAGTTTCCCCATTCAGAACAAAGAGACTTTACATTAATACAGCAGGTGCAGTGGGAAAGTATATTTTACAGCATCCTGGCATCCAGAACACAATGCTTGCAGAAGTGAGAGGTAAGAGAGGCCTCACAGCCCTCCAGCCCTCAGTCACCACCACCACAAAGTAAATAGGAAGAGAACATTTGTGGAGAACCAGTGGTGATGGCACTGCCACACTAAATATGAGTTTGGCTCACACTATTTTGACATAAACTACATAAAGTCCCCCATACAACCCCTCCCCTCGTTTTTGGCCCCGTCATTAATCTAGAATAGATTCATGCAATCTCTCACCATTTATTATCAACAATATGGAATATGTAGGACCTTATTGATACATACTTGTTGCTTAGTGAGTCACTGAATATGTGGTCTGCTACTATTATGGAGTATCATCTTTGAGGCGATATGAAACTTCTGTATTTTGCAACCAAAATGTCAGCAGTTTCCAGAAGAAGAAAAACACTTGGTGTTTACTAAGGAACTCTAGGTATATTTAAAGTTATGATAACTTTAACATTTTTTCTCCTGAAAGGTAAAGGCATAGCAATGAATCACTCGCTTAACGACGCCCACAGTCATTTTAACCATTTTAAAAATAAACTGTATAAAATGATTGCTTTTTATACTTCCTTTGGAAAATGCAAATGCACAACATATATATGCAAATATATAACTCTTTTGATGAATCTTGTGTTTCAAGACAATTTGATCTCAGTTCCATCCAGGTTCATACATAAACTGTCATCCTAAACCCCTGCCATGAACTGTGTGGTTCTCTCACTGTCAACCAAAAATACTTCATTTTTTTTTCCTGCCAAGCTTCATCTTCAGCAGCTGACAGTTGGAAATTCTATTCCCACAATTTCTGATAAGCAGCCATTTTGTACTCACTTCTGCTCTTCATCATTCTGAAGAAGTTGCCCCCCCCCCAATTTTTTCCCTTTTGGTTTTTATCTTTTATCTTCTGCTTCTGTTTATTCTTCTTTCTATGGTTTAAATTCCACTACTCTCAATTTGTAAAGAAAGCAAGAAATATTAGAATTACTAATATTTCATTTCAGCCTCAACAGCTGTGCTCTTAAAGTGAAGAAAACTCCTATCAAATTTATTGCAAAAAGGCAGGGATGTATTCCACAATTTCTAAATTAAATTTACAACAGGCTGCTATATTAACAGCTACTGAGAATTGAAAATGGTGGCGGTGGTAACTCTGGCAGTATGGTAAGAATGAATCCAGGTAGACCAAGCAAACAGCTGGCATATATACCACCAGGAACATTTGAAGTTTCCTGGGAAGTATATGATTGACAGTAGCTGGATACTTTTTACTTAGCATCTTTAATAAAATGCAGTAATCTTATTTAAATATAACATTGCATAAATAATTGATTAAACACAAACCACTATAAAAGGTGATCCAATCAACTCTTGGTGATCCTGTTTTTGATCTTTCACTGTAAAAGAGGGTATTCCCTGCTACTGCTCTGTACAAAGCATACCAATTCAACACTGTCTGTTAAGGAGAACATGAACAGACAAATGGAAGGGTTGAATAAAATGGTTGGGATTAAGGATGGGGGATCAATTGGTCTGATCCACTGTTCACAGCGAATTAACCTATCTGACCCTTCTGAACCTGCATCCCCATCAGAATGCAGCCCAGTCAGATGACACACTTTGCTAGATTTTGCAATGGATTCTCGGTTCACAAAAAGCATATATTTTATATAAAACCATCGTTTTACAAAATACATACTTGATTGGTGAATGAATTGAAAAGTGTGCATTTTTCATTTTAAAAATGCATACCAAATGCATACCATGTGACAGGGCAGAGTAGCACACAGCAGGATGAACTCCCATGGCATGCAACAAACTAGAACAGATCTATGACTGCTGGGACTAAATGAAAGCTATACAGGATGGAATTAGTTGCTCAGCCAGAACTAGACTGTGTGGTTGCTACTGAAAGCAAAATTCAGGTATCTCCTCCTCCTCTCTCCCATACAATATCTAGTAATACCAATAATATCTGTTCCCTACAAATAACAGACAATGAAGTGGAATGCAGGTGGAGAAACTCATTCCTCTTTGATATTAAGAAGAGTAAGCTGTATAATTGCTGCAGCTGCTTATGGAGGGAACCACATGTGACCAGTAGTGATTGCTTTTATCTATTAGCAGTCTAGGCACTACAGTAATCACTGAAATTTTGCCTTTGTGAAATTTATAATTTTTTTTGTCCGGGTTCCTGCCTAAGTGAAACATCTGAAGGAAAACCAAAAGAATTTCAATTAAACTAGCATCCATTCTTGGAATAGTTCTGCACATCTTTACTATATGCCAGCAGCAGCAACCTTTCTATATCTGCCTTGATGATGGCTATCAAATCGATATGCTTTTTACAGGGAGATGATTGGAGGAGAGACAATAGAACAAGAAGAGTAAGACTGACATAGATTTACAGGGAACAAAGGGTGGAATTCAGCAAGGGGTTAAAGGTGTTCCTGGGGTGTGCAGAAAGGTTGCTCAGAGGGAGAAGACCTTCAGAAAGTATTGTAGGGAGTGCTCAGGGGGAGATGAACAACACTAAAACCTGGTCTTAAAAAGACTTGTAGCAGATCCCAAAGTGTGTCTAAATGAGTTGGCATGATGACCAACAAGAAGAGGTCAAAATGAGGGGATGAAAAGGGATGAAGTAAAATCTTGGTAGGTGTGTTTGAGCTTAAGGGAAGGGTTTCATGAGACAAGACCCAGGGATGTGATGAGGAAAGGTCTGCTAAGAGGTAGCTTGGGGCATGTAGACAAGCAAAGATGGTTCATCCAGAAGGTTTACCTTGTAGGTGGTCCTCCTGGATGAGTTTACCTATCAAGAATAATGACTAGGGCAAACAGCTTACTGGTGAGTCATGCTAGCTTGCCTGGAGATGCTGTTGTTCTGTCTGTTTTGCACTTCCATTTATTTAGAATGTATAGTTCATATAGGAAGCTTGTCCCTGGAGCTTGTTGTAGGGGCTTCTAGAGGCAGAAACCTGCACCTGTTGGCTTTTTGATTACCAATAATTTTACTTTTTTGCAATGATTGCATCCTAGCTCTCTACTGAGTCAATTAACTTTCTGGAGCCTCATGACCCTGTTGGCAAGAAGTTCAAGTATAGAGAAACAAACCAGAACACTGTACATAAGGTCAAAGGAGGAGAGCCATTTCCCCTGGTCCTTCACTTTAGTCAAATCCATCTTTGGTCCAGTCCTGAATACAAAATAGAAGCAAACAGAGAAAGCTTCATAGAATATATGCTAGCTCTTCTTATGGATGTGAAAAGAAATGATGGAATTGTAGCTGTTATAATATTTCCATGAACTCCAACAGTACCTTGGTACGAGTTTACAGTACAGTAAACAGTAGTTTATAAAAACTTCGGTCCACTGACCATTAAACTGGCAAAGTGTATTCAGGGGATGCGGGGGAGGGGGAATAGTCATCTTCTAGCTAAGATGAGTGTATATTTACCATTCTCACCCAAGGAGTCCGCTAATCAAATAAATACATTTGATTTTTAATTCCACACAGCACTCTGTCTCCATGGAAAGTAGATTAGCAAATGGATTAATAAACAGTAAGTGCATCTGCAATGTAATTCCACTGAAGTCAATAGAAATACTCTAGGGGTAAATTCAGTCCCACTAATCTTTTGATGTTTGCAGTTCTTTGACTACAGAGGCATTGTTAATCCAGCCCAAAGGTTGGTAGATTATGGAATGCTTTCATTGCTTGTCTGAATAAGCAGGTGAAACTAAGTAGGCAAGACCTTCATACACATTGAAACTTAAAAGGAGTGATAATTTAAAAGCGAAATCAACGTGTTTTCAGGGTATATTTCACAGATATCCCTATATGTGGAGAGGAACTATCAATGTTCCTGAATATATGGATATTTTGATATTTGCCCACAGCCATTTCATGTTCCTCAACAAACCATGTATATATATATTTAATCTATCTGTCTTAAATATTTATACCTTAACCTTTTAAAAAATGGGTTGGTGTTTAATAATTTTGCTGTGTGTATATGTGTAGAATTAGATCAAGACAGCTAGTCGTCATGTACTATATGCAATTTATTGGGCTTCTATGTATAGTTCCCTGTGTGTTTAAATTATATTTTTGAGCATATGTCTTATTCTAACTCAGAAAGGATAAAAATGTGTTAGCTATATACATAAATAGCAAAGGAAAATGTTGTAAATCTTTAACAGTGGTGTGATTTCTGTCATTTATATGAGATGTGCCAGCTTTGTCCCACCTGAAGAAGAACAAAGGAGTCCTCCTGCCACGATCAATATTAGTTTGGGGTTGTTTTTTTTGCAATATTAGTTCTGCAGTGTACTTAATGTGGGGCTTTCTGTGGGGCTGTGTAAAATGTCTCAATAAACTTTGTGAGTTTTATTGAAATAGCTTTCAAGAAGAAGAAGAAGAAGAAGAATGTATCTTCAGCTATTTCCCATCAGGACTCGAAATTCACTTCAAAGTTCATTTCAGGGAATATTTAAAGGAGCAGCTATGTTAAGGTTGGCAGCAGAAGTAACAGAGAGACCTGAGGCATATCAACAACTGACAAAAATTGTGCTTCCATTGAATGGAGCCTAACTCATCCTTAAGAGTGGCTCAAACTCTTCAGCTGCTGCTGGCTGCTGCTGCCCAATCTTGTACCAAGAGGGAAATAGTACCTATGTTCCATTTATAGTGCAGAACATTGCCCAGGCATGAAAGAGGTGAAATAGCTGAGACATGACAATGGTGTAGCGTGAAATCAGGCCAAATCTTTATTGACCACAGTGGGTAAAGAGGGTTGGAATGGCAGTGGGGCAAGAATCACTTCCTTAATCCACTGTCCATGCTGATGGAATGGCACTCCATTGGGTTTGGGAAGTGCCTCAAACCTCCTCCATGGCAGTCGTCCAGCATTGAATCTTGGTGTGGTTCAAGCCGGGCATTCAGCGTCTCAGAGTGAAAGATTCCATCCAGGCAGAGGCCCTAACATGAAGTTAGGTCTTGCCTTAGCAAATCATCCCCTCAGGCCCCCTTGTGGGCACCTCCTTTAATGTGCTGATCCTACCATATGCAATTTTCTCCCACAAAAGTACAGAATTCTCTCAGTGCCTATCATATACAAGCCATATTTCTCTGAGGGAAAGGCAAAGGGAGAAAACCTCAACCAGTGGGCCAACTGAGGTTGGAAGAAGAAGAAAAACTCGCAGGAGAAAATAGTCTCAAAACCTTGTGGGTGAGGCTTTTTAAAGGCCTCAGCCACTCCTTCCACTTGTGAGATCCTATGGTATGATTGACATCCTACGACATCTTGTGAGAATGGCGGGGAGCTGAACTTGGTCCCTCACACCACTTTCTGTTCCCACACCACCAGGCAAAGTGGAGCACAGCTTATACTTCCTATTGGTTGGCCTCCAGACCCAATTCAAGAAGTTGGTTTTGTCTTTGAATTCTCGGACCCTGGTTATTTCAAGGACCAGCTTTCTGCATATTCAGTTCTCTCCTATCTGAAGAAGTGTGCATGCACACAAAAGCTCATACCAAGAACAAACTCAGTTGGTCTCTAAGGTGCTACTGGAAAGAATTTTTGATTTTGTTTTGACTATGGCAGACCAACACAGCTACCCACCTGTAACCAGTTCTCTCCCACTTACTATTGCCTTTGGAAGTCCTGCAAAGAGTCCCATCACAGGAGAGGGGAGAATGGGGAAGGATAGGGTCATGCTTTCACACAGATTGCCCTGAACATCTGAAATGTGTTCCCCAAGCAAGGAAATATTTTAAGCAGCATACAAACATACAAATATAAAATGATTTCATGACTCCCATTGAATTTTCTACAGATGTTTTGCCCTAGCAGGAAATATCCTTTCATTTTTGGAGACATTTCAGCAGGAACTCTGGAGACACACTAACACCCTTTGAGACAATTAACTTCTTTGAAGGGCTGACTCATGTTGGTGTAATTCAGATTTCACTTTAGGTGTAATTCGGATGTGACACTAGTAGAAGTTAATTACTCAGCTGAAGGGGGCGAGATTACAACAGTTGACTTTATGGCTTTTATGTACTAATAATTCAGATAAACCATGAAATTTAGTTTCAGAAGGAAGTGTTCCTATCTGACCCATTTTACCTTTTGCATGGAAGACAGAAATAGCAACCTGTTCTTTATGGGCATTGTAGCCACTAAATGCCATCTTGTAATATAAATTGTCTCCTAATTATTATATGTTAGAGTAGAAATTCATAGTTAGTATCAGTCATATAGTGTCTGGAAATTATTATCAGCTAACAGATAACCTTTGAGTTTTGTGTTATAATAGCTATCTCTGGTACTCTAATTTAAGTGTAATCCAGGGGATGAAGAACTAGTGACATTTTCTTCTTATTGAACACTCTGTCCCCACTTTAATTATATTGAGAATACTAATGAAATTCAGAGACAAAGGGTGGAAGTAGATGACTGATAGCCACCCGGCAAATTAAGTGCTTGGAATACTGACTGGGAGTACTTTGTGCTTTGACTTCCTTTAGAATCCCTCATGATTTTGCTGAAAAGGAACTACCAAAATCACTTTGAATTTAGCTTTAGGCAAAATTCTAACCAGAGATCTGCAGAATCTTGTGGCAAACACTTGCCTCCTCTTATCATCATCATCCTCACCACCATCTTTCCTTCAAATTCTTTAGATGTTTCATCCTCACACCAAAACAACAACAACAACAACAACAACAACAACAACCTTGTTACAAGGTATAGTAGGTAGTAGCTTGAATTTTGTGTTTAACAATTTCAGATCATTGTCATAGGAATGAGAGAGAAATTTGGTTTGGTTTGCATCTTAATGGGAACCTACCCATTTCACACAACCTGAATGAATACACATAGCTGAATGCAGCCGTTCTTTGAAATCTGCACTTCTCTGAATATTGTGATGCTGTTATCCAAGCAAAAAGAAAATGGATGTTAGGGGAAAGTGTGCATTAAAATGCATGTATTAGTGAAACTAACACCAAAAATGCTTTAGTTTAGGGGAAATT
Organism: Lacerta viridis; assembly: GCA_900245905.1. NCBI lineage: Eukaryota > Metazoa > Chordata > Lepidosauria > Squamata > Lacertidae > Lacerta > Lacerta viridis. The sequence goes on along the minus strand of OFHU01003329.1, from coordinate 500,579 downwards.
GGTTGCAAAAGTGATGTGTATGTTAGGCAAAATTGCATATTGAAATGCTGATGAATTTTCAGGAATTTTTTTTCTAATCAAACTGATGCAGAAAGATGAAGAACTAGACCGAAAATTGAGGGAAAGAGGAACTGAGAAAAATCAACTTTAACATATTCATCCATCCCAACACTGGATGCATATGAATGTGATAGGCAAGGAGCTGTGTTGCTGTCTGATTCCACACACACACACACACACACACACACGGGGTTTTCTTCTAAATAAGTGTGCACAGGATCATAACCATTGCACACTACTCTTAGTGGCAGCAGCTGTCCAAATTCTCAGGCAGAGGATGTCTCCAGGTCAGCTATCTGAAAACTCTTTAGTGGAAAAGCTACATGCAGACCACTGATCTGAGAGATTGCTTGCTTGAGTTTGCAAAATGCTCAACTTGATTCTTGGATATGAAATTCAAATTAGCTTCTGCTCTAGCCCCAATTTATAGTTTTGAGCAAAAATGGTCTCATTCTAAAAATACATTTAATCACATTCTTTGTTAAATTTCAGTATGAATAGTTCTTTAGATTCCCAGGTTTCTGTCACTTTGCATACATTCTGAAATTCTTTCCTTGCCTAAGACTTGAAGCCTAAGTAATTTACAGTGTTCTCATGCATTCCTGAATCTAAAGTATAGTTTTTAAAAAGATAATACTGTTGTTCTGTAAATTTATCCAAGTGAGACAACTGTTATGTTAACAATTTTGGCATTTTTAAAAAGCCCCATTGTTTATTTTTTATTACTTATTTTTTTTTAATCCATTACCATTACAGTTTTAATATTAATATTTCCCCCTCCCCCACTTCAAAAGCTCTTCTGTATCAGGGAAAATGTGTGTCTCTAATGCGTATATATGTTTAATCTCTTTCCTTGTTTGCTTTTGCCAGTTTGACAGACATGGCCTGTGTTCAGCAGCCAAAAGAAGCGGTTTCCCTAGCAACGGGATCCGTGTAAAATCTCTCTGAACACCTGTTCTCTCCACTCTCATTTCATTCAGCTAAGCACTGTACACTTGGAAAATAGGGTGTCTACTCCAAGGTGTCACTCAAAGAATTCAACTGAATGGTGACAAGGGCTGTGTTGAAAGACCCACCTGACTTTTTTTAGGCAGACACACCTACAACATGTGTGGATTTTTTTTGTTTTGTTCTTAATATGGGTAATTGCTATCTATTTTCCCCTCGTTGTTTCGTATTTTTTCTGTCTGGAGTTGTAGCTGTCAGAGACATAATTTAAAGTTGAGAAACCCAGCAAGGAATAGCAGGCATTTTCAGAGCGTGAAATGACAATACATTACTGACACTGCTGCTCCATTGTCACCCTTAGGCTTTCCAGGCACACACAATTCATAATTCATAAAGCATCACGACAGAAAAGGGCAATGTAACTGAGCGCTCAAGAAAAAGACTGCCATATATATATATATATATATATATATATATATATATATATATATTCCTCGACTTAAAGTTGTACAATTCCACAGCACCACTTGCCATGATTTGAAACTTGTCAAATCACCATCTTATTATCTGCCTATATAAAAGTCAGCTTCCCCAGCATCTTGTCAACACGCTGCTTTATGATTGGTGAACCTATGCCTACCTCTAACCTAGACTATAAAGCCCATCATCCCTGACCATGGACCATGATGACAGGGGCTGATGGGAGTTGGAGTCTAACAACAAATGGAGGGCCATCCCTGTTCTTGAGTGATGAAGAAACAGAACCCAGGGCAGGGCTATTGCAGATAACAGCTGTCCTGGTTTCCATTGTCTCCCATTTGGCTGTGGGACAACAGTAAGAGGTTGGAACTGGGATACAGTTAAGATGAAGCAAAACCTGGCCCTCAAACCAAACAAGGATGGGGGCAAGGGGCAGTTCTAGTACCACCCTGATTAGATCACTGAATAAACACTTAAATCCCCCCCCCACACACACTATTGCTGCCATTCATTCTTTTTTGGGAAATAAAATACTGCAGCTGGAGACAATGTTGCTATGGGGAGAAAACATGAAAACAGCTCGCTCCTCCCCTGACATTAGATTTTAAAACAAATATTTTATAACTTCTTCTTTTTTAAGTATTCATTTTGATACATTTCTTGGAGCAGACAAATGCATAGGGGGGGGGGAACCAGTAAATCTGCAAAACTCAGATAATAAGGATATTTCAATATGTACATTAGTCTGAGTAGTGTGAATCAGGTCAGTTTATATCACAACCGTCCATAAACGAATTCGTCAAGCATCCCTTGCAACCACTCCCTCTTAACTGTCCAGGGGTCCTTTACCTTTACCTTTTTTCTATTGCAGGAATTTTTTTCACATGGTTTTCTGGGTACTCCAATTCTCCCCATTGTCTGCCAAGAGTTCAGGTGATGACTCCTCATGTTTGATTACACACTGCTCAGACTAAAAGGGAGGGTTTGGGTCATGCAGAAAGCACACTCACCTCCTAATCCAAACACTAGACCAGCACACTTGTGCGCACAGGCCAAATATGGGAAGAAGTGAACAGCAAAGCCAATGTGGTACACCACCACCCCTTCTCGAAAAGTCTTGGACTACAATTCTTATCTTCCCCAGTCAGCATGGTCAGTAGTCAGGGATGAGGAGAACTATGGTTGAATGACAGTGCCAGTGTGGTGTAGTGGTTAAGAGCGGTAGACTCGTAATCTGGGGAACCGGGTTCGTGTCTCCACTCCTCCACATGCAGCTGCTGGGTGACCTTGGGCTAGTCACACTTCTTTGAAGTCTCTCAGCCCCACTCACCTCACAGAGTGTTTGTTGTGGGGGAGGAAGGGAAAGGAGAATGTTAGCCGCTTTGAGACTCCTTCGGGTAGTGAAAAGCGGGATATCAAATCCAAACTCCTCCTTCTTCTTCTTCTTCTTCTTCTTCTTCTTCTTCTTCTGCAGGGCATCTTGTTTGCTGTTCCTACACAGACTCCCTTTCCATGAGAGCCTTGCACCTGAGTTAAGATGGCTTGTGCATTGCCGATATCAATCTACAGTGGTAGCCCGGGTTATGTACTTAATTCGTTCTGGGTTATAGTACGTAACCCGAAAAGGACATAACCCGAACAATTCGTTCTGCGTGTGTGCAGATAAAAAAAAAAATGGGAAAAATCACAAAAAAACGCTTTGTGCATGTGCAAATCTTGTGCGTGTTGGGTTGCGCTTCCGGGTTAGCGGAATTCGTAACCCGAAAAGTACGCAACCCGAAGCATAGGTAACCCGAGGTACCACTGTAAAGGTATCAGAGGGAGGACGATTGTGTTGAAGTACTGTTGAAAGTAAACCTCATTCATTTTCATTGCAAAATGCAAAACTATATCGAGAAATAGTAAAAGTGTCAAATAAGCAATGGAAGTAAACAGTGCTTGTTTTCTGGGGGTACGCAGGGCTACGCATAGCCCTAAACATTTTGTGAATCGAAGTTTGGCTCTTTGAAGGGCAGTATTTCAATATGAGTAGGAAAATGACAGTACCCCTATACATTTTTTTTAAAGAAAAAAGCACTGTAAGTAAAACAGAGTGCACTTGTTCATGCCATTTAAAAGCACTTGATAGATTCTGTGAGTGAGCAAAATTCATTTTGAATTCATGTGGCGTATGTTGCTTTTGATTTCTTATAGGTTGATAGTCTATACATTCCTATGACCCATTGGATAATCAGCATCGACATAGGACATGCTTCTTCCTTTCTTCCCTGCACAACCAATAAAATGCATACAAATTGTTCTGAAATATCATTTTGAGAGAGCAGACATACTCTGGGTCTTTTTGTCAGAGTGTAGTTAGTTTTCCAGTCACTGATAGCAATGCCCTCAGCAGCACTTGGTCTAAGCTAGAGAAAATACTCCATGACAAAGAAGTCAGCAGCTGAATTTCAAAAGCCACCACAGCTGCATTATCTTTTTTTTTATTTGTGGGGGGGGGGAATGTAAAGATTCTCAACTTGCACTGTAACTTTATCCTGTAGCACATCCATTGTGATAGAAAGATCAGTCTTGCTAAATATTACTTAAGCTCTCACAATGTAAAAGACATATTTATTGTCTTTTTAACTGGAGTAATGATGCAGGGGAAACATGCAGATATGAAAGTATTGTTCTTATATTTTTATTGTGCATTTTCGTCCCAGTTGGAACTCTCAAGTATGGCTAAGAAAGAATTTGAGACTATTGGGGAATATGGAAAAACAAAAAAGGGATAATTGAATGGAACATTCTGACAAAAAAAAGTATGACTGGCTGGCTGGCTGGCTGGCTGACTGACTGACTGACTGACTGGCACAATGGAGCATTGCCTTCTTCTTGGGAGAAAAGTGATGACAAACCTAGACAGCACCTTAAAAAGCAGAGACATCACCTTGCCGACAAAGGTCCATATAGTTAAAGCTATGGTTTTCCCAGTAGTGATGTATGGAAGTGAGAGCTGGACCATAAAGAAGGCTGATCGCCGAAGAATTGATGCTTTTGAATTATGGTGCTGGAGGAGACTCTTGAGAGTCCCATGGACTGCAAGAAGATCAAACCTATCCATTCTTAAGGAAATCAGCCCTGAGTGCTCACTGGAAGGACAGATCCTGAAGCTGAGGCTCCAATACTTTGGCCACCTCATGAGAAGAGAAGACTCCCTGGAAAAGACCCTGATGTTGGGAAAGATTGAGGGCACAAGGAGAAGGGGACGACAGAGGACGAGATGGTTGGACAGTGTTCTCGAAGCTACTAACATGAGTTTGACCAAACTGCGGGAGGCAGTGGAAGACAGGAGTGCCTGGCGTGCTCTGGTCCATGGGGTCACGAAGAGTCGGACACGGCTAAATGACTAAACAACAACAACGACATGCTGAAACAATTTGTTGCTAACCTGCACTTAAGAAATATCAATTTGAGAGCTCAATACATAAAAATTTAAAGGAGATTAAATATGAAGCAAAAAGATACCAATGGCATTTGGGAGAAATTGAATGAAAATAATGAAAATACAATCCATAATTTTTCATTAGAAATGAAAGAATAAGACTAAGCACTATCAGATGGACCCAGGGCTACCATCAAATAAGTGACCTGGAAAGGGAATACTGGCTAATCCATTGTTTTGACACCACAGGTTGCAGTTATGGGCTGGCAATGTAACTGGACACAGGGTGCTGTGGGGAAAGAGTTGTACCAGTACCCAATTTTTTACCATGTTTTGATATCCAGACGTTGAACTGGGAAGGCATAGTGGCACAATGGAAAAACTCATATTATAATAACTTTCCAGTTTCCCATAAAACTGAGCACCAATGAAAACTAATGAATCAAATACATGCAACACAAAGCACAGATGGATGGACATGCCCCACTTTCCGCACAGTGAATATTGCACTGTAGCCGTCTCTGCTATGAACATCCTTTTCTTTTTCACACAGCTGTTTCTACTTATAGTCTTAATCACGGCCGGTAGAATTCTGACAGGCTGTGATCACCCTGTCACGAATGACAGAAGACAACCCCTTTAGATTCCTGAATGTCACAGCTCCGCACATCATTTCCATCCAAATGTCATGAGCTTTCAAAAGTCCCCGCCTCAATCACTGAGCTCAAATAGCTTCAGAATATCTATCAAACCAAGACAGTCAAGGTTATGAGGCCATCTTTCTGTGCATAGGTCCTCAGGATTAATTATCGTCAAACTCCACAAGAGTTTTGTATGCTTCCTAAGTGCTGGGTTGCAGCCCTCAATTTTCATTAACAATTATACAAGTTAAACAAAATACAAAAGGGGCTAATTCAGGCAATCCTGCACAATGTGCCATGTAGGAAGGAGAGTTAGCAGCAAGTGACTTAGACACAAAAAGTCTTCTTCTCTGGCGATCACTCGTAGCCGAGTAAGATTATTTAATAAAATTTGACCACTAAAACTATGACATCTGGGCAACTCCTAGGCCTGGGATCCTTTCCCTTCTGCTATAATACACTCCTGTGAGTAAGATATCAGCTATTATAGATATGAACAGCAGTTTGGCTGATTTTGACATTGATTGAAATTCATCAGCCTCTCTTCCATACACTGTTCGAGCCTGGATGGATGTTAATGCATTTCCCAAACCTTAGCTCTTCTGATGCTATCCGAAAGGCAGTCTAAAGCAAAGATATGCCCCCACCTCCTCCTATAACCCTGCTGAATGAGAGAGAGAGAGAGAGAGCAGCCTTAATATGAGCTCATGATTTCTCCTTGTTTAAATCTGCTTTCAGACCTAAACTCACTAGATGACTTTGACAAGCCACTGTTATCCCTTGCTGCACTAGTATCTTAATAAGAATGCCCAATCCCTTAGGGAAGTTGTAATGATCAACAACAGGGTAATAAGGCTTCTGAGCATTAAAATGCACAACTCTGACTGCTAAGAAGAAATATGCCAGTTCAGGAGACGAAGAAGACACAGGAAAAATTACTTATTAAAAAGTAATTAATAAAAAATACTTATCCCCCCAAAATGCTGCACAAAATTATATCCATGGCAGTGTCCCCGAACAATATAAGGAACAACTGGTATTAAAGATGTAAAATGCTGGGTTGTTGTTTTTTTTTAAATCCATTGATTTATTGGTGTGATTAAACGACTAATTCATTCATCAAAGTTTAAAAATGTGGCTTTATAATTGGTTTTTAATTGGAGCCCTCTGCAAGGGTATTAAGTGCTGATGGCATTGTTATAAAGAATTTATTCATATTCTGAGTCTATCAGTGCATTTTGGATGCTTTTATAATATGAGATCTGTCAGTGTCATTTCTCCATCGTTCCCACACACAGGCTATTGAGAATCCAAGCCCATTATTACCATTGCCAGGTGACGTGTACAAAATGGCTTCCTTGTCATATTTGGCTGTTGTGCCAGTGCCATTGCACAACAGGGAAGGAGAGGCATTATCCCACAAGGCAAGGTATTCCTCAGTGGTGGCACCCACATGGCCTTGCCTACAAAATGTTATTCTGCTCTTGAGAGTCCCATGGACTGCAAGAAGATCAAACCTATCCATTCTGAAGGAAATCAGCCCTGAGTGCTCACTGGAAGGACAGATCCTGAAGCTGAGGCTCCAATACTTTGGCCACCTCATGAGAAGAGAAGACTCCCTGGAAAAGACCCTGATGTTGGGAAAGATTGAGGGCACAAGGAGAAGGACGACAGAGGATGAGATGGTTGGACAGTGTTCTCAAAGCTACCAACATGAGTTTGACCAAACTGCGGGAGGCAGTGGAAGACAGGAGTGCCTGGTGTGCTCTGGTTCACGGGGTCACAAAGAGTCGGACACGACTGAACAACTGAACAACAACAACAAAGTAAAAATGAGCCCCCCGTCACAATCCTATTGTCCACAGCTTTGTGGGCACATGTTCGCACATGCATATGGCCCCCACACACATTCATTCTGTTTTCTCTTCAGGTTTTTTTTGACTGCAGTCCATTCCCCTGTTTCCTTAACTCAGCTGCAAGGAATGGAACAAAGGAGCAGTAATAGGCAGGTTGCAGGCTGCAGGGATTGGAACCCTGGCAGAGGTAGAAATCTTGAACTCTTTGTCCCCACTCATATCCTGATTGAGATGTGTTTCTGTCTTATTTGCATGGAAAAGAAAGCTTGCCTTGGCATGGCTCAGGACTGCAACACCTGTCAATGGGCCCTAAGGCTCTGAGAGTGAGTTCCTAATCCTTAAAACAAGTGTAGACACAGGAATTACTCGTCTAGACTATTAACTCCCCCATCTACTAACTCTTTTTTAACAATTGGGGAAGACATCTCTGTTGTTGTTTTTCAGAATGTGTTTATTATTTTACATTAAGATCATATAACATACAATTTACATCAAAATCTATTCATTGATCTTGGCAAATTCCCATCCTTACATCTGTGATGGTCTAATTCACTCTCCTCCCCGCTGCCTGTCCAACCTCTTAACATTATCTATTTACCTAAATCCTATATTACAGTCTTTTCTGTTTTCTTGCCATTCCTCATGGGTCAAAACCTGTTTGAAATTTTATTTGGCTGTATTGCGTTCTTATATAGACTGAAAAGGGTCTCCATTCTTTCACAAATATTTCATCTTTCTGATTCCTTATTTTTATCTGTGATTTCTGCCAATTCTGTGCACCCAGTAGCTTGAGTACCCCTTTCTCCTTTGCTGGAATTTCTGATGTTTCCCATTTTTGCACGGAGAGAACCCTGGCTACAGTTGTGGTGTACAAAAACTATTTTACCAACTTGGGGGGGTGTCTCTTTTTTAAAAAACCTCTGCCAGCTTAGGCTTTTACTAGCTTCTTTGCACTATTTACCATATTAATGCTATGTTATTGTCTGTGTTTGTGTTTTTAATGAGCTAAACAAATGACACTCATTTTCAGTGGTAGAATGTATTGTCTTACTAGGTTGTGATCCGAAACACACTTTAGTAGATCCCATTGAACTAAGTGGGATTTAATGTTGGACATGTCATGGCTGACTCTAACCTGATTGTAGACATATGTCACACTTAGCACAGAAAATCACAATAAATGGAAGTGCTGTTTGCAAACATTGGCATGCAGTTTGATTGAGGGGTGGATGGAAGATATAGATTGTGTTGAATAACTACAAATGGAAGATGAGGACACAATTATGGTTTTCCTCTTGGGAAATAATAATAATAATAATAATAATAATAATAATAATAATAATAATATACTGCCTTTATCCAAAGATCAGATAGTGGGTTTACAGTAAAAGTAAAACTTCTCTCTTTCTCTCTTGGTGTGTGTGATTTACTATTTCCCCTGCTTCTCTGTTTAATTTATTACTGTTCAGAAAGCCTATTTGGTAATTGAGACCATTTGTATTCTTGAAACAATCCTTGATAATATGAAAGGCTCTCTACTTAATCTAATTGAGTTCTCTACTCCATCTTTCTGTTCATCTAATGTCAGGCAACAAAATGTTGGCTAAGGACCTGATCCAAAGGTTAGTGTAGTAAATTGGAGACTGGCTCCAAAAGGCTGGGTAGTGTTGCCACTTAAATTTCATTTTATTTGTTATATTACATTCCCTTAAGGAAATTAAGCCTGTGATCCACAAACCATTCACTTCAATTATGTTTGCTTTTAGCACAGCATTTTGGGAATCTGTCCATAAATCAGCAGAATTAGGCCATCAGTTTAACGCAAAACTATATCCTGATTAAACTTTGTTGTTGTTATTAATCACTCCGTGTATAAGTACATAATCAGTTAAAATTAATTAACCTCAGTCAAGTTACGAAGCTGAGGATATGGAAGGGTACATTCCTGGAAGGGTATTTGTGAAGAAGAATGACTTTCTTAAATTTGTAATTGTAATTGTAAATTGCAAATTTACACCTTTGATCTCTGATATCCTCCCAGATACAAGCATGACTCTAAGCAAACTCCCGTTGTCTCTTGTTGTGATCCCAGCCTTCACGAGTGCTCTTTGGAAAGTAAACATGAAAACACCATTTTGGAATAGTGGGTCCTTTGCTGGTCTTGGGAACCCAGCAAATGGCCAACCACTGTGCCTTCTGACGCTGGCCCTGAGACACACACAAAAATAGGTGTCGTGTAGGACCTTTGATGAAATCTGGAGAATTGGAAAATGACCTCAGTAGGCTTATACACTGAGCCTCAATATCAAATTCACACTACAACATCCAGAAAGCAATTGCGACATGAGGTTTTGAAGTATAGATGAAAGCCACTAATTATCTGTGAGGAACATTCAGATGTCATTAATTTAGTGCCACTAGGTGTCACCATATAAATAGTCCTGAAAGATTCATCAGGCAGTAATTTTCGGGGTGGGGTGGGGAGGAAGAGAAACAAATGGAATGTTATTTCAATTTACACAGGGACAGCATGCATCTACCATGCATAGCAGAGCAACTGGACTTCTTTTCTGTGATTTTAAAATTAATCAGGTTCATCACCTAACACTGAAATGATAAATATATTCCTCTCGCAAGCAAAATGAAACTGAGATTTATAACTCTCCTCAGCATACTTTTAAAGCAATAAATTAAACTTTCTCTGTGCCTGCTTCTTTGCAAAAGGCTACAAGTAAAAGTAAATATAGCCATATGAGGTATTTCCCCATATTAAATATATTCATATAAAAAATTTCCCCATACATATACAGTGGTACCTCGGTTACAGATGCTTCAGGTTACAGACTCTGCTAACTCAGAAATAGTACCTTGGTTAAGAACTTTACCTTCAGGATGAGAACAGAAATCGTGCAGGCAGCAGCGGGAGGCCCCATTAGCTAAATGTATACCTCAGGTTAAGAATGGACCTCCTCAGAACGAATTAAGTTCTTAACCCGAGGTACCACTGTGTGTGTGGTGTGTGTGTGTGTGTGTGTGTGTAGTATGTTAACAAATCAAACAAGGATGACTTCCATATAAAGCCCCCAATGCAGGAAAACTTTGTTGTGATTGCCCTTTGTATCTGTGTGACCCATTACCACTGTGTGTGTGTGTGTGTTATTGTATCTGTAGGTATTTAGAAACAATGACAATATAAAGCAATGCAGGAAAACTTTGTTGTGATTGCCTGTATCTGTGTGACCCATACCTCAGCTTATTGATTAGGTATTTAGAAACAATTCAAGTGGAATATTTGCTGTCATGGAAACTCTGACTTGGTTCTATGTTCATTACAGCAATCTTGGCAGGAATATCTACGAATAACTCAACAGGTGCACTGGCAATGCACAACCTATAACAGGCATAGGAAAACTCGGCCCTCCAGATGTTTCGAGACTACAACTCCCATGATCTCTAGCTTACAGGACCAGTCATCAGGGATGATGGGAACTTGTAGTCCCAAAACATCTGGAGGGCCGAGCTTGCCTATGCCTGACCTATAAATAACTCAGTATTTGAGTCCAAAAAATCCACATTAGGGCAATAAATTTCTTAGAGTCAACCAAAATATCACCATTATAGTGTGCAAGCTTTCAAGTGCCACAGAACTCTTCATCACGCCAGAGGTGTGGCAGGGTGGGAAGAAAAATAGTTGGCTGATAGTAAAGCAAGGCTCTGCATTATGTACGAGATCACATATGCACTATACAATTTAAAGCAGTACCATAACACTTTAAACGGTCATGGCTTCTTCTAAAGAATCATGGGAACTGTAATTTGTTGAGGCTGCTGAAAATGGGAACTGTAATTTGTTGAGGCTACTAAAATGGAGTAGATCCCAGGTTTTCCCGGGAAGAAGGTTGATTGTAGTCTCTCTCTCCTCCTCCTGGGCACCCATCTAAGTCCTCTCTTCTATGGAGTTCCCAATCCTCTAAATATTTTTGGGGAGATGCTAAGAGCACCAATGCCTCTACCATTTTGGGGAGCTTTGGGGATAAGGATGGTGAAGGGGCGGGAAGAAGGGTTGATTGTAGTCTCTCTCTCCTCCTCCTGGGCACCCACTAAATATTTTCTAGGAGTTTCCCAATCCTCTGGAGCAGCTTTGGGGAGGATGGTGAAGGGGGGCAGGAAGAGTCCAATGCTTGAATACTTTTTGAGTCTTATATAATCGGGTCCATCATTACGGGGGAAGCCTCATTAGATTCTGGAGATACTTCCTAAACAAGGGGTAAACAGACAAAGAAAGGAAGATACAGTGGTACCTCTGGTTGTGAATGGGATCCGTTCCGGAGCCCCATTCGCAACATGAGCAGAATGTAACACGAAGCACCACGTCTGCACAGGCGCTAACCGCCGAACCGGAAGTACTTCCGGGTTTGGCGCGTTCATATCATGTGACGAATGCAACCCACAGCTATCGTAACTAGAGCTATCACTGTATTGAATTCTGTCTGACTCAAGGTATTTACTGACCACTTCTTAAACTCGTTAAGTTGTGAACTGCCCTGAGATCTGCAGATGAAAGGTGGTATATAAATTTAACAAACTAACAAACAGAGAAATCTCTTGAGAAATCTCTATGTGGGACAAGAAGCTACAGTTAGAACTGGATATGGAATAACTGATTGGTTCAAAATTGGGAAAGGAGTACGACAAGGCTGTATATTGTCTCCCTGCTTATTTAACTTATATGCAGAATTCATCATGCGAAAGGCTGGACTGGATGAATCCCAAACCGGAATTAAGATTGCCGGAAAAAATATCAACAACCTCAGATATGCTGATGACACAACCTTGATGGCAGAAAGTGAGGAGGAATTAAAGAACCTTTTAATGAGGGTGAAAGAGGAAAGCGCAAAATATGGTCTGAAGCTCAACATCAAAAAAACTAAGATCATGGCCACTGGTCCCATCACCTCCTGGCAAATAGAAGGGGAAGAAATGGAGGCAGTGAGAGATTTCACTTTCTTGGGTTCCATGATCACTGCAGATGGTGACAGCAGTCACGAAATTAGAAGACGCCTGCTTCTTGGGAGAAAAGCAATGACAAACCTAGACAGCATCTTAAAAAGCAAAGACATCACCTTGCCGACAAAGGTCCGTATATGTTAAAGCTATGGTTTTCCCAGTAGTAATGTATGGAAGTGAGAGCTGGACCATAAAGAAGGCTGATCGCCGAAGAATTGATGCTTTTGAATTATGGTGCTGGAGGAGACTCTTGAGAGTCCCATGGACTGCAAGAAGATCAAACCTATCCATTCTTAAGGAAATCAGCCCTGAGTGCTCACTGGAAGGACAGATCCTGAAGTTGAGGCTCCAGTACTTTGGCCACCTCATGAGAAGAGAAGACTCCCTGGAAAAGACCCTGATGTTGGGAAAGATGGAGGGCACAAGGAGAAGGGGACGACAGAGGATGAGATGGTTGGACAGTGTTCTCGAAGCTACTAGCATGAGTTTGGCCAAACTGCGGGAGGCAGTGAAGGATAGGCGTGCCTGGCGTGCTCTGGTCCATGGGGTCACGAAGAGTCGGACACGACTGAACGACTGAACAACAACAACAAACAGACACTTGCAGCTTGTGATAACCTCAGCCAAATTTGTCAGAAGAGTCCAGGGTAACTCTAAGATGCTCTACAAAATAGATAATCGTTGCAACGACAGCATCCTCCTCTGTGACATTTATTGCTTTATGAAGGTGGGGAACTAGGTAAAATGCTGCTTTAATGTTTCCTTTTATTGGCTTGACATTGTATTCTTGAATAAATCTTTTCTGAACAGTTGGCTCCAGAGAGCTGCTCATATCTATTGTCAGTCATACGATTTTTGCCTGACTTATGGAATATGTTATGGTTTCTATAATAAGAGCAATTGGTGGTGAGTGGGTTGGAAACTCACCTTCATATGGAGAGAAAAATAAGTGCAGATCCACAGAAAGTAAATTTTGGAACATCTATAACACGGTCTGTATGCTAAGATCTCTTCCCCTGACTAGCAAAGCACAAATTTGGTTTCTCATTTTTCAATTCTGAAGTTTGGCTATCCATATTTTCACATAATGTGTGTGTTTTTTAATCCTCAATAAAAAAAACTTTCTCTTAATATTCCAATTTTTAATCTGCTTTTCCCTAATATGCACATGCCACAATTAACATTTTCTCTAATATAATGCATGTTTGTATGTTATATACACTAATGCATGCATTTTTATGCACACATAAACCTAGGGTTAATGTGCATTTTTGAACATAAACCATTACTTGACTGGAAAAGTGCATTGCAAAATTCAAGGATGTGTGAATATCAAAGGACGGTTGTGTTACTGTTCACATTGTCAGGGGGCAGATGAACCAACCCCCACGGCAGATTGCCAGGAAAATATAAGACAAGGAAAAGTCCTTACCATCGATTTTTATTCAATATTTACAGAGAGAGGTTTGGGAATGCAGCCTCTTAGAATAATGATGTTGCCCCGAGTAAATCTCCCGTCCCTTTCTTCATTCGTCATCTCTTCTACAGGTGGTGCTGAGGGCCCTTTGCTTCTGAGCTCTTTGTTCTCTGAGCTGCTTTGTTCTCCTAGGGCCCTTTCCCCGTGGGGTTCTTGCTTCTGGGTCTGGAGCTTTCTAGTGACTTTGTTCTCCTACTTTCAAGGCCTCCTCCTCTCCCAGGGTTATTTCTTGGAGAACTTTCCCCCTGGTCTGGAATCTTCCTCTGAGCTGTGACTTTCTAAACCCTGTGACTAAATTCTGAACTGTCTTCTCAGCCAGCTACTGGGCTCTAAGGGCCTCAGGCTCTCTCTGGGGATTATTTCCCATCTTTCCCCCACCTCATTCCTTCCTCTGAGCTGTGATCTCCCTCAAACCCCTGTTGTAATTCTGAACTGTCTTCTTCTTCTCTGGAAGGGTCAGGCTGGGGAGACGATCTCCACCATTCCTCCTCTGCCCAGTCCCTGACAAACATATTTTATTTATTTATTTTGAAAAGTGCAAATTAGGTTGCTTTTATTTTAAATGAGAAGTGACTCAAATTTCTCCCCACTCCCTAGTCCTCATATGTGCAGATGCCAGCTGTCAAGACATGTCAGCGCTTTTTCCATTGTGCCACCTAGAATCATAGAATCATAGAGTTGGAAGAGACCACAAGGGCCATCCAGTGTAACCCCCTGCCAAGCAGGAAACACCATCAAAGCATATTGGCATCATCATCAAAGTTAAGCTTGGTTTATTTGGTAGATATTTTATTTACACTAGCATAAGTAGAACCCTTCTGGGTCAGACCAAAGGCCCATCTTCTCACAGTGGTTAACTAGATGATTATGGGAAGCCTGGAAGCAGGAGGTGAAGAGCCAGTGTGGTGTAGTGGTTAAGAGCGGTAGACTCGTAATCTGGGGAACCGGGTTCGTGTCTCCACTCCTCCACATGCAGCTGCTGGGTGACCTTGGGCTAGTCACACTTCTCTGAAGTCTCTCAGCCCCACTCACCTCACAGAGTGTTTGTTGTGGGGGAGGAAGGGAAAGGAGAATGTTAGCCGCTTTGAGACTCCTTCGGGTAGTGAAAAGCGGGATATCAAATCCAAATTCCTCTTCTTCTACTGGTAGTGTTGCATAACCATTAATTTGTCTAATCCTCTTCAAAGTCATCCAAGTTGGTGACCATCACTATTGCCATGCTATTTTTGTTTTGTTTTTAATTCTTAATTCATTATCGTTGCTTAAATGTTCTTAGCTGCATTGAGCGCTACTTTGGGTAAGTCGAAAGGAGAGATACAAATTATTCAAATAAATGAATACACATGTAGATGTAAACAAAGGGCTAGATAATTTAGGTGCTAGCAGATGTAAACTCAATGTAAACTCAAGAGTATAATCTGCCCATCCAGCTGGGGTGTGAAAGAATCAGTCTAGAAGAGTCCTGAGAGTAACAAGCATGTGGAACTCACCAGAGTAAGCTCTGCTCCGTAATGGTGAAAACAAAACAAATCTGATAGTATCAAGAATATTGGGGTATTGATATAGCTCTGTGACCTATAAGAAACACTCTCCAACAGTGAAGGGTGGGCTGTTACTCCACAGGACTAATAAATAATAATCTCTCCAACAGTCAGGGTGGGCTGTTACTCCACAGGACTAATAAATAATAATCTGTCAATGCCTTCTCCAGTTGCAGTGTTAATGGACTAGAAATTTTCCAAAGAAAATCACATGAAGGGATGATGTAAATAATCCTAGAACACAAATTTCAATGAAACTATGGTATAGCAAATATTTTCCAACTACGATAATGACATAATCAATATTAGTATTCTTAATCTCTCAATGGCTTCTCTACCTACAGTAATCAAATACTAGACAGCATCAAAAGAGAACCACATGAACAGATCATATAAATGAGAATGTCTGTATAGGCCATTAGTTTAAGGCTTTTCACATCAATATCAGCCTAATGTTCAGTATCATTTCCCAGAATGTAATCGCTGTTGATTGGACATACCAGTAAATATCTCCTCGAAACCATAGATTCCCCACAGAGAATCTGGATAGCATCTAAAGGTCTTTAATAGCTATCTAATGTAGAATAATGAAATGCCTAATTGATCTACCACCATGGAGAATTGCACAACCAGTGAATGCCATGTGCACTATCATTTACTGTTGTTGGTTTTGTTTGTTTTTTAAAAAATAACTCTGCAGCTGTGCAGATAATGGTACATATTTTATTGAATGCAAATATCTTGGGCTTTCAAATCATACATGGATATTTATCTTCTCTACCATGAGAAGCTAACTACCATGTGCTTAACTTAAAAAGAAAAGAATCACAAATGATCTGGCATCTTATTTCAGGTTGCCCTTAAAAACTGGAATGCCATAAGATGTACCATGGACTCACCCAAACGACTTGAAAATTCCTGGAGATGGATGTATAAGTCTCCTCTATGTCAAGCATAAGTAGGCTTATGCGTGTTTGCACTTTCCTGTTTTGCACCTGATACTTTGGGACAAATTGAAGTAAGTAGATATACTTAAATTAATGGAGCTGAGTTCTTCATGTCCAATGCTTTTCAATGGGTCTACTCTGAGTGGGACCAACACTGGACACAACCCTTTGTCTAAACTCAAGCTATCATGTCAATTCTAGGGTATACACACAAATGGTATGAACATGAAAGGATGACTGTGGTGTCAAATTGCCGATTTACAACACATCAAAAGGTTCAATGTAATTGCTTGTGGATGAAACCTAGGCAAACCAAGAATGTTTAGCAAACATGGCAAGACTCACCCGAATGAGCAGTTTAGGATACAGCAGATCTCTGTCTCAGCTGGCTGATTTGTGACTCAACTGGCCTTGGACCAGACACTGGCTTGGCTGAAAATAAACCTGCATAACTTGTTCATTCTAGCTCAGGTTCCTCTGGCTCCATCCAGTCAACAAGGGTAATAGTGGGGAGTAAAATAACTTGGTTTAACTGTATACAACTGGAGCAATGGACAAAGAAGTGGTTAAGGGAAAACAAGAAATGTAGAGAACATACACATTTTTCTTTAAAAAGATTATTAAAAGGGGGAAATAAAGAAGAAAATATAGTTATAAAATGTGAAACCAGCGAAATTTATAAAATATTAGTAGAACTGGAGGATCAACAAGATAAACTAAAAGAGGTGTGGGGAAGGAGATAACAGAGCAGATAGACAAAAGGGGGGGGTGTATGGGAGAAACACACTTTGAAAATGTTGTCCATAAGGATAAAAGAAAATTATTATAAGTTAGTATGGAGGTGGTATCTAACAGCAGCAAGATTAAATGAAATAAACAAGAAATATTTGGTGTTATGATGGAGGGGATGCTAGGAAACTGGGACTTATGTCCACATGTGGTGGGGGTGTAAATGCGTACATTTTTCTATTTTATTATTATTTTTTTATTTTATTTTTTGCAAAAGCAGATAACAGAAATCACAGGGTTAAAGCTTAGTGAAAGTCCAGAGGTAGCATTGTTATCAATTTACAAAGCGTGTTCTCCCTTAAAAGAGAGCACGGGTTGCAGGAGGGTTAAAGGAGCAGCTCCCAGTTGCTGGGCAGTTTTTGGTTTGGCCACAGCTAGCGATTGGTTGGGGCGAGTCGCTGGGGAGTTGGGTATGTTGCCACTTGATGATTGACAGGTGCTGCCTATAAAACCTGTGTTTGTGAAACTCTAGTTTCACTTTTGCTGCGTGCAACGGATCTCCCGCCCGCCCTCCCTAACTTTAGGGAATGGTGTCCTGCTGCTTGACCTTGCTATGCCTGTCATGGGGTTGTCTGCTTTGGAGCAGGAGCCTGGTAGGAATTTGTCCAAGTGGCTGATTGGCTTTTGTCACTGGTTTTGCCTACTGCGTAGCAAATCGTCACAACTTGTAAGGTTGGCGGTTAGGCATTGGTTAAAATTGCTTGCACTAGGGGTCAGGATAGGCTGGGCCTGCCCCTAGTAATGCTGCTTCAGGGGTATGGATAGGCTGGGCCTACCCCTGAATGCGCTGGGCAGGGGTATGGAATTGGCTGGGCCTACCCCTGCAAAAAGGGTATTCTGTTAAAGGAATCCAGGGGCTCTTCTTGCTTTTGTCCACCCCCACCTCAAGTGGTGGGGGGCTAGGGCCACACAGAGTCCTTGGGAGCATTTGGGGGAGAAGCCTGGGTCGTGGCCCGACTCCGCTTCTTCCTTAGGTGTTAACCCTTTCTGACTTCGCCCTCAAAAGCGAATGTCAGCTGTCCCATGGCTGGGGGGACAGTAGTCGGTAACCAATGCCTAAGCAACCACTCACATTGGCTGTATTTAAATAAAGTTGTGGCCAAAATTATGCCAAAAACCTTAAACTAAAATTACTGTGTGATGTCTGAGTTACTGGGGTGGGAGCTGGACGGAAACCTCGACATGCAACAGGGTTGAATGTGTGCAGACTATGACGGACTAGTGATTCAGTGTTCGGCCGTTGTTCCGGTAATCAGCTTAGGCATCGAACTTTGTAGTAAATAATATACTAGGGAAGACAGTATGTAAATGATTTAAAACAGGGGTATATCTGTCCCCATCTGCATGTTTCCATCGGGAGGAGCGTAGAAAGAGGATGATATATTAAAAGTGAACTCTTTATTTTCTGCATTTGCAATTGTTTAAGATAAAACCTATTTGGGAAAGAAACTACTATTGCAATTTTTATGGACGTTTATTGTTTGTTTACAGATAGTTGCCTTGGTGATATTATCTTGTGTTGATTGCAGTAGTCATTGTATCACCACCCTGTTCATTGTTTTATTGGCAAAATGAAGGTGAGCTGAGCACAACAACCCCCCAGGCCCCAACTCCTGTGAATTTCACCAAAAACGATCTCTCCTTTGAGTACTGTTGAATGCAGTTTCTTTTCTCCTTAATTGATACAGAATGGCTGAAAAAATGCAGCAGAAATATTTGTCTGAGAACTAGCAACATTTGCTGGAAGATTACCCGGGTCTGGGTGGTTGTTGTGTTTTTGCTGCCTCATAGCAGGCCTTGATCTACCATCCTATCCATTTCACTAAACTCTGTTCAAAGATAGCTTCTCTCCACACGTTATGGCATGCTGCCTCTCACACAAACAGATGTGAGGGATTTACAAAACCATCCTGCTCTTTCAAGGTAAAAATGGAGAGCTTATTTAACATCCATCTTGAGGATGACAGGTCTGGGAGAGTTATGAAAGCTAGAGAATAGCCCTGGTATGGAAATAATCTGACTTAGGTAAAAATTCTACAGGCACAGCAGGGAACAAAACGAGATGTAAAACAATCCCAGACTTATGAAAGTGGGTTAAGAAAAGAATATGGCATGTAAGCTTCAGAAGTGCTGAACTTATCGTTCCACTGAACCTCTTAAGACAAAGGAAGGAGGAAGGGTCTTAGAAACATTAGATTCACTCAGATGAAAGGCAGTTATTTTTTTTTCTTTTTCAAAGAACATTTACACACATTCTGTGCTAGAATCCTTCAGTTGTAGTAAAGGTCAGCTGTATAGCCATGGTTGCCTCTTTTAGGTGTCAAATGTTCATGGGTAAAAACAGAGCTTTTTTCCAGCTGAAACTCACCAGAACTCACCTCTCAGGTGGGTGCCATTGCCCCTCTAAGAGAACAAGAAAAAAGTTCATGGTGAGCTCCAGCATCTCTTTTTCTAGAAAAAAAATAGCACTGGGTAAAACTATTTCAGGTGGTCTATTGTGTGGCTTAACAGACTGACCATAGGGAATGACCATATTTATTGGCTGAAATATGTGCTTATCCCAGTGCAAGCAACTTCCATCACTGCGATGAGAGGTCAAATACATTGCAGGGGTACTGGTTGGCTAAAAGACATCAGCTTCTCCTTTGCAATTCTCTATGTTTTTCTTTAATTAGAGGTAGCTTTGAGATTTTGTAATGTGAAATCCCAAACAGTAATCTGGAGAAGCATTTGCAGAGTTTCAATGGAAGCTGGAACAGTTTCTTAAAAGACACAAACATAACTCCAGTGCTAGCCCATCTATGCAAAACTGCTGTTTACTACTAATTCGGGGTGTGCATCAGCTTCTGCCAAATTTCAAACCAATTTGTGTTGACTTGTTCCTTTGCTGGATCCAGTTGAAACAACTCCAAATTAGTAGAGAGCAGATTGGTTTGTCCCAAGGCAATTTGTCATGAGTTGTGCTGATCGGTAGCTCAAAGCAGTCTCTCACAAGGCCAGGCAGTCTCCAAATTGCTAAAATTAAAACACCATATAAGACAGGTCTGGCCCTTCCATGAGGCAGAGTGAGGCAAGTGCCTCAGGCAGGAGGTGAGGAGGGACAGCGGCAAGGTGCAAATGGACTACATGCCTGGCCCAACACTCTCTTAAGCTAGCCTGCTGCCTCAGTTATGGTGCCATTAGATTCAACAGCTGGTCGACACCTCAACATGGAATGGAGACGTAGAACCATCTTGTCCTTCACCTCAGGCAGCAAAATGTCTTAGGCCAGCTATGATATAAGGTGGACGCCAGGCTAGAGAGTGGGGCAGGGAGGTAGCTGGAGGAGGCTAGAATGATATCATCCCACTCAACTCTCTCCAGTCACAATGCTTGGTGGAAAGATGGTGAAGTCTTAAAATACAGAGCTCTTTTGTAAGTTCTGCCTCTTAGAAAGTGTCTGTGGATTTGGGTGGCGACTGTTCAGCTTGTGTTTGTCTCCAAACCTTTCCCAAGCAATCTCAGTCTTATCCTTATCCACCCCCCAGCTGCCCAACTATGCAACATTTGTGGCATAGCTGTCAACTTTCCCCTTCTTTAAAGAGAAATTCCCTTATTCCGAATAGGATTCCTCGCAAGAAAAGGGAAAAGTTGACAGCTATGATTTGTGGCCATGATGGCATATGTTGCTGTTGTGTGGTCTTGAACTAAGCAAGGTGCAGAAAATAAAATAAAGGACCGCTGAACCTTATTTCGTACATGGTGCTCTACTGAAAGCTTGTCAGCCTTGTGTGTTTTGATGTGGACAATCATTTTGCTCACTGGGTGGTGAAGCTTTCCCTTCATCATGTCTCAGTGGTACTCTATCTGGAATCTAATCTTTTGAACAAGTGAGCAAGGTTTCTACCAGGGATGAAGCCCATGTACAGACCCACTTCAATAAGCTGAATACCACCCATTGTTTCTCCATACCTGTCGAAATTTGTATCAAAGTGTATTGAAACACTGGAACTACTTCACAAAACCAGGGTCCATGGACATCCTGTTTGGGAGATGACACCAAAATATTCACACACAACCCCCCCCCAAAAAAAAAACCCAGCACAAACCCTCCCCAAACACACTGTATTTTCCCCTGTTACGTTTGCATTTAAAGCAGAAATATTTATTTATTTATTTACTATTTAGTAAGTTTGCTGATTTAGTAAGGCTTGCTGATCAGAAGGTCGGCGGTTCGAATCCCTGCCACGGGGTGAGCTCCCGTTGCTCGGTCCCAGCTCCTGCCCACCTAGCAGTTCGAAAGCACGTCAAAGTGCAAGCAGATAAATAGGGACCGCTCCAGGGAAGGTAAACGGTGTTTCCGTGCGCTGCTCTGGTTCGCCAGAAGCAGCTTTGTCATGCTGGCCACATGACCTGGAAGCTGTCTGCGGACAAACACCGGCTCCCTCGGCCTATAGAGCGAGATGAGCGCCACAACCCCAGAGTCGGACACGACTGGACCTGATGGTCAGGGGTCCCTTTACGTTTACCTTTAAGTTATTTTATTATAAATAGTTGTACACCACCTCTTTATTATGGTTTGCTACAAGCTGTTTCATGCACTACATGGTGATGGAACAGCACCTCACAGTTTGAAGAAGGTGAACCTTCTGATTGTGTCTACCATGCACAAGTATTAAAGGTACAGGATTCTCCAAACTGCAAGATTAACTATCCTTGTTACAAGCACGAATGCCCAAAGACTTTTAGCAATGCAAAACAAAATGAAAACAACATTTTTTCCCCAAGTTGAAAAAGAAACAAAACAGCTCTAGTTTGTGTAGCTGCATTATTCACAGATTATAACTATAGGGAAAATAATTCACAGAGCAAACACCCCCAACACAGCTGTTGAATCTAATGTATTCATCTCCAGTATTCTTGTGGAAGAGGGGCCTAGCAGGTGGCTACGAAGAAGTCTGGATCATAATGGAAAACCACGAATTTTTCAAATTATATAATTGGCCTTCCTATATATTCTGAGATTATTTTATTATGGAGAACACACCAAAAAATGCTATTAATGACTGGGTAAAATCGATTTTCTTCATTCCGTTCCCCATAATTATTTTATAATTACACTGGAATTCAGATGTATAAATAAAATAGGCATGGGGGGGGGGAATTGCCTACCATCCCTGCCTTGCCATTGTTAATAGCACGGAACATATTTTTTGGGGGGAAGAATTGGGGAGGGG
This sequence comes from Lacerta viridis, assembly GCA_900245905.1. Lineage (NCBI taxonomy): Eukaryota > Metazoa > Chordata > Lepidosauria > Squamata > Lacertidae > Lacerta > Lacerta viridis. Next base: position 478,193 of record OFHU01003329.1, on the reverse strand, counting down.
AGACAAGAAGATCAAGTCAACCAGGGTGTGGATCAGGCCTGCACAGCTTGCAAATGTGCTAGCATTTTTATTGCTGCATCAATAGGAGGATGAACCTTGATCTCCCAAGCACATTTGCAAGCTGTGCAGGTCTGATCCAGGCCCAGGTTGACCTGATCTTCTTGTCTCATGCTGCTGGAGAAGATAGGGCTTCATTCTGATCCAGCGGGGTTCTTCATATGTTCTTGTGGTAAACCCTCCATGGTGACTATCAACTCTACATCATTGCTACTGTTTAAAAATATCTCTTTGCTACCCCCAAAGGGGTGTGTGTGTCCCCACTAGCTTTTTCATCTGTTGAACCAAAAAAAATGGATTTTTTTCCCAGCACTTCGAGAGCACTGGGCACAGAATATTTGCAAGAGGCACAAATAAGGAACTAGCTGTTCCATAGGTGCCATCTCTGGGAGGCCCTGGGTGCTTGGCACCCACGAAACTTCCACTGTGGGTGTCTGGCTAAGCAACCCAATGCATCGCCTATGTGATGTCACCATGCACCTTTCCAGGCTCAGCTGCAGGACAGGGGAAAGGGAGGAGAGTTGGCAATTTATCATGTGGATAACCTCTCCCTAAAGCAACAGCTGCTGACCAGCTGTGTACCTCTCAAAGAGGGGAGTGGGTGGCACTGTGGTCCAAACCACTGAGCCTCTTGGGCTTGCTGATCGGAAGGTCAGCAGTTCGAATTCATGTGATGGGGTGAGTTCCTGTTGCTCGGTCCCAGCTTCTTCCAACCTAGCAGTTTGAAAGCACACCAGTGCTAGTCGATAAATACGTAGTGCTGTGGCAGGAAGGTAAACGGCATTTCCGTGCGCTCTGGTTTCTGTCATGGTGTTCCATTACACCAGAAGCATTTTAGTCATGCTGGCCACATGACCCAGAAAGCTGTCTGTGGACAAACGCATGCTCCCTTGGCCTGAAAAATGAAATGAGCCCCATAGTTTCCTTTGACTGGACTTAACTGTCCAGGGGTCGTCGCCTTTTTACCTCTCAAAGGAAAAAGAAAGTTGGCAGTGTTAAGCACCCCCCCTCCAAAGCTATGGCCTTACGAAGCTCAGCCCACCTGCCCCCACAGTGCTTTTCTAGCACAGAAATGGATGCTGGGAGCTGTAGTCCAGGCTGGCCAAGCCCACTAGAAGTCCATGTTGCCTTTGACCCACAGGCCCAGCTGACTCTAGCAGCAAAGGAGAAGCACATGGCTTCGGCAGGGAGTTAGCGCTCAAGCCCTGGAGGCTGGGGTCCTCTTGGGGCTTGGTTGCTTGGCCAAGCAGCTGTACTACAAGCCCCAGGGTGCCCTGCTGTGTGATTGCTGGTGAGAGCATGCAGAGCTCCAACAGCCCCCAGGGCCATGCCCTGGCTCTCTATCCCCAGGAGAGCAAAGAAGCAGAGAGTGACAGGGGTGAAGGCAAGCAGTGTGTGTGCATGTGATGTGATGACATGACAGCATGCAGCATGCAGCATGACACCATGGCTTGAGTGCCGTCATAGCGTCACAATGTGGTTGCACACCACTGGGCAGTCAGAATATGGGGCCCAAGTCAGCTCCTCTGATCTGCCCTATCCTTCTGCTTACATTTCTTTAGTGGCTTTTTCTGCTGGTTGCATTATTAACAGAAATTAATGCAAACGTACAGTAAGGCTTTTAACATCATGACCTTTGTAACAGAAGTCTAGACAGCAATACTGGGTACAAAAAAATAATAATTAAAAAATAGTCATTTACCAACCAGCCTAAAGTTATCATGGGAAACCAAACAAAACCCATGAAACAGCAGAGCATGATGCCAATGTCCCATTAGAGCAGTCAGATCAATATAAGAAATGAAAAGACACACCGGCTCCATTCCTCTGAAAAAGACTTAAAGCTGACTGGCAGAGGATTGATCAGTTTTAGAATCGAGACTTTCCACTCCTCTTCAATCCCATAAAAAAATGGAATGAAGGGAGAAAAGAAGAAGAACACATTGAAGCAATATGCAATTTTTGGTTTCAAGATTGCTACATCTCATATCTCAGACTTTACACAAATGTGGATCTAGCATGTGAATATCGGGCAGAATGGGTAAGTGCGGACGGTTTGCTAGGATGGCAAGGTGGGCTGGAATGATCCTGATCTCACTTCTGGTGTATAGAAGCATAGAATTGTAGCTGGAAGGGACCACAAGGGTCATCAGGTTCAAGTCCCTGCAATGCAGGAATCTCCTGTCCAACATGGGGCTTGAACCCATGACCCATGAGACTGAGAGACATACTCCACCAACCGTGCTACTCTGGTGTATAATATGACCACTTGCATAGCACAACTGGCGTTTCCAGTTGTTTCCAGTTACTCATTGTATCCTGCCCTTCTTCATATTGAAACCAGGGCGGCTAACAACACTTTAAAAAATACAGCCCAGAATCAATGACACATCACTCTTTGGGAGTGAGAAGTTTATTGTCTGCTGCCACTACTTAAGGAATGTCTACCCACTATCCTATAGCCTCAGCTGTACAAAGGTAACTAGACAGTTGCTGTAAAAAATTGCTACTGGGGATAAGAATAGGAGAAGTGAATTTAGCCAAGTCACACTGGATACACACCAATATCCATTATTTATTTCATAGCTGTTAAACCCGGCTTTATAGAATTTCGTGCTAGGTCAACCAAACCAAGCAGGCAAGGGATAACAAAAGATGTCAGCCTGGAATAGTTCAGTTGGTTAGACTGAGGTGCTGATAAGGCCAAGGTTGCAGATTCGATCCCCTGCATTACTAGAGGTTGCAATGGATTAGCATTGGACTAGAAGATCCTCAGGGACACAGTGGCGCTGTGGTGTAAACCACAGAGCCTAGGGCTTGCCGATCTGAAGGTCGGCGGTTCGAATCCCTGTGTCGGGGTGAGCTCCCGTTGTTTGGTCCCAGCTCCTGCCCACCTAGCAGTTCGAAAGCACATCAAAGTGCAAGTAGATAAATAGGTACCGCTCCGGTGGGAAGGTAAACGGTGTTTTCGTGTTTTGCTCTGGTTCGCCAGAAGTGGCTTAGTCATGCTGGCCACATGACCCGGAAGCTGTCTGCGGACAAATGCCGGCTCCCTGGGCCTATAGAGCGAGATGAGTGCTGCAACCCCAAAGTTGTCTGCGACTGGACCTAATGGTCAGGGGTACCTTTACCTTTAGAAGATCCTCAGGCGTCCTGCCAACTCTAAAGTTTGATGATCTATGATCATAGCACTGTCCTCTAATTTATGGTAGCTAACTAAGGGGTGTGCATTAGATTTGGAGAAATCCCGAATCCTTTGGGAGTATTAAGGGGCTTGTCAGTAGCAACGTGAGTCACAGTGAGGATTCCTGAGGTTCTTTGTGGTGCCTTGGCAACCCTGATGAAAATAATAATGATGAGGATGAGGATAATGATATCTGCAGAGACGATCATAAGGTTTTATTTCAAAGGTGATACTGATTTTTCTTTTAGTGTCTAATCTAATATCACCTCAATGGCAAGGATAAACTGTCCTGTGATCCTGGGATGAAGAGTGATATAGAAGTGAAATAAATAGATGGCTAATAAATATATTTAATAACTTCTTAAAACATGTTTAAAGGTTTAGTAAACTAATATTGTATGCGACATCTTTTAGCTGTTCCATTTTGAAGCTGTTATTCGACAAAAACCTCTTTGCATTGATGAAAGAGTTGAGGTATCTCAAAAAAAATATCAAACAATCAAATCAAATCAGCAAACATTTCCAAGCAATTTATTTTAGGGGAGAAAGACACCAAAGTTCTTCCACATTCTCAATCTGTTAGGATTTCAGTGCCAATTCATATAATGAAACTGATGTGTCAATAAGAATGGGTCCAAAGAGGGTTTAGCAGGCGGCAAAGAGGTCATGTGATTTCTCAACCAGATGCCCAGTTTTCAATTCAACCTGCATTTCCTATTCAAATCCTGTTGGTACATCTCAGTTTGAAAGCCACCGATCTAGATATTGATCTTGCAGTTCCTCAGGCTAATGATTTTACGGCATTGAAGGGGGGGGGATACTTCCAGGAATAGATGGGTAAAGGAACTTGTAAAATGCGAAGTTTTCTCGAATGGAGCGAATGCTCTTGAGACTTGCTTGTCGGTGAAATCAGGCAACTCCTCGAGCCCTGGCGATGACATTTAAGGAATTATTTTCAATTCATAAAGGAAGACCACACAGATTGTATGGCATGCTGGATACAGCTTCAAGCTGATGCATCTTCAAAGTGAATACCTGATCAAAGCAAGTAGTGGTATGCACAGGAGATGACAAATGAGGACACCTGCAAAGTATATGACAGAGTAGAGTGCACAATACAATGGCTGAATGGCCATGTTTCTGGGATCAGCAAAACTAGGCATTTTTGTATAATAGTGTATTATTGAGCAGAGTCTAAATAAAATACCTGAAACTAAGTTCCAGTTCAAAAGCAGTGAATTTAGCATGTGCGTAATTCTCACAATAAAAAGGGACATTTATGTGCCTAACTCATGCGGGGACCTTTCTATTATGATTTTAATTTACACTATAGATGCCATTGCTTGAAAACACATTTCCACCCTCAAAGAATTGTAGTTTGTTAAGGGTTGCTGGGAACTGTAATTCTTTGAGGGGGTAAACGAAAGTGCCCATAATTCTTTGAGATGAAAAATGTGCTTCAGATGTGCTTTAAAAGGTATGGTGTTTAGGGAGACTGTGCCATCAGGTGACGTGCTGCTTTGCAGTGTTACATAAGCAAGATAGGCCACCGTCCATTCTCTTATTATTATTAAATAAAATTGAATACAGTATCTGCAAAAATAATAATAAATATATGCCTGTGGAGAGACTACATTGCATATTAATATTTTACAATTATGTAACATACGCTATAAATTCAATGTGGTGCTTCCACCCCCCAGAGACTATATTATATTTTAAAGAAGAAGAAGAAGAAGAAGAAGAAGAAGAAGAAGAAGAAGAAGAAGAAGAAGAAGAAGAAGAAGAAGAAACGTCTCTGTCCCAAGGATCTTGTAATCTAAATGCTGAAAGACAAAAGAAATGTCAGCAAATGTAAATGAAGAGAAAAAGTAGCAAGCAAATAGCAGCAAAAGAAGAAAACAGGGTGTAAGGGTAACAATACATCTTTTTGCTTATTCCCACCCATGTGCAAATACGTAGAGGGAGCAACAGGAATATGTTTGCTGGACCCACCCCAAACATTGCCTTCAGTGGAGTGACAATATGCTTCTGAATACCAGTTGCTGGAAGTCGCAGGAGGGGAGCTTAAAGGTCCTATTTGTGTGCGTCCTGATAAGTTTGCCCACTGTGAGAACAGGATGCTGGCCCAAATGGACCACTGGCCTGATCCAGCAGGCTCTTCTTGTGTTCTTATGTGTTGGCGAAGGAGCACTTGTGCAAGGCTGGGAGCAAAGGGTGCACAATTGCTGTGTCCCCGCAAAGCCCTCCCCAAGTTGCCTTGCAAGGCTCAGATCCAGGGAGGGAGGGTGCAACAACCATGAGCTACACTGCCTGTCTGCTCGTGGCACTTGGCGGATGCAAAGCAGGTGCCCCCATGCCGGCGCCTGCAGAGTAACCTGATCCAGTGCTCCTCTTCAAGAGCATTGGTTCCATCAAATCCTGGAGAGGACTGCTGGGCCGGGCTGGGGGAACCTGCTTTGTGCCCCCTCAACAATCCGCATCCAGGGCTGTGGCCCTTCTGCTTCCCCCCTGGTTTGCAAATCTAAAGCAATGCAATCAATTCAGGACAAGGTAAATAATCACATTTACAGCACCAAGATACTAAAACCAGGTTTCAGCAGCCTACCTTAAGTAGCAAGATTCCTATCTAACCAGCCAGGTCTTCTCCTGCTTCTTAAAAACATAGCCAAGATCAAGTCTGGTGGCGCCTTTGGGGAGCGAATGCCACAATGGCTGGACAACCACCCCTTTTCTCACAGCTTTCCACCACTTAAGAAGCCAGGGTCATTTCAAATAGAAGCTACCTTCTTCCTTCTGGGAAGACCTAGATCACTCGAGTCTTTCTATATTGAGGTTTATATGATGAGATATACATCTTTGTTGCTTCATACAGAAGTACAGTACTTACATTATGCATACATGACTAAGCACATGTGTTGAAGGTAAAGGGACCCCTGACCATTAGGTCCTGTGGTGGACGACTCTGAGGCTGCGGCGCTCATCTCGCTTTATTGGCTGAGGGAGCCAGCGCACAGCTTCCTGGGTCATGTGGCCAGCATGACAAAGCCGCTTCTGGTGAACCAGAACAGTGCACAGAAACGCTGTTTACCTTCCTGCCGGAGCAGTACCTATTTATCTACTTGCACTTTGGCATGCTTTCAAACTGCTAGGTTGGCAGGAGCAGGAACCAAGCAATGGGAGCTCACCCCATCACAGGGATTCGAACTGCCGACCTTCTGATCGGCAAGCCCTAGGCTCTGTGGTTTAACCCACAGCACCACACATGTGTTATACTACTCCTAAGAAGCAGCTCTTAACTCCACATTAGTCAAGCTAGTACCAGTTTGTATTAGTCTTTCCTAACCTTTGGGGTACCCAAGATTGATTCATCGGCTATGTCCGTGCAATGCATGCCCCCGACTACCGAGGTTGGGTTCCTTTTGCTTCACAGTCCCAGCTAAGAGGCAGCTATTAACATCTCCCCAATTAGCAGCAACAACAATGGGAAACTTTTGTTTCCTCCTCCAATTAATACAATTACCCCATACTGCAAAAGTGCAGCTTGTTTCTCACAGCTGTTTGTTCAAAGTAGGGTTGCTTAATTTTTTTTGACATCTAAAGAAGTTGCAGGACCAGGAATCAAAGGGAGCAAGCTCAGAGAAAAAAATATTACTTTTACATACATCATTTGGGGCTCCAATGACATATAGTCACATTTCGGAGGAGGCAAAATGGTTTGTGCGTGAGTTGAAATCAATGACTTCTTCTTCATACGGAGTGAATTCCTAAGTGTCTCCTTCCCTGTGCTTTGTTTAAAAAGATGTTAATTAGTAAAACTTTTGAGCTTCTCTCCCAGCACAAATGTGCTTAGATCTTTGTCCTATTTAGTATTTCTTAAGCTAGATGGTATTTTATTATGTTCATCCCTGCTACATCGACTGAATGCTATTAGGCAGTATAATGCTATGCTCTCTTCCAACAACCTGTTCATTCTTTTATTAGACCTCTTTAGTACTCTTCACAAGGGCTGGGTGCTCCTCAAAGGAGTTTGCTGCTTGTGACTGATTCATCTCAGGCCTTGAGGTAGAAATCTCCTTGAAAATGAGAACATCAGTTATTACTACCAATTTAGCTGAATTGCAGTTAATTTATAAAACAGGCCTGCACAACTTTTGACCCACGGAACTGAAGGCAGCCCACACACTATGTGTGGATGCCCACTAGGGGTTCAATAAACCTTCAATTTTTCCTACCTTCCTGGAAATGATAAAGGAGGTTGTCAAGTACCTGACAGCCTATACAATACATGGCTGGTGAGTTGTGTTCAGCATGTGTGTCAAGTTGTGCAGGGTTTGTTATAAAGTAATCATCAAATATGAAGCCTATGCCTGAAAGGGAAGCATTCCCCTGCAGTAAAGATATTCCTCCTAATTGCCCACAAAGAACTAGAGCAAGTAAAGAAAGAATGCAGACCAAGTTGTATTGCCAGGAAACTTGGGAAAAACAGGACCTGCCTTATTTGTTTCTTTATTTTGCTTTGGTGCCAGTTGTCAGAAAAGAAAGGGCAAGCCTGCCCCTCAGCTTCATCTTGCATGAATATAAAACATTTACCGGTACGTATTATGCTGGGCTTAGCCTTTTGATCCATCAGAAACTGCTGCTCCCTACCCTGGACACACCCAAGCCCACTGCATTCTGCTCATAGAACCCCGACACCCCCCAAACTGACTAAGATTTACCCCTAGATTCATTCCCAGATCTACTATGGCAGGGGTGGCCAACTCCCAAGAGACTGCAATTTATTCACAGAGTTAAAAACTGGCAGTGATCTACCCCCTTTTCGGGGGTTCGGGTCAAAGTTGTTGAGTTTTTTCAGGGAGGAGGTAAAATGTTGAACTATTTTTAGGGGAGCCACAGCTGTTCAGTTTCTTTGGGAGGGAGCCAATGATCTACCAGTGATCTACCGCAGACATACAGTGATCTACCGGTATCTGATCAGCAAGCGCAAGAGGCTCAGTGGTTTAGACCACAGCGCCACCCACATCCCTTGATAACTTGTGTCTCTTGGGAAGTTACAGGGAACCAGGCGGAGGGCCTTCTCGGTAGTAGCACCCACCCTGTGGAACACCCTCCCACCAGATGTCAAAGGGGAAAAAACAACTACCAGACTTTTAGGAGACATCTGAAGGCAGCCCTGTTTAGGGAAGCTTTTAATATCTGAAGGACTATTGTATTTTAATATTTTGTTGGAAGCCGACTAGAGTGGCTAGGAAAACCCAGCCAGATGGACGGGGTATAAATAATAAATTATTATTACTATTATGATAGATCATAAAGCAAGAGGCCAACAGTAGGTGGAGACAGAGCTAATGATTTGCAGATCCAATTAATTCTAGTCCTCCAATCTTTCTCCCATCTGAGTTCTACAAGGACAATACCGAGGCTAATGAGGAAAAAGCCAAAAGGCAGTGCCCCATTTGCCTTACTGGGATTAATCTCCACTGGTTGTATCACTAAACTTTGCCCAGGTTTCAGAATGTAATTTGTTAATAGGTAATTAATAGGTAATTAACCTGCCATTTTAATGTGAAAGAACCGCTCATGGTGGATTGCAGCATTTAAAATAATAATTTCATTTAAAGCAACGGCAATCAAGGAGACAGGAACAGCCGTTAAAAACCAGGATAATGCAATTATCATCCACATACAACAAAACCTTGATGAACTGAAGCAGTCCATAGTAATCACTGAAAAATGGAAAGGAGGGAGAGCAAGCGTACTTCAGCATCTGTTGTTGATACTACAGCACAACACACTTTGACCAGTGTGATCAGCTGAGTATGCACAGCTCCAGCAGAACACCAGAGTCTTTCTGCTTTTTCGTTGTTAGCCTTTTCCAGAGTTCCCGGTTAAGGAAACTCCTTGCCACTAAGTCCAGTTCAAAGTATAAAGTATTTCATGGTACAAGACAAGCATAAACACACTATCTACATAAACTGGTACATCATGAACTGTTATACTATGAAGCAATTTCTCTGGTCTTAGAAGTAAACCTAGTAAAGATCCAAGTTTACAGACAGATCCATTAGCCTCGCACTCAGGCAAATACCTCATGCTCATGCCAGATGCTGAGGAATCTAACATTGGTTTTATATCCACCACTGCACATACACAGATTCCTTAGAGAAAGGGAGGGTGGATTAGTCATGCTTTAAGCTCTTGACCCTTGGACTGTTTCTAAACATAGTGTAATAGGGACGCAGTTGGCGCTGTGGTCTAAACCACTGAGCCTCTTGGGCTTGCTGATCAGAAGGTCGGCAGTTGGAATCTACGTGACAGGGTGAGCACCCATTGCTCCATCCCAGCTCCTGCTCAAAATACTGTTGCTACAAGATACAGTTCAGGCATGTAGTGCAAGTTCACAATTTCCCCCCAAATTACACTAACATTTAACTCCCAGATGCTTGACCTACATAAAACCTAATAGCTCTTCACTATGCAGGAGAAGATGCTGCAGTAGAGGTACATATCAGCATAAGTGGCGGGAGTGTCCAACAGTAGAACAAATTTGGAAGGATGTCCTCTATGAGATACCCTTGATTATGGCTCAGGCAATCCCAATCACCTACATTTTAGCCTTACTTAATTTTTATCCTCCAAGACACAGAACAACTAAAGAGGTAAAAAAACTCATAACACCTTTGCTAACACCTGCCAGGACAGCCATAGCTAGAACCTGGAAATCCTTACAATTACTGGCAGGCAGCTTTGTTAGGAAGAATTATCATAAAAGTAAAAGTAGCAAGGAGACAAAAAAAAAAAGTTTATGCTCTCCTCTCCCTTCACTTGTTCTAGGGTTTCTCTTGACCCTCCAGAGCAGATTTGAGGAGGCACAGGAGGCGTGGAGAGGGCAGGGAGAGAAGCAAGAATTTCCATTAGTGGAATGGGCTTGTTGAATGCATCACATAACCAAAATAATGTTGTAATATGACGAACAACAAAATGAATAAATAATATGGATATATGTTGTCCTGAACCTTATCGTCCCAAAACACAAAAGTTGTGAATTGTTCATTTAATCTATTTGTTTGCCCACTTTTTTCTCAAAGATCTGTAAGTTTCATTGCTATACTCTACTTTCACACATATTTAGAACTGATGGGACCAAGCTTTTATTCCATGCTTTAGCAACAGCTATATTTGCTGCTATCAGAAAATTTGAAATTATTTCCAGGTCTAAAGGTAAAGGGTAAAGGGACCCCTGAACATTAGGTCCAGTCATGAATGACTCTGGGGTTGCGGTGCTCATCTTGCTTTACTGGCTGAGGGAGCCTGCATACAGCTTCCGGGTCATGTGGCCAGCATGACTAAGCAGCTTCTGCGAACAAGAGCAGTGTACGGAAACGCCATTTACCTTCCCGCAGAGTGGTACCTATTTATCTACTTGCACTTTGATGTGCTTTTGAACTGCTAGGTTGGCAGCAGGAGCAGGGACAGAGCAACGGGAGCTCACCCCATCACAGGGATTCAAACCGCCAACCTTCTGATCGGCAAGCCCTAGGCTCTGTGCTTTAGACCACAGCACCACCCACGTCCATCCCAGTCTAACTCTGGGATAACTGCAGATGATTCAGAAAATCAGAACTTTGAGAATACCAGTACAAATTCCACAGGTGCTTAACTGCAGGGTGTCTTCAACTTCAATACCTATGGGTATGCTGAATTTGTTCTTAGAGTTTTAATATTTTATATGCATAATTGCATCTCAGAGGATTGTATTTAACAAAGTTGTCCCATTTGCATAAGGGCTTCCATCGGCACAACAGAACTTAGCCTTCCTCTCCTTTTCTGGTGTACCCCAATGCCCCAATCTGCTCTGGGTGGTTTCGGAAAAATGCAGAACAGATGATGGGGTTACACAAGGGAAGGAGACAGAGAGGAAGTTCCATTACACAAACATAATTCCTTGTGCAAATGTCCAACTTTGTTGGCTACAACCCAAAGAGCCCATTGTGTGCAAATCTACCCTACACAGAGGCACACTGAGCCCTAGAATGCAGAATTCTTCCTAAACATATCCATGTTAAAAATAATAAGAAAAAAAAATTCGCTAATTTACTCAGCTGTATTTTTATAGTAAAGGGCTGAAAACAATTTTGTTAGTCTGTATCCTGGCAATCAATTTAATCATAACCTCATTCTGACAAGCCTCTGTATGTTGTGTTTGTCTGTGTGTACACTCTTGAGTTATTTTCTTTTCAATATCTCCCAGGGAAACAGTTCATCAGAGTATTAGTTTTGTGAAAAGATTGAAAAGAACCATTATGACAGTCTGTAACCTTTCCAGCCTCTAAGAGTTCCTATGTATTGATCTGTTTTATTTAATTTCTACAGCACATCTGTCTGTACCCAATCCATAGCCTGTTAGTGTGATATTGGGGGAAAATAGCTAGTTCACCACACACCTATTAAGACAGTATTGGGAACTTGCAGCAATTTCCCTCAGCCTGGGCAGATGAACTCAATACATCTGATTCAATTTTTTTTTTAATTTTATTTTTCCCCCTCAAAAAAAGAATCAATTAGGGTGGATTTGTTTTCCAGACATATTGCAGTGATCTCCTATTACTGGCAGCTGTAAAGGCTGGAATGAAATTAAGGGGAAACTGTTTTAGCTGCATTCTGAATAACTCTCTAAAATTGACTCAGAAGACTGTCCCAGTGTCATTAGACATACAGTTATTTTTAAAAGCCTATTCTTTGGTCAGCTCAGTCAATAAATACTACATGAGGGGATTACATGAGGTGAATTCTTATTATCTAACCTGCGTGCAGTGGCAGAAATTATTTAAAAAGAAGAAGAACCAGGAATCACTATGATTTTATTAATAAGAATATAAAATTCAGCAAGGGACATAAAGAAGTCATCTACAGCCATGCTAGTTCTGAAACATCTCCTGCGTATTGATAAGAATATAGGGAGAAAACTTGCCTATCTGTATATTGAAGTGATTGTGTCAGCCAAATCCATTGAAAAATGACACCAAAGAAGGTAGAATTAATTTCCCTACGTTTGCTATTTGTTCCATGGGAAGAAAAAGTAATCAGCAGACATCTAAAATATTATCATTGCAAGAATTAATAATTTGCTCTGAAACCCAGAAAAGGGGCCTGTTGAGCTGTCAAGTATCAATAAGTACATAGACATGAAAAAATGTCTTTGATGTTTCCATGAGCTATGCTTATGTCTTTAGGGGTTTGCCACTAGAAACCTCACAATGCTAATGTTCAGACAGATTTTCAAAAATGCATTGCTCTTTTAATAACATTTTTCTCTCCTCTTTTTTCACATCCTACATTTCAATCCAGCATTGTTAAAACACTTCATTCTTTCCTCATGTCCTTTGATTATTTAAGCTCAAGAATGTTGATTGACTTCCCCTCCCTTCCCACATGAAACCAATCTACGTAATTTAATGGAAAGGCATTAATAGCATAAATTAGAGTTGGTGTTTATTTACACATTTATGACAATAATACGCAGGTAAATGAGCTTTAGATCTGGCGTGCATGCATGCATGCATACATACATATATCATTTTATTTGTACACCATCTTTCCGTGATTAAAACCATGCTCAAGGTGGCTGACAACATGAAAAAATACATAATTACAAATCTAACAAAAATTAGTCATAAACAATAAATAAAGCACAACCAGATTGCCACATAAATCGTAATAGGATGAAAATATTGACAACAGTAACAAACCCCACTCCACCCAAACAACCCTGACTAAACAATACCCCCACCTGTGATGAAATGAGCATAGATATTGTCATTATTGGTTTTCATATGCATATTTAAAAGCTGCACCTGTAAGATTTTCAGATGGTGTTCCTTTGGCTAGTTGAATCATGCACTAATAATACAGATAATATTTTCCCCCTACTTTCCCAAGTGGCATAGGTTAGAACAACAGCAGAAAACACAGCATTTTAAGTGACCAAAACACTGACAGAAGAAAGCTTATATAGAAGAAAAGTAGACGGGATCTGTAATTGCAAAACTTTTCTTTATAAGCAGTCCTTTTCCCTTTAATTTCATGGATGGCTGGAATTTTCCATCTGAAAATATATCCAGCCCTCCATGAAATTTACTTGTCTATAAAATGTCTACTCCTGTTAACTTGAACAAATAGGTCCTCAGAAGGCTTGGTTACATATAATTAAACAAAAGTAATGTAGGTGCAATGAGTGTCGTGAGGTTTGACCTCCAAGGATATGACTGCACTAAATGTGCTTCACCTTAACTTAAACAGTGACTGTGTCACTTATCCTTCTTCTTGATTAATTGTTTAATGATCAATGTAAAGAAATTATATGCAAAAATGAGCTGTGTTTCACTAAGAGGATAGCCACAAACATGTCAGGGTAAGAAATTTGGGGTGCAAGAAGCTGGTGTTGGCATCCATCTCTCTTGGGAGACAATGGAGAGATGTATCATTTGCCCCTGCTATGGCTGTAGAGACTGATACAAGAGAGACATGTTTTGTTGCAGCTGGAGCAGACGTAGTCTTTGGTTCTGCTGCAGATGCACCATGGTGTTTCTTCTCTCTGAGCTCCTCGTCTGGTAACAAGCCATTGTAAATGATGCCATCATAAAGATACATCAGATCCAAACTGCTTCCAGAAGTGGGGCGGCTGCTGCTGCTGCTGCTGCTGCTGCTGCTGCTACTACTACTACTGTTGAGTCATTTAGTCTTGTCTGACTCTTCGTGACCTCATGGACCAGAGCACACCAGGCACCCCTGTCTTCCACTGCCTCCTGCAGTTTGGTCAAACTCATGTTGGTAGCTTTGAGAACACTGTCCAGCCACCATCTCATCCTCTGTCGTCCCCTTCTCCTTGTGCCCTCAATCTTTCCCAACATCAGGGTCTTTTCCAGGGAGTCTTCTCTTCTCATGAGGTGGCCAAAGTATTGGAGCCTCAGCTTCAGGATCTGTCCTTCCAGTGAGCACTCAGGGCTGATTTCCTTCAGAATGGATAGGTTTGATCTTCTTGCAGTCCATGGGACTCTCAAGAGTCTCCTCCAGCACCATAATTCAAAAGCATCAAAACTCCATGGACGAAAACAACAGGATGCTGTTGTACATATGCCAATATATGTTTGATAATCTGATTGGAAAAAATGAGAAACTCAAAGAAATTAAAACTGACCAATTTGTCTGTCTGTAGTTGGCTCTGACATTCCTTCATCTAAAGCACAGAGATTGCAAAGTATTTTGTAAGGGACTATGCAACTTTTGGGTTTTGTGATGAATTCATGATATGTACCCTAGACATAGACGACAGCTGTGGCATTTGCATACATTCATTTTTGTGGTGCATGGCCGATGGAAAACAAACCCAGACTCCTGATATATACTCCAGTAATTAAAAAAAGTAGAAATGTAGCAGATAAAAACCAAACCAAACCAATGTTTTGAGGCTGTTGATATTTTAACACTGTCCCAAAGATTTGTATAGTGGAAATACAGAAGGATAGGCAAATATTCTGATCGGAAATTGACATTCTGTTATGGAATGCTTTAGCAGGCGTAATGAAGAATATCTGCTGGTGAGATGAGCAAATCATAAGGCAGCCTCTGTCAACAGTGTAATTAAAGGTCGATTTATTAGTAAAGAAGTAAACATGCTATATAAAGGAGTGAAAGATGAACCTGCTCTTCAGTAATTTTGGAAGATTCATACCAGAAGATCCAATAAAGGTGACAGAAATAGTAAGGAGTAAGCATGGTGGTTATGGGCTTGGTTATAATCTAGGCCTGAATGGAAGATAAAATATGGGACTATAAAATACCAAATAGCATAAAGACTTTTTATTACCTCAGAAAGAATTCTGACAAGCAACCATACCAAATGAATTCACTACAGTCTGGTTTTTCAACTTGTTGAGGCAACCCAAATATGGTGTCCCTGTTTCCCCCTTGCCACTGGATCATTCCCCCTCCCTTCCCGAGATAAATAATAGATCTGTGTGATAAGTCAAGATGTATGGATTTGAAGAACTGCATTTGTGGTTGAATTGCTCCAATCCAGCAAATGAAAGAGGCTTCCACATGTAGATACCATTGTTACACTCATATCCACACACACAACAGAGTGCTGCACCAGTACAAGCCTAGCATACCTGTGGATATGAATTTCCATTCTGGTTAGTGGTCCTTCGTGGCTCGGATGCAGGACTCGTACCCACCAGGAGTCATGTGTAATGAATTGTGGGCTCAATTTTATGGAAGTCCCACTCAACGTGAGACAGGCGCCCTGTATTCTGAATTTCTGGTGCCTACTGAGGACTGTTTTATTCCACCACTTCAACTGAAATCCAAGTTTTAATTGATTGTTCTTATTTTTATTGTACTTTTGTAAACCGCTTAGAGACTTTTGTGGTCAAGCAGCATATACATTGTTTAAAGAGAATAAAACAAAACGCTGATTGCCATAAGCTCTCTCAACCAATAAAACAACGGTTATTGTTCCATGCTTATTTCCCATCTTCATATTTATGTATCAATTTGTGCTCATTTTAAGGCAAGCTTATGGATGTGTTATTGCTATACTAGTGTTATATGAGGCATTTTCATGCTGTGGTTTTATGTCAAGATTGTAGTGGTTTGATGTGGTTGACACCACTGACCAAATAGTTTTTTTAAGCCCTTTCAATAAAAGTTGTGGCCTATTTAAAGTCCATTTTATGTCTTCTGCTCTTCCTTCCACTTTTCCCCTCATTTCACCCTCTGGACAGAAAAGACTGCATTCAGATGTGACCTTCATGATACACACTTACCTATTAATAAAAAGAAGCTGGTCTTTGAAAGGTTACAATTGAAATTTGTGGTAGAATTTCCACTTCTTTTATTAAACTCGATTCTACTCTGCAGAGTGAGGGGGTTATTTAAACATAAGAGGTGTCAAATCAATATTTGAAAAAAAGCACTCAAGTAAGCTAAAAGAACTATTTGGAGATTACATTTGAAATCTAAGCACTATAGGCATTTTCCGCCGTTGTTCTTCCTAACAAAGGGAAATATTCACATTCTGACAATAAACTGACCACCCGTTGTGATTAAAGTTTGCCCCTAGCTGACTTGATTGTTCTTTGAAAACTCCCCTATGTACAGCTGTGATGTGGGGAGAAATACCTGACAGGAAAATGGGGAAAGCGATAATATTTTTATGGCCAGAAATACAGTGTTGTAACCCCAGAAGAGGATGGAGAAAGAATTGCTTTGATATTTGGCAAGAACTGTGCAGAACACTACAATCTTGCTTAATTTATAAAATCAAGGTTGCATGCCTATACCCATTTGCCAGAGAGGAAGCTCCGCTGATCTCAGTGGGGCTTATATCTAAGTAGGCATGTATACGATTCTGCTGTTAAGCACCTGACCTCTGCCAAGGAAGCAGAATATGGGCCAGGAATAGCCAGACTGGTTCCCTTCAGATGTTGCTGGACTCCCATCATCCCTGGCCAGTAGACAAATTGGTTATCTCCGACTTGGGGCATAAGTTATTCTTCCTTGAGTCTCGGTGTTACTTTGAATCCACCATAGAACTAGGGGACAAAACACCCACATCTATTCCAGTCTGCTCTTATCTTGGTTCTTTTTCTCTGCCCCCAAACTCCACCTGCTCTAATAAAGGGGGCTCCAGTGTGTGGTACATCAGGCCAAGGAGGGGGGAAGATGAAAAGATGAAGGTGAGAAACAGTGAGCACATAACCACAGTTGCCTTGCATTCCTGTTCAGCAGCAGAGTTGAAGAAGAAGAAGAGGAGGAGGAGGAGGAGGAGGAGGAGGAGGAGGAGGAGGAGGAGTTTGGATTTGATATCCTGCTTTATCACTACCCAAAGGAGTCTCAAAGCGGCTAACATTCTCCTTTCCCTTCCTCCCCCACAACAAACACTCTGTGAGGTGAGTGGGGCTGAGAGACTTCAAAGAAGTGTGACTAGCCCAAGGTCACCCAGCAGCTGCATGTGGAGGAGCGGAGACGCGAACCCGGTTCATCAGATTACGAGTCTACTGCTCTTAACCACTACACCACACTGGAAAAGAGGGGTTATTTAGAGATCACCTTGTTCCCTGCAGCTCTGCCTGGTACCTGTGTTCATCTGATAAGGCCTTGCTGATGGCTCCAGTTCTTCAATGTGTGGCTACCAGCAATAAAACCTTCAGTGTGGTTTCACCACTGTTGTCAAATGCCATTCCCAATGACAATTAGGCAGGCACTGTCTAGTCTATGCTTTAAGTCTCCTCCAACTAAAGTGTTGTTTTTACCTTGCAGCCAATACGATCTATAGTAGATGATTTCTTTTCTATTATTATGCTTTGTCATTATGCTTTATTGTTTTTATCTTCTGCATTTTATGTTCTCTTATCCACCACTTAGATATTTTACAATTTAAGCAATTTATGCATTCTATGAATGAATGAATGAATGAATGAATGAATGAATGAATAGGTTGCAAGCCCTAGAGCTAATATATCTGTACCTCTTGTGCAAGTCTGAAACACATGCTCAGGTTGTAAACAAGGACATCTTCAATACTCTCTCTTACCTTTGAAGGAGAACTCTATAAATGTTACAGCTGAATGTCTTGACACACTTTCTTCCTAATGAATGAAAAATACAATGTTGGTCAAGGAAACATTTAATACATATTTTATTTGTGTGTTACTGATCATTATTTTATGTATTTTTTAATCAAGTGGCATGTATATATACAGGGAACTTTCAGAAGTTTTACCAAACTAAAATTCCCAAGATTCATTGGCATAAACTATGGGAGTTACACTAATGTGAAATTGGTACGAGTTTGCAGATGTACTGTTTGTTATTGTTTTGAAGTGCAGACAGGCATGCTTAATAAAAGCTAATAATTCTGTCCAAGGATTAATAAATGATGCTTAATACCATGGTTCAACACTTTCATTTAGGGAACTCCCAATGACCTGTAGAGGGATGGCTGTGAAAAGAGTTATGAAGAAGTTTCAGACTCTTCAATTACAATTGGATAAAGGTTGGAGAGAGAAATGTACACTGCAAAATGAGTTACAACCCAGGGGAGAAAACAAGGACAATGGATTTAGAAAAGCAATATCAGAAAGCAAGAAGGATAGGAATGTAGGCTTATGGAAAATTGGAGAAATAAAAAAAAATCATCTATATAAGATATGCCAATTTTATTTGCTCTTCTGCAGCTTGTTTGTTTAGTCAGTTCCCTTTTTCTCCAATATGATAAATATATTTTGATGATGTTTTCATCAAACTAAAGCCATCAACTTGATGGGTTCCCCCCCCTTCTCCATATATAATTATAACAGCTGGAGAAGAATGGCTACACATCATCTTTGAAGTGGTACTTCAATTGTCAGAAAGCAACCGAGGAAAATGCTTAAACAGTATAGGCACAATGAGTTATTTGTCTCCTGGCACTACATAGATGTATGGTGTAGCAATTTAACAGTAGGCACAATTCAGGAATAGTTAAGCATGTTCGGGTGATACCGGTAGGACTTAATTGCACAGAAAAAGTGTTCAGGTCCTATTGATTTCAATGACTCTTTATCTGGATTATGCCCAGAAAATTGCACTTTGTGAGCATCATCGATGCACAGTTGTCAATATCTAAAGCAGCTGGTGATCTGCTAGAGCTGCAGAATTGTTCACAAATTACCCATGCATATGAATTGTCCATGCAGATGAACTCTTTGGCCACTAAGGAAAGCACACCTGAGAACTACCCCAATGAACAATGAACATTTATTCATTCATAAAATCCACATTTGCCCTAATTCAATGTCACCTTTTCGATACAAGAGTTTTGATCAATGCATGGATCTATCCAGTCTGCGAGGACTTCTCCATTCACTGCTGTGTAGGTTGCTTTGTGTCTACCATGGCTCTCATTGAACTGAATGTAGAAGTGCATCAGAATGCAAATAAAACTGAGCATCATGGTCATAATGATTTCAAAACTGCTGTTTTACAAATGCTTATTAGGAAGTAAGTCTTATTGATTCAGTGGGACTTAGGGTTAGGATCAAACCATGTCAGGAGTGAGCCAGCAGTAAATCACATGGAGTACATGAAGCTAACTTTTTATTAGAAAAGGCAGGATCTGTGCAGCATTGTCAGGCCTAATGAGCACAGTGACTCTTCTTCAATAGGTCTCACCAATATGAGGCAGTTGTGGAGACTGAAAGTCCCCACCTTCCATCAGCTACCTATGTTCTCTCCTTTCCTAGATCTTTCCCAAGCTATCTGAGACTGTGCCTGCTTGTCTGCCATTGCTCCTCACACTTCATGCCTCTCCTGTTCCTGGGGGACCAGTGGGGATGGGAGCTTTTCTCAGCAGGAGGAGGAGACACTTGTGCCTTTTCACTAGCCTGACTCATCCTTGCCACTTGGCCTCCCTCATTTCACTCTCCTGCTTCTGCTTCTGGTTTGAGCCTTCCCTCTGCCACAGACTCTCTCTTCTCACCAACCCCTGTTACCTCTTCAGCTTCCATCACCTCCTCCCCCCTGTCTTCTCCCTCTTCTTCATCTGACTATTCATTGTTGCCCCACCACCTGTCCCCTGACTCTGAGCTTTCTTTCCTTGGGGGTTCTCCAGTTGGTTCCTCCCTCCATTCCTCCACGTTCAACCAGCCCATGACAAACTGTAGGAACACTTCAAGAACTATATCAATCACAATCCCTGTAGAATGCTCAACAGCCCAACCCCAAATCTTGCTGTTTGGCCTACTTGGTTCATGGACTACAGCATCAGAACAAGGACAACTCAGGCTGTTAGCAATAATTGATTTAACCAGTAACTTTAATTGAACAATTCAGTTTTATAGCTTTCATCAATTAATCAGTGGAGGAAATTTGAGTCAGCATGGTGCAACTGAAAGATGTACTGTTCCAGTCAGTAAGCAGTGCTAGTAACACCTCATCATACAATTCTATTATTCTAGGGACTTAAAAAAAAAAAATTGCAGGTGCAACAATGCAGAGATACTGGTGCAAATACAATAGGCCATGAGAGCAACGTTCCCTGAATAAACATTTTCAAAGCAATCAAAGCAGTGTTGACTGGCAATGGGCCAGATCTCAGCAGCCATTTCTAATAATTATTTTTGAATTATTACGAGCTTATATCAAAATGCATTTTGTATTGAATTGTACTGCTTTTGCTTTACTGATATACTAGTGTGTGTTTTCTTAATATCCTCGTGGTTCTGCAAATATTTGGCAGTCGTTGATCTCACATTATTGTTGTGAGCTGCTTTGAGTTCAACTTTGTTATTAGAAAAGGAGCATGCCGATATTTAATCTAAGCTAATGAAATAAAAAGTAATAATTGATGCATTGCTAGGGGTGGGAATATTTTTTCAGCACTGCCAAAACATTTACGGAAAGCACACCCCTGATTCTGCTCCCCAGATAGTGGTGTCACAGAAGCAGCATTGTGTGCTTGAGCATTCCTTGATGTCCTCTAAGCACCATTGGAGCAGAGAATTGTGTGTTTTTGCTTATGTAATTCTGTAAAGCAGAGCATGTACCAGTGATGCAAAATAAATAATAAATAGAAATAATAATGTTGCACAGGTTCTGGCACAGTAGTGGATGGTGGGGTTTGGTATCTGCAAGGTCAGTGTGGTGCAAATGCAAGGGCCAGAGCATCAGATTGCACCACATCAACTTTGCCACTGGATTGACTCTCCCCAGTTACCTCCTGACCAACTGGAGGTGAAGTGCGCAGCAGCACCCCTACTCCTCATACACTACTAATCTGGTTTGTAATCTTAGTCTGTTGTCTAGGTTGGCTGTGGAGTCAACACCATGGTTCATATCTCTTCCTCATTTCTTCAAGGGATTACCATCCCCTGACCCCTGAATGATGCTGAATCTGGGGAATTATTATTATTATTATTATTATTATTATTATTATTATTATTATTATTATTATTCCAGCTTCCAACAGAAGTTAAAAATACATTAAAACATCAGTCATTAAAAACTTCCCTAAACAGGGCTGCCTTCAGATGTCTTCTAAAAGTCAGATAGTTGTTTATTTCCTTGACATCTGATGGGAGGGCGTTCCACAGGGCAGGTGCCACTACTGAGAAGGCCCTCTGCCTGGTTCCTTGTAACCTCACTTCTTGCAGTGAGGGAACGGCCAGAAGGTCCTCGGAGTGTCGGAGCTGAGCTCGGTGGAGACGCGCCTTCAGGTATACAGGTCCGAGACTGTTTAGGAAAAGAAAATGTAGAGGCAGTGGCAAAAAAGAGGGGGAAACAAACATAATGCTATTGAATTTATTTTGTAGAAATGGATTGTGAAACAAAGATAATAATGGAAATGAGAACATGCAAAATAAACATTCCATAGCCCCAGTTCATTACAGTTTCGGAAGTGGTTCAGTGATCTGGCAGAGCCACTCTGCTAGCTTCCTGACAGGGAGTCGCTGTTCCTTACCAGAAGGGAAAGGAGGAGGCAAGGTGGAAGAGAGGCTGGTGCCATGACAATCTGGCTGTTCTGTCAATGCATTTGCCTCACCCCTTCCCCTCTCTCTCCCGAGAAGCAACAGTGACCCACCTGCTGAGAAGCTAGTGGAAGAGTTCCATTGCACCTGCCAATTCCCTTCCTCAAAGGCCCTGTCCAAAGTTCCACTTTTCTGTGCCTAGGAAGCATGAGTCCAAGGGTGTTTGCACTTCTTCCATGCCTTCTGGACACAGGTCCAAGTGGTTTTGCATTTGCCCTGTCACTGTTGGAGATTCATTCCCCGTGTCTGCAGTCATGGGATTGTTGTCTATCACATGACAGTGTATGTTTTCATTCCACAGAGTGGGAAGTGACGGAGACAGGATGTTTGTGTTACTGTGTTCCGTGAAGTGGGACTATTGTCCTTTGTTCTTTCTCTTTGCTGTCTGATGCTAGAGAGAGAGGGAGCCATGTTGCAGTGCTCCGTGTGTGTTTATAGGTAAATAAAATAGATTAGCCACAATGCTGAGTTGCTGAGGTCTCTAATGCATGCTGTGAAGACTCTGCGGATCCCTAAGTGTGCTGATGCCTTTTGGCATTAGTCGCAGTGATGTTCAGGCAGAAGAAAGCTTTTGAAGCTCCCAAACAATCGACCAGGAGGGAGAGAACATGCCATTTGGGCATGTGTCTATGCCAGGGTCCTACACGAGATTAGGACCATAGCTGTGAACTCCCCCCCCCTTTTTAAAGGGAAATTACCTTGTTCCGAATAGGATTCCTCGCAAGAAAAGGGGAAAGTTGACAGCTATGAGTAGGACACCCTTGCTAACAGTCACTTCCCCCTGGGAAAACCAGCTGTTTACCGCTAAATCGGAGCAAACATCAATGCAGAGAAAACCCAGTTTGCTCTGATTTAGCGGTAAACAGCTGGTTTTCCCAGGAGAAGGTGGCAGAACAAGAGAAAGTGTGGATGAGCCCTTACTTCCACTTCTGTTTCTGACACTTTCTTACATGCTGAAGAATCCTCCAGATCTCATTTCCAGTTCCATCCCAGGCCATTTATCCTATGAAATACACCAGCAGGTTGTGAAAGACATACTTATGTTCTAATACTGGCCAAGACCTCTGGCAGTCACTCTAAACTGGCTGCAGCAACACAAGTGTGTATATTTTACAAATGACGGGCAAGCTGTTATTAAAACCTCTGAGAGCAGGATAGCAAGCAAATACGATTTTTACAATTAACTATTTGGAGCAAATCCTGGAACAGCTCGATTCTGCAACGACAAGGCAGGCAATTAAACCAAAGCAACTGGTTTAGTCTCATCAAAGCCGGCGTAGGAGTGTGCCAGAATGTAAAGATGTTGCTCTTAAATGCATTTCATTCTGATGGTGTGAATCACAAATATGCTGGCCTTTGTCCAGGCAGGCAGATATCTGTGGCTCGTGAGTGTGGTGGAAAGCACTCAAACTGGACACCAGTGTTGAGGTGAAATTGGGACACAACTAAACAGCAGGTAAGTGGCGTTGGCATGGCAGCAGGACAGGATCGATTCCTTATACTACTCAGCCTTTGTTTTTGAAATAGCATTCCACACAGTGTTCAGTCAGTGTTGAACCCTGGTGTGGTGTAAGTCACATGGGAACCTGTAGGAGGAGCAATCATCCTACAGAATTTCACAAGAGGGAGGAGGGGCTGGGGCTTTAAAAGGCATCACCCATGAGGGATTGGGGCTATATGGCCTGCCAAGTTCCCACACTCGGTGCTAGAGCCTCACTGGTCAATTTGGGTCACTGGTTGATAGGGCCAGAAAGGATTTCTTTCCTCCCAACCCCAATTATCTCTGGGTTTTGTGGGGCATGTGTGTCTCTTTTCCCTCAGCGAAGTGCTTCATTATGTTAGGTGATTGGACATTTTTGTCAGAACTTTGTGTGAAAATGGCATTGGGCAGTATCAGCATAGTTATGGGGGCTCATGTTCAAATCAATTTCAATCCTTCTTTTGTCACTGAAGAACTGCAAAAGAGCATTCTGTGGGTTAAACCACAGAGCATAGGGCTTGCCTATCAGAAGGTCGGTGGTTAGAATCCCCGTGACAGGGTGAGTTCCCATTGCTCGGTTCCAGCTCCTGCCAACCTAGCAGTTCGAAGGCACGTCAAAGTGCAAGTAGATAAATAGGTACTGCTCTGGTGGGAAGGTAAACAGCATTTCCGTGTGCTGCTCTGGTGGCCAGAAGCAGCTTAGTCATGCTGGTCACATGACCCAGAAGCTGTACGCTGGCTCCCTCGGCCAATAAAGCGAGATGAGCGCCACAACCCCAGAGTCATCCATGACTGGACCTAATGGTCAGGGCTTCCTTTACCTTTTTAAGTGCTGGATAGTATCGGTTTGGACATTAGTCTGGGACGTGTGCATCAGATTGGTTCATACTGGTATTTATTTAGAATGGATTCCTCAGGCATCCCTAATGTTCACTTAGAAGTAAGTTTGATTAAGTTCAACAGGCTTTGTGTGGATAGAAGGGGAAAGCTATTGTCCTATTTCCAGATATGTGGAAGTAGTTCCTACTTAAAGAAGTGGGACTTATCCTGAGGAAACGCAACAAGTAATGGGATGTGGGGCAGGAGTGGCCAGCACAGTGGGGCAGTCCTGTGCCATCAATCTTCTGGCATTTACCAAGATGGTGCATGAAAGGGCAGGGGAAAGTTGGTGCTGTGTAGGTACACTGGTAGGAGACCAGTAAAACTTCACCAGTGTGGTTGCAGGGCCCCAACCTCACTACTGCCATACCCCAGCAAGTTACAATGATGATTCTGGCAGAAAAGCAGTAGCATGGCACTATCACACTCTTCTGGCGGCTCCTGCTGCAGAGTCAAAGCATGCTTACTTGCAAGTTAATCCCACCGCTACCAGTTGAACATACAGTGGTACCTTGGGTTAAGAACTTAATTTGTTCTGGAGGTCCGTTCTTAACCTGAAACTGTTCTTAACCTGAAGCACCACTTTAGCTAATGGGACCTCCTGCTGCTGCCGCCAGAGCACGATTTCTGTTCTTA
This sequence comes from Lacerta viridis, assembly GCA_900245905.1. NCBI lineage: Eukaryota > Metazoa > Chordata > Lepidosauria > Squamata > Lacertidae > Lacerta > Lacerta viridis. The sequence goes on along the minus strand of OFHU01003329.1, from coordinate 453,385 downwards.
TCCTGAAGCAAAGTTCTTAACCTGAAGCGTTATTTCTGGGTTAGCAGAGTATGTAACCTGAAGCGTATGTAACCTGTGGTACCACTGTACTTCAAGGTGGAAACAGGGACATCACTATGAAAATTGTGACACTTATTAAGACATTTTTCACTTCAGTATTCCTCAGATGTCTTTTTTCCCCCAACCAGAAACTTTCAAATCCACCTTGAAACTTGGTTGTGACTTAGGAATGTGCACCTCCCCACCCAAGTTATTTCATAAAATCACTATTGTTTGTGCTTCCCACTGTAATACCTTGGGTATGTTGCCTGAGCACAAGTCTCCAAATCCGGCTCAAATTTCATTTTTGCCAACTCTAGTTTTGATCTTCACACTGTTTGTTAAGTTGTGAACTTGACCAATAAATACAGCACAGCAATCGGTCTCAGGGATTCTACAATGTCATTTCAGAAGAGGAAAGTTTTACATTTCAAATGCAGTTCATGAAAAGAGTCTGAAAACTGCAAAGTGAAGCAATAAACCAAGTTTTCAATTGATTCTGTTATATTGAGATTGAAGTAGTTATTGAAGTAGCTGTTGATCCAACCATATTCAGAAGATCAGAAACTTGTCCAGAAATGACAATAGCCGAGGACAATGGTAATGCTGGTTGAGAAAAGACCAGTGGAACTGAATAGCTGGAAGATAAATATTCTGTGGACTGCTATTGAAGCATAGCAGAAAATAACATTCAGGGTTCTGGGATTGTGGGCAGGGTACATAATAGTTTAAAAAAAAAAAATCAATAGAAATGGAGTCAAGAGAAACCTACACTGAAATACAGATATGCACTGAGCTACATTAGGGTTGCAAACCATATCAGCTTTCTAATGTGATATCCCAGCATGCTGAAAGCTTTATAAAACTCAGACTTCTTTGAAACTTGCTCACAGCAAAAGCTACAAGCCTGTAGAAAAAAAAAATGTTTTTCTTAAAAAAATAAATAAATCCATAAGGAATGTGTATAATGATGTCATTCCCTTTTCTAACCAATTAGACACCCAGAGAAAGGGAATGCACTCCCAACTGATGCAAATATTGACCATTGATGTAATTATCACTTCATTTCCTTGAAGCTGAATCCATGAGCTTTTAGTTTCATTGGATCCTGAACAGTGCTGGATTTACGTATAAGCTAAACAAGCTATAATTTAGGGCCCCACTCTCTTGGGACCCCCCCAAAATATACTTATTCTTAATTGTATTTCACTATTAATATACTTCTTCTTAATTGTATTTCAGTTCAACAATTACTTTGATAAAATACATATTTTGTTATGTGCAAATGGCTTTAGATACCTATTAGGTCCATAAATTACCATATAGCATATATTCAACACAAAAAACAGCACAATTTGTTGTTGACAAAGGACAGCTGGACATACAAAAGGCCCCATTACCTTCAGTAGCTTAGGGCCTCATCAAACCTAAATCCGGCCCTGGTCCAGAAGAATAAGTTATACTCAGCACCTCTTACCATTGCAGTGAGAACTGCAGTCATCTTCCTTCTCAAAATCTTGTGTAATTGCAGATTGCTTACTCGCCTGTTCTTTGGTGTAGCTGTCAGTCTTAATTTGCTTTAATTGATTGGTGCTGACTATTCTAATAGCGAATCACTTAACTGTGAGTAACTGGGAGAAAGTTACTGTGGTGAGACGAAGCGGCTGAAGAAAATGGAAGCGACAATTGAGCATTGTTGAGCATTTGCATTTGTCCAGGGAGGAACTGGGATGTGGTGGAGCTCTATGGAAATCAGCAACACTTTGATAAAATGAAGCAGATGCGAGTTAGTGAAGAATATTAAAGCACTGTGTGGAGATACTCAATTTAGGCTGTAATCTTAAGCATGCCCCAGCGACTATCAATTTTTTGACCAAAATTTTGGCCACTGCTTCACTCAAAGGGTGGGGGCACTTGTTTTCCAAAGTTGTATATATGAGAAACAGATCCCCCCATCCTCTGCAGCAAGGTTTTTGAGGAGGAGGGGAAATGAGGACACAGGAAAAATGGGGAATTAATTAAAATCTACTCCTCCCTTATCTGGGAGTGGGAACATCCAACTTCTGAAATTGAACAGTATTTCCATGGAAATATATTCAAAATTATGTATATTGCTAGGTATCAGAAATAATATAGATAGCATTAGTCTAATTTCACCTCATGCTTCCAGTTCTCTCTCTTCCTTCTTGGAAATATCAACTGGCAAGAAGGTAGTTTGGTCTCCAGGCTACAATTATTTGCCACCCTCAAGCTACTTAGCCCAGCTGTAACCTAAGCGAAGTCCACTGCCCTTCATATTCTAGAGTATGAGGCTTCAGAATGGTGGCCCAGTCCCTCTGCTGTGACTCTTGACATGCATTGCCAATTAATTTCCACGACTTTGGTAGACTTACTGACAAGGGCAGACCTTCTCGTGAGATTTTGAGGTCTTTGTGCTGGAGGTCAGGCTAAGAGCATCTATCATAGTAGAGTTTTCTTAAGTTGTCACACAAAGCCTGACCAATATCAATTCTGAAATGCTTGGGTGTTATCCTCTAGGAAAGAAAAGGCCTAGGATTGCCTATCACAGGTGATTAGGATGAATACACACAGAGAGATGCATGTGGCTAGTCATAAATTGTGAAATCCATCCATCTTCATGCCATGCATGATTTGAAGGTTTGTGTACATGTACATGTAATATGGGACTGAGACTGAATTAAAAGTGGTTTTGTATTTCAGTCTTAAAAATAATCTCACAATATTTCTCTCTCCCTCCCTCCCCCCCCTCTCTCTCTCACACACACACATGATAGATATAAACTTGCATCACAGAACACAACATAAAATAGCTTAAACTATGTTAACCTGGGCTGAGCAACACAGAACAAAGGTGGGGGGTACAAAAAGCAAAATTTATTTTCTTTTTCCCCATTACAAACCAAAGAGTGGAACCTTTTCTTTTCACATATTAGTAGCACATGCACAAGTTTATTCTATTATTTTATTTTAAAAGGAACAACTGCCACCTAACTTACAAAGCTGTTGTGTAGATTAATGAGTTCAAGAGTTCACCTTTGCCCACTAAGAAGAGGAATGGAAATGCTTAATAATCATAATTCTTCTCCACTGACCCTCTTCAGAGCTTCACCTAACGCCAGAGACTGGCTCTTGGAAACTGAGTGGATTTTAATTTATAAATCAACTCTACTCTGAGGGAATTGTATCACTTCAAAATCTGATTTTTATTTGAACAGCAACCTATTTGATCCAATGACTGTACAGTCCAGAAGTGATAATTTCAACTTTAACCTTGCTGTAAGCACAAAGTTGTGTTTTTGTTTCCTTGGAAAATTTCAATTACCGCAAAACTTAGACTTGCTATTATTTATCCTTTAATTGCTGATCTCGTTATTTCTTAGGGACTCCAGGGACCTAAAATAATGAGCCCTAGGAAGAAATAACATGGAACTCAGCTCCCATTTTTAAAAAGCCTTCTGTGAGCTAAGAAAAGGCTAGAATGATATTTCAGCATGTAGAGAAGTTGGATGTTTGGAAAGATATGGATTTCCAAATCACATCACTTACATGTTGATCACACAATTTTAGGGCCTCCATATTTTAACATTAGGTGTTTTAGGGTTGACAGTTTATGAAATCTGATAATAGCAAAAAGAGCTTTCTACACTTACATGTGTACACACTATCAGTAGTTACATGTTTATGCCAATGATTCTTGAGGAATGTAATTTCTGTTATTCTGATACAAAATGACCCGTGGTTGTTTCTGGCTAGTTTGCAATGGAACTTCCTTTCCCTCTGCTCCCACCCACCCCAAATCTGTTTCAGAGGTATCTCAACCTCCCTTGATGGATTTAGGAGGCAATGCAGATAAGATGTGCAAATGAAGCAAAGGGAGGAGAAGGTCCTTTGCACTTGTGGAAATTGTTTCACATTTCTGGAATTACGTGTGGACAGAAACACCATTAACTTCCAAATTTTGTCCTTCCTTGAATATAATGAAATTCTTTTCTGATAAGGCATACCTGAAAATGTGCATTTTAGGTTAAAACATGTTTAGAAACGTGTACAATGAGACAGATTTACAAATGTTGCATTTTGTGTAAAATATACAGGTGAAAAATCGAAAAATTAGAATACCGTGGAAAAGTCCATTTATGTAAGCAATTGTTTTCATTAGCTACTGGAGTTTAATATATGAGATAGACTCATGACATGCAAAGCGAGTTATCAAGGCTTGTGATGATTATGGCGTACAGCTGATGAAAACCTCAAAGTTGAAATTGTTAATTTGGGGTTCTCATCAGCTGTACAGCATAATCATCAACTTTCTGATAACTTTTCTAGACAGTTTGAGAGGTAACTGCAGGATAATTCAGCATGTTCAAAATACCACGTCAACCTGGCAAGATTACTGAAAAGACTTCACAGACTCACATATTTTGCCACAATTAAAAAAAATGGTATTGTGAAGTGGCCGTATCTGAATATTCATACTTTTACAGTGGTACCTCGGGTTATAGACGCTTCAGTTTACAGATTCCGCTAACCCAGAAACAGTACCTCAGGATAAGAACTTTGCTTCAGGATGAGAACAGAAATTGCTTGGTGGCGGTGTGGTGGCAGCGGGAGGCCCAATTAGTGAAAGTGGTACCTCAGGTTAAGAACAGTTTCAGGTTAAGAATGGACCTCCAGAACGAATTAAGTTCTTAACCCAAGGTACCACTGTATAAAGAATGAACACATGAAAGTAATTTCTAGACAGCAGACTTTGGGGGCATATCAGAAAGCTGCTGACCGCAGTTTACACATAATATGCATGCTTAAATATGCAACAAGCCATAATTCCTATTCACTACCTTGGATCTACAGTTTGAAATAATTGATCATGGATTTTAGTTCCAAATCATGTTTTTAAATATATTCTTAAAATATGAACCCAAGAAATCTTTGTTCACAGGCTACAAACCATATCACAGAGACTTACGGCTGAGAACCTGAAGTTGTGCAAGCCTGCAACTACAAGGACAACCATATAACAATATGTTGGATAGGTGGAAAGAACTTGATATACCTTAATTTATTAGAGCAGACAGTGTCCATGGGAGGGGGCTAGCTGACAAAAACCTTCTTCCTGGCTGTCAGTGATTACTGGAAAACTAATTCAAGAGATCAGAATTTATCAATGAACAGCTGAAGGAGGAAAAATGAATGTTGTATCAAATCAATATGCCTCATTTATTATGACAAGCATAGAACAGTGTGAATTATGTATAAAATACATTTCTAGGAAACATCCATTAATCTATTTATAAGATGCACTTCTCTGTCCCAGGGAGCATGTGTGCATGGATAAATGCGACTATTTTCTCCTCAACACATTTAGATCCACTTACACCTCAGAAAACTCCTGGCATTGCCATGCAACCCAAATCCAGTCTAGAGCTTTGTCCTTTAAAAATCAAGACCTTTAAAAGTTTATGTTAGGCAGGGCTTTTTTTCAGCTGGAACTCACCGGAACTCAGTTCTGGCACCTCTCAGGTGAGTGCCAATGACATTATAAGAGAACAAGGAAGGCGTTCATAGTGAGATCTGGCACCTCTTTTTCTAGAACGATGGCACTGAATTTTTAGGCAATATTGCACATAAAAAGTGTATGTGAGAAGTTTGCACTAAAATGCTGATTAATTTTCAAGAGGACTCTTTTAAAATAAAACACAACCTTTTGTAGAACTATGGAGAACTAAATTTAGGATTTGAAAGCTGAGAAACGAAGAGAAGCCACAGTTTACATATTTACCCAACCATAGTCTGGAGGCAACCTAAGACAAGATGGATGGGTGGTTAAAAAAAAAAAGAAACTCAGTAAAGACTAAGTATGCTCTTTAGGCCCAGAATGCTGACTAACAGAGAAATCCTTGATTTAGGGGTAAATTATCCCTATTTTGGGGGAATGTGGGTGGTGCTGTGGGTTAAACCACAGAGCCCAGGGCTTGCCGATCAGAAGGTCGGCGGTTCGAATCCCCATGACAGGGTGAGCTCCCGTTGCTCGGTCCCTGCTCCTGCCAACCTAGCAGTTTGAAAGCACGTCAAAGTGCAAGTAGATAAATAGGTACTGCTCCGGTGGGAAGGTAAATGGCGTTTCTGTGTGCTGCTCTGGTTCGCCAGAAGCGGCTTAGTCATGCTGGCCACATGACCCGGAAGCTGTACGCCGGCTCCCTCGGCCAATAAAGCGAGATGAACATTGCAAACTCCAGAGTCATTCGTGACTGGACCTAACGGTCAGGGGTCCCTTTACCTTTACCTATATCTGGCTGAGCTGTAATGTGAAACTTATGTTGGCATAGCCCAGCTGGATCCTAAATCATTCAGCCCAGCAGATCTTGGGGTTGGATTGCTCCCTAAATGGTGGTGTGGGCAGAAAACTGGGGGGGGGGATAATGGATGACCCTGGAAAACAGGGTAACACTCCAAACTGCAATGTTTTCTTGCAGGTCCCACGTGGACTTCTGAATACCAGATACTGAGGATAAACAAGAGGAGAAGGCTGTTCCATTCATGCCCTCCTTATCAGCTTTACATAGGCTCCTCAGTTGCTACTGGTGAAAACAGAATACTGGAACAGATGGACCAGCAGGGCTCTTAATCTGTGCTAACGTCTGCAGCTCTAAACTAGCACAGTTATTCTTACGCTTGTTGAAGTTAACCACTTTATGCTGACAGCAGGACTGGATAATATACCAACTTTTGATCGTGAATACTTTAAACATTCTGATTTGTATGGCCTTTTTGCATGGAGCTCAGACACTCAAAGTTATTTGAAGGTAACATCTCACAGTGAAAGATTTAGAGAGACCTGTTCATTTGAAGATGAAAACTTTGGAGAGTCTGTATTTACATATACACTGTGCTCCAAAAGCACTGAAGGAAAATATACTTAATGTGTTTGAGATGTAAATATCTTTCTCACTAAGTGGCTTAGTTATGCCCTCTCCCTCTCTCTCTGTTAATACCAGAAGATCAATTTGGCTTTCATCTTGGAACAGTAATGTCATTAGTGACATGGAAACAAGCTTGCTTTCAGTTAGGAAGTTGGATGAGACTCATCTATATCTGCTGTCAAAGGAAGTGAGAGGAACTTCTAAAGCCAAGAAAATAAATTCACTCTCACCATGGTGCTATTAATCTACCCGGGAGAGATAACCAAGGTCCTGGGAAATACCACTCAAAAACGCACAACAGCAAGCTTGTCTAGTAAATTCTTGACAGCACAGCTATAAATGTATCAGTTCCAATTGGCATGAATTCTGTTGGGTCTTATGGATGTGCAATTCTTGTCCCACATTCGCATCGATGGCAAAACTCCTATCGACTTGAATGAAGCTAGATCACACTCCACTAATGAACTGCAGGTTTGGCCTTATGTAAGCATTTAGTTCCTTCCTCCTAGTACAATTCGAAGGAAGGTTCTAAGCAGTTTGTACCTGCATTGCAGAACAGATTTAAAGGGAGGGAGGGGGGAGAAAGGACCCCTCAATGGTTAAGTCCAGTCAAAGGCGACTATGGGGTTTAGGCACTCATCTTCCTTTCAGGCCAAGGGAGCTGACATTTGTCCACAGATAGCTTTCCAAGTCATGTGCCCAGCATGACTAAACCACTTCTGGCACAACAGGACACAGTGGGGGAAACCAGAGCACATGGAAACACTGTCTACCTTCTTGCCACAGCGGGTGGCACCTTGGTCTAAACCACTAAGCCTCTTGGGCTTGCTGATCAGAAGGTCAACGGTTTGAATTCGCACAATGGGGTGAGCTCCCATTGCTCTGTCCCAGCTCCTGCCAATGTAGCAGTTCGAAAGCATGCCAGTGCAAGTAGACACACACACACACACACACACACACCAGTTAAATGGCATAATCTGTACTTTCTGGGATGACAGGAATATCCATCACTGCATACAAAATTAGCAATATGTATTAATATATTTTGAAGTACAAATGGATTTTTATAGGCCTGGTTCACTCTATACCTAGTGCAGTGTGGAAGCAAGCTTGAAACATGTGTCCTACCACTACATTTGTGTGTCTGAACTCAGGCCTATTTATGCTAACTCACACTTGAGAAAGCTTTGCTTTTCATACATAGGATAAACATATGAAACTGCCTAATACTGAGTCCATCTAGCTTCCCCTTCTTCCTGCAACATCTCTCCTCCAAGGAGCTCAAGATGGTGTACATAGAATTCCCACTTTATTGTCATAACAATTTGATGAGGTAGGTTAGACTGAGAGGGAGTAACTGGCCCAAGGTCACCCAGTGAGCTTCATGGTAGAATGGGGCTATGAACCCTGGTCTCCCAGGTCCAAGACTCTATTCACCCACCCCACACTAGCTGGCAGCAACTCTCATAAGTCTTGGGCAATGGTCTTTCCCAGCTGTTCCACCTGTGATATAATTTGGGTCCTTCTGAGTGCAGAGCATGTGCTCCATCATATAGTCCATCCCCATCCCTGTTTACTAGGTGTAGAGTTACCTGTGAACAGAATCCTAACTTTAGAAAAAAAAGATATGTACCAAGGCATATAATTTTGAAATTGCTATGGAATTAGTCAACACTAGTCTCTCTCTCTCTCTCTCTCTCTCTCTCCGTAAGCAATACAAATTAAACAATATATAATGCACTTGTTGCAGACAGGATTTGATTAAAAAAAAAACAGTGCGGTCTATAGTCCTTGAGTTCCCCACTGGGGGAAAAAAATCTAGGATAAAATATTTTTATTACTATTTTAAAATGTGCTTGCTTTTGTATAGAGCCTCAAGACTAATAGGTTCCTACCAGCATCTACAAGTTGAAATGCATTTTCTAGCTGTTTCTTCACCTCATGTTCAAAGCCACACCTGCACTCGCCATCTCAGAAGCTCCTGACCTCTTTTGGCTCCTTTATTCTCTCTACAGGAGTTGCTTTCTCCTCCAGTTCTTCACTTTTTCACAATCGCAAAGAAAAACAGCCAAGCCAATGAGGACAAGGAAGCAAAACAAAGAGAGCATAACTCTTCTATTTCTCTGGCTTCTCAAGAAAAGGGGTGGTTGATGATAATGATGATGATGAGTTATTCAAAATATCTGGTGTTAACCACTTTGGACCTCTCTTTGGACACTCATGAGAAATGTGGATTACATTTATAAATGTGTGTTATATATAGGGCTTCTTTTTCAGGGGGAACCCACAGGGACTCAGTTCTGGCACCTCTCAGGTGGACACCATTGCCATTCTAAGAGAATGAGAAAGGTGTTCATGGTGATTTCCGGCACCACTTTTTCTGGAAAAAATAGCACTGGTTATATAGAGATATAGAGATAGAGATGATAGTGATAGATAGAGACATAGATGGATAGATGATATGTGACCCCTTATTTTGAAGATCAGTAGAGAGGGATCCTCAGAAAAGCTGCTGATTACACAGTGAACATTTCATGTTCCTTCTATTTGTTATTTGAAACATTTATAGCCTGTCTTTACTCAAAGAGCCCAAGGCTGCTAACAATGTAAGACAAAGCAATCTGAAGCATAAAAAGCACAAACTTTAACAGCAATATTTTTAAATCAATCAAAAATGGTCATGAACAATAAAAGAACAGATTTTTTTTAAAAAACCCAGATTATTTAGTCGGAGAAATTAAAACCAATATGAGACCACAAGCTTAACATGAGTCAACATTGTGATGCCACAGCAAAGCCTGTTCTAGGCTGCATTCACAGAGGTATATTGTCCAAATCAAGGAAAGTACTAGTACCACTCTATTCTGCCTTGGTCAGACCACGCCTGAAATGCTGTGTCCAGTTCTGGGCACCACAGTTTAAGAAGGAAGTTGACAAGCTAGATCGTGGGCAGAAGTGGACAACCAAGATGATAAAGGGTCTTATGAGCTTGTTTTCTTCTGCTCTGGAGGGTTGGACCCAAACCAATGGCTTCAATTACAAGAAAGGAGATTCCAACTAAATATCAGGAAGAATTTTCTGATGGTAGGAGTTGTTCAACAGTGGAATGGTCTCCCTCAGCAGGTGGTGGATTCTCCTCCATTGGAGGTTTTAAAGCAGAGGTTGGGTGGCTATCTATCATGGATACATTAGTTGAGATTCCTGCATTGCAGGGGGTTGGACTAGATGACCCTGGGATTCCTTCCTACTCTACAATTCTATGATTCTCTGAACCATTTTATGGCCCCCAAGACATCTTAAAGAAGAAGATCTTAGTCGTCTTCTATAAGACAATTAAAAGTGGACAAATGAGTCTCCTTCAGGAGACAGTTCAGAACTTGCTTGAAGCCATGGGGATGGGGATTTCCTTTGGTCCCCGCTAGGCATATTTCTGGAGATCTTGGGACATGGTCATATAGGATTTTTTGGTGATCTCAATACTTGGGCATGTTCATATAGGAGAATGTGGTTGTTCAGCTATTGCAGTCGAAAACCAAAATGGGTTCTACAGCTCAGAGCGCTATGTGAACCAATCTGGGGGGAAATTTCATCATTTTAAGTCAATGGGTTGGGTCCATTCTTAGAGCAGAGCCACTGAAATCCATAGGACACCAAGCTGATTTCAATGGATCTATTCTTAGCATCGTGGGAAGTCTAGATCCAATCCACTATATCTGAAAACCCCCCACCCACCCACACAAGATTCTAGGGACCTGATCTCAAGTAGCAATGTAAGTAAATGTGACAATGTGTTCATCTGAGGAACTGTGTTTACACAGCAAAATACTTTGATGCTTTCACTGCAGCAGGTCTCAGTGCAAAACAGATAACCCACAATTTAAACTCAAGGACGCTTCTGTATGTAAGATTAAGAACCAAAGTCACTTCATTTATATGAAACGGTAGTCACTGCCAAGATGTGCATTTCCAAAGTTCTAAAGGCAAATGGGGTGGGATGCCTGCAGTAATATAGTCATACCAGCTTTATAGCCTTTGCTACTATTAATCAAAAGATTTAGACTAAATATCCTGCTGTGAGCCTCTCCTTTTTAAATTGTTCTACTAAATCACAGCTGCAATACATTGCCTTAATTTTTATAGTCAGACCGAGCTGGCAATTGTCATTCATGCCTTCATGGCCTTCAGATGCACTCTATGCAGTACCCTTTGAAGAAAATTATTCCCGGGAACTGCAGATAATGCAAAAAAAGCAGGGTGCACATCTCTCATTATGGATTAGCTACTGCAAAGATTCAGAAATAGTAACAATTTTGTTACAGTCCTAGAGTTTGAGACCCCTTGGAGCTGTTCCTTATTTCCTCCAGGAGCAGATTGCCCTCTCTATCTCTCTCTGTCTTCCTTTAGTGCCTTATACCAAGTGAAAACATTGGTCCATCCAACTCAGTGTTGTCAACAAGGACTGGCAGCAGCTCCCTAGAGTTCCAGCCGGAGGTATCTCAAGCCCGAGCTGGAGACGCTAGGGGTTGAACTAGGGACCTTCTGCATGCAAGGCAGATGTTCCAGCACTGAGCTATGACCCTTCCCCAAAGGTATGTTCACCATGGACTGAGGTAAACCCAGCCAACAACTTTCCATCAGTTCCTTGAGCCTTCCTCAAGAGGCAGCCTCAGTATTCTTCAGGCCTTCCCATGACTCCCTCTGAGACTGATAAATTATGATGAGGATTCTGGAAGCTTGCAGCGTTTCTTGCATTCTTTTCAATCCTTCACCAAAATCATGGGTATTGTGTAGCACTTTTGTTGCACATACTTAACATTTGAGAATGATATTCCACTCATGCCCTGAAATAAAGGCATTCTGGTAAGCTATGAGACACTACTTTCGCTTTTAGCAGATGCTTGTCTGAAGCAATTTTTTTCTGCGTGGCTCACCAAAGCATCATGGAACACTGCAGTGTTATGTTTTTATTTGTGCCATCTTGCTTCACACGCCAGAACTCTCTTCAGGCACTCTGCTTTGCCTTGGGAATCATGATTCATCTGAATTCAATGTGCACCACATTCATCTGAATCAAATTTTCATGATACAGTCGTACCTCGGAAGTCGAACAGAATCCACTCCGGAAGTCCGTTTGACTTCTGAAATGTTTGACTTCCAAAGCACGGCTTCTGATTGGCTGCAAGATGCTCCTACAGCCAACTGGAAGCCGTGGAAGCCCTGTCAGATGTACAACTTCCAAAAGACCATTCGAAAACCGGAACACTCACTTCCCGTTTTTGATCATTCGGGAGCCGGAACATTTGACTCCCGAGGCGTTCAGGAGCTGAGGTATGACTGTATACCTAATCATAATTGTTGATATGATGCTTTTGTTGTCGTTCAGTCGTGTCCGACTCTTCGTGACCCCATGGACCAGAGCACGCCAGGCACGCCTATCCTTCACTGCCTCTCGCAGTTTGGCCAAACTCATGTTAGTAGCTTCGAGAACACTGTCCAACCATCTCATCCTCTGTCGTCCCCTTCTCCTTGTGCCCTCCATCTTTCCCAACATCAGGGTCTTTTCTAGGGAGTCTTCTCTTCTCATGAGGTGGCCAAAGTACTGGAGCCTCAACTTCAGGATCTGTCCTTCCAGTGAGCACTCAGGGCTGATTTCTTTAAGAATGGATAGGTTTGATCTTCTTGCAGTCCATGGGACTCTCAAGAGTCTCCTCCAGCACCATAATTCAAAAGCATCAATTCTTCGGCAATCAGCCTTCTTTATGGTCCAGCTCTCACTTCCGTACATTACTACTGTTATCAAAGATATCTTAATTTTAAGGTTTTCATTCAGAGTTTCAATTTATATCTGGGTCAGCTCTTTGATGAATAAGACTGGATACATTTTCATTTTTATTTTAACATAAAGGAAAACTTGCAACTATTGTTCAGCATTACATCTGGCAGCAGATATTGGAATCTCTGCACCCTCACTTAAAAGCAACGGAACATCACCACTGAAGTAATGTTCTTTCTCCTTTTTGCTGTCCCTCAGGACAATCCATAAAAGAAACAACAACATGAAAACAATACCTACAGACAGATTTCCCTGAAGTTATATGTCCTATATTGTAAACTGATCTCAAAGAACACTAGTATAACATTTTTTTTATTAAACAATATAGTGTGCTCAGAAATCGGCATGTGCACACAATGTGGATAAAGAGCAGAATGGGGGTATGCAAACTTGACCCGAATGTCCCCAGACATGTGAGCTGCTCTACAAATCTTTGTCCAAAGAGTTTGAAAGTGTGAAGAAGAGGGATTTAAAGTCTATTCAGTTGAAGATGCTTAAAAACTCTCCCTTGAGCAGGAATGCTGTCAAATCAGGCTTAAAATGAATTGCATTTGCCATTTCACTTCCCATTCACCCAGTCTGGAGACATCCCTTTGGAGCCCCCCCCCTTTTTGTTTTAACCACCCTGGGCAATTGGGTATAATCAGCAAACAGCTACTTCACTGCTCACCTCCGAATCCAAATAGCAATTAACAAGTTAAAAAGCACATCAAAACTGTAGAGTTGGAAAATGTTCCTAAGAAGGACAACCCAAATGATCAAGAACAACTCCCCTATGAAGAAATAGTAACAACATCTGGGGCTTTTTAGATTGGAAGAAAGGCAAGTAAACATATTATAAACATAATAGAAGTTTGTAGAATTATGTGTAGTCCCATCCAGACCATGTGAAAGTTCAATTAATTTGTCTTTGTCACTACTATTTGCCCCAGTTCCTCCAATCCCCTTCCTGTGAAATGTAGTTCAGGAACACAGATCTGCCCTACATCTTCCATAGTAAAGGCAGATGCACAAAATTCATCCAGTTTCTTTGCAGGCCCATTATACCCATTTTCCACTGGAAACTCATGAATGGTGAAATTGTGGAGCCTATTTCTCCAAATATTCTACTGGGATGGACTGCATTTCTCTAACAGTTCTCAAAAAAAGAAACTTAAAAAAAAAGTTTATGAAATTTTGATCCAGCCCATAGTTATTTATTTAATGGTGTTTTTATCCCACATGAAAAAAGAATGAAACTCAAACATGTTTCCTAAGGCAGGTTTACAAAAATATCACACAACAATAAAAGTACACACACCATAAAAGCAAACACACTAAAATATTAATAAAACACCTCCCTCATAAATACCTCCAGTCCCCAGGGGTTGCTCAAGACCCCATAAAAACCCCTTAGACAATTTTCAGGGCGGGATTATGATCCCCTCATGTAGCATTTTAAAGTGGGATAAAGTATAACTGCTTCTGCTCTTCCGTTTTCCTCCTCCTTGTAATGAGAACAGATAAAGCCAATGGCTTCTTGTCCTTCTTCTTTTTAAAAGGGGGATTCTTTCATATAACTGATGTTGGGAAACCGTCATAAAAGTCTTTGCTGTGCAGAAGTTTACATCACCAGAACTAAAAGAATATGTTAAACCCCTCGGAGCCCATCCTATGGTTCAGTAACGCAGCATCTTCAATAAGAATTCCAAAGCAATTGAAAGCAGAGGAGGTGGAGGGGGGAGCATTTGATAATGTCAGGCTTTCTGAAGCAGAAATTAGGTATTAAATGGAATGTAACTCGCGATTCCTCAGCGTAGCGTCTTACCACTCTCATTATCACTTCTTCCACAACCTCACCTAATTCATTCAACATACATTGTGACTGCAAACCTACAAAGCTATAGGGGAACATGCTTCTGCAGGCATGCTCCCATGCTTCTGCAGGCAATGGCAGTTAATAGCTGCCAGGAAAAAAAGAAAACAAAAAACAATAGAAAAAGCCTTTGATAATTTATTCATTTTAACTCATTACTAACTCACCTTCATCTAAGGATCACAGGTTCGTGCCCATGAGGGTCAACCTGTTTTAATTTCCACAACACAAACAACATGAAGTATCACTGTGGTGATAATATGCACCATAAACAACAAAACCACCACACAATGGCTGAAAATGTAATGAAAGATTTACTGGAACACTCTTCTAAAACGCCAATGTTCCTTCAACTAAGCCACATGATAAACAGAGCCATGTATAGGTCATATAACTGAATACATAATATAAGATAAAATGTTCACGCAACTGAACCATTCAGCAGTAGGTTGGGTATAGCAACAAAATCTTAATGCCACCAAAAAGTTCACAAATAGTTGATGGTGAAATGATGGTAGAATTCTTCAGAGGTTAGGAGTAAAAATCTCCTGGATGTAATAGTAGATGAAGAGTGTACATATGAGTCTTGCAAAATCACCATCCAGACGAAATCAACAAAAGTGGCAAGGGAAGAAAGAAGTCCTGTCCTCTGGTTTACTCACAGGTTTCACTGTATAGCTTCATCAGTTCAGGTTAAACATTGTGATCAGCACAACATGCAAAATACTCCACAGGCACAGCTTAGTCCTTAATTTCATCAACAGCCTTGGGAAACAGGTTATGCTGAGAGATGGTGAGTTGCCATAGCTGATGGGGAGAGGAATTGAACCTGGGAGACTTTGAAATCAATGGTGCATTGTTTTTTCTAGGCATACTTGGACCCCAGTTTCTAGAAATGAAGCACTGCGCACATAGTGCTTTATACGTTAGAATAAATAAAGAATGTTCCCGGCCGCAAGAGGATTGCAATATATTTGTTGAACAAAAAATTAAACCAAATGTAATTTTAGGCAAAGGGAAGACTCTGGAAGAAGGGGATAGAAAGGGGAAAGGAAGAAAGTGAGATGGTGAAAATGGGAGTTAATATGTGCAGATGCAGTTACACATATTTAGACCTTCTGCTATTTATCACTGACAATTAAATGCAAATATTCATTGGAAATGGTTCCAGGCCAAATCTGATTGTTCTGCCAGCATATTTTCCTATTCATACACAAACATTGTGATTCTCTTTGCTCCTTTGTATAACAGTTGATATTTTTGCAGGGACAAAGGATATGTGCAAATTAAGAACATGTGCTGCTAATTACTGGAATTTATTCAAATTCATTATTATTTTGAGTGGCAATTTGTTTTTAATATGCACTATATTTGTTTAAAAATACCTTACTGCCTAGATGTTGCTTCAGCATGAAGTGTCCCCAAACAATGATGATTACATTGTCCTGGAAATCAACCTAATTCATTGCTAATTATCATCTTCTGTTTTTAATGGATATTTATTGTTCCTGATATGCCTGTACTGGAGAGATACCCATTCCATCAGGAACGCTGAAAGAAAAGCAATCAAAGAATGCTGAGACATGCATATAATTAGACTAAGTGTTCAAATAGTTCTACTGAAGGAGGTGATTTGCAAATAGTCCCGAAAAAAGGACAAAAAAGGAGGATGAGAAATAGGTTCTATGTTGGTTGCTTTAAATCAATAAATGAATACATGCAACATTTGAATTTGAGAACCCTGTGGGATGGGAAGATGACATGATTAAATCTCATACAAAGCCAGGAAGGAGGATATCCCTGCACAAACTAAAAAGGCAAAAGAGGAAAAGCAGTTGGGTCAACGAAGGATCAAAATGCATGTTGTGATCAAAGCCATAAAGCATTACTTCCCCAGCAGGGAAGACTCAATTATGGAATGCAACTTCAAAAAATATTCTGATGAAGCATTAATAAAATCCACAAAACATTGCCAAATTCACCCATATTTCCACAAGTAAAGTGGACACTTCACACCATTTCAGTACTATTCATTCTGGGATTGGTTAAAATTTTCTGAAACGTGGCTCGTGATTTATTTATTTATTTATTTATTTCCTAAATTTGATTGCAGGGGAAATGACGATGACTGAATGCCATTTGCGACATAAATAAAACATTAAAGTCACCACACACAAAAATTATGACTGCAGTTTTTAAGACATGCAGAAGGTTAAAACTCCAATAAAATAGACTAAAACAAATTGAAACTCATACAAACCTTCTAAATGTGTTGGTTGGTTTGTCTAAATAGGAATGTCTTCAGCAGGCACCGAAATGAATGGAAATCTTTTGATATGGGCTAACTTACCAGTTACTCATCAACTACACAAGTCTGTATACTAAACTCTTGTTCTGTAATCCCGTTTTTTGTAGAGTCATTTAAGTCTTATTTATTTGTATCTAGATGATTTACATAGACAATTAAAAACAGTGTGTGTGTCTGTGTGTGTGTGTGTGTGTGTTTGTGTGTGTGTGTGTGTTTATGTGTGTGATGGCTTGCAGAAGAGGTACACCTTAACTTGGTGCTGGAAAGATATCAATGTTGACAAATGTCTCGCCTCACTGGAGATAAAATTTCATAGATGGGATGTGTGTGTCGTGACTGAAAAGATCCTCTTCCTTGTTACTGACCTCTGAATCTCTCACAGAGGAGGCAGGTTGAGAAGCGTATCATTTAATGTATACGGGTTCAGGTTATGCTCAAGTCAGGGGGAAGTTAGTTATATGTCGTGTGAGAAATAACTTTATTTTCCTGGAGCTTTCCACAAATCAACTTTCTTGAGCAACAACAAGTATTATGAGATTAGAAAAATGTGCACGGTACAATTTTGTCCAGCTCTAGCATTACATGCTATAATCTCTATATGCACTGCAGATTGTGAGCAGCCTGTTCTTGCTCTTCCACTGCCCTACTCTCTCCCATGCCTGAAAATGGCTTGCACAACTTATGAGCACTCTATCCCCAAAGTTGAATATACACCTATGCCCTGGGGAAAAAAAAAAACCAAGGAAGACTCCTGCCCCCCGTTTGGCTACCATACATGACTGGTGGCTGCATTCAACTTGATGGATAATATATCCACAACCTTCATAAATCCGAAAGAAAGAAAGAAAGAAAGAAAGAAAGAAAGAAAGAAAGGAAGGAAGGAAGGAAGGAAGGAAAAACAATAGCCTATATTTTCTGTTGTTGTTTTCCTCTAAGATTGTCTGCTCTCTTCTCACAAATACTATGACATATTCTGTCAGTGCAAACTCTAGAGGTTTCCTGTATAAAACCTGAAAAACAAATATTCCAGGCATCAAAGGCATGTCCATTAAGGCCACATGAAGGCCTTGAGATGCCACAAGTAGGGCTTTTTTCAGCTGGAACTTGCCAGAACTCAGTTCTGCCACCTCTCTGGTGGACACCATTGCCATCATAAGATAACAAGGGAGGCATTCATAGCAAATTCTGGCACCTCTTTTTATAGAAAAATAAAGCACTGGCCATAAGCACTAAGAAATGATGATGCCCCTCATATGTAATTCAAAATAATTAAGAGAGGATAGAAAAGTGTGGGAAATAATGTGTTATGGAAGGAAGTCAAACCAAGTCCTGATTTTTCCCAAAGTGACTACTTTAATGTTTTCTTTTTGGAAATGTCAAATTATTATTATTATTATTATTATTATTATTATTATTATTATTATTATTATTTAAAAAATCATACTACAAGCGGTGGGGTGGGGATTGCTGCCACTTTGTTGCCTACTGCATAATCCCGCACTGGTGCCCTTTGTTGTATTTACGTCCACGGAATGGGTGCTGGCACTGTATGCAGACTGGGTTATACAAACAGTATCAACAGGCCAAAAGTTTTCATTCCTCAGTGAAAACTTGGGCTCTCTGCAAGAGTTCATGCTTACATGCTGAGTCCTGAAGCTTCAAGGAAAGTAGCAGATCTCAGTAGGCATAAAGTTTTTTTTCTAAAGTTCAAAGTGAGCCCACATGCTTTCCACCCCCACCTTTTCTACTTATACTCTGACATTTGAGATTTCAGTCATCCCAGAAAGAATTATAGTTCTGCACACAAACAAAGAGAATTGAGATTCCACCCATTCCCGCACCCCACTCCCAACTGTGTCTTGCTCTTCACAGCCTACAATGCCTTGGACTAGAACACACAGCCTACTGCAACAAGAATGATCAGCAGGGGGAAACAGATCTCCATTTGCCCTACTACCAATGCAAAATCAGGTGAACACCTTCCCAATGCAGCATCAAAGGGTTAAGTATAACGGGTAGTTATAGTAGCTGGCATGACACTTCCAGTAACCTTCAATTCATAGGTTGATCTGACCCAGACCAACTTAATTTTCATAATGAGACATTAGTTTGTGGACTCCAAGACTAAGCCAGACTTATAGGTAGTTCTTGTGCTTAATTATGTTTTCTAAGAAGTTCTCATATACTAGAATATAGATCAATCTTTCCCCCCAAAGCACCATTAGGGTTGCCATAAGTGCTCTTTTTCCAGCACATGTCCTCTTTTTCATGGGTAGAGTCATCATAGCGATCCATAGTTAAAAGTAGAAGCTAGCAAATGTGTCCTCTTTTTAGTCAGGACTCACTCACTCTGAACCTGGTCAGGTAGCCATGAAAGATGTTGGCAGGCCACTATCTAAGTACTTCTTTGATGTTGTACTAAAGCTGAAGTCCCCTTACCAGAGGTCAGAAAACTTTTTCAGCAGGGGGCCAGGCTCACTGTCCCCCAGACCTTGTGGGGGGCCGGACTATATTTTTTTGGGGGGGGGATGAACAAATTCCTATGCCCCACAAATAACCCAGAGATGCATTTTAAAAAAGGACACATTCTACTCATGTAAAAACACCAGGCAGGCCCCACAAATAACCCAGAGATTCATTTTAAATAAAAGGACACATTCTACTCATGTAAAAACACGCTGATACCCGGACCGCCTGTGGGCCGGATTTAGAAGGCGATTGGGCCGGATCTGTCCCCCGGACCTTAGTTTGCCTACACATGCCTTATAACAATTTTCTGCATTTTCCTGAGTCTCTGAAAAATCTTACAGCAGTATTCAGACAGCAGAGGCACCAGCTTCTCCAGCAGACTGGGGGCCCCCAACAGGATGTCATGTGACATCCTGACGACATTGTGTGACATCCTGACATTGCACGTGTGACGTCCTCTGAATATTGAGGGGGAGTCATCCCCCTCAAAAAATATGTTTGGTTGGCTGAAACTGCCTTGGACCCTAGGAGTCAGCACCTTTGGCAGACAGTACTACTGTTCAATCATTATTATTTTTCCAGCTCTACAAAAAGCCATTCGTGTAACTTGTTGTTTTGCTTTTTTCTGCGATACTACACCAAACACTAAACAGAACTCCTCCATCCTTCCCTATGAATTAGAATCACCATTATAAATACTTCTGGTTCAATTAGCACAAGACAAAACGGACAAACTGAGCAATTTAGCTTTGTATTTATTTGGCTCTTCCCTGATCACAGAGTCACTGTACAAATGCGCAATTACTAGCCACCAGTCTTCCATAAAGTGATCAAATTCCTGTCTCCCTTTTTGAGTCCTAATTTGCTGCATTAATTTGCCCATAATTAATAAATCCCACTTTAAAAAAAAGTCCAAGCAAAGTGGATCTTAATAAATATCCAGTGCATGTTGAAAACACCTCTTTTTAGAAGCTCTCTGCTATCCTGATTCTTAACAGCGATCAGTACTTCAACCTGGTGACCTGTTTGGACTACAACTCCCATCAGCCCTAGCCATCGCCATAGAGACCCATTGGGAGTCGTAATCCAAAACCTTGTGGAGGGCACAAGGTTCGGGATGGCTGGCATGAACTTTTTTTAAAAAAACCCAATTTTCATCCAGGATTATGGTTGATTTTAGACCCGGAGCATAATCATAATTTGCTACCATTGGATGGGCTACAGTAACCATCACTTGAGACACTTTAATTTTTTAAATGTTAAAATATTTGAAAAATACTCAATCTCACATAGAAGGGATGATGTTTGCCGTTAACAGTTATTAAGCCACTAAATCCATTTGAGTGCTTGTTTCAAGAGGCTAGCTCACCAAACAAAGGACTGGTCTCACAGATATATCAGACATTGCTGTAGGACCATCAATACATTAAAATATATGACCGAATAGGCGGAGCGGGGCGGGAGGATGTTAGGAATAGAATTCGCGCCAGAAGATGGGAAAGTAAGTACGGTATTGTAAGATTTGATAACCTGTCAACTGCCACTTAGAGGTTCTCCACATGGGACACTGGTGCACAGATCTGACAATCCCAGGCAAAATATATTTGCATCAGACACTCATTTGGCCCCTGCTCTGTCAAATTCTAGACTGAAATTACCTTCTTAGCAGAGGAAGGATGAATGCTTTGGACTGCTCATACCACTGCTTCCTTTCTTTATCCTTGCTTTTTTGTGGTTGATTTACCATACTTTTCTGCTTATAATATGCCCCCATGTCATATTCCCTGATTGGAAATTTCTTTTTAAATCATGACCAGATGGTATCTGAGCCCATGATAGATTAGAAGAATAGATTCTGCAGATGAATTTAATCAATTTTTACTGTTTGGACTTTGTATCTTTGCTTTATTTCTCTTTTACATAACCACAGTATTATTGAATGACAGGTGATTTATACATTGAAATAAAATAAATAAAATAAAATAAAATAATGCCAGTGCCAACTCCAGATTTTAGAGGTGCTGATCAAGGTGGACACCCTTTCCTTGCTGCTATGTGCATGGTTTGTTTGCAAGGAAATTATCCACCAGTGTGGCAACACCTACCCTCTGGAACCCCCTTTCCACTGAAATTAGGCAGGCACCTTCATTTTCAGTGCCTGCTATCCAAATAAAAATAAAAATTGTTTAGGCAGCATTTTATTTCCATGCAATTTAAACATGTAATTTGATCGTGTAGGTTTTTTAAAAAAAATATAACTGATTTTTATTCATATTTTGATTAATCTCATGTCACTTTGTTTTTAAGTTTTGAATTTATTGATACAAATATTCTATATATCATCTGATGTAAACCACACAGAGGGTTCCCACCCCCAATTAAATAGTATGCCCCCGGCTGTGCCAACTGAACAGCCAGAGGCGTGACTTGGCCAGGAGTCCCCATTCACCCTCCAGCCAGGTCACTGGGAGGTCCTGGATGCTGGGCCGTAACACCGCCCACTGGGGAATGTGAGCGGATTCGTCAAATCAATCACTTTCCCTCTCCTTCCATGCACAATCTATGCCGGCACTCAGAGGGAGAGGACCATTGTAAGGCACCCAGCCTCCAGCTCGACAACACAGGGAGCGTAGTTAAGTAGAAAGGATGATTTTTTGACCAAGTACACAGATTTCTGCCCCTCATGTTTCTTCTCCTGCCTCCTATCACACACCCTCCCCCAGCAGTGATTCCATGGGCTCATTGGATCCTCTCCAACTTCTTCCTGAGAAGACAGGCTGTCAATCTTCTTTTCCTCACCTTTCCCCTTTCCTGAGAGACCTGGCGACCCGCATTCCTAAGGGCGGGGAAGTTGGTGCTCAGCTAGGCTGTATCTCTTCCTGCCTACTTCCTCCACTGAAAGCTGGCTGGGCTGGCTCAGTCATGACACCAATACTGATTTCTCCTCCTTGTTCCTCTCTCTTGGTTGGAGAGGGCAGATGAATAAGCAGTGGCAGCAAAGGAGTAGGACCAGCAGGGCCAGGAGGCTGGAGGAGGGACAGCAGCTGCCCCTACCCTGCCCTGCTGAGGGAACATGGACCTTGACGGGTACGCAGTTACAACAGCTTCTGATGCTGGCCCTGCATGCTGTGACTATGAAGGAGCAATCCTTTTGAGTGGTGGCAGTTCATTTCCAAGCATTATGTTATGTTCACCTAATGCATATGTGTGCTGTCAAACGGTTGGGGGAATGGGGAGACTGCTACATGATGAATGTTGCTTGAGCATCACCTGTGGATCACCAAGCAATAAGGTATTACATGATGTACATTTGTAGAAACAGGAGCCGCAATCCCATCTCCAACCCACTAATGCGCCTGTGCTCTTTATGTGCATAAACGAAAGCCTATTGTCCTTTATTCCCCCAGAAAAGTTGTTCGCCGCCGTGTTTTCAGCCAAGCTCTTTAAAATCTCCAATTCTTAACACAGTGCTACAGTGTACTTTAAACAGCATGCAAGCAGTATTTTCCAATTCTCCAGTTTTATGAAAATCGATACAATTATACTTATACACAAAATAAAATCTCCCTGAATCAATATCACAAGTGCGGAATTGAAAACCTCTGCTTTGTATTATTTCCTCGCTCTCTCGTTCTGTTCAGCTTCGGCTGGGTTCAATCTGATTTAGTACATCAGGAGCCTCATCGCTCTCAGGCTGAAAAGGGAAAACGTCATGTATTACGAAACCCCAAACTCCCTGCTTACTTCTGTGAGCTTGACATGAGCAGTTCATAATGTGAAGACCCTTAATTCTCCTAACGTCGTCATCTGATACACAAGTAGATACTGGGCTTATTTGATCACAACCACAATTTATGGCACTCCGAACATTTCTACTGTATATAAGCTTGCTTCCTTACTTACAGAAAATACTTCTGCGCAGTGCCAAATGACAGGATATCCTGCCAGGAGCGCTGTCCTGATTCCCTCTGAGTACTCCGATTCAGTGCAGGAGTGGGAGGAAATGGACGGTGAAGGTGACAAATGGGAGGGGAGGTGAGACAATGTGTGAGACAATGAAGGGAGGTGAGGAAACAGTTGATGGAACATGCTGCGACGAACCTCCACTTCAGACTCTCCCCTCGTTACTAAGTGAATTTTTAATCAGGTGTTCTGGGTCAAATTACAATGCACCCCACCTGTCCCTCTGAGGTCCGTCTGTTATTTCACTTCCCTTTTATTAATAATCTGGGAATTTCTTAGTAACGGGAGTTTTCCTGTCCAGCGGCCGTGGCCGGTTATATCCTCTGCTCTGGGCTTCAGGGGTTAAACTCTTCTTTGCCTACAGTTCGGGGTCTCTCTTTCATTAGATCCCCTCACTATATCAGTTAGCTAAGCCCTCTTAGCAACTCTGTGGCAATACCAGGGTTTCCGCCCGCTAGCCCCTCCTGAGGGAACTCCAAGACACAAACTATCACCCTTCAGTTTAGTTTTGTCCTTTCCCTGAGTTCACCTCCTCAAGAGCCTATATAACTCGCTGGACCAAATGAACGACGATATTTTCTTAGCTCAACAATAAGAGGTCTTTATTTCTTACAGAACATAGCAGTTTCAGTGATGGTTCATAAGCTTAGTTTCATAACAGTGTAAACTCTTTCTTTCAGCAACATATACACATCTTCAACGATCCTAACCTAACCTAACCTAAACCTAACCTGGCCCCACACCCTCCTTCTTCCAGTCACCACTCTCCTCACACTAACGGCTGCTCCCTCCTTTTAAAGAGCGGAATGTCCCGCCTCCCAAGGGGTATCTGCCACTCAAACTGGGGTGCCCATTAACTCCTAAAACACCGTGGGTTTCTGAACATCCCCTAACTTAGATCTGATTCATTACACATGCATAGCTCCCTCTGAACAAGCATAGCTCCCCTGTTGAAGCTGAGCTCCCAGCAGTGGCATGGGAAGGGAGGGGTGGAGGGAGTGGAGCGCCCCAGGTTCCATTTCTGAAGGGGTGACAAGAGGGCACCCCGTGGGGGTGCCATCGCGCCCCTGCCCGCAGCTGCGAGCGAAGGATCCTCCACAGGGCAGCGCCTATTGGTTTCTCTCTCTCTCTCTCTCTCTCTCTCTTCTCTCTCTTGCACACTACAAGCCTAGGTCACATTTCTCTCCCCCTCCTACCTGTTGTGATCGGGCTGAGAGACTTTCCTTCTTGCACAAGTGCGGTTGTTCCCAGGAAAACAACACAGACACAAGCCTGGGATCTACTTTATTGAGGAGGTATATACATCTGGGGCTCATAATTCAGCGGTGACTCCTGCTGCATTGCAATAGTAAAATACGACATCACATGTGTGGGATGCTGGTATGGCCTGTATTTCACACAGAGTGGAAACATACTCTTGAGTCTTGTGAGGCGCGTTCGCAGTGCATGTCAATTCACAACATTCCCCCGATATTAGACATTGAGAGCGGCGAAAAGTGGCTTTAAGAGAAGTAAACAAACAGTTATCATATACACAGTGAATCTGTTGTCTTTGTTCCACCTGGAACTCTCTGAGACTGGTTCACCAGGGCCTTTGAGGGGACCAGAGCATTTGCTCTGTGTGTGTTGAGGAACGTGTTGATGAACCTGTTGCTGTGGCTTTTTCACATCTGAGTGAGCCTGAGTGTCCTTCTTGAGTGCAAACTCCCTTTGCAAGGCTGCGTTTGGGCGCCTGACCTTTGTTACTGCTGCACAAGATCTTCTTTGGTGAGCTTTTTGGAGCTCATCCTCTCCCTGCCTCCCCCCTCCCCACTCTGGATACTTGGGAGTCATGTATTGACATCAATGAGCTTTGGGAATCTGGTTGGCTTTACGTAGGTTCCCTCCTGTAAGAATACTGTGTTTGAAGAATAGAATTCTGTATTGACCTTTCTCATAGCCCATAAAGTGCCTTGTTACCTTCAAGATTCCACCCACATTTGGAACCAAAAACCTTAAGTGCTTAACAGGGCTTTCTGTTAAGGGGGTGGACATTTGGCTTCCACACGAGACTCCCAAGCCTACCCCAAGCTGTCGATGCGTGTGTGGGGGGGGTTGACACAAAAATTTCCACACCAGGTACCACCTGACCTTGCTATGCCTCTGGGTTCCAGAGGCTTCCTCTCTTTTGTCTGTGGAGGAGACAGGACTGCCAAAGTCTCCAGAGGCAGATGAGGAGGACTTCAGGGCATCTTCTGAAGTGCCATGATGGGAGGATTCAGAGATGTGGGCAGGTCCTGATCGTCCCCAGGGAAGAGGCAGCATGTCAAGAGAAAATAGGAAATGGTCTAGACCTGGTTTCATGCTAGAAACTCCTGCAGAAGCAGAGATTCTTGTGATAAGATGAGCATCTACTTAAAAGCTTGATGGGTACGTGGGGAAAGGTGTTGGAGCAACTTTGCCGTTTACATGCAACCTTGGAATTCATGTTAACGATCTCAGACTTAGGAACACTGCCCTTTCCTCCTTGACCAAACTTGTTCCTGCTAACATTTCGCCCTGTAAGAGCTCCGATACTGCACCTGCCTTTTCTGGGCATCTGAGCCTGTACTGATAAAGCATCATTTTATTTCTTCTAAGTGTACCTGTGGCAAGGCTTGGGGTAGAAGCCTAGTTAAGTACTCAAGGCTCCTGTTGCAGAGAGGTTGCAAGTAGCCCAGGGTTCAAGTACTGGGCCCTTCTGTGCATGTTCTGCAGTTAGCATGCAATCCAACATGTCAGCCTGGTTATCTCTTGGGCGTGGCTGTTTGCACATGCATATGCATGATTGGGCATGCATGTACTATCTAGGTTTCCCCAATAGTTCTGCCTATCATAGTTCTCAAATGGTACTCATTTGCACATCCTCTCTCTCTGTCTTTTACAAGCAGAGACTTGCCATGTTCTAAGAGCAAGCAATGTTCAGTGTATGGGTGGGATCCAATTAGTCCTCTTAGCACTGTTGATCTAGGAGACGCCTCCACTAATGGGGGACAAGTGGAGGAAATGTTTGCTGAGTCCCCTCCCTCCTGCTGTCCGCAGTGCCATACTCCCCCCCCCCAAAAAAAAACTGTTTTGAAAGGTTAGGGGATCCTCCAGAATAGGCCCTTAGGGAGCATTGGGGGTTGCAGCAGGGAGGAGAAAATGGCAAAACCTACTTTCCGCTTCTCCTTGATTACTGAATGCTTCCTGTTGGATCAGAAGCCTGTGTGCTTATGCAGGAGCACCTATATTTTTATTCTACTGGTTTACAACCTGACAACATGTCATACAAACTTTTGCTTTCCCCAGCTTGATCAGATGCATAGGAAACAGGAAACAGCATCAAATCACTTTAGTTTTACCCTCCAGCTCTGGGACTTAGGGATCAGTCTCAATTCCCCTAAGATTGCGCTCTCTCTCTCTCCCCCCCCCCCCCACTCCTCCTCATTCTGTTTCCTTCTCATTCTCTGTGGTGTGTTTGATCAAAGAGGCCTTCTGCTTTCTAACTCTTAATTCCTTGGTAACTCTGAGTCATTCACCTGAGGCTGAATGCTGTAAATTGCTAATTGCCTACCTGCCTCTTTCTGACAATATGTGATTTTATTTTAATTTTAATTTAAATTTTTTAAAGATAAACTCAAATCTTTGCTGCATCTTTGCTATCAGGAAGTGGCTGTATTCTCTAGCATCTTTCCCCTTAATAGTGTCTCACCGTATCAGGGATGCTAAAAATGTGATAAAAATGTCATTGCTTAAATTGCTACTTCTGGATGAAATATATTTTCTTTGCAATGTGAGCTACTGGGCGAAAGTCAAGGTGTTAGCACTAGCATAAAAAGGTAAAGATACCCCTGACTGTTACGTCCAGTCACGAACGACTCTGGGGTTGCGGTGCTCATCTCGCTTTACAGACCGAGGGAGCTGGAGTTTGTCCTCAGACAGCTTCCACGTCGTGTGGCCAGCATGAATAAGCCACTTCTGGCGAACCAGAGCAATGCACGGAAACGTCGTTTACCTTCCCAACGGAGCGGTACCTATTTATCTACTTGCACTTTGACGTGCTTTCAAACCGCTAGATGGGCAGGAGTAGGGACCAAACAATGGGAGCTCACCCTGTTGCGGAGATTCAAACTGCCAACCTTCTGATCAGCAAGCCCTAGACTCTGTGGTTTAGACCACAGTGCCACCTGTGTCCCTAGCATACAAAGCCCTAAATATTCTGGAACTTAAGTACCTAAAAGAGCAGCTCCAACAACACCAACCATCTCAGGCCCAGTTGGTGTTCTCTCATGGCACAACCTTCTTGGTCAATAGTTCTCCATTTGCGGAATGTTCTCCCAAGTCAAGTGTGTCTGTTTCCCTCATTATCAACATTTAAAAACACACCGGATTACACAGGCATTTGGGTGGCTGAAAGGGACTCTTCCTAACAACCTTGGGAAGCCATATCCAATGATGGGAAGAGCCATTTCCTGAATGGTTGTAAATAAGAAGGCAGGGAAGCTGATGCACACTGAGCTTGGTGGGGCAGTATTCTGTTTACCCAAATGGACCAGTTGGAGGCAAAAGAAAAAGAAAGAAAACACCCCGGGAAAACTGGGAGAGAGGGGATATAGAATTGAGAATCGGGGCAGTCCCACACCCCCATTTGTCCCCTCTGGTACTTTTTCAGTTATATTGCACCTCTTCCCCCCACCTTAAATATGGTGTTTTATCAATATTCCCCAAGGAATCCCCAAAACATTATTTGGCATTGTAATGTAAATAGAGAAGAACGCATTTAAGTCATGCTCCTACCTTGGCTGTTTTGTTCCCTTCATTATCTCTTTATGGCTATTTTTAGTAGCACAATGGAAACATTAAGAAAGAATTAGATTACCTGGAGGGGGAACTGCTTTGTGTTTGCATTTGCGATGACTCAGAACATGGAGAATTCATACTTTGCAGGCAGAAACACCCCCCCCCCTATATTTTCATTATGAGAATCTAGATTTGATCTTTAAAAACAGGGAAAAAGCAACCTTTTCTAAATCAGCTCCCTCTCCATGAGCCTGGATGGTATCTTTGAAACATTTTTAATGAGGCACTTTGGATTTCTTTGTCAGGACAGCTACTTGCATTTCTTGGAAAGTGAAGCACCATTTTGTCATGCAAAAACCAAACGCAGATGAGGTGCTGTATATACAGAACACTTGGGCTTGGAAGAGCTTGGTGCAACTCTGCTGGCTTCTGTGGACTGACAGCAATGTACTGGAATATTGTTTCCTTCTCAGCTTTTCAGCCTTCCTTTAGTAGGGTTGCCATATTTCAAAAAGTAAAAACCAGGACACCCCCCCAAAAAAAAATGTTTCGATTTTTTGATTGGCTTGCCTAAGATCCAGGACAAAGCACCACCATTCAATTCTGCCTTTGACATTCCGGTAATGTCCAGGAAAATCAGGACATATGGCAGCCCAACCTTTAGCTTCCACCTTGATTTATACCTCTCAGCTGCAGGTAGGAGATGCATTTCAGTTTTTAGACCTTGCACCTTTAAAACAATTCACAGGGAAGCTGCACAGAGAAAATGTGCAAGCTCAGGATGCAGATAACTTGCCATTTAGCACCTGAGGACATATCTGGGAACAGGGACAGTGTTTCGGGGAATGGTACACTTCCCCTGAATATTGCAAAGCCTGTGCTGGTTACTGTCAGCTGTATAAGGACCAAGGTAAGAAAGGTGGGGATCAGAAGAAGAACATGCTTCACTGGGGGCTTCAGGTAGTAAAACAGGGGGACCTCAAGGCTGAGTGGTGAACTGGACAAGAGAACCATCAGCTGTGCATTGAAGGGAGTCTGCCTGCTCAATACTCACCCCTGCACACTTGCATGCAGATAAAGAGGGATTCAAGGCATCTCAACATAAGAATTTATTGAGCAGGACCCATTTCTATGAGAGTATAGCATGGCATAGGACTTGATGCTGCATAGTTCCCTCCCTTTAGAGTAATACGAGTCACAGAATTGTGGAGTTGGAAGGGCCCCCCAAGGGTGTCATGGAGTGGCTGGGTATGAAGGAGTGGTGGGAGGCATCAGCTGGGGAACCCCCAAGGGAGTCAGGGGATTGGTGGTAGGATGATGATGAGTGGTCAGAGGGAGAAGAAGGAGCAGACAGGGTGGAGGAGGTGTTGTAAGCAGAAGAGGCAACAGGGTTTAGTGAGCAGGAAGAGGCTGCGGAAGAGAGCTGTACAGAATCCAAAGCTGAAGTGGAGTCTGGAGAGGAGGGGGGCCAAGAGGCAGAGATGAGGCAGGCTGCTGAAAAACCCAGGGAGTCTACCTCTCCTGCTGCGACCAGCTTCCCGCCCTCCTGGTCTCCTAGAGCACGCAGAAAAATGAAAAGAGCATAGCGGAAATTGGTTGTGTGTGGATGCAATTTGCATCTGCTTGGGAAATGCCCTGGAGAGGAGGAGCCTTAGAGAGTGGGGACAGGGGAGGCAGAGACCTTCAGTCCTTGCAAGTGTCTCATTGGAACAAGACCTCATTGGAGCAAGAGTAGCTGGGATCACTAGCCTTGCGGTGATTCAGTTTTTTAAAAATAATAATAATAAAGAGCTAACTGACACTGTGTTGTTGTTTTTTAACTGATGACCTATGCTTGACTTGGGCTCATGACAAAGGGTCATCTAGTCCAACCCTCTGCAATGCAAGAATCTTTTTGCTCAACATGGGGCTCGAACCCCTAACCCTGAGATTAAGAGTACCGTGCTCTGTCAATTGAGTTAGGTGGATACTGGCCTTTGTCAATTGCAAGTATGCAGTGTAATACACTGGCCTGTGAGCACATTAGGAGTGTTGGGGCTTCAGTATTCTGCATGCCAAGGCACTGACGGGCAGAGTAGTGGTTGCATGAGTTTAAGGATGAAGCATACATAGGCTTCCTGGCCTGTGTGGAAATTAACACATTGTGATGCACATGCAGTCATGCGAGCACCTCCAGAGTAAGTTTGAAAAAGCTACAGAAGGCGTTCCTTACAATACTAATCTCTGCCTGTGCAGGGATGGATCATGACCTGTATTTCTACAGCACTTCTCAACCTCGAAAATCATTTGTGCGCATTGCAATTACAAACAAAAGGCAACAGAAGCAACAAACTGCTTATATCTTACCCATTCATGCAAAATCACATAAAAGAGCCGCTAAGCAGTTTTATCAAATGATAGCCCATCATCAAATTATTTTGTTATGCTTGTTCGTTTGTTTCACTGTACCTAAAGAGGATGCACTCTTAAACATAGGAGGTCAGAAGTCATGGATGTAAATTGCCGATTGCAGAAGGAAACAATTAATTGGCAGTTGCGCTAATTAAATTATAGGAATGCAAGGTCAATACATTGCCACAGCTATTTGTAATAAAGAGAATTGTGTTCAGTCAGCAGGGATGCGGCAGGTTATCACTCTGTGAAATGTGAGAGGTGAAGGATTGTGGGGAATGATGTGAAAATGAAGAGGTTTTATAGCCTTTGGTTGCTTTCAGTAGCTTTCCATCACCACACACTCTGGAGAAATTGCAAATTTTTGAAAGACTTGCCTCTAAATAAAGAGGCACAACATACCAATCAGCAGCCTTAAACTAATCAAAGCCAAGAGCATGTTTCATATGCTGCTCTTCCCCCGCCCTGTCTTCTTCCAGAGGAGCCTCAAACGTAGAAGCGCATCTACAAAGTGACATTTGTGCTTAATGATCTGGGGATTAAATTACTAGGAAAAAAGTTGTTTAACTTCCTTAATAGCCGCCTGCTCAATTGCACAAAGCTGAGAATTGGGATTCCCCCTCCCCTGCCTCCTGCACTATGCTATATATTACAGCACCCTGCAGACAGTAAAGTATCTCTTGCTGTGACAAGTTATTGATCTTGTTTTTCCTCCGAGACCCCTAACAAGTCAGACTCCAGCTTTCTGAAAGGTACAGCAAGAGCAGTGCATTGCGAGGGCTAGGAGCTAACAAGAAAACTTACTCCCTGACTCCAAACAGAGAAACAAAAACCTATTAGCAGTCTGTGTGCATGCTATGGATGGTGAGCATTTCACTTTTCTATGATCTAATGAAGCTGGACCATAAAGAAGGCTGATCGCCGAAGAATTGATGCTTTTGAATTATGGTGCTGGAGGAGACTCTTGAGAGTCCCATGGACTGCAAGAAGATCAAACCTATCCATTCTAAGGAAATCAGCCCTGAGTGCTCACTGGAAGGACAGATCCTGAAGCTGAGGCTCCAGTACTTTGGCCACCTCATGAGAAGAGAAGACTCCCTAGAAAAGACCCTGATGTTGGGAAAGATGGAGGGCACAAGGAGAAGGGGACGACAGAGGATGAGATGGTTGGACAGTGTTCTCGAAGCTACTGGCATGAGTTTGGCCAAACTGCGAGGCAGTGAAGGATAGGCGTGCCTGGCATGCTCTGGTCCATGGGGTCATGAAGAGTTGGGCACGACTGAACGACTGAACAACAACAACAACAACAACAACAATGATCTAATGATAGGCTGGGAAATGGGTATCCTCTCCCCCTACTTATCCATTTAAATAAGGGCCTTGGTTTAACAAAATATTAGGAACACATTACCAAAAATTCAGTTAAATGGATCCAGTCCTTGAACATTTCAGACCAGTTACATATCCCATTTAATTTTGAGCTCTCTTTGCCTTATTTGGTTGCAGGTAAAAAAAAAGGTAAAGGTGAAAGGTAAAGGACCCCTGGATGGCAAAGTCCAGTCAAAGGAGACTATGGGGTGTGGTGTTCATGTCGCTTCAGACAGAGGGAGCTGGCGTTTGTCCACAGACAGCTTTCCAGGTCATGTGGCCGGCATGACTAAACCGCTTCTGGTGCAACAGGACACCATAACAGAAGCCAGAGTGCGAGGAAACGCTGTTTACCTTAAATGTTCCCATCTGGCTGTCCCACTTAATAGCCAGGTACTTGTATTCTGTATTAGCTGCAGTTTTTGGATAGTCTTTGAGCACACCTCCACACAGAATACATTACAAGAATTCACTACAATTATTAGGGATGTGACAAAAGACCTCGAAGTGTCCCTATTTTCCAGGGACACTCCCAGAGTTACAGAAGCTGTCCTGGTTTCTGATTTGATCCTGGAATGTCCCACTTTTCCTTGGTACATCCCTATTTTTATCAGAGAAATGTTGGAGGATATGGTAGGACACCCCTATGAGAGCCAGTGTGGTGTACTGGTTAAGAGCGGTAGACTCGTAATCTGGTGAACTGGGTTCGCGTCTCCGCTCCTCCACATGCAGCTGCTGGGTGACCTTGGGCTAGTCACACTTCTTTGAAGTCTCTCAGCCCCACTCACCTCACAGAGTGTTTGTTGTGGGGGAGGAAGGGAAAGGAGAATGTTAGCTGCTTTGATACTCCTTCAGGTAGTGATAAAGCAGGATATCACATCCAAACTCTTGCTCATCATCATCATCATCATCATCATCAGAGGGTATGGAGTTATTTGACCCCTGAGCCAAATAGATAAGTAACTATACAATCATTAGAAGACAACTGAAGAAGAGGAGGAGGAGGAGGAGGAGGAGGAGGAGGAGGAGGAGTTTGGATTTGATATCCCGCTTTATCACTACCCGAAGGAGTCTCAAAGCGGCTAACATTCTCCTTTCCCTTCCTCCCCACAACAAACACTCTGTGAGGTGAGTGGGGCTGAGAGACTTCAAAGAAGTGTGACTAGCCCAAGGTCACCCAGCAGCTGCATGTGGAGGAGTGGAGACGCGAACCCGGTTCACCAGATTATGAGTCTACTGCTCTTAACCACTACACAACACTGTCTCTCACCACACTGAAGGCAGCCCTATATGGGGAAGTTTTTATTATTATAAAGTTTAATATTTTCTTATGTTTTTATATATGATGGATGCTGCCCAGAGTGGCTGGGGCAACCCAGTTAAATGGGTGGGGTATAAATAATAAAATGACATCTCTATTTTCATCGGAGAAGGTTGGGTATGTGGCAATTTATTGAGATATTATTTGCCTTCATACTGCTTTTAAAGAATCTTAGAATCATAGAATTGTAGAGTTGGGGGAATCCTGAGGGTCAACTAGTCCAGAAATACAAATGTCGGCTGATGTGAATGGCAATATAAAATACCTATGACAAACAGTCTACATCTCCATGGATGCAGGCTTAATTCTAATTTGAATTTACTCCATTCAATGCTATAAATGTTATTGTTCTCTTGCAAAAGAATTATTATAATGATCCCAAACTGTATGGGTATTATTTGGCTACATTTTGCCCGTATATTTCAGGACCCCTTCAAGTTTAAATAGAGGGATTAAATTCTCTCACATCGCTGCAATCATCACTGTGCACTTAGAACGGTCAATGTAGACACATGCTAAAAATTCATGGAGTCTGCTTTAACAGAGTTGTGTTAAAAATTTAATAGCTGATTAGGATTTAATTGTCTAATTAAAAGGGATTCAGGATTTGTGTGCTCTTTCATGAAAGACTGATTTATCACTTTTATAAAGCTCCCAGAAGATGGCTAGCAAGCATAGTGAAACCTAGTTTCTTGTGTTTAAGGATGGTTTATTATCAGAAATGTATTGTAGTACTGGGAATTCATTATACACCAAGAGTAACTTGATATCAGTTGCTAAAGAGCAAAAGTGTAGAGATTCCTGTTGAGCTTATGCCCCGATTTGAAGGGTTCCTACTGACATCTGGTTGGCCACTGTGAGAACAGAATGCTGGACTAGATACAACTTTGGTCTGATTCACTAGGGCTCTTCTTTGATTCTTAAATATCCATTGGTATAGTAACTGAGAGTTCATCAAGGCAAGCTCATCTAGAAGCACTGAAAGACTTAAAAGGAGTTTTAACATCTGATATATTTTAAGCAAATATGAGCAGTCTTTCCCATCTAGGTCATTACTTTAAAGAAGTATGGCCCCAAATTATGAAAGACATTTTATGGAAGCCTGTGTTGCCTTCATTTATGACCAAGGTCACCCAGCAGCTGCATGTGGAGGATCATAGAATCATAGAGTTGGAAGAGACCACAAGGGCCATCTAGTCCAACCCCCTGCCAAGGCAGGAAACACCATCAAAGCATTCCTGACAGATGGCTGTCAAGCCTCCGCTTAAAGACCTCCAAAGAAGGAGACTCCACCACACTCCTTGGCAGCAAATTCCACTGTTGAACAGCTCTTACTGTCAGGAAGTTCTTCCTAATGTTTAGGTGGAATCTTCTTTCTTGTAGGAGGGGGGAAGCGAACCCGGTTCACCAGATTGTGAGTCCACCACTCTTAACCACTATACCACGCTGGCTCAATACATCTGTGTGCTTCTGTCGCTGGACTCCATTGAAACCAATTTCTCTATGCAAACCAGGAAGTGACCTCTCCAGACAACAGAACAACTCTTCTTCTTTTTTTTTTTATCTCTGCAGCTATGATATCCTGGGTGATGTGATTGCCATTAGGCAGCTGAATGTGCATGCATACTCAATATTTTTTCCTCCCTCCCTCCTACCCCTTTTACATGGCCCCGGGCACTGGCAACCTACACTACACTACAGCTGCCAGGCAATCATGCAGAGGGGTACAGCTTTGGCAATTGAACCATGCGTATTCAGCTGATCATATGGTTCCTGCCCCCGCCCCAACAAATGAATTAGCAATCCACCAGGTATATGAAAGATCTTCACCATAGAGCACACCCACATGGCTTGTTTGTTCAGGTTGTCAGATCTGCATACAAACACACACACACACACAAAACAAACAGGTCACCCTCAGCTTGGATAACATTTCATTTTTTTAAAAAAAGAATTTATTGGTATTTCCATACAAATCAAACCAATCAAAGACAATACAAACATACTACAAAATACAAAAACAAACAAGAAAATAAACAAAAATAACAAATACATACCTAACAACCCACAGGAACACAGGATCACACCATTCTATTATTTGGAATCTTACTTTAAATCATTCTTAGGGGGACTTCCCCCGTTCTCCCCTTCTGCGTTCATTTCTAATTTACTTTAGTGACTTTGTAACTAATTTCCCAATCATTCATCATTATTCTTAATCTTCAAATAAACCTCTAATATCCCTTAATATCCCTTAACTTATTTATATCAATACAACACAATATTTCCAATCTTAACTTCTTGTATCTTTTTTTCTCTTAACTCAGTAAAGCTATTGCTCTTGTTAATTCTAATTCCTACCTTAGGAAAATAATTTTTCTCATCCAAACTTTATCATAAAAAAGAAACCTAGAAGATTCCTTCCTCTCCAAGTCGCATATCTCCCTCTGATGTTGGATGCCATGGTTAGCCATCCTAATAGATCTTATAAATTCTCTTACCCCACCCCCCTTCTCACCATCTTCCCTCCTCCCATCACCAACTCCCACCAGTCTTCCCCCCAGCATTTTCCCAGTCCAAATCTTCCTTCCCAAATGTCACATTGTCTTTGTTCCAGAATGTCACATTCCCCTTGATACATAGAAACCCAAACCTTGCAATCAAATGTCTTTGCTGAGCTCTTGTCAACTACTTGTACTTTGTTTCCAAATGTCCTTCGTCCAGTCTTCAAATCAAATTTCAAATCTCCAAGTTTATAATCCTGCATTTCTGGGCTCCCACCCCCCCCGCGCCCCCTGTAAAGGGGGAGTGGGGGTGAAGCCGTTTAGGGGACATAATGTCACGGCGGCAAAGTCCGTGATCGCCTGTTCTACCTGTCATTAAGGAGTTGCTAAGAAACCAGAAGCTGTGAGTAATTGACCTCTTTGTATTCCGGGAAAGCTCTGGGATTAAGAAGAAAGGCTCTCTCCCTTCGGGTGGTGACTCTTTAAGTGACCGACAACAATCAATTGAGTATTTGGAATTTGAAAGCTTCTGTTGAGATCTTTTTGGGGGTTAACTGAGGAAAAAATTATTTGATTTTGCATCGATCGGAAGAAATGGCGGCGAAGAGGAAAAAATTGAGACAAAGGAAGGAAAAGACAGGAAACGTCTGAGGGACAATCCTCTCTTATTACGAATAAGTCTTTAAGACTTCCTCAAGTTTTTAACAGCATTTTGAATTCCAGAAAATGTTCCAATGACATTCTGTTGCAAAAGTTCTAATCGCTGTAAAATTCTTTCCTCCATTGCCAGATCTGGGAGGACCGTGGGAACCAGATATGAGATTGCAGGGGTGAACAGGAAATAACAAAGTTTCAGTACTTTTCCATCTTCATTCACAGTTCAGCCGCCATTTCCCCCCTTCCTCAGAGGGTAGATTTTCTTACACTTTAATCCTTTATCCATCGGAAGAAAACAAACTCAAACTTCACCCCCCAAAAGAGGGTTTTTAAACAGTCAGAACGGTCAGAATCAGAATCAGCAGAAAACTTCAAAACAGTTCAAAGTAGCAATAGCCAAATTAGTGTCACTTTCGATCTTAGCGCAAAGGAGAGAGACGGACTTCCTCTTTTACATCCCTCTCCATAAGCCAATTCCTTTTTCTTTAAATTAAGTCCAAATTGATTAGTTACTTACGGATTTCTTCTTTTGTAGCCAATTACAGAAGCACGGAGCGCTCACAGCTGGCAGCGGCTGCCGCTAGTTTCTCTGGTTGGGGGACGACTTCCTCAGCCCAGCGGCGGCGCCAGTTCACTCACGCCTCCCTTTTACAAGGGAGGCTCGAGAACTGGACGGCACCAAACGGGCCCGCTGGAAGACCCAAGCCACGGGACGCTCTTCCCGTGGTTTCAGAGCCCGCTGCGCGGTTGCGGAGCTCCTAACCCCCAGAGAAAACCGGAGCCGTCTCGGGACTGAGATGACTCCCAACCGCCAGCTATGGCGCTCGCACCGGAAGTCTAGCTTGGATAACATTTCAAGAGCAACAAAGGACGTAGGCATAGCTAAGGCATAAAAAGGTCTAAATTTTGGGAAGGATGTGACTCACCACCCCATCAGAACATAGGAAGAGCCCCCAGAATAATAGGACAAGGCAATTGGAAGGTGCTTCTACATCTCCTTACTCTTTGTCACTACTCAATTTTCTAACTGGGGATGGGTGAACAGGCAGTGAGAGCAAGGAGGAGAGGCTAAAAGTTTAGAGGGATCTGACAGTCAGCAGTGGAGTCCCTGTTGGAGACTGGGCCTTCATAGGCCTTCAACCATGTCAAGTCCTGTCATCAACCCCCATTTGGGCTGTTGAGGGCTTTGCAGGAGTGCTACGAGCTGTAATGTTTTCCTACAGTGTACACAGCCTCCAAATACTTCTGTGTATGATTATATACGGTTTTGAATGTCAGCTGTATGGAAAAACTAAGTATGACACAAGGTGGAAAAATTACTGCCATGCATTTGAACACAAGCAAAGGAAAGAAAATTATTTTC
Source organism: Lacerta viridis (assembly GCA_900245905.1). NCBI lineage: Eukaryota > Metazoa > Chordata > Lepidosauria > Squamata > Lacertidae > Lacerta > Lacerta viridis. Next base: position 415,573 of record OFHU01003329.1, on the reverse strand, counting down.
ATCTGAACTCTGCGGCTGCTGGCACTTCCCCTGTGAGATTTCATCAGTCAAGAGGAGGGGGGGAATAACTGGAGTGGATGTTGTAAAACAAATAGTGACCTTTTGCCAACAAAAAGAGTGTTAAACTAATGCTCATGGGTACCAAAAATCCCCTGGATTGTGAATTACTATAATGTGGCCTTTTCCTCTAAGCATTATGACACAAGGCTTGCAAATTCTTTTATGCTACATTTATAAAAAAATGGTTGCTCTCCTAAAAATGATGCATTGTCGTCTCATAATATCCTTCTAATTCTAACCCATTCTTTTATTTAAAGTCTAGTTCGCCACCTCTTATTTCTAAAGTTCCCATTCCAGTCCTATGTGTGGTATCAAATGCATTCATTCAGCCTTGGGAAAGTGTTTGGACATTTTTAAGTAGACCACTCAAAACAGAAGCACTAGCTTCCTAAATGCCACCACGTAACTCCTAATTGCTGACCTTTTCCATTAGTTGCTGATGCATCTGGTTTGGTACCATCCAGGGATCTAGAGATGCGCCTTCTCTTGTGTGCACCAGCAGTGCCCTTCAGTTCTCATATATGCAGCCTCCCACGCTCAACTCATTATCCAACTCTTCTCCAAAACTTTTCTTGTCTATTTCATTTCCACCTAATAAAACCGCAGAATGTGCTTGTCGCTGAGATGTGCTGGAGGGTTTTCAACCAATTGGTGGCCACCATGAGAATAGGATGCTGGAATAAATGGGCTATTAGCCTGATCCAGCATGTTTTTTTTTATGTTCCTATGAATACATCGCTTTCCAAATCCTAAAATAGAGGCCTGTCATTTACTGTATTTTGGAAGGAATGGACGACCTCCTCTTCATGCTTTTCCATGTGAAGTGGGGTGGGTTTGAATACTAGAGCTATGCCAATAGCTTTGGATTGGCTATTTGTGGATTTTCTTATTGGGGAGTGGAATAAACACCACCAGAGGCATGTTTGCTCAAGTTGAGTCCCCCAACCCCACCTCTGCCGCCATCCCATGCTTCCTGTGCTTCTGAACAGGGAAAATTATGCACTCATACATATGACACCCAGCAGTGATTCAGATCTGTACTACTGTATTTGGTTTTGAAAGGGAAACAAGATGTAGGATTGCAGGAAATAACCTGTGCAAAGTGCAAAAGAATAAAAATAAATAAATTTCGTATCTGCTCTTGCACATGTGTCTTCAACATGAGGTCCCAGGGTCTAGAAAAGCTGAAATATCTGTGATAAAGGAGCATGCATCATACCTTTCAGCCAGCACCTCTGGCAATTACACATTTCTATATTTTTGCACAAAATGGATACCAATAGAGACCACAGCTTTTATCAGACAAACAAAAATGTGATACAATTCGACATAGGCTTTTTAGATCTTTTAGGCCAATTATCTGATTAGGAAGGAATTAAAGGCATCTGAAGCTTATCTAAAGGAGCAGTTTACTAAAGTAACATAATGCTGATATATCTTAAAGATGTACATTACTCAGCTAATAAGGCACAGTGATATGTAAGCCTGCTGCTTAATATTTTCTACCTATGGCACAATGTAGGACATTGAGCTTTTAATGTGTTCTTACTGTAATAACGCAGTTTCTTGAAATATACAATGAAATTTTGCTCTGTTGGATTACTGCAAATACCACATTATTGGGACAAATGCATTCTGTACTGCTAACCTTGATCACTACTTTCCTTATTCTGGAAATAGTTGCATTAATTATTATACAATGCCATCTGATAATTAGCCAATAGGAAACAGCATTATTGCTTTATAAAGGTAAAGGTAAAGGTACCCCTGACTGTTAGGTCCAGTCGTGCATGACTCTGGGGTTGCGTGCTCATCTTGCTCTACAGGCCGTGGGAGCTGGTGTTCGTCCACAGACAGCTTTTGGGTCATGTGGCCAGCATGACTAAGCCACTTCTGGTGAACCAGAGCAGCGCACGGAAATGCCATTTACCTTCCCACCAGAGCGGTACCTATTGTGTGTTCAGACCTTTTAACCTCACCCCAAATAAATTCAGACATGACTCAATTTTTGCTTTGGTTTTTGGCAGAATTTAGGCCACAGCAAGTAATTGGCTGCATAGGCTCTGGTTCGACTAGCTCCCTGCTCTGCAGGAAGCGCTGACCCAGGGTTCCAGCATAGGTCAGCCAAGGGTGAACACCTGGATAGCGGAAAGCCGGGGACCTGCTCTATCCATCACCCAAATGTACCCCTGGTCTCAGGCATAGGCACAACCCCCTCTCAGGGGTTGACGAAACCATCAAGTCCCTTGATTCCTTTAATGGAATACCCTTCACATAGGGATGGTGAGATATAGGCAATTCATCTTCCTCTTGGAGTTTTGCTCACCTTGGTGGAAGATCACCTATCACATAGAAACTTTCCATGACAAAATTTCACCATGCGAATATTGAGGGAGAAAAACTGGTTCGTTCCTTTCTAAATGGCAGTATGAACTCATGTTTTGCATCAGAAGCTAAGCTGGCTGGAGTTGGTGCAAGTTGTAGTCCAACAACATGTGGGACTCAAAGTTAGAAAACATGGCTTTATATCACTGAGTCGCCTGTGCTTTATCTGAAGCATTGTAAAAACCACCTCTGTTAAATATGGTGGTGTCCTGTTTATGATGAACCATCTTAGCAGCTCATGCAACGTAAGACAGTCCTTCAGTTACTGCTCTTTGTAGCAGCATAGCTTTGAGCCCTGTTTCTGAATCAACCGCAAAGGGTTTGATCTCTTTCAACTGGTCAAAGGATTGCAACATTCACAGTGCTATCAGTGCATACTTGAAATCTTTGAACTCTCTTTCATGCTCTGCCATCCACATCGAGTGAGCACCACCAGGAAGCAAATTTCTTGGGCAAACTGCTAAACAGAAGCTTGTTGGCTGGGGCTGAACCAAGTAAGATGGCAGGGGACACATTAATTTTGGAGCGGAGCCCATCCTATGCTCATGGCAGTGATTTAATTTTTAGTTCAAAAATGATAAACAAACAAAAACAACCCATTGCCCTCAAATTGCTCCACCCTCCAGTGTAGTCCTTTTTGATTGATAATAGGGGGAAACCAGTCAGCAGCAGGAAGAGAATGAATTTTAAGTATGCCTTTATAGAAGAGAATAGTCAGCCTCACTTATTTCACACAAAAAATCTGCATTTTTGCAGTACTAGCTTATAAATAATAATGTTCTAGGTGTTTGTTTGTTTTTAAGCTTGCAAGTTTTTCTTTGTTTGCCCTGCAGTACTTCATTCTTAATGAGAAATTGAATCAAAGAACAAGAAGGAATCTGAAATATGACTTGGGATGTGCAATGGATCCTTCACCCTCACCCTGCAAAGATCACTCAAAGTCCCTCAGTTGTTTTTGCCTCTTGCCTTGTGAACAAAGTTGATTTATTTTTTTGAGGAGTCATTTTATAAATCAAGTTGACAGGTTTATTGAGAGATGGTCTTTTTGCTTATAACCTTTCGGAATAATAATTTTTAAGATAAAACACAACTATATGTTCTCTTTTCTACGTTAGGATTATGAAGAGTTTATCACCACCACCATAGTCTGTCTATGTGTTAAGGAAACCGTTTTGTGATTATCATCACCAAAATAAAATAAGCAAAACAATTTTCTAGTCCTTTGGAAGAATGAAGCAGGATTGGCCTTTTCATCACCAAAGGTTTAATCATAGTCTTGGGTTGAAAAGTTGAGGAAACAGGGGATCTTGGTAGTTCTGCCACTCTCAAAAGTGAGAGGAGCAGTTTTCTCGGAGACAGATTTCTCTGGGGCAGCCCCTGAATAACAACACATGAAGAGCCTGCTAGATCAGGCCAGTGGCCCATCTAGTCCAGCAACCTGTTGTTGCAATGGCAAACCAGATACTTGTGGGAAACCCACAAGCATGATTAGACCACTAGAGCATTCTCCTTTCCTGTGGTTTTTAGCAATGGGAAAAATTGCGGAACTCTCTCCCAACAGTGGCAATTGTGATGTCTCCTTTGTACAGCTTCTGCCGTATTTTTTAAAATATCCTGGCCGTTAAGGGGTGCTGTGAAACTAAATAGTTGTGCTAGCCCAAGGATTAGCACTAGCTCAATGGGCTCCCCCCCCAATTCCTCTCCTTTGTCATTCACAAATCTGCTCCAGAGGGTTGAGGGGAACCCGAAACAGATTTAGGGAGTGCATGAGAGATGGATTTCCTGCTGTGCAAGGATAAGTCCTTGTGCTAATGAAAGTGACCACCTTAGTGCTATGCTGCATACAACCGAAGGTACATTGCCTTGTGGGATCCACCATTCTTGTTGAATCTATAATGTTCTGTTTTTGTTAGAATGACTTTACTTGTTTCTATCGCTGCATTATTGTATTGTAATAACCCTCCCTAGGCCCTTATGGTGAAAGGCATGTAAGAAAACTTATGGTGAAAGGCATGTAAGTAAGTTAGTTAATGAAGTGGCTGGATGTCAGTGACTTAGGTCCTACATGGCTTAGGTCCAAGCTATGTGAAATACTAACCTTCCCAGGTTTTGAGATCACAGGAGGCCCTTATTCTGGTCCCACCACACTTTCAGGTCCACTTGGCTGGAAGATGGGAGAGAGTCTTCTCTCAGGTAGCTACTCACAGACTTTGGAATTCCCTCCCCAGAGAAGCTGGACTGGCTTCTTCTTTGCTGTGCTTCTGTAGGCAGGTGAATATTTTCTTGTTCCAACAGGGCTTTAAGAACTCATTGCTTTTAATTAAAGGACTGGTACCATACTGTTTTTATTGTAATTATTGGTTTGTTTTTTAAACTAAATTTATATATGCATATAGTTTAAATTCTATCAATGTTTAATTCTATTTTAAGGATTGCTTTTCTTCTTCTTCTTCTTTGTTTTTCGCAGTTCTTGTTTTTATCCACATGCCGCCTTGAGTTCTGTCAGGGAAAAAGGTTGGGTTTAATTAATTAATTAATACTATTTTAGTTTTAAAATGAAATAGCTGATGAATGGGGGAGGTGGTATCACCACAGTGCATGGAGAGGAGAACTTTAAGCCTTCCATCCCCAGGTATAAGCCCAATGTCCATACTACTTGCAACCATTAGCAGGGGGGGGGGGAGGAATTGCCAGGAAAGGAGGCAACATTTTACCAAGATTTTGGCTGTGAATGAAAAGTTTAAACACCCTCTCCTCATACACCACAGTTTCAATGACATCTTTCCCCCCCCAACAATTGATATTTAATGTTTAAATGCCCACAGCATGATTGCTAATCACTTCATTAATGCAATATGTAATTAGATTCTCCATCTAAACAAGAAGACTCTTTGAGGAGAGGGGAAAACTTCAGGAAACTATGGAGAGACCCTCAATTATTTCCTGTAACTCACTTCTTTCTTGTTGTTCGTTACCAGTTCTTTTCTTTCTCTCCCCCCTCCCCCTTTCCAAATTCAAAGGAATAATAAGTTTTAATTCAATGGCCTGTATTATTTAGTTTGCCTTTAAATGAGGTAACCAAGGCTGCTGGTTAGGAAAATCTCTGCTGAGCTGTTGGCTGCTTTGTGCCACAGAAATGAATTATGCTTTGTAATTCTCTCAGCGACATGCTACTTACATATTGGGACCACCTGAAGGTTTGCCTCATGGGTGTCCTTTTACCATCGCTGCACACGCACACAAAAACGTAGCCCTTTAAAAATAACACAAAAAGGCGGCATCAGCCATGTATTTATATGAAAAACTCTTGATATTCATCCCTTGAAAAGGGGGAGCCACAGGAGCTATTGTCACCTCATCATTCTTAATGAGGAAAAAAGCAGTTTCAAGGAATTATTAACATGAAAAACACACTTGAACTGAACTAAGGCTGCAACCCAGCAGGGGAAGAAGAGGAGGAGGTGGAACATTTGCAGAATGCAGCTACAGTTATACACAGAGGGTGTCATTTAGGGGGTCCGTGGGGAACAATAATGTTCATTTATTTCAAGAGGGAGAGGGAGGATAGTGGGAAGGAGACACACAAGGGGGTGGCTTTCTGAAGAATATGCAGTCTTTAAAAGATGTAAGGGGAGAGTGGGTTTTATAACTAGGAAATTAAGGTTATGGATTTGTTAGGCTTTACGGTGCCGCAGGAAGCTGTTGAAATCGAACAGTTTGATCCAGAGCTGTCAACTTCTTTAAAAAATCATTTGTTCCTGTACTTGATCTGCAGACATTTAGCAGATGCTAATGCTGGCCATCATACTTCAGATCAAGCTGCTGATCAAGGCCCAGAAACAGAACAGCAGATTTTACTCTGTTCAGCTGACAAACCCAGCTACAAAGGATTTAGCAAAATGCATTTTTGAGAAGGGATATGGAGTATGAAAAATATAGCAATGGTATTCTAATGTGAGTAAAATCTATGAGGGGAGGGTTGTTCTTCTTCTTCTTCTTCTTATTTTTTTTTAGCAGAGAAGCATGATGAATTCAGTGAGGAAGAAACCATCAGGTAGGAGACATTTTAGCACTGAACATATGGTAAAAAAGTATATTTAAGAAATGTGTGACAAAGCTATAAGGCTAAATTTACTGACACCTGTTCCTTAACGATCAGGAGTGGAAACATCATGTTCTAGAACTTGCACTGAAGTTGTTTATTGTTTAGCTTGTTGATTATTTGGCTCCTTATATCAGTGTTTTTCACCTTTTTTGGGCAAAGGCACACTTGTTTCATGAAAAAAATCACGAGGCACACCACCATTAGAAAATGTTAAAAAATTTAACTTGTGCCTATATTGACTATATATAAAGTAATTCTCTTGAATTTTTCAATTTTTCCCACGGCACACCAGGCAACATCTCGCGGCACCTAGTGTGCCGCGGAACAGTGTTGAAAAACACTGCCTTATATTACAGCAGAAAGTTGCTTCCTGAATGCTCAGGTGACCTAGTCTGTTCAATGCAGATATATTCTACCTTCTTTTCCACTAGCCAATGTTTCTCAAAAGTTTTAAATTCCAATGCCCTTTCTAAACTTACTCTGCCTTCTAGGAAACACACATAACTTTCAATCAGTGTGTTGTGATTGTAGTAAGCAACAAGATCTATAGATTGGGATGAATTAAAGATGCTAGCCGGCATTCCAACTCCACATCCCTGAGTTAGTTCACATACATGCCTCTTCAACACCTTATAACTGCAGTTGTTGCTGTTGTTGGCATCCATCTGTCTTGAAAAACAATGGAGTGTGCCTCTGGTAGAGAAGTCAAACCGCTGGAGAATCTCTGCACCCACTGTGGCTACAGAGACCGGTAACTCATAGCTGTTGCCTCTTGCATTGTTTTTGCCATGTTAGCAGCACTGAAGTGACCTCTCTGGGGCACAAGTCTGGGCAGTGTGTATGGAGGTCCTTGGCTGCCCAGATGACACCTGCGGCTCCAAACTACAGTGTCAAGTGGTGATTTGTGGGAGTGAATAAATCATCACTGATCAGCAGCACATTCAAATGGCTTCAGAGGCAATGCTTTTTAAGGGAGTCGGTCCATATAGGCAGCTGTGTAAGTCACAATCAAGCGCTAAGTAATCAACTTGAGTAGTTCATGTGCATGTGTGCACAAATAAGCCAAAGCTACTTCTATGCTGACCCAATTGATAGAATGCGATCCTTTTAGAGTTCCAATTCAGCACCTTGGAGAGAGACATGCACGCCTCACCCCAACAGCAGCTGCTCTTCTAGTAAGATTGAAACACTCCAAGAGACCCAGCAATCATGACACCTCTAGAGATGTACAGTATTTTGCTCTTTCCCTCCAGTTTAGAATCATACATTACTGGGGAAAGGAGTTCCTAAAATTCATCCTAGGTCACCCAGTAACCTGAATATACAAAGCAAATGGCGTCAGGACCTCTTATGGTGCAACTTCTTTGGAAGTCTCCGTTTTGTCAGCTGGAGACAAACAACCATCACCTACTTCCATTTGGTTTCTCCGGATCTTCTCATTGTAATTTCTTCTAGATCCTTCCATTAATTGTTCCTTCTCCACTAGCCCTATCTCTTTTAACATACCTTATTTAAATCTTGGAGTTCAGCATCCATTCACAAGAGGACCTGTTCCAATCTGTTTTCTCCCATACAGAGAGCTGTTCTGCCAGCTCTCGCTTCAGAGGAGAAAATAAAAATCCAGCATTTCAGATGGGCACCTGCTACTCTAACCTGCCTGTTTCAGAGATAGAGAACCAGTGACTCTCTGCTGTTGGACTCCAACATCTAACAGGGCCAATGGTTACGGATGATAGGGGAAACAACTGGAGGGGAATGGGTTCCCCATTCCTGCTATATCCCCCCAAATCTCCACCAGGTTTTAACACAGACTCCTATACAGTTGTTAGTGGTAGAAGAACCTGGTAGTAGTAGACACCATGGTGGTGGTGGTGGTGTCCAGATGACCTCCCAACAGCAGATATGCTGCTGATTACTAGGAAGGAGAGCTCAAGTTGATGGGTAGCTCAGCACAGTGCAGACACACTGGAAGGAGCACCAGATTGGCTCTGCAGGTCACACTGACCTTCCACTACCTGTCCCCTCCATCTTGACAAGCAGCAAAAACTCAGCTGCCAGGAGGTCAGGCAAATTATGGTTCTTCCCCATGCCATCTGCTATTGATATAAGGGCAGACAGTAGCAAACTCCACAAAGTTTGCACTTCTGCACCAAATTTGAACTTCCAATTCTTTAAATAACTTAATAAATAAGTTTTTATTTTGTTTAAGTAACACTCATTGATGCTTAAAAGACACTCTGCTTTTTTTCTAAAATGGTGGGCATTGGTGTGCTGTGTGTTCACTCAATATAAGGAATAACAACACCTGACCTTTGCTGTTTTTAATCAATAGCATCTTTTCTAAGTACAGTTTCTATGATGCATTTCATAAAGAAGTCATTTAGAAAACCTTTGCACTATGAAACATTCATTTTTATTTTTCAAATAAGAAAGCACAGCCCTAGCAGTATGCCAATATTTCATTTTTTAAAATGAAAGATCTGAATTAATGAAATATTCCCACATCATTTACTAGCAGTGGAAGTGCCTCCTTGTGGAAGTGTTTATCCTGCATTTTGTTTTCGTGGTTGCTTTCAGGGATGATGAAAACTGCAAGAAATCATAATCACTGTGATGGTGATTGAATGGCAAGATGGATGGTTGTAAAAGATTTACTATTGTTGGTAAATAAATAGGAGTATTTGTGGGAGGAGAAGTCACCAGTGAAAGGATGCCCTCATTATATTTGAAAATAACTTTTGACTGTCCCTGGGAAACCACTTAGCATGGATCCAGGAACCTGAAATAGCAAAAAATGACTGTGTGATGTAGGCGATGAAGGAAAATGAACCAATTAGTGCTGAGCCAACATGGGATATTTTCACCTCCCCATTTCAAGCCCATCCCACTTTTGCAGCCCTTGGAGGATGCAGTGGCACATAGGTTAGATGAAGAGGGAACAATGTTCCCCTCCATTTGCTTCTGAAACAGGAAGGTGCTCACTTTTGCCTTTCCCATCACCATCACAGGCAGCAGAAAATCATGGAAGCAATGGCCATACAACTGGGAAAAGGAGAAGTTAGAGGTGTGTTTGTGTGACATGCTTTTCTGTACCCCCTGGTCTAGCAACCTTGGCAGGGAAAACTGAAGTTCATGCATATTGCAGTCCATTGGTGTGATAGGTGACTAAATGCCTTCCTCCTACAGTCCCAGATAGGCAATATGTGGGACTGGGGCAGGCAGTGTAGTGGTGCGTTTCTCAAAGTATGAAGCACTGCCAAGCAACTTGGGGAGAAATGCAGAGACAGGTGTGAATAACGACAACATTCTGAACCCCAGAGTCCCAAAATTATCCACGATTCTAAATCTGACTTCTATCCAGGTGTATCCATAATTAAACAAAGGAAACTCTCCCTGGCATAGAATTTATATTAGTCAGGTAGTGTGAATGCCATTATATTACGGGAGCACATAAGAAGCACAGAATGTACTATTTTCTTGAGAACTTCAGCTTTCATTTCCCCCTGCTTAAAACGTCAAATTTCCTCTGGGACCAACATCCAGGACTCAGTTGTACTACCAGTGTTGGAAATACAGACCTCTTAATGTTTCTACTAACAGGGTTTCCTCACATCTTCTGATTTTGTTGACAAATTAAGAAAATGGATACATGGTCCCCTTTGTCATTTCTTGTGTGTGTGTGTGTTTTTGGTGTGTGTGTGTAATATTTGTATTCTTGTTGCTCTTATTTGTGTTTGTATCTTGTGTGTGGTACAATAAAATAAATTTAAAATTAAAGAATAAAAAGCAGCAAAATTTAACATCTTATAGCAGCAAAAATAGGACCAAAAGTATGTGGGCAAAGGCTGCTTAACTGGCCAATCACGTAAAATTGACCCAACTGAAAAGGACTGTTGAAACTCTTCAAAAGATGCCTAAGAAAATCAGACCCTCTGAGCAATCTATTTTGCAACAAATAGTGCAGAACACACCCAACTCAGCGCATGAAACTTTAATTATAGATGGTGTTCTAGACAATCAAAAACAACAACTACAGGGCGAGTCTTTTAAACGAGGCCCCGTGGAACATGTGTACTGTGTATCCACGGGGCCTCTTTTAAAGGACTCACCCTGTACGATATGTACATGGACACCTTCCAGGTTTGAAATATGAAAATGTGGAAAGAGTGTTATTAAAATCCTCTCCACTCAGAGCTTAATCCTGTAACAATAGCTGCTTGGGTCCAGTTATGTCAGGAAACAACATATCCTAAGCTTTGAGACCTTTCCCTCGATCCCTGAGCTCTCTAGAACTACTCAGTGATGATGAAAATGTTCTCTGGATCTGAAAGTGCCATCTATTCTTACTGTACATTTTTGAGGAGAGTTGAGCATCCAGAGGGTGCATTCAGACATGCAGATTATTGTTAGGTTTTTTCCCCCCCCCCTATGCTATACTTCTATCCCAGATTATTTTATATTGCATTATCTGTTGAATTTTGTAGGCTTTCTGACTGATAATACTGCTATGTTGCATTAAAATCTCAAAGGTGTGAAAGAATTACATGATGGATTTACCCCCCACCCAACTCCCCAAATGATCAATTAAAAACTGTAATTTTCAGTGTTAAATGGGTTGCAAACATTATTCTGTTCTGGGAACAAGTATCATGGAAATGAACACTAAACTTCCGCTAGATTTGTCTAGTTTTCCAGAAGTGGTTTTTACATTATGTGAAAGATCACATAAAATTTGGAGATTACCAGGTATGGAAACACTGTGAAAACAAAATGGAGTGCTGTCTGAATGCAGCTAGAGTCTGAGACTCAGGTAACCCCTTTCATCAGAAAGCCAAGCCTTTAAGTTATTTTCCTGCATTGTTCAAGTTGCTTAAATCACTGCCTCACCTCCATTGATGCACTGGGATAAGTTCCTTCAACCCTAGCTAGCTCTACTCATTGTCCATTCCATCTCATCCGCTTTCCTTCTCTCCATGTTTGTTGTTTTATTCAGGTTAGCCAGGGACTCAAGGAGCACAAATACATATATTGCCTCTTTTCCACTACATGCAGAGCTCCCTGGTCGAAACACAGTTGGAAACATTGAGAAGTAGGCTGTTATTTATGCCCAGAGATTTGTGCTTAGCACATGTCAAGGTGCAATGTGTGATCAGGAACATGTATAGGCTTGGTAACATGTGGAATCGCCACCTCAGGGTGGGGCATGAACCAGGTTCTGAGGTAAACTTAGGGGCTCTTACAAGCATGCCTAATATGAGACATGAGCTCAAAAAGTATTGGACTCATATTAAAATCTGAGCTAAAGAAGAATACATAACTCTCCACACCTCAATTATCCATAAAGCTCAGAAAATAAACAAGTTATTTTCAGTTGTGTCAGAAGTAACTCAATCTCATTCAATCTGAAGCAGGCTCAAAAAGAGGTCCATGGTGCAGCAGGCCCAAGTCTTTTCTCAGAAATCTCAATTATGACTTTCAACTAACATTAGGACCTGGGCCCTAACGAACATAGTTTCAGTTGGGTGCAAATGAGTATTTGTTAGATTTGCAGCCTTTCAGAGATAATTCTTCTTTTTGACCTCCAAAGATGGCATTGTTTAGTGAACATGGCATTTTAAATTGTCTCATACCTGTACCATTATCTAATGCTTCACACATAAAAAATTACATTACCTGCAGTATAATGAAGCCAACAAATACCACCAAAAAATAGAGCCTGAAGAAAATCTTTGTTGCTGTCGTGGTATAGATAGAAACCATTTCAATTCAGCACTTGACATGTAACATATCTACTCCCTCCCACTTCCTTCTCTTCCCTCGGTTTCCCCCTGACACCAGAGTGTAAACTTTGCTTACGGCAATATATATTTTGCAGAGTTTTGAAGGCAGGCATCAAAGATGAAATTCAATGGGTGCATCACTCATTTGGGAAATTAAGATTGGCTATGTCATGCCGAATTCCTTCTGAAGCTCCCTTTTGTCTTGCAGGGAGCAACTGTTTTGATCTGTTTGTCACAGCTGTAAGGGTACCCTATCTGTAAAAGCTTGATAAAAGTGCATTTGTTCTGCAAGCTAAAATATAAAGTGAGTTCCAGGCTTGGTACGGAATATCACAAATATTGGACTGCACAGCTGGATGTAGACTCGTGTAACTGTAGTCAAGGTGGATGACAAACACTATTTGACATTGTTGTTTTTACTAGGGATGCCCATTTCTTTTATAATGAATGGGGGGGGATAGAACCAAAAACACCACAAATATCTAGTTGGTACAAAAAAAAACCCAATGTTATTTGTACGAATGGGGCATTGCCCCATTTGTCACTATTTCTGTGTGTGGAACTATTTTCTCCCTGCATTGGCTAGTGCCACACGGAGCATGTGTTCAACAGCTGAGATTGTAGACTTGCATTCCATCCCTCAAGGCTAGATGCAATGCTGCCTCACCCCCCCCACCCCAAAATGTGCAATTTTAAGGAGAAGGGAGAGAAAAGGAGCATTATCAAGTGGCAAACCTACATGTGTGCACCAGACTTTACCTTTGGATAATAATAATAATAACTGCTCCCCACATCAAATGGGGGGCGACGTTTGCGTGGTTGCGCGCAGCCCCCTGAATTCCTGAGTGACACCTGGAAGTTCGGCTGGCTGCCCCCTCCCCCAGTAGGGATACCTGGGGTCTCCGCCTACCCCAGTTAACTGTCCAATCCCACCTGACCGAGAACGGTACACTCCTTCTATCTGGGATGGTCGTCCTCTTCCACCGAGCGCGCAGCTTGGGAGGGACGCACATGGAGCGGTGAGGGAGGAAGGGGACACCCGCCTAGCCAGCCAGATCAGCCGAATCAACCCTGGCGATCAATGGGGTACAGATGTCGCAGCCAGATCGCCCTCACATCCATCCCACCTGGAGGAGGTATTGCTAAGGGATTGGCCAGGTAAGGGGAGGGACTACCCAGACCACACAATAGAGGGTGTAGCTTTCCTGGGAAACAGCAGTCGGCTCCAGAGCTTCTCCCACCCTCCACTCCCTCAATTAACACTCATTTTGCAGGTTAACCTCTTCTTCATAGGTACGCAGGCGCTGCTATGTCAAGGCCGCTGTTGAAGGGCCGGAAAGGAATTTCCCTGCATTGGCAGGTTTTGCCTTTCCCGTAGCAATTTGTCACAACTTTGGCGGTTTCAGGCCATGAATCCTTTAGTCATCTTCCTAAATGGGGGGGGGGGTGGTGACTCCATGCTCCCAGTGCGGTGGTGATAACAGGGTTCCCCGTTAAAGGGGTATTGGGGGGAGGCATTGGCCATACGCCGAGAGGTTGTCATTGCTCTCCCCCACCAGTGGCGGCAAATGGGGGGGGCGGGCTCTCTGCTTGAACATATGTTCTCCAGAGCCAGCCCAATCCCCACACATTCTGGATAACCCTGACGTTGCCCAGATCCCCGGCTGGGGGCTGGGTAGGAAAATGCCCAATGCCTGAGCCAAGGTCTCCCTACATCTGAATCTTAATAAAGTTGTGGCCAATTTTAATCCCAGAGCACGTTGTCTTGTGTCATTAATCCGCTCAGGCATCGCCTGGGGTTTTGGGGGACTCCGCCTGTCTGTGCAATAATAATTTATTATTTTTACCCCACCCATCTGGCTGGGTCTTCCCAGACACTCTGGGTGGTTTCCAACAAAAGATTAAAAATACACTAAAACATCAGTCATTAAAAACTTCCCTAAACAGGGCTGCCTTCAGATGTCTTCTATACATAAGATAGTTGTTTATTTCCTTGATGTCTGATGGGAGGACATTCCACAGGGCGGGCACCACTACCGAGAAGGCCCTCTGCCTGCTTCCCTGTAACCTCACTTATCACAGTGAGGGAATCACCAGAAGGCCCTCAGAGTGTCTGGGTTGAGCGATGGGGATGGAGATGCTTCTTCAGGTATACTGGGTCAAGGCCATTTAGGGCTTTAAAGGTCAGCATCAACACTTTGAATTTTGCTTGGAAATGTATTGGGAACCAATGGAAGAATGGGAACAACAGTTAACGATTTAACAGGTTTTTCGGGGAGGTAAGTCTGTCTCCTTAAACCCATGGTAAGGAACCTCAGTCTCAAGGAATAAATGTGGCCCTCCCAGCCTGTCCGTATGGCCTTTGTGACTCCCCCCCCCCACTGCACACATTCTGCCTAGAGACCATTCCCATCACTGGTCCTGCTTTGCAACCTTCTCTCTGTTGCCTTTTTGCCTGGCTGGGATGTATCCTTGAACTCCAACAATGCATTTTGCTTGCTTGGGTGGAGGATAGAAAGGGGTAGGTGAAAAAACTAGCCTACTGTTCAAAGGTAAAATCTACATTTATTGCTCCATCCTCACCCTGGGAAGGTTTCCCAGAAGGTAAAGTGGCCTTATCCCTGACCTAACAAAATACAGAAAAAATGTCACTTTTTTAAAAAAGCAATTGAAATTGGAGTCCCACTCCCTAGACCCAGATGTCTATTGGATCCATCACAGTTTACAAGTTACACTTCAGACTGCTAAAAATAGTATTTCCCCCCTGTTTGTGTCATTCCCCCCCCACTCACATTTGACGGAAAACGTTTGTTGACACCTTGCAGTTTCCTTAGCAAAGCCATGCTGGAACCTAAAGAGAATAATGCTGTTTCTTTTGCCCTCCACTTTGCAGCCATGACTCAAATAGTGCAAGCTAGTTGCTCCCGGGTCAAACTGTGGCCAATCCTGACAGGAAGGAAGCATTTTACTCTGCCTGTTCACCAGGTGTAGTTTGCCAGTCTATCATCAACCATTTTACATCGCTCCAGTTAATTTGGGAGGTGGAGGGGGAAGCGGCTGCACATTTTCAACAACATACAAGCATTAAGGATTAAAAACATGAAGAGTGTTCTGTCTTAAGCAGGGTTTTTAAAGCTAATAAATAAACATTTAAATAATGGAGCTGCCATCTTAACAACTTTCCTTGAAAGATAAGCCATTCCGTTGAAGGTTTCAGGAACAATAGTATAAATATATACTGACATTCCTGTTTCTTTTGGTGTTTTTTTTAATATCCCTTAGAGGCACTTAGAGCATTACAATCTGTGCTGCAAGCAAATGACTAATGTATTCACTTTTGCAATGTGTTTTCCTAACTTTCTTATATGGATATATTTCAAAAAGTTTCTCCATGGACTTGAGTCTCTTCACTTGGCCCTTCTAGTGTAACCCGTGAAGAGGGTGGACTAGGATATATTTCATTTGATCATACATTTCACTGAAAAGCACAAGGTCCAATGCTCAGGTCCTGTTTGCTGGCTTCACCCAGGTTTGCCACTGTAAAAACAGGATGCGGAACTAAATGGGCAACTTACCTGACCCAGAAGAGTTCTTCTTATGTAGATGTGCAAGCTCCTTCATCACATCTCAAGCCAGACGCAAGAGAAAAGGGATGTATATGTTACTTAATGCACCTCCTGTTGCTAACCCTTTGTAATATGAGAAGGCACCAATAATAATAATATTTTTTATTTTATTTCTACCCCGCCCTTCCTGATCCAAAAACCGGGCTCAGGGCGGCTAACAACAAATGTAAGACAATGATTAAAACAACTTAAAAAACAGCATAAAAACAAACATCAATGGGATCACCAGGGCTAACTGGCCAGGTTAGTCATGCTAGGCCAATAGGGAGACCAGGGAGGAATTTTAATGTGGGGACCAGAAGGGTTTCTTCAGAAAAAAGGGAAGGGGAAAAGGAATAGGGGATCAGGCTAGATTAAAGGCCAGGCGGAATAACTCTGTCTTACAGGCCCTGCAGAAGGAGGTCAGGTCCCGCAGGGCCCTAGTCTCATTGGACAGAGTATTCCACCAGGTTGGAGCCAACACTGAAAAAGCCCTGGCCCTTGCGGAGACTAATCTTCTTTTGGGCCCAGGACCCTATTGTTATTTGTGGGCCTAGAGGATGAGCAGTCAGCATTTTCATCACAGCCCAATTGTATCATGAGAAGCATTAAGGGGACAAAGAAGAATGATGGTCTGGTAAGAGCAACAGTGAGCTGTCAATAAGGATGGGGCAGAAATTCAATTCAACTGGAATTTAAAAGCAAACCTACCTATCACTTTTCAGAACAATATGAGAAACGAAACACAGGCATCCTTTGAAATTCACACTTTTCTGAATTTTGCAATGTGTAATCTGTACAAAATTGCAGATACTGGGGTAAAGTGTGCAAACAAACAAACAAACCCATATTGGTGAAAATAACATACCACAATGCATTATAATAGGGCAAATTGCTTTGCAAAAAAATGTATGTATTAGAAAAAAATTGCATACAAACTATGTGCATCAGGAGAAATATGCATTAAAATGCTGGTGAATTGTCATGAGGGTTTGTTTTTGTTTTTTAAATGGAAACAGATACAGAAAATGGAGGATTGAATTTAAGATTGGAAAAATTATAAACCCAGAAAACTAAAATTGGCAGATTCTCTCAAGCTGTCACTTAAGTGGCAGTGTATATCCACTTACCTGCTGTGTAAGCCCCATCAAACTTAGCAGCACTTCTTAGTTATTGCCTGATGAAGTACCAGAGCTTAGCAAAGGAATCTTCCTGTAAATTGACATTGCTTACATTTAAAAAGTGAAATAATGATTCTAAGAATGGGGGGGTCACTCTAAAATTTAGCCCTGGGGCACCTTTGAAATGTACAAGATTGTTATGGTACTTCTTCACAACCTAGAAAGCTGAACACTGGTAACAAACATCATCCCAGACTCCTCAATTTCTAGGAAAATCTAAAATGAGGAGGGTTTTTTTTAAAAAAAACGTATTTTTTATCAAATGTGGGACATGAAGTATACCCCAAAGCAGTTAAATTTCTTCTGCACATAGATCTAGAGCTGAAATTTGGTACACATTGTGATGGGCGAGCACATATGCTGATTATATTTGGCTTAGTTGATCTGACTAATGTCATTTTAGAAAGACAAAAATCATTAACAGAGACAGCTGGGGACAGTTAGTTCTTAATTGGCATGACTTCATCAAGTGGCAATAATTGTTCTACCTATTCACCCATAAGCACCCCTTTTCTATACAGAAAAGCAATAGCTTAGCTTGTTAAACTTCCTAAACAACAAATCAAACCTTGGCTAAATGCATTGAAAACATTGGGTTCCCCTCCTCCCGTTTCCAAAATGTCTGTACTGAATTTAAGATTATTCATAGGCCCTGGAAAATTCAGAGAAAAGGTCAAGCAGAGTATGGTTTTATTAACATTTATTGCAGCAAGTACTTAGAAAGAGGCCTTGGATGACTGGACAGATATGGAAGATAAGTCCATCAACAGCTGCTGTCACAATGTCTGCCTTCATGGTCAGAGGCAATAAAGATTCTGAATACCAGATGCTGGAAGCCACAGGAGAGGAGTTCTTGTGCTAGTGTCCTGCCTGCAGGTTTCCCAGAGGTATCTTCTGGGCCTCTCTGAGAGCAGTTTCAGGACTAGATAGGCCACGGGTCTGATCCAACAGGAGCTTCTTATGTTCTCATAAGCCTATCTACTAGAAACGTCTATGGCTCTCTGACCGAGTCTAGGTCTATCTTGACTCCTAACTAGAACCTGGGTCGCAGACTTTCCGAATGTCCCTATATTCCAGGGACAGTCCTGGATTTACGGAAGCCACTCCAGATTTGACCCTGGAATGTACCACTTTTCCATAGGATGTCTCTATTTTCATTGGAGAAATGTTGGAGGGTATAAGCTGTAGAACTTCTCCAGATTCTGGTACAGTCAAACTGCTTAGAAAAAATAGAGTGGACTTTTGAACATGACACTGAAACATGATTCTAAACATGATTTCTAAATATGTAATCCAAAATTGCTGTAGATAAAAAGGTACTTTGCAACTAATTTGTGAGTCAGTGACATGTTATTTGTCCCTCTCAGATTTTTGTGTTTTTAATATAGTGGATTCACAAAAAAACTAAAAAAAAAAAATCAGCCAAATAACTGAATATTTTGATAAAGATAAATCAGAGCAGTTGGCTGTAAACATCACAGGCATGAAAAGTATTCATTTCAGGTTCAATTCCTCATCTTTACAGGAGTCATCACCCACCCACAAACACACACAGTGCCATCTGCAAAATTGAAGACAACAAGATCTGCAACACAGATAGTTGGAGGTCTCCAGCAAAAAGCTACAATTAATTTACACCATTGTGTAAGCTGGTTATTTAAGACTGGGGCAGGGTGAGAGAGGTTTAACAACAGACATGAAACAAAGGTGAGGTAAAGCAAATTAAGCAATAAAGCAAATTAAACAAGCTTTCATTTAAAACAGTGTTAATCACAATGTCAGAATACATGTTAAACATTCCCTTCTTTCTTTATGATACTAAGTGGTATTTAACAGCAGTGGGTTGTATCTGTATTATTAACCTGTTTTGTAAAAGAAAAAGAAAGAAAAAATGTTGCCTCAACTACACAATTGATTCACCACAGGTGTAAAACTGTAGACAAGTGGCAAAAGTTTCCAGGGAAAGGGTTGGCATCAACATTTTGGTGCCTGTGTATGGATTCTGCAGCTTGATGGTCTCCTCACATAGGCTTGCTAATTGATGAAATGTCTCATTTACACTTGTGTTGCAGTTTTCAGCAGTGTCTGGGGCTAATGCCCCCTGCTGGGAAAGAGTCTCTGGATCACTTTGTGATCTTTGGGGTAAGCCCAGCCTCTGACTTCTTAAGGCTGCTGCTACCTGTATATCCCTGCCTCTTTGTTTAAATTTGGGTTGACCGGAATACCCTGCTCCCATTTGCTACCCCATTTGCAGGTGTTGAAGAGGTGGAGGGGTGGGGGGAAGGATCCTGACAATTTTCAGGGGGGGGAACTATTCAAATTATTTGGGCTACAAGGAAGGGATGCTTAAGGGTGCTTTCTCCTCATGAAAAGTGTACATATTTCTCCCCAAACTCCATCTGCAACTTCACTCCTTTTGCAGGGGAATTAAAAACACACACCACAATTCAAGTGCAGCAGTAATTCGGTAATGTTATAGAAAAGTAATGTTACAGAAAAGTTAGATTATTACACTTCTCTTTGATATCTAGTTTTCCATTTGGAGCTGGTGGGATGTTGTTGTTTTTCTTTTGTGTTGGGAGTCATTCTGTCATGTGATCTTCATGTGTATTATTATTATTGATTTTATTGATTATAGATTAGCTGTTCAATTATTATTTGTTGATGTTTAATTTTACTGTTTCTACTGGATTCTAATGTATTATTTAATATTGCTTTATTTGATATATCTTGCTTATTTTAAAGTTATTGTGACTTTTTATATTGGATCAGAATCTTATAAAAATAAAACATCAGACATTAATAGTTGTTGTTGTTATTATTATTATTATTATTATTATTATTATTATTATTATTATTATATGTGTTGCAAGCAACCCAGAGTGGCTGGGGCAACATAGCCAGATGGGTGAGGTATAAATAAGTTGTTGTTGTTGTTGTTGTTGTTGTTGTTGTTGTTGTTGTTGTTGTATCCCAGGGTGTATCTTCACTGGTTTACCAGAGCACAGAAAATTACCCAAATGTCTCACTCACCTAGATTAATTTCCCAGCAAATTTAAGAAAATAATTATTCACAACCGTGCGATACATTTCTCAGTTAGGAGAAATACTGTGATGTCTTTCACTTAATCAAATTGAAATGCTATCCTCATTGAAATCCCTGTGGTACTCTAGATTTCTTTAGCTAGATTATTGTCTTCAAAACAACTGTCTCAAGGCAATCTACACTAAAGATAAAAGCAGTTTAAAACACAAAAATAAACAAGCACAATTAAAATAAGACTAAAACCATACAAGGTAGACACTCATGGTAAACACTCATTTATCCAGCTGTGGAAATCTGTCTGAATAAAAATGTCACCAGTTGTTTTTGGAAAGTGCAGATAGCGGGCTCCTGCTGAATCTCAACAGGAATGAACTTTCACAGAACAGGTGCAGCCACACTGAAAGCCCTGCTCTGAGTTACTGCAGAGCACGCTTCTGAGATTTTTGGAACGTGTAGAAGAAATTCTCCTGCAGACCACAAAACATCCCTGCAGTCTCACTCTCATTTGGGGGTATAAGAAATATTCATGACGAGATAGAACATACGCTGAGGATACAACTGAGGGTGCATATCATGACATTTCAAGAATAAACCTAAGGAAGCACAAAAATCAATTCCTCTTTACTGTCACTGATTAAACATACCTTAATTTATTTCGGAGAACCACTGCTTTTTTCTGGGGGTACTCAAGGATATACAGTACCAACACCCTTTTTTTCCTAGAAGAAACACACTGGTTAAAAGTGTGGCACTCACAGTGGGACAGTCTCCTTTGAGAGGTTGTGGACTCTCATTCCTTGGAGGTTTTTAAGCTAAGGTTGGATGGCCATCTATCATGGATGCTTTAGTTGAGATTCCTGCATTGCAGGGAGTTGGGCTAGATGAACCTTGGGGTCCCTTCCAACTCTAGAATTCTATGATTCTACTGTAACAACTTCAGGTTGAGTACCAGCATCTTTTTTCTAGAAAAAAAAGCACTGCAGAGAACAAAATGCTGTCTTTTATTATGTAAAGAACTTTCTGGCAAGGGGAATTTTATAGCAAGAAAATCAAAGTGAATGGAAATATGAGCTGGATCTAAACCCAACTGGTGAAAAGAAGAAGAAGAAGAATTTGGATTTGATATCCCGCTTTATCACTACCCGAAGGAGTCTCAAAGAGGCTAACATTCTCCTTTCCCTTCCTCCCCCACAACAAACACTCTGTGAGGTGAGTGGGGCTGAGAGACTTCAAAGAAGTGTGACTAGCCCAAGGTCACCCAGCAGCTGCATGTGGAGGAGCGGAGACGCGAACCCGGTTCACCAGATTACGAGTCTACCACTCTTAACCACTACCACACTGGCTGGAAGTGGCCTAACAAGGACTTGAAGAAACTCCTGATTTCACTGCCTGCACAGGCCTACAAAAATAGGTGTTGTGGTGGGATGTGGAGCCACAAATTGCCAAAATGCATGGCTGGCTGGCTGTATTTGGCTTGGTGGGTCCAAAATTGTACATGCCTGCCTACATCCACCCATGCCAGCCCCATCAGAGTCATGAGCACATGGCTCTGTAATTTGTCGAATTCAAAACCTAGTAGCATTATACTCTCATCGACAGGAATGATAAATGCTTTGCATTATATGCTCAACATTGCAATAAACAGAACGTTCTTGTTAAAAGACTGCTTCCTTACATGCAGACAAAGAGCTGATGAGCTGCCAGCTCTAAATATGCATCTTTCATTTATAAATAAAACACACAAGCCTCAATCATGAAGTTCTCCATATTTAAATAAACATCTGAGATCTGTCAGTCATCTAATCACTTCCCTACTGTACAAACTGCAGCAATTCACCCAGCCATAACGCTCCTCCATGTGATAAATGTGTGTACTTATGTACGGCAGTTCCAAGGCCAGCCTTTCTATAATCATCTTTGGCCAGTAATCACCAAACATGGATTTTGATGATAGAGTGTCCCCGTTATGAAAGAGCAGCTATGTTGTGTTAGGTCAACCATTTGCATTCTAAGTAGAGTTTAAATATGTATTTCCTTGACATATTGGAGCTGTTACAGCTTACTGGGTCAATAAGGCAGTCTGCAAACACTCCCGAAATAGATATTTATCTAATCTGTATTTTAGAGCATCCATAGTTAGGCAGACACAGCATAATGGCTGCTTTAGAGCTGCTGTAATCTGATTTTCTACTGTTCTTTCTGAATAAATGGAGATGGAAATTAACCAGGACATGCTAAGAACAGCAACAAATACAGGAAGAAGAAGAAGAAGAAGAAAGAAGAAGAAGAAGAAGAAGAAGAAGAAGAATCTCAATTGAGGTAGCCGTGTTAGTCTGTTGTAGCAAAAACAACTGAGTTGTGTTTTAAAGATCTGTTAGTCTGTTAAGGTGCCATAGGATTTTATGTTGTTTCTAGGGGAATGTTTAAGTACTAAATAAAGTTACCATATGCAAATTCAGTTTACCAGGGACAGTCTCTATTTACTTCCTGTTCCTAGTAAATCATTATCTGTATTTTGATTTTGGAAAGAATTTGTGCATTCATTCTAAAACTGGGTTGGGTAATTTATGCCCCCTTGATTCAAATAGGTCAACTCCTAATATAGCTAGCAGCTCGATCCTAACCTTGTCTACTCAGTAGAAAGTCTTGTTGATTCAATGAGACTCACTTGTAAATGTGGTTAGGATTGCAGCTTATGTTTGCATCCAACCTATTGTGCTAGTGCAAGTTCCTAGAGTTAATGAGCCATCTTATACACAATAAACTGGCATAATGCAAGCTGGTGCAAGTTAAATCATTGTAAAGTTGCACCAGATCCAAACCCTGTTTACCTAAGCCTGGCAGGAGGGCAACAAGACTTTATCAAGTGGTCAAGTCACATTATCAAGATGAATGAGCTTAGGATCCAGACTAAGCTCCCTTCTCTGTTCCTGCCCCTGACATTCCTGGAACAACACTTGGGGGGGGGGGCTTATACCAGACTTGGTTTTGCCAGCCTTGGCTCAGCAGGGAGAAGCATATATTTGGCAAACTCAAGGGGGACGACTTAATGCTGGCTTCTCAGTAGTGGTGCCTTCCCTGTGGAACACCCTCCCTTCAGATGTCAAGGACATGAATAACTATCTGATTTTTAGAAGACATCTGAAGACAGCCCTGTATTGGGAAGTTTATAATGTTTGATGTTTTAGTATGTTTCAATATGTGAGCTGCCCAGAGTGGCTGGGAAACCCAGCAGATGGGTGGGGTATAAATAATAAAATTATTATTATTATTATTATTATTATTATTATTATTATTATTATTTGCCTGGCTGAACAATAGATCTGCTACTCTTCCTGGTGGATCTTGCCATTGGATTGCCCCATATGCCTGTTGTTTTCTTTCCTTCTTTGCTGACCTCTTTTGACTTTCACCCTGGGGGAGAAAATCTTTGTGGGGGAGTGGCCTGACACAAGCTCAGGTCTTTTTCATTGATGCACACTTATCGTACAATCGTTTCTATTCCATGCTCTCCTAATTGGTCAGGTGATGAGCATTTCCATAAGGTTACTTGTTTCAACCTTGCGTTTTCACAAATTAATAAATAAGCTGAAGTTCAAGGCTGCATTCTCTGCGTTTCAGTTAATTTTTGTTGCCGTTCTGGCAGGATGGAAGCCGGCCATGTTTCACACAGCTGTCCAATTAGAACTTCCCCAGAGTGATAGGCAGTAATGAAATATAAAGGGAGGTTAATGCTGAGCTTGGCAGGGCTGTCATTGACAGTAATAGATATGGGCAGCTCCATCACTCTGGAGGGCAGATGTGATTTTTGGTCCTTTCCTATTTGCTCTGGGTATGTGGAGTGATGCTACGGCTTTTCATTGACTATCTTAAGCAGCACATTTATGCGCTTGAAAGAGCTGAGTTGCTCAGATTAGCACACCTCAGTGCAGAGGGCCTGCTAAATAAAAACTAGCTGACTGTAACCTTGGAACTGGAAAAAAAGTGTTTGCGCAAAAGGAAAAGAATAAGTTTATTTCACTCAGAACAACTCTCCCTGCAATACAGTGGTACCTCTGTTTACATACGCTTCAGGTTACATACTCCGCTAACCCAGAAATAATGCTTCAGGTTAAGAACTTTGCTTCAGGATAAGAACAGAAATCGTGCTCTGGCGGCACAGCAGCAGGAGGTCCCATTAGCTAAAGTGGTGCTTCAGGTTAAGAACAGTTTCAGGTTAAGAACGGACCTCCGGAACGAATTAAGTACTTAACCAGAGGTACCACTGTACTGCAAGAGATTATATAATTATTTGCAAATAACAGAGCCCTGAGCAATCAATGTCTATATCCTGATATCAACATTGGCAGGCTGTATACTTAGATGAAGCACTGTGGCATTTCCTTGATTTAAATGATACAGGTTGCTTTGTCTCAGTGAATAAATATAAGGACTGGGTCAAAACTTACCCACAGTCCACGAAAGACCAAGCATTTCTCTTGAACATGTGAAAATTAAAGCATTTCTCATTTCAGTGTGGAGAGCTTTGGGAGGGGAGCAGAATCTGGCAGTTCTGATATCAAGTGAGAAGCAGGGGTGCCAACTTGAATAAAATATTGGGGTTACGTAAGTCCTGCCCTCCATAACTGATCACATGACACAGTGCACAAACACTATATGAATGGCAATACCTATCAACCTTGGGGGGCCCAGCCCCCTCAAATATTTTATTGGGGGGTCTGACTATGAGTTGGTTCCTATGAATGACAGAGAGGGAAAAGTGAGAAGATGGAAGAATCCAATGAGGAGAACCTAACAGGAAAACACACAATTGGAAAAGGTGGTACATACAGGATTAAAAGAAGCTAACACTCCAGTCTTCATCATCATTAAATAGGATGGCTTTTATACAAGTTGAATCTTCAACAATTAATCCATAAGGTTAGAAACTAGTGGGGAAGTGTTATAGTCACAGCATCAGGAGGGAGTAGAAGTTCACCTCTTCCAAATCTATAAATTAACAGCACGATTTGCACGACTCTGACATACCACTTTGCGTTTGGGATTCCTAATCACGCAGATAGTGTGGGAAGAAGGACGGTTGTTGATTTACCTGCAGCTGATGTCATAAAGACACTGGTTCCTGCACAGTCATCTGTTTTGCTGTGGTAATTGTAGCCTTAGGGTGAAGAATGTATTGGGCCCTCACTCACAGATGAAAGGTCTTGGCTTCCCCAAATACTGTATAGCCTATGGCTTTTCCCTCCCCTTGAGCTTTCTCCCATTCAAGTGGTGATGAAGACTGAGACAAGAACTATGGGCCAAGCTGACCTGCAGTGTATGATTTATTTACCGGTATTTATATTTTTATTTTGCACTGGTGAGCTACCACATAAGCTAACAGCCTTGTATTCTCAGGGCCCTGTTTTTACAATCCCAGTAAGGGGTATAAAGAGGACATTCACCAAGTCCTTTTTGTGCATCCTTGCCTCCCACAGGTAGATTGAGTTCCCTTTGTCTACAGCTCTGATTTAGACACTGCATAATCTTTAAACTGAAGAAGTATTTTCAGGACTGCTTTGCTCTAAAACTTTTCCAAAACTCCGCGAAGAAAAAAAAAAACTTGGCTGGATTTTTCCTTGCCAGTCAAGCTCTATATTCTTTACGATCCCCAATGGTTTCCCTCTTGAAATCTTTTGCACTATTGTTCTGTACCTGAAACAGTAAAATAATTGATATCATATGACAGTTACATAATAAAAGTGCCTCCAGCACTTTAGTCCTCTGAGCTTCACAAGATGTGCCTTAGGTAGCAAAACACATTACTTACAGATAATTGATCCAAATATTATATTCTGTTACTCATAAAGAATTAGTGCTCTGTTCCCAAGATCCACAGTCAAATCTATTAGTCATCAGATTTATTTTTTTAAAGCTGTCTTTCAGTATCTCCTTAAGTGACACCTTTTCCTTCAGTACATCATGTTGTGTTCTGACCATCAGCGCAATTCATGTCCAACGAGTGAAGAGATGGAATTTAGCTCCCTAGATAATGCAGCTAAAGGAAACCCAGAAACAGCTTGAGGCGAGATCTTTGCCATGTTTCTCTAATAAATTCAAATAGGAGTCATACTGAATTCTGTGGAGCTTAGATTTCTGCATGGCAAATCAACTTCTGGCATGTTTTCACATTCAAGGATTAATAAGATTGCATCCTGAAGTAAGTGAAACAGAATGCTAAGTCTATTGTTTCTAATAGGCAGAAGGAGGTGGAGTCCAGAGGTTCACGTACACACCCAATAAACCTATAAAATGACCTGAGACAACATGAAGTGCCATGGGAATTCTTGTCTCCATGAGCATAACAGTCCACAGTTAAAAATCTCTGAAGCAACCTCTACACAACCCTGATCATGCAAATTATCTCATTCACTGGCAATTTATCAGGAAGCAATGAAGTCTTCCATCCTTGGTCCTCCCCCGACTCATTGGTCAGGTTCTTAATTACAGAGGAGTGCACTGGAGGAAGAAATCTCCAAATACACATCAGGGCAGCTTCACATGTTACAAAATTCAGGGGAAATCACTTGTATTTCCTGTTATCTGTGCTCCCCCTTGGTCCATGCCTGAATTCAGAATTTGTGTCCTTTACCTGGTGCGAGATGCACCTGTTGTCCCCTGGCATCAGAAGCACGCACCTCTCAGCAAAGAAAGGTGCACTTGTGCCATTCAAACAATAGAAAGAGCTGCAGAGAACAGAACATGTGTGTGGATCTTCCTTCTTGCCCCATCTTCCCTGAATCCCATAATGTTTGATACTACTATAACTCTACCTTGTGGTTGTTTTTTCTGGAACCCAACCAGCTACAAAATGACAATCTGATTTTGGGAAGACTAAAGGATGTTGGATACAGGGGCGTACCCAGGATCAAAACTGGGGGGGGGGGCGCAAGCCATGGTCGTTCAGGTTGTGACATTTCAGCACGGAAAAGGCGAATGAAACCAAAATTTTAAGAAAATTATATATAATTATAGCAGTGCTTTATTACGGTAGTTATTACAATTATTTGCTTGAAAAAATTAATTTTTATTCTAGTTACATGTCTTATACTAATATCATTTTTCTTGGGTTTGAAGAAAACTTGTTCAAAACTTTCGTTTCAATCCAGTCCTGATTTTCCTTGAAGAATTTCCGATGGACGCTCATCAAACACAACCCAGTCAGTCTGTCCTCTCCCATTGTACTTCTGAGCCAGGTCTTTACCCTTCGAAGGGTACTGAAAGATCGTTCAACAGTAGCCGTGGTGGATGGGAAAGCACTTAAAATACTGATCAACTAGCGGTGGGCGGCTCAGTTTATATAGTGACGTAGAACTCACTAGACCCCTCTAGAAGATTCCCTCTTCTCTCTGCTAGAGCCAGCTAGAGACCTCTCCCTCCCTTGAATCCCACTGGCTGGCTGACATAGATTCCTCTACCAGTCGCTAGGTGGCTCTAGATACTTCTCGGTTTTTACACCATTTCAGTGTGGTAAACAACTGATTATTTGCCATCGCCCTACCTAATTTTGTTTCATTTCATCACTTTATAACCATTTATTTATTTATTTTGCTTGGGGGGGCAGCTGCCCCCCCTGCCCCTCACTGGGTACGCCCATGGTTGGATATTACATTATTAAATTTATATTGCACCTTTCCACTGAGGACATCAAGAGAGCATACATGGTTCTTCTTTCCATGTTATCCTCACCATAACCCTGTGAGGTGGGAGAGATAGACAGTTGATTGGCCCATGGTCACCCAGGGACCTTCATGGTTTGAACGATGCTCTCCCAGGTAGCAGCAAAGCCTTCTAAACACCACACCACACTGGATATATTGCTTGTTATATTTTCTCTGGAAGTTAATATCAACTGCCTTAAAATTATCAGCTGCTACAGGCTCAAGAATGTCCACTGCAAGTTTGGAAGCCGTTTACATGTTACCTGCTTTGTCATCATTAGAACATTGTGAAATTTAAAGTAATCCAGTTCTCTTGCACCACATTAACGAATATCAGCATTTTTGCATCAGATCTAGGCAAAATATTGGGAAATATTATCATTGATGTATCACTAAAGAATTTCCTCCACTCTTGGCAATATACTATTGAACAGTTTTTCTCTAGATGGCTAAGCACTCACACTGCCATCATGGTAAGCCACCATTTTCAATGAATTTTAAAATCCCAGTCAACTGAATATCTTGGCTGAAAGTTGTTGTTCCAATGCTCATTTCCTTGAGATAACATAACCCAAGACAGCTCACTGTGGAGGAGTAATGTGAGTTTCTGAATCACCAGTGCAGTGCTGGAAATGCTTTACTGCTTGCTCAGAGTTGTTTGGGGGCGCGTGCAATAGAAAGTTAGAGAGATAAAATACAGACTTTATGAGCAGTATGCCTGGATTCTTATTCAAAACTTGGAGCTTCTCTACAGTTCTCGCATGCTTTTCTGTTTTGAAAGGAACATACAGAAACAGAAACATATATATATATATATATATATATATATATATATATATATATATATATATATATATACACACACACACACACACACACACACACACTTATTTTCTTCTATATACTGTGCAGTATCCAGAACATATTGATTTTTCTAACTCCCAACCTTTAAAACTCATCTTCGTGAGTGATAGTCAATAACATTTTTTTTTCTGTTCTCAGGACAAACTTGACACACACCCCCTCAAATTAAAGAAATAGTTGCATTATTATTATTATATATTATTATTATTATTATTATTATTATTATTATATCAGTGAGCTTCTCCCCAAACGCTATTGATGTAGCCATACTTTTAAACACACCTGTCTGTGGCAGTTTCTCTGACACAAACATATTTCAAACATAAGTCTGGGAGACTCATACTAAAAGATCAGCAAAATCTGAACAACAGCGACTACATAGGAATGGCTGCTTATCCAGTTCAAGGGTCAGTGGCTGTTGTGACCTTCACGTCTTCAGCACCTGTATGGGCTGGGTGACCGGAGCACCTTCTCTGACCTTCCGATCACAGGAACACAGGAAAACCAACACAGCATTCCCGAGGAGTAGGCTCTGGTGCTGTGGACTTGCATCTGCTCAATGTGAGCACCCAAACTCAGCAGAGTAAACAGAAGCAAAGCTGTGGAGGTTTTGCAGCATACCTAATTTATTTCTACCAATTAATCAAATAAAAGAACATAACAAACATGTACGAGAGGAGCAGCTCCCATACAAACATCCTGTCTCTTCGCAAGACAGGTCAAAAGTACAGCAGTACCTGAGACGGAAGTCTCAAAGAGTAGCTTCCGCCCCCTCCTTTCTCACAGTATGAAAGTAAAACAATATGATCAAGTGATGCTTGCAATAGGAGGGATGAAAATACTGACATGACCTGCTGCCCCACGAGGCCTCGCCATCTTGTCTGCAGCCATTGGCGGCTTCCCCCAGCCACCATGGAGAATTTCGTGTTCCTGCCTGGCCCACTGTTCAAATTCAGCCTATCTGTCACGGCAGCCTGGGGAGCGGGGCTTTGGGGAGTGGACCTGGAGGCTGTAGTCTTCACTCAGGTCCACTCTCTGGCAAATTTGAAGCCAGCAACACAGGGGCAGGGAGCAAGGCTGTCATCACTGCTCCCATGAAGAGTGACCCAAACAAACTGGGGCCCCTTACCTAATAGTGGGGCTAGCTCTCTGCTTCCTGTTACTCTCATTAGCATCACTATTAACTTCACTGTTGCTCTGAGTACTGTTCAGGTTCTTGGGGAGCTGGTACAGAGGTACAAGAAGCATAAATGAAAGAAAGCAAGGCTTTCATTCCACTGGGAAAGCAAGGTTGGCATTTGGTTTATTATTTGGTAACATGGTCTTTGAAGTGTGATCAATTAGGAGGCTCTTTCAGAAAGAGAACAGGAGTTTGTATTGACCTCCAAGGCAGCTAATATTCCCTATGCACTACTAAGCCTTGTTTGAGCACTGCTGTGCGGAATGTAATGCCGTCTCCAATATAAAACTCACTGTATCTCTGTGTACACATATATGTAATTCATGCATCTTCATGCATGCACACACTTGATATACTATTCAGTATAAATTTGTACAAACAACAACAGCAGCCTAGTCAGGGAGTTGGGTATCGTTTTCTGAGAAGCAACTTTTGGATTGGAATACTTGAAAGCATACATTTTAGGTAATGACTAGATTCATTTTCAATTTTTTTCCTAGGCCCTGAATATCACTAATTCAAAGGTGCAGCACACAAAATTGATCTGTTGATGCGAAATGGTTTGATATCCCTTTATGAAGTATTTTATCAGCCATTTGAAGGATGCAGTTCCAACCAAGATCTTTTGGTGCGTGGGTAGGCAAACTAAGGCCTGGGGGCCGAATCCAGCCCAGTCGCCTTCTAGATCCGGCCCGTGGATGGTCTGGGAATCAGCGTGTTTTTACATGAGTAGAATGTGTAGAATTATTTAAAATGCATCTCTGGGTTATTTGTGGGGCATTATTATTTTTTCTACAAAATATAGTCCAGCCCCCCACAAGGTCAGAGGGACAGTGGATGGCCCCCTGCTGAAAAAGTTTGCTGACCCCTGTTTTGGTGCATTGTCTCATGTTTTGAAAGGATAAAGATTACTGACCTCCTTTGCAGGATTAATCCAAAATAATGTATGTAAAGTGCTTTAATTATTCTGTTCGATTTCCAAAATGTTCAGAAACCAGGGTGCGGATTCTGATTGGCTGCAGGAAGCTCCTGCAGCCAATCGGAAGCCACTGAAATTGCACCAGACATTCAGGTTCCAAATAATGTTTGCAAACTGGAACACTCACTTCCGGGTTTGCGGCGTTTGGAAGCCAAAATGTTCAACTCTCAAGGCATTTGAGATCCAAGGTACGACTGTATTTAAATGGCTTATTATTGGAGATGACGATTAGAAAGATATTCCTGCTCAAGATTCAAAATCCCTTTGATCTGTGTAGCATCCAGTTGTGGAATATCTACAGTGTAACACCCTATTCCTTAAAACTCTAGCCCAGAGGTGGGGAACCACAGATTCATGGGTCAAATGTGGTTCTCCAGGTCTTTCTATAGGAGGCACCATAGACTGAAAGATTGTGTAGAACCCATTAATCAACTTGTCATCTTCCAGTCCTTTGTGAATAGATTCCACAAACATCCTTTTCTCTATGTATCAGAAGACTGCATTGTAGCCTCCTTAGGACTGTAGGACAAAAAAATGTAAACCCCAGCTGCTGCTTTAAGGAATTGCAAAATGGCAGTAGAAATTGATAGGAAAAGGATGTTTACTTCTTCCAGCACCTACTACTTGGGAGATAACTGTGTTCAAAGGAGATCAGCCCATGTGAAGAAGTGGCAGCAGGGAAAAAAATAGCAGGTAGTTTTGGGGTAAACACCCATACCCCAACTTCTCAGCTGACAAATGAAACCATTGGAGCTTTAAAAATTTTCTGTGTGATATGTGGTTGCTGATTTTTTTCAGTTTCCCATATAATGCTGCTTAAAATACCTCTTTTGTTCAGTGCAGTTGCACTGAGATTATTTGTTGACTAACTCCGCTGATCCTTTTCCTTCCCACAAAGGCTTTCAAATTATTTTATGCCCCTTTTGGATCATAGCCATAAAACAAACACCACTTTCCAAGCCTGCCTCGGCAGCAGTTTCTTTATAGGAGCGGAAAAGTCTATCATGGGAAGGAAACAGGATGGCTCTGCTTATGAGTCTGACCTGGAGTTTTACATCTATTGCTGTTTAATTTCTTAAAAGTCTCTTTTGTGTATTCTTCCCCCTCTCCCTTCGGTCATGAAACACAAGAATAAACAGCTCCAAAGTGGTGTTGACAGGTGACCAAAATGTGAGAGCACTATATGCAGCGCTGGGGAGAATATTCAGTCAAAAATGGCCCAGTTATGTCTATTTAGAGCTCTAAAGTTATATTTTATCTTCTCACTCTGTCCACTTTGTTCATTTCCTTGCATTTCATTTTTAAGCTGTATCATCCCTTTGTCCCTCACTCAGGAAAATACAGAGGATACAATGAGATAAAGAAATCCCCATTGTATTTATACCACATTGTAAAGAATGCTTGTGCCAAAGTACTTGCTTCTCGGACAGGATTCTCTGACTTCCCCACACTGATAAAGTCCCATGTAGAATCTCACACAGCAAAGTATGCTATAGAATGGATATCTGACCAAGGTCCTCACTGATCCTCTTGACTGAGTCAGTTCCATGGATCTGTTAGCCATTCTTTCCCACAAATAGCAGCTCACACAAGTTATCTATTTGTTTGGGCAGCACAAAGTCAAAGCAACGGACTTGAGTGAGATCGCTCCCTCCCTTCATAAACTGGAAAAGTCTCGATTTTGTTCCATTTCTGCAGTGGATCTGAGTTTCATAATCTGCAGCTACTCCCAAGTGTATTTTTTTTTAAAAAAAAATGATTTTATCACCATTATATTAATTCAGCAGAACAACTTGGTCACAATAAGGAAATTTTGCCCATGGTATAGCCATTTTCCATCCTCCTACATTGATTCTCTGGCACCCTATCTGTACAACCTAGCAATTCCAAAATATAGACGAATTTTTACCCTCGCAAGACTGAATGTATTGCCCTAGGCTGTACTTGAAGGACGATTCCAACAGATTCCACATGGAAAACACTTACCGGTATGTCTCTGTGGAGATGGCAGTACCGAATCGGTGGTGCATGCCCTCCTGGCGTGCACACTTTACAAAGACCTCAGGAATGAAATTATCACCCCTCTTTTATTGTCCATTCCGGGTCGTCCAACCACTGCCACAGTGTTTTTTTCTCCTGGCAGATGACAGCAAAGGTTGCAAGGTTTTTAACTGGGTCAATCAGAATAAGGTCCACTGTTTGACTGCTGATTCAGGATCTTAACCTGTGTTTTATTATAATCGATCTTTGTTTGTTTGTTCTGTCTATATCATAATGCTCTTTTGTTGCTATGGCCGATGGCTAACACAAATAAAGTTTTATTCATCCATCCATTCATTCAGCAGGGCTTAAACAAAATTGTTTGTGTAACTGTATACATTTCCCAAACAAGTTGCCACAATGGTTTTTTACAGCTTGCTTTAAATCAGTTTTTTTTTTTTTACATATCTTGCTAAACTATATTTTTGTAAGAAAAATGCTCATCATGCTGCAGATTACATGTAGCACCCTGATGCTTCTGTTCTCAGTGCATAGACGGAAAGGAGGTTTTATAGTTTTCTCAGTGATGCAACTTACACACTTGGTTGTGACTGATGCAGCTTGATGAAAATGCCTGCTTGTAAATCCAAAGGAACCCATCCTATCCTCGGGTCCTTTCAACCTTTTATTTGCACCAGTCTTTCTTATTTCTATGCTGAAGCCTAATCCTAGCAATTTCAGGACATCAACTAGAAAGTTCCTTGCCATATTGTTAGTATTGTTAGTCTACTATGCCCTTGTTCTATTGGTATGGTCCATACCACAAAAAAGAACCACAAGGTCACTCATACAGCTGCATCCAAAACTTAGAGGAAGGATAATCATGTCCTCCATAAACAAGGGCACATGTTGCGGTGAGACCTGGAGACCCATCTCTTGTGTTGTGGGTGGGTAAGATTGGTCAGCCACAACACCTGATTGGTTGGGTTCAACCTGGCCAATGGGGCGCAGTCCAAACGGATTGAGGGACCTATATATGCCCATGCACATGACCCAGAGTTTCCTCTTTTGGGGTGTGCATTCGGAACACCTGCCCACCTCTCTGTACTTTTAGGGCTTTGCGCTTGACCTTGCTATGCCGTCGTGTGTCGTCTATTGTTGGGACAGGGGCACAGCAGGAATTTTCCCCACTTGGCTGATTGGCTGTTGCCATTTGGGTTTCGCCTGCCGCATAGCAAATCATCACAACTTGTAAGGTTGCAGATAGGCACTGGTTCAGGTGATAGGGATGGGAGAATGCTCTCGCCATCCCTATGTGAAGGGTATTCCATTAAAGGAATCCAGGGACTCAAATGGTTTGGTCAACCCCTGAGAGGGGGTTGTGCCTGTGCCTGAGTCCAGGGGGACATTTGGGTGGTGGACATAGTCTGTTCCCAGCTTTCTGCCTATCCAGGAACCCTATGCTGGAACCCTGGGTCAGCGCTACCTGCATGGCAGGGAGCTAGTCGAACCAGAGCCTATGCAACCACTCACTTTCTGTAATCAATAAAGTTGTGGCCTAAATTCTGCCAAAAACCAAACTAAAATTTGAGTCAAGTGTGAATTTATTTAGGGGGGAGGTCTCTGGGTCTGAACACACAACTATATTGTGTAGTCAATAATTAATATATTTACTACATCTTTCACACATCCACATATACATAAACACAGTATCACACAGTTATATCGGAACATTTCTGACTAATATCATCTTGTGTTAATTGTGATCATGAGCAGAAGCTCCTTTGCTCTCCAAAATTGCAAAGAAGATACAAAACCTTTCTCTCTTGGAAGCCAGTTTTTCAAGCCTTCCTTCCCCTCAAGCCTGGAGCTTGTAAAAGAACAGCTCCTGTAATCCCCTTTTAAATGAGGCATTCAAAGTTGCTGAGTCTCCACAATGAGCTCTTGCCAGCCAGCACTGTTTTACTGAGCCATACATCATAGGAGTGACGGCGATCTGATGATGTATTACATTAATGCATCATCAGAATGACAGAACTCTAATGATGGATGAATACTACATCATCCAGGAAAAGCTCCCACATTTACTGCTTTGGTAAATCTGCTTTTATACACATATTCACACATTACTAAGTCCAAACCTCTACAAATTCAGTGAAAATTTTCAATTTTGAAGAAAAGCCCTCACACACACATACACGGGCAAATACATGCTACTATAATCCTAGGGGTAATTCATTTGTTTGACTGTTGTTTCATCTTAGACTGGAATGCCTGCAAGGGCTCAGGAATTCTCAAACAAGGTAATATATATTTATCCGAAAGGAATAAATCTCTCCCCCTTTTTGACATTTGATGGGCCAATTCATAGAGGTGTTCAAATAACTGGGGGTTCACGTAGATGAAAAGCAGGTTGGCTGATTCATGATAATTCATAGCCAAGTAAGGACCCTTCATGGCATTGAACAGCAAGTCTGCCATGAGGTCTTTCGAACAATGGCAGGAACAAGTGAAGCCAAAGCTTTTCATACTCAGACATAAAGAGCAAATGAGCTCTCATGTCCAAAGTGAATGGATGGATAGTACTCTGTTTTTGAACCTGTATTAATATGGATGGGGTGGGTCTAATCTTTCTTGGCCTTGCTCCAAATGTGTGCAAGTACAATTTAGGAAAGGAAATGCCTTCTCCTCTATTCTAACCACTTATTACTTTGAAGAGGAGAAGTAATATTTTTTTCTTTTTCTTTATTAAAGATTTTCTTGATTTACAAAAGTGTGTGCAATGTCTCTGTCCAAAGAGAAGACACCTTCACCCCGGTATGGTTCCCCTTCAT
The DNA here is from genome assembly GCA_900245905.1 of Lacerta viridis. Classification (NCBI taxonomy): domain Eukaryota; kingdom Metazoa; phylum Chordata; class Lepidosauria; order Squamata; family Lacertidae; genus Lacerta; species Lacerta viridis. The sequence continues at coordinate 379,874 of OFHU01003329.1, read as the reverse complement.
CACACACACAGCCCAACAAGACAATGACAAAAATCTACCGACAGCATACAAATCAATATGGCTAACCTGATCCAAAACACCCACCAACCCCACTCACACAGGAAACCAAAGATCACCACAGCCAACCACAAATGAACAATCACACCCTGTAGGTTGTCATTATGGACAGTTAAATGGACCCATGTTCTGGGTAGACAGGCCAACCCAATGCATAAAGCTCACTCCTTCAAAAAGGGTGTGACTGAGGTATCAAAGCATAGCCGTAACATATTCCCTTAAAATACATTGTTGTTGTTGTTTTTTAAATGCACTCTTAGTCTTGTAAATGCAGAACCCACAAGTGTCCCTATTTTCCAGGGACAGTCCCTGATTCACTGAAGCCATCCCAGTTCCTGATTGTATCCTGGAATGTCCTGCTTTTCCTTAGGACACCCCTATTTCCATCAGAGAAATGTTGGAGGGCATGGAGTTATCTGACCCCAAAGCCATCTGTATAGGGAAGTATTTTAATGTTTAGATGGGTGGGATGAAGATGATGATGATGATGATGGTAACAGAATATAAATCTCCCTATTTTCATAGGAGAAATTTTGGAGGGTATGCAAATATCTAATATGTTTCAAACTTTGCTGAGAAATTTTCACCCCTGCCCTCTAGTAAACTAGGAAATTTAGGCCTGATGAACAGCAATCTAACCTGCCTTTAAGGACAATAAACTGTGGGATGGGTGTTCCTCTTTCCTTCGGTGTCTCCTTAATTTTTCTTGTGTTGCACTTCTGCCAGAACAAGGATCTAAAAGCAAAATCTATGTTGGAGGAGAACAACCAGTGATTTGTATCTGGAATCATTTTCTAGCTGCAGTTTACAGTTTAGAAAACCAGTGTGTTTTCCTTTTCTTCCATGACCTATAGGGTGGGGGCAGACTTAGGCACCAGTTTGGAGAAGTACTCTGGTCCCACAAGCCTCAAAGGACATTAAGCAAGACTGACTGAAAATATTAACAGCTGCCTTCTACTCTATACCATTTATCAATTGTGACTAATCCTGGTAAGTATATTTTCTTTTATTCCCCTCCTGTATATCAAGCACCATGTCTGGAAAAACAGATGGTGTTTCACTTCTAATTCCAAGTCTCTCTGTTTTCATGTTCCTACGTACTAGAAATTCTAATACCTAACAAATCTGTTTACATCCATCAGTATTTTTCTTATTGCCGTTACTCTTTCCAAACCAATACTTTCATTGTAAACTTTCTGGTCTATAAAAATACAACAATTACGCAATCATATTTTTATTTTCATTTTTATTTCCCATTTTCTCTCAGACAGCAATGAAACCTGCCATGCCTTTGCCAAAACATTGGGTTCCTTTTCTTTGGAGAAGAAGAAAATAACTGAGTAATGTATTGTGTCCGTTTAACATTTTTCAGCAACAGAAAAGGGGCCCTTTTTAATTCAAAAAAGATAGCACCTTCAGGTTGATGTGTGTCTCTGTGCATGCAAATCTCGAAAGTGTGACCAATTATATTGAAAGTGTGGTTCTGAAGTATAGATTCATTCCTTCATTCCTCTACTGTGGTACCTCAGGTTAAGAACTTAATTCGTTCTGGAGGTCCGTTCTTAACATGAAACTGCTCTTAACCTGAGATATCACTTTAGCTAATGGGGCCTCCCACTGCTGCCGCGCCACTGCACAATTTCTGTTCTCATCCTGAAGCAAAGTTCTTAACCCGAGGTACTATTTCTGGGTTAGCAGAGTCTGTAACCTGAAGCGTCTGTAACCTGAAGCGTCTGTAACCCGAGGTACCACTGTACCTAGTTTTAGCCTTTGAAGCTAGATTTTTCGTTCCAAATTTAGGGGACTGAGGTGAAAAAGGGTGGGGCTTAAAACTGATGGGGCATTTAAGTAAGATATGGCAAAATTGTCCAACAGTTTGGGAGGTGTTTCATTTCATTTCACTTTTAATATGTATCCTGCCTTTCAATATTACTATACACAAGGCAGATTGCAGCAACAAAATAGACAACACAGAACACACACCATGTAGATTCATAGAATCATAGAGTTGGAAGAGACCAAAAGGGCCATCCAATCCAACCCCCTGCCAAGCAAGGAAACACCATCAAAGCATTCCTGACAGATGGCTGTCAAGCCTGCTTAAAGACCTCCAAAGAAGGAGACTCCACCACACTCCTTGGTAGCAAATTCCACTGCCGAACAGCTCTCACTGTCAGGAAGTTCTTCCTAATGTTTAGGTGGAATCTTCTTTCTTGTAGTTTGAATCCATTGCCCTGTGTCCGCTTCTCTGGAGCAGCAGAAAACAACCTTTCACCCTCCTCTATATGACATCCTTTTATATATTTGAACATGGCTATCATATCACCCCTTAACCTTCTCTTCTCCAGGCTAAACATACCCAGCTCCCTAAGCCGTTCCTCATAAGGCATTGTTTCCAGGCCTTTGACCATTTTGGTTGCCCTCTGGACACGTTCCAGTTGTCATTCCTTCTTGAGGTGAGAACTGGACACAGTCTGACCAGAGCAGAATATAGTGGTACTATTACTTCCCTTGATCTAGACGCTATACTCCTATTGATGCAGCCCAGAATTGCATTGGCTTTTTTAGCTGCTGCATCACACTGTTGACTCATGTCAAGTTTGTGGTCTACCAAGACTCCTAGCCATCCTTTTCACATGTACTGCTCTCAAGCCAGGTGTCACCCATCCTGTATTTGTGCCTTTCATTTTTTTTGCCCAAGTGTAGTACTTTACATTTCTCCTTGTTAAAATTCATCTTGTTTGCTTTGGCCCAGTTGTCTAATCTGTTAAGGTCATTTTGAAGTGTGATCCTGTCCTCTGGTCATCTGCAACTTGATCAGCATGCCCTCAAGCCCATCATCCAAGTCATTGTAATAATCTGATCCAATACAAAAAGTTATAATAAAACAAATATCAAATAAAGTAATAGTCAATAATCTATTACAATATAATAGTACACAATAAAATTAACAGCAAATAATTAAACAGAAATTCACTCTTAACAATTTCAATAAATAATTACTAAACTTCGATCAATAAAAAATAACTGCAAGTCACAATGCACAAACGACCACCATGCATACAAACCATGTAAATTGAGAAACCAAGACACACAATTATATATATATATATATATATATATATATATATATATATTTAATGGAACTCCTCTTCTCCCTTCCGAGTGAAGTGCAAGTGACTGAGGTGACTCTTTTTTTCTGCCACAGAGGAAGCTGCCTTATACTGAGTCAGACTGAATCTAGCTGAATATTGTCTGCAGTGACAGGTAGCGGTTGTCCAGGTGTTGGCAGTTGAACTTGAGACCTTCTACATTCAAAGCAGATGCTCTTCCACAAAGCTGCATCCCTTTCATCTCTTTATTTCACTGCTGCCGCCTTTTTTTTTTTTTAAGTGATGGTGGCAGCTGCAGAATAGCTCCTCTTGGGGTCTACTAACAGATGGACGTTTCTTCTCAGCTCCCTGTAACACCAACTAATTCATCAATGCTGTTCAACAAACTCTACACAAAACTTTCCCAACACCTTACATCCAGAACCAGCTCCTTGGGTGGGGCCGAGCAGCTATGCTAGCTTCTTCACAAGGTGGGTCACCAGTGCTTACTAGGAGGGTTGAGTGGGCAGGGAGGTTGTCGTGGTGCAAACACACCAATTGAGTCAATTTGATGCACCTGCTGTATATTTGCACTGCACTAGCCTTCTTCCCACATTGACCCTCCTACCCTGGGGTAGAGAGAAGCAAATGCTGGCTTTTTTACATAATTATACTAACTTGAGAACCACCTTGGTCTCTTTTAGGAGGAAAGATGGTACCTAAAAATTGTTGTTGACATCCGTCTGTCTTGGGAGACAATAGAAGAGTGTGTCTTTGGTGTTGAAATCAAACTGTTGGAAGGTTACAATGCCTGCTGTGCATGTAGGGACCGATACAGGAGATTCATGTTTTGTTGCAGATGGGGCAGGTGAAGGTGTCTGGTTGTGCTGCTGCAGATGTACCACACAAAGGGGTAAAGTGACTTCACTTTCCTCCCCACCCCACACAGTTCCACTGTTCAAAGCTGGCTGATATTGTTGGTGATTGTTATTACCCAGGCTAGCGCATTATGTGACCGATGAGAGCAGCAAAATAACCAGACTGTACAACGGTGATAGGATAAAATCAGGCCAAATCTTTATTGACAGCAGCAGGCAGGGCATGGGTTGGCATGGCATTGGGTCCGAGGATCAGTTCATCATTCCACAAACCCCACGTTGATGGAATGCATCCACTGGGTTTAGATCACTCCAAACCTGTATGATGGGAGTCAGCCCGCGTTGAAACTTGCCATGGTGCCAGCCAAGCAAGCAAGGTCTCACAGGGAACCAGGGTGCAGATTCCAACCAGGCAGAAACCGAAACCAAGCTTGGGTTTGCCATGGTCAATTCTCCCTTCAGGACCCTTATGCTCCCCCCCCATATTATGTTGAATCTGACCAATGCCATTTCCACCCTCACACAATGTTCTTCCACCTAACAAAGGAAGGCCATAATTTCACTGAAGGAAAGGCGTAAAAAATCTCAACCAAGTGCCAATCAGGTTGAGAGAGGGAAAAAATCATTTCCGGGCCTGTCAACCAGTGACCCTAAATTGCTCAGTGAAGGCTCTAACCCAAGGGTGGGTGAGCGGAAAGCTCTCAAAGCAAAATGTCTGTGAGCTCCAGGGGAAGCTCTTCAACATTGCCCAGTATTTTGCTGGACTCTATGGGCCACAGTGCCCCCGGGCAAAGGCGCCCCATGCTTATTGGGCATGAAATGGGGCTTCCCATTTTATATATGAGGAAGTGAGGAAGAGGGGAAAGTAGCATGTAAGGTTGTTCTGTGTTTAATTTCTTGAACATATTTGCTTTCAGCTGCATACAAATTGGTAGCAAGCATTTCTCATAAATTGCCTTACCCCAGACAATATCAATGGTACCAAGGATTTCATTTTCTTTCCTTATCATTATATTATGACCCATTACTCTGATTAAATTTACATCTCTGAAGAAGGTGAAATTATTTAAGGGGAAATGGCACATCATTTGGTGAAGATTATCATTATAATGGAACACTCTTTGAAACAAAATTTGATAGAAAACGTATCTTAGAAAGGGAGTATTTTACTGTGTGTGTGTGTGTGTGTGTGTGTGATTTAGGTTTTTATTCAGTTGTATTTTCCCCCCATGCCATTAAATTATATAAATAAATAAACAACTTCCCAAAGATTTACAATGGTTAGAATGGGGGGGGGGAGATAATTTATAGGCTAATTCGAGAGTTTGCAGATCCATCCATTATACATATATATGCACACCCTTCCTGAAAAGAGAAAGCCATATTTACTTGTCAACAGATTCTGTTTCGAGTCCAAGATACTGTGTGACTGATGTATCTTTGCTATACCTGCCTAAAACAATCACAAGAGCTGTATTATTCCTACCATCAGTGCTTTGACAGCTGACAGGTTTATGGAGAAAAGCTGCATGCACAGCTCTGGTGCATGCCGTATGAAAAGTCCTGCTGGATCAGACTAAAGGCCCATCTAGTCCAGCATTCTGTTCTCCCAGTGGCTAACCAGATGCCTATGGGAAGCTCGCAAGTAGGACATGAGTTGAACAGCACTCTTCCCAATGTGCTCACTCACAATTGCTATTCAGAGGCATACAATCTCTGGTAATGGAGGTCGTACGTGGCTAACACGACTATTTTTATCTTCGTCCTCCATGAAACTGTCTACTGTATTCCACTTTTAAAGCCATCCAAGTCACTTCATATAGCGTGAGTTAATTCCATAGTTCAACTATTTGCCATGTGAACAAACACAATCTTGTCACTCCAGAATCTTTGAAGATTTAGCTCCACGGGATGGCCTCAGGTTCTAGTATTGAGGAAGAAAGCCTTCTTTCTGCCCACTTTTTTCTTACTATTATTATTATTATTTATTAAATTTGAATACCGCTCTCTACACTGTAGATCTCAGAGCAGTTCACAACATAAAATTACAATATAAAAAACACAAAATACATAATCCTTTTTTGTATATAATTTTTTATTAAATTTTCTGTTTTACAATTTAAAATACTCATTTTACATCCTTAAGATATCAATGACTCCCCTTCTTCTCTTTCCATGGTTCATTTTACATATCATAAATCCCTGCATATTTTACATAAACTATACTGTTCAGTATTCCATTATTGCATCCATCAAAACTTGTTTACACTGTCAGCTTTATCTTAATGCTGCCAGCGTTTTCAGCTATACACAATTATTTCCCATATATTCAGTAAACGTTTTCCAATCTTCTTTAAACATATGTTCTCTTATTCTATATGTTAACTCTGCGAGTTGTGCATATTCTGCCAGCTTAAGTTGCCATTCTTCTTTAGTTGGGACCTCGCTCATTTTCCATCACAAAATACATAATCTAATGGGAATGATATGTAGCGGAAGCTTGAAAGCCAGAACATTTGGCCCTCCAGGTGTTGCTGAACTACAACTCCCATCATCCCCGGCTATTGGCCATTGGCTATGGGAGCTGGAGTTCATTTGGCAACATCTGGAGGGTCAAATATTTCCCATACTGGTTTAAAGCAAGGGTGGGGAACCACTTTGGCCCAGCAGACCAGGTCTACAAGGTCATCTCTCTACAGGCCAATAGACAAGAAGGTGCTGCCCATCAACTGCCTGATCTCATATGATGTAAGGCAGATCCATGCCTGCTGGAAAGTGGCTGTCCTCTTACAGCTAAACACTTGGGAGCTCATACTAAGCTCCATGTGACCCATTATCACTTCACATATTGCACAATATTAGGCACCTCTATCATAATCCTCTACTGTACTTGTATTTCTCTAAACTACCACAATATTTGCTTGCTACATGAATTGGAAATCGATAAGGTCCAAATGGCAAACAGTTCAATGCACATTTCAGTTGAGATCCCATCCCATCCCAAAAGATAAAATCTGAGTTCAAAGTTTGGTTAGGAGGACAAAAATCCTGTTCTTCAGGCAGCTGTAATATTTTGTTTGCATGAAGATAGATTATATATAACTTCCCATCACATTAAAGTACTTTCTGTATTTATGTCACTATAAAAGTAATGCATGGCGAAGCCTCATCAATTGGAGAGACGACACAGAATGTGACCTTTAGTTAACAGGATGATGTATATGTGTGTCTAAATATGTGACTATAAAATAATCCATAAAGCATATGGTATAAGCATGGTTTCTGGGCAATGCGGCTGTATTCCACTGTGCTCAATTATATTGGGCCACAAACCACAGCTCATCTGAATGTGAATGACGAAGCTACTTCAAATTAACATATGGCAAACTCCTCACATAGATCTTCCCAAACAGTTGAAAAGGGGTGTGTGAGATTCTTCTGCCCCTATAGATCAGCATTAAAAATTCCCCAGGAATTCTAAAATTCCAAAACACAGACAATGAATGCAGATGAAACGATGATGCTGTGTTTTATTGGTATTATAGATTCTGTCATGTAAAATAGATGCAATTGTTATGTATAGTCTTAATTTTGTACAGCCAAAATGAGCATCGGATATGGCTTCCAAAGGGCACTCTGGAACAGAAAACAACAACAACAACAACAACAACAACAACAACAACAACAACAATTTATTATTTCTACCCTGCCCATCTGGCTGGGTTTCCCCAGCCACTCTGGGCGGCTTCCAACAAAAGATTAAAAATACATTAAAACATCAGTCATTAAAAACTTCCCTAAACAGGGCTGCCTTCAGATGTCTTCTAAATGTCAGATAGTTGTTTATTTCTTGGACATCTGATGGGAGGGCCTTCCACAGGGCGGGCGCCACTACTGAGAAGGCCCTGTGCCTGGTTCCCTGTAACCTTGCTTCTCGCAGGGAAGGAATCACCAGAAGGCCCTCGGTGCTGGACCTCGGTGTCAAGGTTGAACGATGGTGGTGGAGATGCTCCTTCAGGTATACTGGGAAATGATTTCATGTCACATTGGTTTGCTAAACATGCACAAAAAGAGACAGACCAATTTGTAGGTATCTAAGCGTTTCTCCTGCCTTCTCTTAAGCACCATTCAACAGGTATCACAAATACTTTGCTTATTGTTAATGCATATCCGGGCAAGGAGAATGTAGATAGATATCTCATAAATGATTTCATCACACAAAGGGGCCAGAAACAGTGAGTGTGGATTTTCAAAGAACGAAGATACATAGTGACATTTGTTTATGAAGTTGATGCCATCTGCTGCACGTTCAGCTTTCAAGTGTAGCTGATGGACTGGAGTGAAATAACCCACATCACGGTCCACCAGCAAGGCTTCGCCCACTCAGGTGCCCATGATTGGGCAATTTGAATTAGTGTATTTGGTGGGCAATCCTGCCCTGCAATAAGGCTGGCTGGCTGGTGTTCATTGGCCGGCCTTGTACAAGAGTCCTGGCAGCTAGAAATGCTTGTCAGCCTGTGAGGGGTCACCCACGCTGCCCACCCAGATAGGGTAAGTGGCCATTCTTTGGAATAGTATCATCTTCATGTTACAATTCTAGGTTTGTTCATTGGGGGATTAATAATAATAATAATAATAATAATAATAATAATAATGCTGCACCTCACCCATCTGACTGGGTTGCTGTAGCCACTCTGGGTGGCTTCCAACAAAACTTCCAACACTTAAAACTTCCCTATACAGGAACTTCCCTACACCTTCAGAGGTCTTCTAAAAGTTGTGTAGTTCTTTATCTCCTTGACATCTGATGGAAGGGCATTCCACAGAGCGGGCACAGCTACCGAGAAGGCCCTGTTCCTGGTTCCCTGTCACTTCACTTCTCGCGGTGAGGAAACTGCCAGAAGCCCCTCTCTTCTGGATCTCAGTGTCTGGGCTGAACAAAGGGGAGTGGAGATGCTCCTTCAGGAATACAGGGCCGAAGCCATTTCAGGCTTTAAAGGTCAGCAGCACCAAAACTTTGAATTGTGTTCAGAAACGTACCGGGAGCCAGTGTAGATTTTTTAGGACTGGTGTTATATGGTCCTACAGTTAACCTCTTCTGTGCAAAGAGATACTTTTTTCTGTTGTTCTTTCGCTCGTTCTTTAATTTGATCAATCAGAACAGTGAATCATTTATGAATCTAACTCAGTTGTGTTTGACTAAGGGTGTCTTGAAATGCCTAAGCTATGCATTCCCGGTAGTGTCTTAAACTCTATAAATAAAAATGACCCGACACGTTTAATGGACTTCTGGTTGAGTTGCTGTTGGTCAAAAGGTGAGTGGGAGCTGCTGCTTGGCAAGCAGCAAGCCTTGTTTTCACTTCAGTAAAATCTCAAGAGAATTCCGAAGGGAGGACACATGGTTCAATCGGACTTCACTGGAGGGTTATGATCATGCATAATATTGACACAATACTCGGTGTCTGTACAGAGCTGATCTAAGATGGCATTTGCAGAAACTTTGACCTTGAATCTGTGCAGTGATATTATGAATTCTGTGTACTTAAAAAGTTCATTATCATTCATTGAGAATACTGGGACTGTATTTTTTCCTCTTGAATCTTTCAGTGTTGCTGGCTATTAACTCGTGCTTTGTTTTGTGTTTAATTAAGTTGTGCACAATATGCCCAAATCCACTGTGTGATTCTGAAGCAGCTTTGATGATAATGCAGAAGGATTCAATCATTCTTTGAGGGCATATTTGTGTGTGTATATACATGCACACATACCCAAGCCTTCACATTTCTTGAGGGGCTGAGGAAAAGGATATTTGAGTATGGTTAAATAAGAAGAGGATCCTCATTAAGCGAGGCAAATGGTAAATGGCCCAAGGGGCTCCATAAATAGGAGGCTTGCTAATAAAAGAGAGTACATTGAAGCCAAGGCAAATAACGTTAACAATGCTTTTGCAGATTTACTAATTGCCATCGCTTCCGGCAGTGACATATCAACCCGCAAATAACTTAAACCATCATTTGTTCTCTTTCCAAAAGTGCTTAGGCATAATTATATCATTTTACCATTGAAATTGCTCAACCTGCTTATTAAAGCGAAAATAAGTAGGAGAGCTGGGATCATTTTGCGGATTTCTTGCTGCTGGTGTATCAGACAAGTGGAACGTCCTTTTCTTGAAAGGACAGCACTGCAGCAAAATGAGAAGCATTCATATGCTTATGTTTTCTTCTAATTAACTCTCATTGTTAGCAAGTGCATTATTGTTCCAGCAAGATGGTTTTTATGTTATGAAAGTTGTCATGCAAGGAACAGCAATATTTATCAAGGGCGGTGCAGCCTTTACAGTGGCAATTCTGTTTTTTTTTCTCTCTCTCTCCCTTTTCTAATCTTTGTTCTGAATTGAATATCTTCATAGCCACCAGAATTTCAAAGATGGAAACAGAGGCACTCAGAATGACCCCCATTCTTCCACCAAGAAGCGGTGCCTGAGCTCTGCCCATTACTCATTGTTAAAGGCTATTTCCCACTGCATATGTAGTATATTTTTTCAGTAGCCTGTCTTCTGAAGCAGGATGGTTCAGCTAAATCTGAGTGATATCCTTTTTCTACAGAATGCTTAAGAATGTTTAATAGAATGTGTTATCGGCAAAGAGATCTGGCTGCAGTAATGATAGCTACGTCTCAAACACATCCAATGATATTCTCTGGCTATTGGTGGCTATTAAAAAAAAATGTGGGGAGGGAGTAAACTGAATGGGATGAGAGCACTGTTCTGACATTTTGTGTTTAGATGCCCAGGTATGAATCAACTGAGGCCATGCTCCCATCATACATTTAATGCACTCAAATCATTCTGGGGGCTGAGTGCTGAAGGTTGTTGTCCTATTTCTCCTCAGAGAGCTATTCCCCTCAGAGAGCTACCATTCGCAGACTTCCCTGGAAAGAGGAATTGATGGTCAAACCAATCTAGAAACTGTAGCTCTGTGAGGGAAATAGGGTCTCTTAGCAACTCTCAGTACCCTAAAAAAAATCTTATATTGGCTCATTCAGATGTGCCAGCCTTTGCCATTTGTAATTACAGTAGAGGCGACAACTGATTTACGCACGTCCAATAGACGTGCAACCATGACTGCATGCTTCACAGCTACCTGGAAGGAGCCAGAAAAGGGACCAGAACTGGGGTGGGTCAGGGACCAAATGGGGCAAACTGGGCTTGTGTGTGCTCCACCGTCACATGTGATGTCTCGGAGCGCAGCCCCCATGCAAATCGGGGGTTGCCTGTATTTGTAATTGGTATTTCTAATTTAATTAAAACCATTTATTGATTGAAATGTTATACCCCTCTCCTTTGAATGAGTGATTAAAAAGACTGGAGGGTGCCCTATCTCCCCTTTGTTGTTTATCATGGTCCTGGAAGTCCTTTTAAATATGATACGAGCGGAGAAACAGATTAAAGGAATAAAGGTGGGTGAGAAGGAATATAAATTACGAGCCTATGCAGATGATTTGATGTTATCCCTACAAGAACCTGAAAGCAGTGTCCCCAAAGCCTTAGAAATAATTGACTTTTTGGACGTGTAGCCGGCTTTAAATTAAACAAGGTGAAGACCAAAGTATTGACTAAAAATATGAACTCTGTGCAGATACAGAAGTTACAGGACAATACTGGCCTTAATTTCGTTAAAAAAGTAAAATATCTAGGAGTCAATTTAACTGCAAAAAATCTAAACCTGTTTAAGGATAACTACGAAAAAGTATGGGCCGAGATAAAAAGAGACTTAGAAACCTGGACAAGACTGAAACTTTCATTGATGGGCAGAATAGCTGCTATTAAAATGAATGTATTACCAAGGATGCTGTTTTTATTCCAAGTGATTCCAATCTTAGATAAACTAGACTGTTTTAGTATGGCAAAAGATTTGACGAAGTTTATCTGGCAGGGGAAGAAGCCAAGAATTAAATTTAAGATATTAACGGATTCAAAGGAAAGAGGAGGCTTTGCCTGCCAGATTACGGATTTATTTGAGGCAGCAGCCTTTGCTGGATAAGGACTGGTTTAATAGACAATACCGATGTGCTAGACTTGGAAGGTTTTGATAATGTGTTTGGATGGCATGCATATCTTTGGTAACAAGGTAAGGCCCACAAAGTTTAAGAATCTTAGTTAGAAAAGCCCTTTTTCAGGTTTGGAGAGAAATAAAGATTTATTGGAGAGAAAGACCCAATGGATTCACCTGTAGGCCAAGGCCTTAAAAGACTAATATGTCTGCAAAATGGCCAAGATTTGTTACTGCAGCAAGAAGGTGAGACGTTTAAGTTGAAAAGTTATGATCAAATGAAAGAAGAAGTACTGATGGCTGCAGTATTACCAAATTTTGAAACTTTTAGATTAGACAAAAAGATTGGTTTTCAAATGAAAAATCAAAGCTGGAAACAGGTTAATTGAACCGAACTCTAAAAACCTTTCCAGGATGTATAATTTGTTGCAGAGTGGCTACGAAAGATGAACTGGTTAAATCTGTATATAGATTGGGCAAAAGTGGGGACATAATATTATGATGGATGACTGGGAGAGGTTGTGGAAGGAAGGTATCAAATTTACTGCTTGTAATTATTAGAAAAATATTATGAAAATGATATATAGGTGGTATTTGACACCAGTGAAGATAGCTAAGATATATCATGTTACAAGTATGTGTGTTGGAAATGTAAAACTGCGGAAGGTACTTTTATCATATGGGTGGACATGCCCAAGGGTAAGGCTTTCTGGGAAAGATTTATAATGAACTTAAGAAGGTAATGAAAATTACCTTTAGTAAGAAACCAGAGGCCTGCCTTTTGAGCATGACCAATATGGATACCCAGTCAGGATAGAGTTTTTTTATGTATGCCACAACAGCTGCTAGAATTTTACTTGCAAGAAACTGAAAGGTGAAGAGATTCCGACAGTGGAAGAATGGCAGATGAAGCTAATGGACTTTATGGAACTCGCTGAACTGACCGCGAGCTCCGAGACCAGAGGGAGGAGAAGGTGCAACAGGATGGAAGAAATTTAAGGACTATTTAAAAAATCGTGAAAAATTGGATATTTGAGCAGAATTAGCTTGTTGAATTGGCTTTAGTAGTTGATGTTAGATAAAAATAGAATATAAGAAGTATTGTTATGAACATTTGAATGTTTAGGAATGTTTAGGATATGTAGTTTAAGTAATGAATTATATTTGATTAATTATTATCTTGAAGATTATTAAGAAGAGTGGTTGATGTTAAAAAATAGATACAAAGTTACTAAAGTAATTATACTGAACGCAGTTGAGGGAACGGGGGAAGTCCCCCCCTAAAGAAGATAGAAATTAGAATTAAATAATGATAGTTTATTGTTCTGTGTATGTAGGTATGTATAAGTTTTCTTTTATTTTTTGTTATTCCTGTTTAAGTGTTTATTATGTTTTCCTTGGTGTATTTGTGTGTGTATTATGTTTTTGTTGTTTAATGTGAAAATAATAAAATATTTTTAAAAAAAAAAAGACTGTAATTGGTACTATAATATTATTTCAAAATATTATATGGATGGATAAACATGGATAAATGCCAACATTCTCTGTCCTGCTTTTTAGCATAAGGGTGAAGATTTAATCCCAAATACGTGAACAGTCTGAACTCAGTACAGACTGTTTTTCCCCCTTTATATATTTGGTACAATATTCCTACCGAAGAAGGAGTGCTTTGTATAGCCCAATGGATTCTGGGCTTCTGAATATTTGTTGTTTGGGTGCATTACATTTCCATGTACTTTTTTTGAGGGGGGGGTCACTTCAGTATACAGTGGTACCTTGGTTTAAGAACAGCTTAGTTTATGAACAACTTGGATTAAGAACAAACCCGGAAGTAGGTGTTTTGGTTTGTGAACTTTGCCTTGGAAGCAGAACATGTTCCACTTCCTGTTCAGTGTGTTCCATTTGTAAATTGATTCCCCCGCTACCAAGAACGGATTTCTGGAACAGATTAAGTTTGTAAACCAAGGTTCCACTGTAATATGAAGTATCTTTAAACAAAAAAAGTTAATATGCATAAATGCAACAGGCAAAACTAAAATGCTTCTCTGGATTCCAGCAAAAACGAAAATGCCCTGAGATAATCTCCTACCACTGAATCTCTGCTTCATCTTAGCTACTGAGCCCCAGCCAAAACAATATCGGTCTGACACAGTCTGGAAATGTGCTCAGATAACACTCAATAGTTCCCAAGCATGGAACAGCAATTAAAAATGTATATCTGTGTCTCAGTGTGCCTTCTGACAATGTATTAACATCATTTCCATTCACTTGACCAAAAATAAAAGGGAACAACTTCCTGGTTCCTGGTGAATTCTGCTCCATAGTAGCTTCCATGTGTCATCATGTGTCGTGGGGGTGTTCAGATACAACGTGTTTGGCCATGGCACAACTTACTTGGATGAGTAATATTGTGCCAGCCATATCCCTTCTTTCAAAGCACTCTCTGTGCACAATTAACTTGAGATACCATACGGACAAGTGAAAGGGCCTGCTGTGACTCACTCAGTTGTCACTGGCTTCCAAGAGTTTGCTGTGGACATGTGTGAAATGCTGATAACCATTCTTCTGCTTCACAAAACGGTCCAACCAGTCTTCTCAAGCAAGGTGCATGAGGGTGCATGCATGCTGAAAAGCAAATAGGCAGGCTGTTTTTGGAGCCAGACAACAACACAATCACAACATCAGTTTTTGTTTTTGTTTTCCAGGGCCTTCCTTCAGGGTGTTTGTCCAAAAGCGCAGAGAAAGCCAACTGATGTTCACTAACTCAGAAAGAGGCACTTGCCACGTATGCTTTACAGCCTGGCATTTTTCAGGCTATTAATTTCACTGACCAAAATGTGAATGTTTACGGGTGGTTAAAAAGCAGCATTTTTGAAATGTTGCTGAAGAAGAGAGCAACAAAAGCCTTCTTTAATTGTGAGATATACGGCCCAACCTTGGTTGTCGAACACCCAGGAACTCGGACGTTTTGGCTCCTGAGCAATTGTGACCCGGAAGTGACTGTTCTGGTTTTTGAATATTCTTTCAGAAGCCAAATGTCCAATCGGGCTTCCGCAGCTTCCAATTGGCTGCAGGAGCTTCCTGCAGCCAATCTGAAGCCATGCTTTTGGAAGCTGAATGTGTTGAAAGTTGAACCGACTTCCAGAATGGATTCCGTTCTACTTCCAACGTAAAACTGTAATCAAATCAGGAGGGAGGGCATGGAATGGCTTCTATGGGCTATTTCCTATTTCACCTCTGGCCTTCTTGACCAATAAGGAATTAGGGAGGTGTATGATAAACAAATGCATGCAAAATGAACGTGTATTTTTTGCCCCACCACTTCTGAGATCCCAATCAAGCTCCCAAGTGCACTTTCAGAACTGACCCTATGCCATTTTGGGACATCTGAGAAATAGAAATGCTTGCATTTATCTGAAGGAAATACAGAGAAAGAGCTAATGATGTGGCTCATTCTCATACTGATTCACCCGATCCTCCATTGTCATGTTCTGTACACATTCCCAAAACAGTGTGGAATTGCACCACTGAGAAGTTGTTCCTACACGTCTATAGCTAAATGGGCATCAGCCCTCATGTTTTTATTAACATATTTTACACGCAGAACTTTCACAATTCCTATAGTTTGGGGGATAATGAGATAATTGTATATCTTACCATAAGTTGGTAAAGGTAAAGGACCCCTGGACAGTTAAGT
Organism: Lacerta viridis; assembly: GCA_900245905.1. Lineage (NCBI taxonomy): Eukaryota > Metazoa > Chordata > Lepidosauria > Squamata > Lacertidae > Lacerta > Lacerta viridis. Next base: position 364,099 of record OFHU01003329.1, on the reverse strand, counting down.
CCAGCCAAAGGTGACTATGGGGTTGCAGCGCTCAGGGGCGTCGCTAGGGGGGGCGGGGCGGGCCACCCTGGGTTCCAGGGGAGGGGGGTGACTCTCAGCATGCCCACCCCACAACTCATAAGTTGCTCAGTGCAGCAGCTGGCTTACACAGCACACACTTTGCTTTTTCCTTCCTGCTGGGAAGAGCCACAGAAGCACAGCTCTGCCCAGCCAGGGCTCCACCCAGCAGCCTGGCACATTTCACCAGGGCACTGCCCTCTCAGGGGGCACAAAGGTGCCATCTTCAAGGGGTGACATTTGGCACCTCCACCTAGAGCCTCAAGCACAAGCCAGAGCAAATCCAGTGGCTTTGGGCTTAGGACTCACCACAGCACTGCAAAAGCATTAGCTGTGCTTGCTTTACTCAGTCCACCTGGACCTGGGGTACCATCCACCCACACCCCTTCAAGTCACAGTGAGTGTTTAGCTTGGAGTTAGGCAATGGGTGCCCAGATCTCTGTGGAGCAGCTGATTCATTGTTTAAATACAGGAAAAGGGGAACTGGCTGGTGGTGTGTGTGACAAGGAGAAGAAAGAAGTGAACGGGTTTCACTTGCACAAGTGTTCATACCTGTCTTTCCCTCTGCCTTCTCTTCCCCATCAAATTGAAAGTTGTGACCTCTATATGGTTTTACAGCTATCTGATCCCAATAAGCGCCAAAGTTACAGCAGTGCAGGTGGCCATTCACTTTACTGCTATTGCTGTCATCGAAAGAAAGATCTGCATCTCATTTTCAAGAGATGGAGAAAGATAGAGAGATAAAACTCAGAGAGGCAGGAATCATGACCCTCCAATCCAAGTCGGAAACCTGCACGTTTTGTCGTTGCTCTTGGCTCTTTGTTTTACTTTCGAACCTGAGAAAGGAGGTTCAAAAAGACTTGGTTTTCTTACTTCTCTATGAAAATAACAAGATTCATTAGTACACATAACAATGGGGGGGAATGCATTAAATGCTAATTAGGAACAAATATCACATGATGGGGCAGAATACCAATTTCAGAATTTTGATACCATTCTGGACCTCAGCTAGTTGCTACAGAGTCAATCCCAAAGCCTTCACCTTGAAGGGGCTACGACAACACTCTCTCTTCCAATTTCAGCAATTTTGAATCCAATTGGAAAGAGACCAATGCTGTTGAAAGCAGAGTTAAAGTCCCAAAGCCTGTCAGAAGGGGGCGACAACACTCTCTCTTCATTTTGCAGAAAGTCAGATTCAGAGCTTGTCAAGAATTCTGTGGATGCAGCTATCACGAGGCAGGTTCTATTAAATCATTTAAGAAATAAAAGACAAGGAAAGGCTGGAAGATAATAGCTTGCAGTGCACCAAATAAATCCATTTGCTGACTAAAGTTGCAATCCCTATGCACATTTCCTCAAGAATCAATGGGACTTAACTTCTCAGTAAATGTGCATGAAGGGTCTAGCTGCAAAAAGCCCTTTGTTGTGGAAACGACACACCCAGTAGTGGTTTCTATCTGGATTTAAGTACAGGAAACAAAAATTATACAGGTGGCGCCCATAAATATTTAGTAACATAACATACAATTGCACACAGTGATTTAAAGGAGAGTTCCCACAGTTTTGCAGTAATAATAAAAGTTCTCTTAAATTGATCGAGGATTTAGTCTGCTCATTTTCAAGAAAATTGCAACCATTCACATGTAGAGAGTCAGCATTTTATTTTTTAAGGTTAAAAAGGGGTCCCTGGACCTGTAGAAGTTGAGAACAGCTGTTTAAAAGGGAGCACACAAGCAGTACAAGTTGCACACCACCGTTGGATGAACTACTTACCAAAGGAGCCTTCATCTTATCTGCATTGGGATGCAGTTTATTTCCCCTCTTGCAGTTCTTTATTGCATCTAGCCTAATTCACCAGCTCTGCTGCCTCACCTGAATTTGATGCAAAGGAGAAATAGATTTGAATAAGCATCTCACTACATATCTCTGGAAGACCATATCTCACAGCAATTTCATGAAGATATTTAAAAGCATGGGAGAGAAAACAGAACTCCTCAGGATCCAAGTAAATAGCATTAGTCCCCCAGGTGTGTCTCAGTGATCAGCCATCCTAATAGGAACTGAACCACAAAATACAGACCTCACAATCTAGAAGTAAACCATGATCACTAGTATAGAAAACTACCAAGAGATTCCAGGGATATAGAAGTGTTTCATGTCTCCTGTCCTTCTCTGCTCATAGATCATTCATCAGGGTGACCAAGGAAGCTTTTGTATTATTTTAATGTATTTTGATTTTTGTTGGAAGCCGCCCAGAGTGGCTGGGGAAATCCAGCCAGATGGGCGGGGTACTAATAATAATAATAATAATAATAATAATAATAATAATTACAAGGACTCAGCTACATTAGTAAAGAAATAGCAATTTGAATGCACTATAAGCATGCAACACCAGATGGCGACAGAGAGGAGAAACTTTTAAAACACAGTTTTTCATAGGGATTTCTTTATTTTGTTATAACGTTCTAATTTCTGACTTATTATAGTGTGTGTTTTTTCCTGTGTCTAGATCCATAACCAAGTCTGAATCCAGACTGGAATGAACCTGGATATATGGGAGCATTGATTGAATTGAATTTTGTTACCTTTATGTAAGCTTCCTTGATGATTTGTATGGACCAGTAGTTAGATGTCCTGATCCCTGAGAATGGTTTGGTGCAGGACTTCCAAAGAAGGATGACAAAAATGCCAGAGTGACCAATTCTAGTGCTTTATTATGAAGAGGTGACAATTTACAATGCAATGCCAGAGACCTTGCTGCCTTTACAGACTTGAGGAGAACACCAAAACAGCAAGTGTTTTGTCATGACTGTTGGTGAGGGGTTAATACATTAAGCGTTACTTAAACCCCAAAAAATCATGTCAGCTGGACAGCTAAAGCCCACCTGTTTATGAAGACATAGGTGGTAAGCCTCCAGGTTGCACTGATAACTCCCTTCCCTAGGTCAATAGCCAAGCATACATGTATCAGCGCAAGTGGATAAACATATATTAGCTCATACCTGCAGCAAATAACAATTAGTCCCAAGGTTGCCTTGTATCAAGATGGCATTTGCAGGCCTTCCTGGACATTTGCGCCATTTGGTTCTACACAACGGAACAGAAATAAGTCCATTAAATAAATAATAAGTAAATTACATCATTTAGAAATGCCCGACTTTGCTTGCCCTATGTAGGGTCACTAAAATCTAAACAATTGCTCCAGTGTTGCGTTCCAATTTTCAGAGCAATTATATTAGTCCTTTGATTTCAGAAAATTCTACTTGGGACTGAGCAAATCAAACTAAGTTAAATCTCATCATCAACAACAACAATTGAAAAATGCTGTTATGAACAGGGACTGAGACTATCTCCTTTCAGCGCTTAGTTTGGGGCTTTGGTGTTGTTGTTGTTTTAATGGGAGGATAAGACTACATACACATGTCCTCACATTTAGCAATTGTATGCCCCGCCAATAAGTAGTGATGGTTAAGCTGTAGCTGATGATCATGCCTTTGAGCAGAAGACTTTATAGTGAAATCTCTCATCAATTCTTACCAGCTAACTATGAGGAATTTTATTCTGTACTCTCATGCATACTTGTCATTGGGCAGAAGAATGACAGTTCCAAAGCATAGAATGGTTTTATTTTAAGTTGCCTTCAGCACTCAAACACTCCTAGGAACATAGGAAGTTGCCTTGTACCGAGTCAGACCATTGATCTGCCTAGCTCGGTATTGTCTGTACTGCCTGATCTGCCTAGCTCAGTATTCTCTGCACTGAGTGATCTGCCTAGCTCAGTATTGTCTGCACTGAGTGATCTGCCTAGCTCAGTATTGTCTGCACTGCCTGATCTGCCTAGCTCAGTATTGTCTCCACTGAGTGATCTGCCTAGCTCAGTATTGTCTGCACTGAGTGATCTGCCTAGCTCAGTATTGTCTGCACTGCCTGATCTGCCTAGCTCAGTATTGTCTCCACTGAGTGATCTGCCTAGCTCAATATTGTCTGCACTGAGTGATCTGCCTAGCTCAATATTGTCTGCACTGCCTGATCTGCCTAGCTCAGTATTGTGTCCACTGAGTGATCTGCCTAGCTCAGTATTGTCTGCACTGAGTGATCTGCCTAGCTCGGTATTGTCTGCACTGCCTGATCTGCCTAGCTCGGTATTGTCTGCACTGCCTGATCTGCCTAGCTCGGTATTGTCTACAATGCCTGATCTGCCTAGCTCGGTATTGTCTGCACTGCCTGATCTGCCTAGTTCAGTATTGTCTGCACTGCCTGATCTGCCTAGCTCGTTATTGTCTGCACTGCCTGATCTGCCTAGCTCGGTATTGTCTACAATGCCTGATCTGCCTAGCTCAGTATTGCCTGCACTGCCTGATCTGCCTAGCTCGGTTTTGTCTGCACTGCCTGATCTGCCTAGCTCAGTATTGTCTCCCAGCTCCAGCTGGAGATGTCTGGGATTGAACCTGGGATCTTCTTCATGCAAAGCATATACTCCACCACTGAGCTACAACCCTTCTGGTGGGCTAGAAACTATAAAATACTATGATTTGCTGTGCAAATAGCCAACCCAGTTAAGAGGCTTACCCTCACTTCTCTAGCTTAGTCTCAGTCCAAGATAAGGGTTAGCTCTCTGTGTGTTTGTATGGGAGGAGAGGAAGAGGTGATGATAAATGGTGGCAATTTGGAAACTTTTGTCACCCACATTGTTGCATATGGTGGCTGGCTGATGGTGATGAACTGAAGCAATTCCTGCGATGGATTTATGTACAAAGTGCATCATTCATAAATTCCTGCATGTAAATAATTCTTGGTCTAATTTGCTGTCTTTTGCAAATTATCTTTTCCAATGAACCAGTTGCAACAATAGAAAAAAGTGAGTTAACAGAAGGAAATGGCAATAAAGTCACTGACAGGCCTTCCATTTTCAGGTGATAAACTTTAATTTGGGTCTCCCAAGTTTATAAGTGAAATATATAAGCTCTGAGTCCATTATACATTTTATTGTCGTGCCAACTGAAAGACTGTAACAAGAGCGCTCATGTTCAGTTTATAGTGCTACTGAGCCATCGCTATATGTTATGCTTTGCTGTTGGGAATTTACTCCCAGCCTTGCAGAAAAAGGTAAAATTGGCTTTGTGGGATCTGGCTAATGACCTGCCTGTCTTTGATACTAGCGAGCTCTAAAAGTTCCAAAGGACTGCACAGGAAGTCAATGCAGCACATCAGTTTGAGAACTCATTTCCTATCATTCAGTCTCAGCCTCTGAAGAACATCAATGCAATTTCCCTGGTCCACTTTCTTTCTGGTTCCCCTTGCTTTCACCAAAGTACAACTTTGCTTCCACCAGAACATCTGGTTGAAACAGTGTCATTGACTCAAATCTATGTGGTTCAGAATACGTATCCTGATACTGCTGTCCAATCTACTATATAGTCATTTAATTGAGAGGAGGAAGGATGGAGGAGGAATTTGATTTTGTTTGCATTTTAATGAGACACTACCTAATTTGCACTTCTCAAACCAATAAGTGAACCAAAACACAGCTTTCTTCAAAAGTTGCACTTCTCTAAATTTCCTCTCTCATGATCTGTAGTGTTAATGAACTTTCAGATCAAACATGGGCATTTCAGGACTCCAAGAAGATTTCTTAAGCTCAAAGCACCAATCACACACACCCCAGTTTTCCTATTTTCCAGGGACAGTCCCAGATTTACAGAAGCCATTCCAGTTTCTGATTTGATCTCAGAATGTCCCGCTTTTCCTCAGGACATCCCTATTTTCATTGGAGAAATATTGGAGGCTTTGGAGTTATCCAACTCCGAAGCCAAGGTTGTAACTATACAACCTTTAGAAGACATCTGAAGGCAATCCTATATGGGGAAGCTTTTTTTAAAAAAAAATGTTTCATTTTTTATTATGTTTTTATAAATGCTGGAAGCTGCCCATAGTGGCTGGGGCAACCCAGTCAGATGGTCAGGGTATTATTATTATTATTATTATTATTATTATTATTATTGAATAGGGCATCCCTATTTTCATTGGAGAAATGTCGGAAGGTATGCAATCCCCGAGAACTCTAATCCTTCCACCACATGATACGTTTAACTATAAGAAGCTCAGTTCCCTTTCACCTTCTGCCCTCCATTTCTCCCTTTTTGTTTTCAGCTAGCCACCCTCACATTTCTTGTCTCAACTTCTCAGCCATATACCTAATTGACAAAATTGCACAAGCCCCCTTTCACACATTATACAAATGAAGGCACTCCAGGCCATCAAGGGAAGTGAGGTCACAAGTAGGCTTCCTCTCTTCTCATGTCCATGCTCAAGATTGGGGAAGGCGCATGATATCAGCATGGGGCCAGCGGTGCCGTTTCATGATTGTGTCAAAGCCACTATCTCAGTTTCACTTCCATACCGACCGGCACTCCATCACCTAAGTTCACTCTTAGAGGGAATGATTGGATAAGAGCCTGCAGTCAGCTTGTCCTATGAGGGATGTGACATATGAAGAAATCTATTACTAGCAACCTTCTCTTCTGTTCCCTAGGAGCAGTGGAATGGTCCTGCCTGTCACTCTGAAAGAAAGAGGATTTCATAGTCTTCTTTCCCCTCAGTTTCTCCTTTTCATTTCAGTGTCTTTATCTTTTAGTGGTACAAGACAAGATTCACCCTGGAGGAAATATTACAGTTTTATCATGAGGAAAGGAAACTTCTCAACTTTAACGGCCTAATGCTTCCTAGCAGTAATGCTTGGTAACAGTAGAAAATTGGAGAGAACCTGACCAACAATGCATCTTGCATATTTAGTTATCAAATTTTTGCCCTGCTGTTCCTCCCAAAGGAGATGAGGGTTACAAACAACAGGTGATCAAACAATTTTTTTTAAAAAAAGAACATTTTAAAACATCTTTAAAAGAATCCCAATACAGATGCAGTCTGGGAAAGAGCTCAACTTTAAAAGACTTGTTGTATTAGAAGACTTTTTTATTTTATTTTTAAAGGAAACTTAAAGCTTCAATGACCTAATGTTCTGTCAAATTACATTGGACTTGAAGATACTGTATAAGCCAATGAAAACAAGCTAATTGCCATTTCAGAATTAGATTAAACAGATTAAATTTTATTGACAGTATAACAACATAAAGATGCTTGCTTTGGAATGTTCAGGTAATTAATTATCTGTAAAGAAATTAACAACTGTAAAGAAAGTTTGGAAAGAGGCAAAGTTATGAAACTTTTTTTTTAAGTTCATAAATGACATACTGATTTACAATCCAGTCTCATTACAATCCAGATTTCTTAAATCACAGGCATGCCATCATTTTTAACAGTATTCTGTAAATGTATATAACACAGCATTGCTGTAGCACTACTTCGAAAAAATATATATGATAGAGTGGAAGAGCGGGAGCGTCCTACTCTCGTGTAGGACCCTGGCAGAGACACATGCCCGACTGGCATGTTCTCTCCCTCCTGGTTGATCGATCGTTCGGGAGCTTCCAAAGCTTTCTTCTGCCCGAACATCACAGCGACTGATAGCATGAAGCATCAGCACACTTAGGGATCTGCAGAGTTTTCGCAGCATGCATAAACAGACCTCAGCAACTCAGCATTTTGGCTAATCTACTTGATTTACATATAAACACACATGGAGCACTGCAACATGGCTCCCTCTCTCTCATCAGACAGCAAAGAGAAAGAACAAAGGACAATAGTCCCACTTCACAGAACACAGTAACACAAACATCCTGTCTCCATCACTTTCACTCTGTGGAATGAAAACATACACCGTCATGTGATAGATAACAATCCCATGAATCTCCAACAACAAGATCCTCTTATATACAGAAATAATAGATTCATTAGAGGTTACATCTTAGGTCATTATAACCTCAAGTCACTTCCTATCCAAAATCTCAACAGACAAAGCAAGCCTTCATGAGGAAGTGGAGGCAATCACCAGTGGAAGCTTGTTTGGTTGTCTCTGTTTGTGTATGTGTTGATTGGGCCCAAAGCAGAGAATAACGACTTGCTACTTTGACTCAGCTCCTAAATCTTAATGCAATTTCATATACCAATGCATTGGGAGTGGCTCTGTATCTGGAACCTCTTGACATATTATTGGGAATACTGAGGTCCATGGAGCAGTCTCCTTTATTTAATGGAGGTAGGGTAGATACTAGCTGATCCTTCTTTAGGCATCTTAAAAGGCTTGTTCATATGTTACACATGTACAAACATTTGTGTGAAGTGTGTATAGTGGTTGATTTGTAAAGCTCAGCTATTGTGTATGGTACACAGGCTCTGCATATGGTAAACATAGTGTATGAGTGTTCTTGGGAACACAAATTGTACACGAAACAAAATTTAAAAAGTCCTTCCAGTAGCACCTTAGAGACCAACTAAGTTTGTTATTGGTATGAGCTTTTGTGTGCATGCACACTTCTTCAGTTCTTCAGTATCTGAAGAAGTGTGCATGCACATGAAAGCTCATACCAATAACAAACTTAGTTGGTCTCTAAGGTGCTACTGGAAGGACATTTTTTTTTATTTTGTTTCAACTACGGCAGACCAACACGGCTATCTACCTGTAACAAATTGTACACCCATTGAATGTAACTTGTCAGCATCCATAAAACTGTTGGCCATTGTAGATTTGATTTCTCCCATCTCTATTGCTCCCACTTATTCCAGGAAAAAGTTGAGGGTGAACATTAGCAACTGCAGCTTTCTTCACAAGAGTGGGATCAAACACAGTTTTCCTTTCAAAATTTAGAAAACACTTTATCTAAATCAGTGTTTGCCATACTTGGGTCTACAGCTGTTTTTAGACTCCATTTCCCATAATCCCTGACCACTAGTATCACTAGCTAGGGGTGATGGGATTTGTAGTGCAGAAACAGCTGGAGACCCAAGTTTGGGAAAACAATGATCTAGATTAATGATGATTATAGACTCTCATCACATGGGCAGAACAACCACCATCTTGAGGAATTTGCTATCCTTATAAAAACTTCCATGTACCTCCTGAACGGGAGCCTCAACTGTTGCCTGAAATGTTTGCTCCAGACATAAATTTATTATAATTGGAGTCCAGAGTCTTATCAATTTTGTCCACTGTAAGGAGAATTTATCACCAGCCCAAAACTGCCAGCAAGACAGCAAACACTGCACTATGCATGTCTGTAGGTGGACGGGGAGGACAGGTGTCAAAACAAAACCTAACAACCTGCATTAATGTGTGGAATCCCTCCAAGAAACGTTGCTCCTATTATTTAAAGTCTTTTAATGCCCCTGGGAATTTCTCAAATGTTTCATTCAAGCAGACACCCCCAAATTAACACACACACACACACACACAATCACTTTATGGACAATTTTGTGACAGCTCTTTTTTATTTTTAGATGTAAGAGTAGTACTGGCCAGTGGCTTGATATCGGGCTCAATTCTTTCTCCGTTCTCCATCTCACATCCCTTCTACATAACATGTTCACACCAGGCAAATGAGATACACGGGGTCAGATTCAGCTAAGTTGTTCCAGTAAGAGAAGCCAGCACAATGAGTCCTGCTAGTGCAATGGCACTTGCCTTGCCTCTCCTCCCCACTTTGACCCCAAATCTGCACAAGAGGGTCAGGATAAACCTCAGAACATGGCAGGGAACAGGGATAATTGTTTCATCCAGCAAGTATGAATGCCTGCACTGATGGAATCATTAGTGTAACATTGAATTTCACCAACTACGGACTCAGCTACATTAGTAAAGAAAAGGCGTTTTATAGGCATTTTAACACTGTGACACCAGATGGCGCTGTGGAGTCCTGTCTTTCACCAACATTATTGTGAAGTTTACAATGCATTTTCCTGGAATGCTTTTTTATGTGTCTAAATTCAGTCTACATCTATTTCTACAGCAGGAGTGGAAGATCTGCGGGCCTCTGGATGCTTCTGGATATCATGTTAAACCAGTTGAGGCTGATGGAAGCTGGAATTCAACAGCAAATGCAGAGCCACAGATTCCTCATCCCTCTTCCACTGCAAAGAAGGGACATTCAACATAATTCATGGGCACATCCATGTCTTTTTGTTTCTCAAACCAGACAGCTGACATACTGGTAGGAGCAGAAGTGTTTCCCATCCTCCCCATCACCTGCTTCCTGGTTTCCACTGAGCAAATATATATATATTAACATCTCATTCTGCATTATGCTTTCTTAAGGATATTTTGGTGCAATTGAATCACGCCACTTAATCACTGATATCTAATATCTATTTCCCTTTTATTCCTGCACTTTATCCCTTGTGTCTGGCTAATGGATGGAACAACACTAATAACATACATCAGTATAGAAATGGATCCATTATTGCATTTATTGTGGTATGCAAGACATTTGCCTGTGAGTTTCTAATAAATGCTTTTGTATGCTAAGACCAACTCTGTGTTACAAAGATGTCTGCAAATGTAACATGAAGGCTGTCAACATTAACCACGCCATGTGGAAATCCATTGTAGATGACTGCAGTGCCTTGAGACTGACAGTCAGGTCATATATAACCATAGCAGTGAGGAGAGGAGGAATGACCACTGGGAGGAGAGCAAGGAGAAGAAATCCCATGATGCACCTGAAGCAGCACAACCAGATGCCTTCATGTGCCCCAGCTGCAACAAACCATGTTTCTCCTGTATCAATCCCTCCAGCCACAGCAGGTGCTGTAACTTTCCAATGATTTGATTTCATCCCCAAAGGTGCACTCCTCCATTGTCTCCTGAGACAGACAGATGCCTGAAAAATGCTAGATTCACAACTGCAATTTACTATGTCATAAATGGCAAGGCGGGTGGTGCTGTAGTCTGAACCACTGAGCCTCTTGGGCTTGCTGATCAGAAGGTCGGTGTTCGAATCCCCACGACGGGGTGAGCTCCCGTTGCTCTGTCCCAGCTCCTGCCAACCTAGCAGTTTGAAAGCACGCCAGTGCAAGTAGATAAATAGGTACTGCTGTGGTGGGAAGGTAAACAGAATTTTCCGTGTGCTCTGGTTTCCGTCACGGTGTTCTGTTGCGCCAGAAGTGGTTTAGTGATGCTGGCCACATAACCTGGAAAGCTGTCTGTGGACAAACACCAGCTCCCTTGGCCTGAAAGCGAGATGAGCGCCTCAACCCCATAGTCACCTTTGACTGGTCTTAACCGTCCAGGGGTCCTTTGCCTTTTTACCTTTAAATGGAAGACAACAGCTCCTACTGTGGAGAACTGGGAGGCCAAAGGTTGTATGACTGTGCAGTGATGTAAAAACTAATTCGCTCAAAAGCATTTTTTTTTAATACAGCAGAAACTGCTCCTTAGTATACATAATAAGATTTTGGCGTGACATCAGGCAAGCAGTCCAGGCAGGCAAGCAAGTGAGTGAGCAGATCAGGTGACCCACAGAGGAACAGACAGTGCAGAAAGGGCATCTTCCCAGGAATAATCTTGTTCTGCCATCAGTGTGTACCTCACAATGATACTGCTGTTTTTGCCTCAACAATGTAAAGAGTCTGAGGAGGAGGGAACACTGTATTGTAAAGTGTTGCAACCAACCCTGTGACCTGAGGTAAACAGCCACAAGGATGACAGACGATGGTCTCATGCCATTAACACGGAGATAGGAATTGACCCTTTGTTGCTAAAAACTGGCACCTGAGGTTTGTATCCAGTGTGTAGCTGTCAACTTTTCCCTTTTTTAATGGAAATTCCCTTATTCCAAATAGGATTCCTCGCAAGAAAAGGGAAAAGTTGACAGCTATGATCCAGTGTAGCACCAATATGCTTCCTGTCAGTGATTTCCATTTGTGCAATGAGACTTCCTTCACCACTTTTGTCTCTGCACCTCACTAAATCTGCTCTGGGGGTTCCTGTAATCCTGTGTGCATGCAAGAGAAGGGAAAGAGCCCTGTTGCACAACTGGAAATCCTTGCGTCGATGAGACAAGAGAATGGGATACCTCCCTGAGTTGGCTTATTTCCTTACGTCTCGCAAATGATTTTCCTTCTGTGTCTTTGTTAAAAAAAAAAAAAAAAAGTTTTGTAAATTTAACAAGAAAAAGGATGGGGAAATGTCTTTTTGCACTGTAAGTCTGGCAAATACTATCTTTTTATTATTGTTATTGATAAGGTGGCTGCCATGGGGGGGCCTAAAATGGGTGGATGGTGTTGTGGTCCAAACCACTGAGCCTCTTGGGCTTGCTGATCAGAAGGTTGACAGTTCGAATCCGCACTGGGGTGAGCTCCTGTTGCTCTGTCCCAGCTCCTGCCAACCTAGCAGTTTGAAAGCACACCAGCACAAGTAGATAAATAGGTACCACTGCGGCAGGAAGGTAAACAGTGTTCTCTCTCTCTCTCTCTCTCTCTCTCTCTCTCACACACACACACACAAACACACACACACACTTTATTATACATACATAAAGCTTAAACAAAGCAATACAACACTTACAATACATACTGTACATATCTACATACCCAACATAAACACAACATACACGTTACGACTTCCAACTCTTCTCATTATGCTATATTTTGTTCTTTAATCTTAACGTATTTCATATTAGTTATTTACTTATCTGTGTTTCTTTTAATCTACACCAATTTTACTATACATTTTCTCTGTTTTCAAGATTTATTCTATATCTATCAGATTTATATTATCTGTGTAGTTTCCAAGATAGTCTTTGAAAATTAACCATTCATTATTGACTTTTTGTATAGTGTTTCCTCTTATTTTCCTTGTTAATTTCGCAAGATGTAAGTATTCAATTATTTTTGCTAACCAGACTGTTTTTTTGTGGCAATTTTATTGCCTTTCCAGTTTTTGGCTATGAAGATCCTGGCCACAGTTGTTGCATATATAAATAAAGGTCTCTAAGGTTTTTTTTATTTTATTTCCATAGATGTGATACAGAGCAGGTGTTTCCATGCACTCTGGTTTCTGTCACGGTGTCCTGCTGTGCCAGAAGCAGTTTATTTCTGCTGGTCACATGATCCAGAAAGCTGTCTGTGGACAAACACCAGTTCCCTTGGCCTGAAGCGAGATGAGTGCCACATCCCATAGTCACCTTTGCCTGGACTTAACCATCCAGGGGTCCTTTACCTTTATACCTTTACCATGGGCAGGGGGGTGGTTTTTCCTGAAAAGCAGGATAAAAAGTATTTAAATAATAAAACAATGCCTTATGTCTCATCTACTTATCTCCCACATATCTAGTAACTGAAAACACATAATGTTGTGTGATCACATTGCAAGTTTCCTTCTTTCAGCTGTATTTCATTGACTTCCAACACAATTAGGCCACATGCAGTTTTATTATTATTATTTTAAAAATAATACATGTTCAACATTTATTTTCTGCCCTTACAATAGAGTTGTTGGTGTTTTATTTTTTTTTATTTTTTTGACCCACTTGTCTATTTTTGAAATACCCGAGTCCTTTTTATATTTAATGGCCTGTTCTCAATGACCTTAAATAAAGGTGATAACCCTTGGCTGCTCTAGTCTTTATCTACATGAAGTGGGCTGCAACACCCAAGAAAAACGAGGTCAACCTAAAATCACTGTTTAAAACTATTTGCCCTTAATTATAACTCAGGAACAGAAAGCACTTGGAGGTCAATGCACTCCTCCCCTTACTACCCAGCCCCTCACATTGGTGTTTCAATGTTATTTATTTCCAGTTCAAAATTATACAACAAAAAAGCCCTCTTCCAAATACTGCTGCTCTAAATTCCACCCCATGCTCAGAATTTATCACTTGATTTAAGGGGGAGGGATAGCAGAGGTTAATGGCAAAAGGAAGTGTTGAACATGTCACATGTCACTGGAACAATTTGTGAATCTCTCTGTTGGCAACACTTTGTAATTTGTCCCCATGACTGTGCAGACATATGCCTAGACAACTATCCTGCTGTGGTGTTAATCAGAAGACCCAGAACCTGCTGAGAGTTAGAGTAATTACACCAGGAGAGCTCATCTCTTCTTGAACTCTCCATGGGCCTTCATTTTTCTTAATAGTGAATGGGATACCAATTAAAAAAAACAAAAACATGCACACTCCCACCCTCAGATGTTACCAGTTTCATCTCCATCCACCTTTGATGTGCAAGTTCCCTGATAATGACCAATGAACGGGAATTCTGTCAGTGTCAAAGAAACTGCCGTTTTGCCCAACATTTTGCAACTTGCGTCCAACTCTTGAAGGCAACCTTGCAGTTATCTCACTGTGATTTGGTAACAATAGAAATAAGTTGAATTATGGGTTCAAAACCATTCTCTCAGCTTGCTCCTATTTAACTCAGGCTTTTAAATAACCACTCACTCAGGGGTCTATGGGGAGCAGGAATTATCTCTAGGCAACCAGAGAGAAAAGCTCTCGTAAATTAGTTTTTATCCCCTTTAGGACACCTGTGACTAAGACATTTAAGAACAGGTGAGCTAATATGAGCTAATACATGTTTGGGAACTAGAGTCATGTTTGATAAATTATCAGATTTAGTCTGTAATTCTATGACCCCTGGGACAGTGTCTTGAGGGTGACAGGATACATCAGATCTTTCTCCTAGGGTGCAGGGAAATCCTCTGATCTTGGTGAAGGAAAACTGATGTTGGATTTCCACTTCTTGAATATATGGCACCTCCACAGCCCTGGCTCCACTGACATTGGAGTTCTAATATTGGCAGAGGCAAAGGGGCCATGTTAAAGATTGTTGAAGGTGCATCAGAAACGGAGTGGGGAAAGAGTTTGATCAAAAAAAAAAAAAATTACAGTGCCTTCCCCAACCACTAACCATCACCCAAGTCAGCTCAGTTTTTAGTAGCAGCGTTACCACTATTATTCTGCTCAGTACCAAAAAAAAAAAAAGGCCCCCAAGGTGGTTTACAGATATTAGTGAGAAGATCAATTGTAAGCCTAAAGGCAGGAACTAAGTGACACAATACAAAAGGAAAGGGAAATGGGAGGGAGAAGAGAGGCTGATGTTCTTTTAGCAGAGGCAATGAAGAGCCTCACTGTCATTTCTCTCTATCTTTCTCCTATTGCTATGAAGATTGGCTTCTGATGACAGTGCTAAATATGCTAGTAATAAGACTGATCAGGCAAGACTGTTTGTACTCATGCAGCATCTGAACTGAGGTTTTCTACCACTCATATAATTGACCATTATGCTACACCACAAGCATTATAGCACTGACTGTGTAGCAAAATGTAGGCAAGTGTGTGAGAGTTTTCTACACATTTTGAACAAGCCTTATAATATTCAAAAATATATTTATTTCAAACTGTCATAACACACAACCACAAAATGTATGTGCACGTGAGGGAGATGGAGGATAAACACTGTATTTTCTTTAGAAATAATGTGTAGAAATCTAGATAATTGCCTGAACGCAGATCCAAATGTATAAATGCAGACTCTCCGCAAGTATAAGCAGCTGACTTGTGGAGATCTCTGTATAAATACAGAAATCTCCACAAGTCAGCTGCAACTCAGTCGTACCCCCCTACTTCAGTGCAACTAAATATCACATTATTACTGTGTGTCAGCACCTATTCAATTAACATGTCAGAGCTGCAGGTAAATCTTTTCCTGTAAAAAAAGAGCCCAAACAGAAACCTTGGCTTCCCAGAAAGCGTCTGATCAGCAGCTAGCCATAGACTGTATCTCAGAATTGATTTGGCTGTTCTCTGAGAGAGCAAAAGTCTCATCTTGCTACAGTTTCTGCATGGCCACAAGAGATCTTGCTAAACAAATCCCTGTATTTTCACAGGGTAGGTTTCTCAAGGTTTGCCAATAACTGGAAATTAAATCTCCCCAGCAAAACAGTACCTTTGTAACTCTTAAGAACTTTGATTCACCAACTACCCTGTGCCCCTATGGCGACGGAGAGAAAAGCTCTTCAGTATATGCTTGCATGTGTCCATCTCTCCCCTCTGCTAATAGCTTGATAAAATGGTTCACCATTTGATTATGTAAGAAGGGAGAAAATGGGATATGCCATATGTTTGTTCAGTTATCTGGCATTGGTCTCTTCAGAGTGCTCTTTACCTTATAGCTCAGTATTTCTCGAACCCAAAGCACAGCCATAGCAACCTAGTTACATATTTCACCTTCAGCTTATCAAAGCATTCCCCGTTTTTAAGGAAATTCATCGCTATGATTCACAGCTTTTGTGAGTCCCACTGTTTAATCAAAGTAAGTCTGATATTTGATCTAGTATTCCTCTTGTAGCCCAGATGAACAAAGAAATTCTAGAGCCTAGAAGAAATTTGCTAGGTGAGATCTGCACTAAGATATTGTCTGCCCAGGACACTAGCTGTGTCTAAAATTGGATCTTTCCCATCATTTATATAAAACTTTAGATGATAATTAAAATTTCCCTAGGTGGACAACTGGAAGATAACTTCCATCACAATCTACATGAGAAATTGACGATGGAAACATACAAAGAGAATGGCTGTCTATCATATTGTTAGAGGGGGAAATGTAGAAGAAAATGAGTTCTCCTACATTAGATGAGTTGCCTTGTTTCAGACCTACTGCAGAAGCTGGGAGCTAACCAGAGTGCTGAAAATCCACATTTAACTTTGAGTGTTGAAATACGGTTTTGATGGGTTAAAAGTTGCTTTGACCTATTTAGCAAATTAGCATTGACAGCTGACAATCAGGGACAGAAATTCATGTTTTCTGCCTCTGTTACCCACTTCTGTTACCCATTTAGTCCCATAAGATTAGTGGAATCTATTATGTTTTATTCTGCTTTTTGGAAACCAAGCCTTATGAGGAATAGTTGAGAGAGTTGAGTATGTTTAGCCTGAGAAAGAGGAGACTGTGACATGGAAGATGGAGCAAGCTTGTTTTCTCCTGCTCTGAAGGGTAGGACCCGTAACAATGGATTCAAGTTATATGAAAGGAAAATTTGATAAACATCAGGGATAACTTTATGACAATAAGAGCTATTTTGCAGTGGAACAGACTCCCTTAGGAGGTGGTAGACTCTGCTTCTGCTGAGTTTTTTTAAGCAGAAGTTGGATGGCCATGTGTCATGGATGCTTCCAACTCTACGATTCTATGATTCTTGGAGAGGATTTGAATACTAAGAGTTTGTGCTAGCAACAAGGGGTGGACTCCTTGCCCAAACTACAAATTAATTATCTTTACCTGGGTACAAGAAATCTTAGCCAACAAAATATAAGAAAGTAAAATTGTTTTTTTTCAGAAAATTGTCCTTCCTTTATTAAATTTAAAAAATACCATTTAATTGTATTCTGATCTGGTGAGCATTACCAGAGGGCTATGGTTAATATTGCGTGGGGAGATACTCAACTAACAAATAACCTGGTTGGTAACACAGCTGTAGTTAAGAGGGGGGAAATAGGGATGAGGTTGCCACTGTTGTATGATCTAATAACCTCTGCAATGTGCTGGACATTGGTTGCTCTTGAAGGAAGTCTGGAAGCTTTGCTTTGTGCAGAATGTGGCAGCCAGTTTGGTGCCCTGTGTTAAGTCATATAGTGAAGGTAAACACAGGCATTACAAATCCTATTGGTAACCAGTTTGTTTCCAGCCTAAACTCATGCTGCTGACCTAAACCTTTAAAAGCCCTGTTTGGTCCAGATCTGGGACATCTTGGAATGCAGCTTACCTCATACATATATCGCCATTCATTAAGGTCTAGCAATGATGTCCTGTGGTGGGTTCCTCTTCCCTCAGAATGATGAGGTTAACATCTCTACACAATATAATTTCTTTGTTTAAATCAATTTATGGGATGTTTACCAGTCGGCTGAGTGATTCAAGAAAGCAACAAATACCTTTTTCTTTTCTTTTCGTTTTTGGATAGGCATTTCATCATTAGATTTATAGGCATTTTGTATGGTCTGGTGTTGTTAAAATTTCAATTTTAATAGTGGTTTAATTGTTGTTTTTATCTGTGTGCTTTATTCTTGTTCCCTGTGAAATATTTGTAAAAGGTGAGAAGTGAATTACAAATCTCTAAATCAAAACACCAAGCAAATAACTAAATTGTTGCGTCCACCAGCAAAGAGATGACCTTTAAATAGTCAGTGATCTGGCGCTTCCATGAATCAGCATCAAAATGATGTAAGAATGCCACATGCATTACTGGTATTAATGAACCCAATCAAATTGTCAATTGGCCCCAAAGCAAAAACCTTTGCCTAGATTAATCCCAGATGCATTTCTCATTGGATAAGTAGCATTACAAGACTGCTTAGAAGAATACATGCAGGTCACAAACATGCCTTTTTCTATTTTTATGGAACCTTATAAACTTTTCCCATTGATGTAATTTCAGCATCTAGGAGCAGAACCCATGTCCTTTCATATTTCTGGTGGTTGGGGACCATGCTTTCATCATCCTAGCCTTTATTGTGATGCAGCTGCAGAAATATTTAATGCAAGTTCTCCAGTCGGAGAACTTTCTATAATTATATTTTCATTAAAGTTGTGAAGGACTATGATAAAAATGTATGATGGAAATTAAATTATAATGACCATACAAAAAAAAGGGGGGGGAGGCTGATATGGAGGTATGGGTAGTTTTTGAAGAGGACACAAGAATCCCTTATTCAGTCTATGTGGAGAGACTTTGCTTTGCTTCTTCTCCCACCTTGATTAAAACAAAAGACAATTTTCAGGGGGGGGGGTAAGATTTTTTTCCCCCAAGCTAGTGCCGGCCTGATAATTTTGGACTACAATTCCCATCATCCCCAGCCACTGTTAATGTTGACTGGGGATGGTGGGAGCTGTTGTTCAAAACTTCTGGAGGCCTTGGTCACAGCTGTAATGAGCCATAGGTTCATCTATATAAAGTTAGTTAATTAGTTACCACACAATCATTTGTTTGTTAATGGTTAGCTGGTAGGGATTATTATTATTATTTATTTAGTATGTGCTCATTTTCTCCAGTGGATAAAATAAGAGTAAAATGGATAGTACTCTTGAAATTATTTTGGTCCTGTTGCATTAAGGAATAAAAATGAAAACCATAATGACATTCCTCCCAGCACTGTATGGAAATCAAAAGTTTACTTTAGCTGCACCTGAAAGCTTGCCATGGCCACTGATATATTTGTGGTTTGTCTTCTTCTTTGAATATCAGATTCCTATGCCACAACACAATTGGTTTGAAAAATAATACACAGTGAACTGCATTTCAACAGCAGATTGCCTTGTCAGGGGGCGGGCAGCTGCTTTTAAGAAACAGGAGCTTGAAGCCTCCTTGGGTGCACAGAACTACTGGCATCCCATAGATTCTTGTGTAGTAAAAGCGTCTGCTCACTTTCACTTTCTTTGAAACACCCAAAAGCCGATACTGAGCTTTGGCGTTGAGTAGATAAATATCGTCAATTCATTAAAGGACAATTGATCAGGCAACTAAAAATTCTCTAAATCGGGGTTGGCTAATCTGCAGCCATATCCAGCCCTTAAGCAATATCTGGTGGTGCCCCAAACCCCACAACAAATTGACTTTTTTAAAAAAATGAAAATAATAAAAATCCACATGCACACAGAAAACAGGTGGTGGTGGTGTTGAGCCCCACCATTGTGCCAAAGTAGAAAACTTATCTCATAAGAAGGCCTAAGGGTGGTGTCCCCTCTTTTTAACTCTGGCAAAAGAGGCCCCTTCTCCCTCTGTTGCAGAGCATTCTCAGGAGGTCTCAGGAAACAAAATGGTAGTCTTGATGGTGGACAACTGATATGATCCAGCAAAGCAATTTGAAGAATATGCAGTCTCCATCCTGTTAGATAAATCAATGAAGTTTGGCTTCAGTAGTAGGATAATAAACTTTGCTTCAGCCAACAGTCAAAGTGTGTATGTTTTCAGCCTCCTTTGTGCACATACCCCAGGCTGATAAACGTTACTGTATCTTTAATTTGAATAGACTCTTAAGACTAAGCTTCCCAGTTCATTTGTTCAGTTAGAGAAGGTTAAGCTCAGTTGATTGATATTGTACCTATATGGGTGTTTACTTGTTAATAAAACATCTCTTCTAAATTACTAGGTTGAATCTGGAACTTCATGTTGGAGACAACACGTGGTACCAGGAGTGCAATGCACGATTTTGTGAAGGTACTTTGGAACATTTGAAGCTAACACAACAAACCATTTCACAACTCACAACTTGCTGTACTTAAACCTTTTCCTAAACTGCCATTTGCCCTCCCACAGTGTCACCCCCGATCATTCTACTCACACATGTGCCATGGTTTGAAATTTTCTCTCTGTGTTTCCTTTATTCAAACTTCTGCAGGGTTGTTGTTGTTTTTAATGAAGACCTGTCTCTTTCTTTTGCTCCCCTCCCCCACCCTGACTTCACGTAATTCCAGAATTGTGATGAGAACTGCAAATCCTCCAATGGGAGTCTGACAGTGATGACAGCCTTGCATATTGATGTATACAGGAAGATAATAAGCGCTGCTCCATTTATTTTCCCTTACTGACATAGAAGTAGGAGATAACACATGCTATCTTGCACTGAGGAGAAGAAACATATCTATCTTCTGAAACAGTAAAGATTCAGACCTGGGAAAGCTTTATCTCCCTGATAACTATCTGAACCTCCCTGGGGACAACTACATCACATGGAGAAAGCTGTGCATCTAGATGATCCTTTAGCAAAGCCTTCGCCATCTTGGTTCAACAACTCCTCAGCTGGGCTAGATGGGGCTGATAAGAGTTGTTGTCCAAAAGATTTGGATGGGACTAGATTAGCAAAGGCTTCTTTATCAAAGAGCCTTTTAATTTCTGTTTTGAAGAGCAACTGGTATTTATCCTGAACTTCTTAGAGTAAGCAGTGTCTTTTAATCCACTGGTTGCCTGGTCTGTTTATTCATAGCTTTCCATTTAGAACTCCTTTATTATCGCTCTCCATCTTAAAAAAAAGTAGTTTGCTTAATCTCCAAGATTTACAGCTGCTCCACCGTCAGAAGACTCTGCTTGCATCTGCTAATTGCACTGTCGTTTCAGAGGCCTGGCAGCACATCTGGCTTGATGGATTGTATCTTCAGAGTGTTTCCCTCTCTTTGTCATTTGATAGAATGCAACCTGATTTCAAGCCAGCTCCCAGTACATGTACCACGATTTGCTTTGCTTTCTTTTATGTATGACCAAATTTTCTATCATACTTTGGAAAAGGAAAAAAATGCAGTCGTCACGATCATCAGATTCTTGGTTTGGTTAGCTTATCCACAAAAGGAGAAATTTTGCTTTAAGGCTTATTCCTTTCCGAAGTCACCAGGAAGCTCCTTAGTTAAGACCAGTAGATCAGCACAGTGGCGTAGGAAGTGGGCCGTATGCCCTGGGTTCCATCCCTGAGGGGGGTAACATCACTGCGGGAGGCACCCCCATTGGGATGCTCTTGCGCGGGCGCCGCCAATGGGATGCTCATGAGCGGGAGGCCACCGCCCCCTATTTGAATGCTCATGCGGGGGACGTGTCATCCCCCCCACCCGTTACGGGTGCCAAAGCCCCTAGCTCTGCCACTGGATCAGCATAGCCAGAGAGCTTGTGAGTTCTCTTGGCAGTTGTCATCATATACATGTGTGCTTCCAACCCTGATAACCTCAGCAAGACTTCTGAGTAAGCATGTATAAGATTGGTCCTCAAGTCTCATTCAGACACAGAAATCATTTAGCTGCAACTAGTTCCAGTCCTCTTGCTTTCAGTAGGACATAGTGATAGCTAACCCTTTTATCCATTGGTTTATGTTAGGAGGGGGGGGTGTCAATCTGGATGGTGTCCTTGAATCTCTTCTAGGCCTGCAATCCTGTATCCAGTGAGGGCTAGAATCCGATAGAATAGCTTGTCTTCATAGTTTCTTGAAGGGACTGTCTTGGGTGCAGATAAGGCACCAAACTGGGTGGAGTTCTCAGTTCAATTCTGAAATAAATTTTAATTTGATTTTCAAGAACATAAACATACAACAAAACCAATACCACATCCAAATATCGAGATTACTCTGAATCTCCTGACTTCACCCCATCCCTTCCATGGGCCCTATTGATCCTATTTTCAACTGCATATCAATACTTCTCCAATGTTTTTTAATCTTTCTGAGTTATCCATACATTCTGTCACAGTGGTACCTCGGGTTAAGAACTTAATTTGTTCCGGAGGTCGGTTCTTAACCTGAAACTGTTCTTAACCTGAGGTACCACTTTAGCTAATGGGGCCTCCCACAATAGAACTCCTACATTTTTATTCCATTGGGAACCAGTTCTTTCCCCAAACAAAATGTCACCACTTTGTAATCGGTGTTCTGGCACTTTTCAATTTAACACCAGCATTAGTGGATGCAAAGTCTGCGTGATAAATTCTTGCTTCATTTAAATGCCATAATGAAACTAAGCACATATTCTCTTTGTATCTTCTGACACATGATCGAGTATCTCCCATTATTTTTTATTTATTTCTTTGGTCTGAAGATTAATAAGAATAAATGCAACTTTTTACAACCGTCAGCATTGTTATTGTCTTCTAATGGTCAAATTTTCCAACCCACTGGTCCTCTAATCCAGTCTTAGTTGGCATATCCAGGTGAATGAAGCTAGTTGTTTTATGGCATTCCAATTTAATCCGTAATGGATTTTACTCAGAATGATTTCCACTGTGAAATAATTTAATTTCTTTTTTTCACTGTCAGCTACACTGGAGCAAATTCATAGTATGTCCTATGAATTCATTAGTCACAATCATACTGACAGTGATATAAATGAGTGTAGAATTTGAATCCTTGCCTGTGAAAGAAAAATTACATATCTGCACATATTTGTTTTTCAAAGTCTAATAATAGTTCATTGCATTTACTGGAAATATCATGTTTTTATTTTGAGCAAGGAGCAATAAATGGAATTCTGACCATCTCATTTCACTCCTGGCAGTTATATTCTGGTTACCTAGTAACTAATCTTGCAATGCCCATGTCTCTGTGTAGTTCTTATCCACTTATTTAGTTATGTTTGCTTCTCTTGCCTCTCCATGTAGGAAATAAAAGGTGGGGAAAGCTTAGAGTAGGAGGCAGTTTCTGATAAAGCAATTAATCATTTGTTTTTGGAAAGGGTGTGTTTCTTTGCTGGTGGATTTCAGAATTACTGGGATGCTGATGCCAAACCTGCTTTATCATGAGGGCTGCTTCTCTTGCTACAAAATGGGACAAGAGACTACAAACTTAATCCACAGCCTCAGTGCAGGAAACATCTTGGGACCTTCCTAGCAAGCATCAAACGCAAGTGTTTTAAATCTTCTTCACACTAATTTAAATCTTATTCTATCATAGATGTAAACTCTGTGCCAACAGGTGCTATAAACAGACTAAGGCCGTATGTGTGTACAAGCATGTTTCTGCATGCATACTGAGGGACTGCGCTCCCCATACTGAAAAACTGTATCCACTACCTGGATCTCAGGGAAAGATGTTGTGGGGAGGAAAAAGACCAGGGGCCTTCTCAGGTGCAAGAGAGGGGAAAGTCAGCAGTGCTGGCTGGCCACATTTTGAAGCAAAACATTGCAAGGGGTTGGACTCGATGACCCTCAGAGTCCCTTCCATCTCGACAATTCTATGATTATATGAACTCACCTTCCCATTTTGCACAGGCCCCGAGTCCAAGGTTACCTAACATCAGCACTGTTGATTGCACAGTGCCTGACTAGTCAGATTGTGGTTGAAAGCACTGATCTCTTTGGTAAGAGGAGATGACCTGAATCCAGACTTCCTCTACTTCCCACTGCCAAATCCAGGTGTTCAGTGATGTTTCTGACAGTCTGTCTGCAGCAGCGGAGGAAGCTGCCCAGGCGCCTGGGGCGGAGCACCACATAGGAGCGGGGTTCACTGCGTGGCCTTCGGAGTCTGCCTGCCTCCTCCAACTCAGCTGCCCTACAGCTCAGGGGGGAGGGGCAGCTGGAGAACCGTTGGGGCAGTGTGGAGCTTGCACATGCACAAGCCACCATGTCTCTCCCAGGAGAGACACGTGGCTCGGGCGTGCTGCAGAGCCTGTGGTGAGTGTCACCCGGCATTTTGTCACCCCCTTCAGTGGTGAAACCCAGAGCAGACCTCCCCTACCACACACCCCTTCCTCTGCCCCTGTCTGTCTGGACAATCTATACATACAGAATACAACTTTTCAGCGCAAAATAGTGCATAGAAGGCTTATATCTGAATGGGAGCCATCATTCCTTAAAAGATGCAAATGCATGTACATTTCCTCTCACTCTCTTTATGTCTAATTATAATTAAAGTGCTTCTTCATTCTTCTTGCGTGTGCAGGCATTTGTCATAACCACACTATAGCCATTACTCAAGTTCTGGCATCTTCCTACATCTGGCCCACTGCCGGATCTAACAGATAAATTATTGTCATCACTTCTTTACCTCAAAACTACGGAATCCACACATGCACCCTTTTTCATTATTCTGGTTTCTCAGCACTTTAGTTTATCTCCATTTTCCTTTGTAGCTGTCCCTGTTTACTGCACATCATGCATATGTGGTTGGGTTATAGAACTTAATGTGCTGCAGGTGTTTCCAGTCAAACCAGTTTGATCCCTTTAATTCAGAGATTGTAAAAAAATGTGTTACTATGGCATTGGATCTATGTGCTATCCTGACAAACATGCTTCCAAACCAGGAAGATGTTTCCAAAGTGATCCCCATCTAAATTTCCCTCTGGATTTTTGGAGTTCCAAAACACATGTCATTGTTTTAGAACAAAATCGAAAATTCAGAACTCATGCAATAGGAACTCACTATCATGCTATTTTCTTGCTCTCTCTAAGAATGGCTATGGAATCTATCTGCAGTCCTTCCTCTATCCTGGATTAACTGGAACCAACCCCCACGGCAGGTTGCCAGGAACGGATAAGACAAGAAAAAGTCCTTACCCAGCGGCGGAGCAAGCCGATTGGTCACCTGGGATGGTGTGTGTGCCCTGCACCCAGGGGTGAGGCCAGCTGCCTGCGGGGCAGGTTGGGGCAAGCATGGGCAGAACTCTCTGCAGGGCCTCCAAGGAGTCTGCCTACCTCCTCCCACTCAAACACCTTACGGCTGAGGGGGAAGCGGTGGGCAGACTAGGGAAATGTGGAGCCTGCGGGCACCCAAGCCACAGTACCACTCCCAGGAGAAATGCGTGGCTCGGGCACGCTGTAGGCCCCGCAGTGAGTGCCGCCCAGCATTTTGTCACCCCCCTCAGTGGTGAAACCCAGGGTGACCCACCCCCACTGCACCCCCTTCTTCCGCCCCTGTCCTTACCATCTGCTTTGTATTTTGTTCCGGAGGTCTGTTCTTAACCTGAAACTGTTCTTAACCTGAGGTACCACTTTAGCTAATGGGGCCTCCCGCTGCCGCCATGCGATTTCTGTTCTCATCCTGAAGCAAAGTTCTTAACCCGAGGTACTATTTCTGGGTTAGCAGAGTCTGTAACCTGAAGCGTCTGTAACCTGAAGCGTCTGTAACCCGAGGTACCACTATATTCATAGAGAAAGGCTTGGGAATGCAGCCGTTCATAATAATGGCAGCATCCCGAATAAATCTCCACCCCCTCTTCCATCCCACTTCCTCATTCGTCATTCTACAGGTGCCGCTACAGGTGCCCTCTGTCTTTGATTCCTTTGCTCTCCTACTTTTAAGGCTCTCTGGGTTCTAGGAGATGGTGGGCCTGAAATGCTTTCTAGTGATAACATGTCAGCTAGCTGATCCAGCTCTGCCTCCGACTCCACCTCTCCCATGATTTCTCAACTTTTCCCCTTATCTGCCTCTGAGCTGTGACCTCCCTCAAACCCCTGTTGTAATTCTAAACTGTCTTCTTCTTCTCCCCTGGAAGGGTCAGGCTGGTCTCCACCATTCCTCTTCTGCCCAATCCCTGACACTCTCTCTCTCTCTCTCTCTCTCTCTCTCTCTCTCTCTCTCTCTCTCTCTCTCTCTCTCTGTGTGTGTGTGTGTGTGTGTGTGAAAAGCCTAATAATATGACACTGAATAAATTGGAAACACCCTTTCTTTAGGAACATCCTTTCTTTCTCTTCCTTTCACACACTGGGCCTGCATTTCTGCAGTGATCTACAGCGTGCAGAATCACACACACAAACAACTAGCAGCAAAGCACTCTAGTCTCTAGAAAAACTCCACTACTAGAGGTTCATTTGCACAGCTTCCTCCACTGAGAGATAAAATGTTTTGTTTATTTACTACAACAAATTGTATACCGCTTAGCACTGCAGTCTGTATGCAGTAAGGTCACAGAAGATCCAACAGAGATTTTTTTTTAATCAATTGAAATTAAACATAAAATCAGAATCTAGCAGCCATGCAGCACCAACATAGCCCACTATTTTAATTGAAATTGGTAACATTTCAACTAGAGCTTAGGCCGCATTCGCACCATGCATTTAATGCTCATGGCTTCCCCCAAAGGAGCATAGGAACTGTAGTCTGTTAAGGAAGCAGGGCATTGTAGCCTGGTGAGGGGTAAACTACAGTTCCCATGATTCTTCGGGGAAAGGCATGTGCTTTAAATATGTTTTCTATCCATTGTTTGGATGTGCACAAAGGAAGCTGACCCCCCAGTATGGTTGCACTTTCTCTCAGCAGCATCAATAAACAATGAAGGCTGCTGCCAGCTTCCTTGTGTACAGCTGAGATCAGGCTGCTTTTTCTCCACTTATGTACAATTGCATGGAAAAAATGCACTATGACTGGCCCCAATTCCTGTGTTTGTTTTGGGGAAACCCTGCATTTATCAATGCATGTTAATTCCACTGATTTCAATAGGGCAATGGGTATGCCTAGTTTTTGTTGCATCTCAAATAAAGATACGGTAAACACACCAGGTATTATGCTCATCCCTTAAGTGTGTGTGTGTGTGTGTGTGTGTGTTTTAAAATGAGAGTATTTACTTCCCCCCAGCAACTGCTTGGATCTCTGCAGGTTGATCCAATTCACATTTTGAGATCCCAGGTTTTATTTCAGGAGGGGTAGTGGAAAGTTTTTTTTTTTTTTAATGCTTAGCTTCTGCATGCCTTTGCAATGCCCTTCTACAGGAAATTGAGAACAGCAGAGTGACTTATTTTCCAGTCAAAATTAAAAACCCATTCGTTCAGCTTGACTTATGCTTAGCGACAGCACTGTGTATTTCTTGCTGTGACATGAATACATGGAAGACCAACTATGAAGGTATACAAAATTATGTTACATTGTATGGTGAAGTTGCCATTGTCCACCTTTTCCCCTAAAGCTATTATTACTCCAGTGGTTTAGTACAATTTCTGTTCAGCGTTATATTCTTAACTAAGCATGAATGGCATAATGTGAGATGGTAATATACTAACATAAATAAAACATGAGTGGGTTCCCCCCCCCAACACTACAGGTGTAAAATGTCACTAATGAAGAATTAATGTGATGTTAATTACTTGGATTTGTTTAGGCGTAGAATATAAGAGGAAATGGGGAGTGGGTTTGTAGAATATAAGAGGAAATGGGGAGTGGGTTTGACAGGTGGGGGAAAGCAATTTGACAATGCAATTGCTTTCTAGGCTATACTGCATCCGTTTCCAGCTCTCTCTTTTTGTGCCCTGTAAAAAAAATCGAACAGCATTTGTTGAAACCGTGAATAAAATGTGCAGGTCGAGAGGCAGAATTTCTTTTAAGCTTTTATGGAGTTGTAAAAGAGGTAGTTTAAAATGCATTTGTTTGAACCAAGCACAACCAATTCATGTGTAGTCTTGCTTGTCAAATTTCTGAAATATGCTGTCCTGGTATGTATGTCACCATAACCAAAAATGAATGAAATCCATTTTCAGTTCCTATCATAACGCTTCAAAGGTTAGTTTCAGAATTTTTAAAGGGCTGGGTCGGGCCCGGATCAGTAATGCAGTTTTAAAGGCATTGTCACTGGCATCTATCTGTCTCGAGAGACAATGAAGTGTGCCTCTGGTGGTGAAGTCAAACCGTTGCATTAGCACAGGGATCAGCAACCTTTTTCAGGAGGGGGCCGGTCCACTGACCTTTGGACCTTGGGGGGGGCGGACCCACCCTCTACTGAAAGCACCCCTCTTCCCAAAAGGACCCCCCTCTCCCGAAAGGACCCCCGCTGCCGCCACTCACACCGCCGCCTCATCTTCAGCAGTGCTGTCGTCCTCTGCCTCGGCCAGAGGTCCGCAGGGTGCAGATCCCATGCCACTGGCCTGAGCAGCAGAGGCAGACTCCCCACCGATGTTGCTGCTTCCTCCCTCTCTGCTCTGCTACACAGCCGCTTCAGCGGGCAGGAAGGGGCACCGCCCAGAAGCGTCCACAGCTTTGGACCCTCTACAGGAGAAGCACCTACTCTTCCCAAAAGGACCCCCCTCTCCCGAAAGGACCCCCGCTGCCGCCACTCACACCGCCGCCTCATCTTCAGCAGTGCTGTCGTCCTCTGCCAGCCAGAGGTCCGCAGGTGTCAGATCGGCCAAGTCTGAGCAGCAGTCCCCATGCCTCTCTGGCTACACAGCCGCTTCAGCGGGCAGGAAGGGGCACCGCCCAGAAGCGTCCACAGCTTTGGATTGGCTGCAGGAGATTCCTACAGCAAAACCAAAGCCTCACCAATGTCACGGAAGTCAGTCCCCATGCGGCTAGGCGGACTGGTTTAGCGCGGGGACTGACCGAGCGGGCGGCAGGGTCTGCAAGGTTTGCGGGCTGGATTAACGAGCCCGGTGGGCCGCATCCGGCCCCCGGGCCTTAGTTTGCCGACCCCTGCATTAGCAGCACCTAAATGACCTCCCTGGGATGCAAGCCTGGGCAGCATGTATGGAGGTTCTGGGCTGCCTTGGTGACATGGTCCAAAGGAAAGCAGAACAATATGTTTGGTACCAGCTTGGCTGTAGGAGTTGCTGGAAGGAGGCATACAAGGCACCATCTGACCATCTTAAGGACTTCAATCCGGATTTCTGCATTGTTTACTCCTTAGCCTTTTCTTCTCCCAACGACATCCCCCAAGGCAGTGGAGGTTTAGGGTCAGACTTTTCCTTCTTCTACATGGTCTTCCTTTCCGTTTTGACACGCTCCATCTGCCCCTTTAAGCTTTAAGGACACCTATCGGGATATTAATAAATAATAGGGCTAAACTGATTCTTCCTCAGGTTTGCTTTTAGGCTGAGAAATGCTTTGGGGGGGGGCAGAGCTAAAAACCCATTAATCCTGGCTGTTTGACACTGTTCACAAACACTCCCCACCGACCTTGCCGCTTTGGCAGCCATTTCCACCTTTACATTTACCCTGAATGATCCTAGCCAAACAGTGACCATGTACTCGATATGATGACGCCACGAAACTCTGCAATCACTCAGATCTGGTTACTTTCCGATGTCATTAAGGACAAATGAAGCCCATTTAAAGAGAAGGCATGAGTCCAATTGAGGCTACATGAAGAACCCTCACTCACTAGATCATCACCTTGTCGTGGTGAGTGGGCTTGCATGTTCCTGCGATCCTTGTGAGCGAAGCCATTGGGAGTCTCATACTACCCACAGGGTCACTTAAGGTGATAAGGACAAAGGGGAGGAGCTAGAAAAAGAATGATCCAATAAGAGAACAGGTGGGAGATAACAAGCAGTATGTGTTACAATGGCTGTGAAAGCAGATGAAGGCTGCAACGGATAAGAATCTACCAGTCGTCGTGATACTCATGCCTTCAGAATAGAACCTTGTGTATCGAGACCCTATAACCACCCGCTCGTTGAAGAATAAAACACCAGGTCACAGATATTAGGTTAATGTTATTGGGCAAATTTTGGCCACAACTTTATTGATTACAGAATGTGAGCAGTATTGGCTTAGGCATTGAATGGACCTGACTATATCTGATTCCTTCCCGTTGCACAGGTAGTCTGGTAAGGGTAAACCACTGGAAGGGGGAGCTCTGCCGATTGCAAACCCTGTGGGAAATGTCCCTGGAGAGGTTTCCATTGAACACAATACTGTCATGCTCAATAATCTTAGTAGCGGCTCCTCTACCCAAATGGGGAGAAGTTCATAGCAGAGTTTGCACTGTTCAGAGCTTACATGATGCATGCTGATCTTAAGAATCCCCTTAAAGGACTTGACACCTTAACCTGGCATTCAGGTTAAGCATGTTGTTGTTGTAGCATGCTAATTAATACTCCAGCAGACTTTGTTTGCATGGGCATTTCCTGCAAAAAATTTACTGCAGGAGGTTCCCTTCTTTAGTGCTCGCCTGCACATGTCCTGCAGTGAAGTGCTCTCTGGAGAATATTAAATGACTGTGGAAACTTCACACAGCAGAGTTTAATGTGCTGGGGCAGAACTTTATTGCAGGTCATTTGCAGATGCACTTCTTAAGCTAAGTCTTCCAAATAAATCCTGCCAAGGGAAGAGGCAGAAAGAAGGGGGCCTATCCTGGCAATAATTTTCCCACTGCGTCTACCTGTCTTGCCTGCCAGGAGACTGCAATGGTTGCTTGGATAGTCCAGCGATGTGTAAAAACCTCCACCAAAATTTGCCTAGTCTTGCTGAATCCTTTTTCACTTCATTTAGGGATTCCTAGGTTAGCTTGCCCAAGAGGAGCCTAAAATTTTGGTTTAAGTAAAACCCAGTGGCAGCTGTGAGATGTGCAATGCTCTCCTAGGCTAGTTTGCTGGCCTTACAAAAATCATTTTTTACTTCCTTTCAAATTTATCAAGATATTCCACCTGAGAAAAAAAATTAGGGTCAAGCTAGCATGCTAAATTCAGTATGAAACGTGGGGTTTGTAGGACACCAAATGCTCCCAAAATGTAAATGTCTATTTAAATTATTTCTTCTGAGGTTGTTTGCTCACTTTGCAGCTGTGGTGATCTGACTCTCTGCTGGTACTCTGGGATAGTTTGTCTTCGCCATCACTGTATTATCCTAGCTAATCAAAGATCACATAGTGTGCAAAATGATGGTAGTTGCTATGTAGTCAGTCATCATGGAGAGCAAACATTGATGTCATGCCTGGGGAAGCACATGATCCCCTTATTTTCCAGTCAAACAGGCTACACTTTTTATTCTTCCATGTTGTGTTGTGGTCACTGTAGTCCAGAACAGGAGGACGGGATGTGTTCCCCAGTTGCCTAAGCAAAACAGGGCTGTTTCCCTCCATTCCAGCACAGCACTGCAAGGCTTAGAAACTATTCTCCCTTGGTCATACCACACCTGGAATACTGTGTCCAATTCTGGGCACCACAGTTTAAGAAGGATGTTGACAAGCTGGAACGTGTGCAGAGGAGGGCAGCCAAGATGATCAAGGGTCAGGAAACCAAGCCTTATGAAGAACGGTTGAAAGAGCTGAGTAAGCTTAGCCTGGAAATGTGGAGACTGAGAGGAGATATGACAGTCATCTTCAAATATCTCATGAATTGTCACACGCAAGAGGGAATAAGCTTGTTTTCTCCTGCTCAGGAGGGTAGGACTTGAACCAATAATTTCAAGTCACAAGAAAGGAGATTCTGATTAAACATCAGGAAAAACTTTCTAACAGCTGTTCAACAGTGGAACAGTCTCCCTCGGGAGGTTGTGGGCTCTCCTTCATTGGAAGTTTTCAAGCAGATGTTGGATGGCCATCTGTCATGGATGCTTTAGCTGAGATTCCTACATTGCAGGGAGTTGGACTAGATGACCCTTGGGGTCCTTTCAAACTCTACAGTTCTACAGTTCTATGCTTTGCATTCCCTAGGCAATAAAACACATTTCCTCATGACCAACCTTTCAGGGGCTGCATGCCATTTGTGGGCGGAGCAAGAGGCAAAAATTGATTTGACAGGAGGCTACATTCTGGCAATACAAAAACCATAGGTTGCTACTTATGCACACAGTTCAAGGGCACATTGTAGCCAAGCAACACAATCTGTTGAAGGCATGGATCAGGGCTGGTGAAGGGTGTGGCCTGTGGAGAGGGGCGTGGCCTGAGGAAAGTCTTGAGGGCTGTATAGTGAGGCCTAGCACGTATACAATATATAGAAATAGAAATAATAGAAATAGAAATGGAAATACTATATTGTCACTGTACCACATGTTTACAGTGAGATTAAATGAGCCCCCTCCCCCCATAATCTCTCAGTCCTTGTTACACTCTTAGTGCTGTCGTACAACCACCGACCCCGAACGTCAGCTGCAATGTTGCTGTCTTTCATTCAGCAGCCTCAAGCGGCCCACATCTAGCAGACTCTGTTGGTTTGGGTTATCTCCTATATCTCCTGGCCAGCAGAATAAAAAGGTCTGGCCAGGGGTGACTTTCTCTCGAATGTGTAAAGTGGTGTCTGTTTCACCTAGATTTTGTTTGTTTCTTTGTTATATTTGCACCATCCATTGCAAGCTGGTGTGGAACAAGGGGATATATATGCTGGGGAGACCCAAATTCACGTTCCCACTCAGTCATAAGGTTGTGAGGATCAAATAGGATAAGTCCGGTATGATGCTGTGATTTCCTTGGAGGAAGGGGAGAGTGACAATGTGATTATTAAAATAATGACAGTTTCCAAGTTAAGCATACTTTGAATCTAGAAAGGAAAAGCATTCATGCTAGAAAAGCAATGCTTCTTTAAAGGGTAAACTTGCAATATAGCTGCATTTTCTCTGGAGTTATTTTTTTTTTTCTTACTGGAGTCCCTAAGGAAGAAATGTGCCATTGGATGTAAGTACCAAAAGAAAATTACATAGATGGTGGCTCTGAAACAGCTTCAGTTCAGATGATGAGTTGCAGATGCCTGTTCGTTCATTCATATACTGATTCATAACTTCATCCAAGAGCACAGCCAGGACTTGGAACGATCGCTCATCTCAAAAAGCTCTCTAAGGAGCAGAGGATGGTAACAAGCAAACACAATGCATCAAACAGCAATCAAGAACTTTCCACTAACCTGATACGGAGGCCATTCTTCAGTCTCCACTCCATCAAGTTGTTTTCCAGTATTTGCATTTCCAGCACTTGCTCTGTTTAAGAAAGCACACAAACACTTCAGATATCATCACTTGAATAGGGAGTCACTTTTCATCCAGATATATTCTGTACTCTCAGCTTACTTTTCATTTTATTTGTTATGTTTTTATCGTGGCTTTTTTTTAGGAGCTCAGAATAGCACAGGAGGAGCTACCCCATGTTACCATCACCCTGCAAGGATGGCTAAACTGAATGACTTCCAAATGACTCAGTGCACAGTTTTGCTAGATAGGGCTTTGAACCCAAGTCGCCCCAGTTGCAGTCTACCTAATGGGAGCACAGGTTAGTTCTTCCTTAATCAAACACCCCTCATGATGGATCAGTTAATTGCTGGGATGTACCATTTCAGATGGGATGCAGGTGGCGCTGTGGGTTAAACCACAGAGCCTAGGGCTTGCCAATCAGAATCGGTGGTGAGCTCCTGTTGCTCAGTCCCTGCTTCTGCCAACCTAGCAGTTCGAAAGCATGAAGTTCAAGTAGATAAATAGGTACCGCTCCGGTGGGAAAGTAAATGGTGTTTCCGTGCACTGCTCTGGTTTCACAAGAAGTGGCTTAGTCATGCTGGCCACCCGAAAGCTGTACGCCAGCTCCCTCGGCCAATAAAGCAAGATGAGCACCGCAACCCCAGGGTCGTCTGCGACTGGACCTAATGGTCAGGGGTCCCTTTACTTTTACCTTTACCATTTGAGACAGTGGGGTGGAGTGGAGATAAGATATCTGAATGCTCCCTCCTTAAGGTACTTTCTACATACATGGTTTGCCCTCTCACCATTTGATCCTCACAATAACATTCTGAAGTAGGTTGGGTTTCTAGCTGGTGTATGGCAAGAGGTCACCCAGTGAGCTTCATGGCCGAGTAAGGATGTTTCAGCTCACAGCTCTCATTTGAACCCTACATCTCTGTATGTGTAGGGAATGGTTTAATTAGGAGAGCAGTGAAGTTCTCAATCCCAAATTTTCAATCTGAAATGATACAGCATAGCAACTCTCATAGGAATCTGCCCTATAGTGCATCAGGCTGTTGGTTCATCTACTACAAGGTTCCCCAAACGTGGGTGTCCTACTGTTTTTGGATGACATTTCCCATCATCCCTGAACACTGGTCCCACTAGCTAGGGATGATGGGAGCTGGAGAAACCCTAATCTAGTAAAATACTGTCTGCACTGACTGGCAGCAGATCTCCAAGGTTTTAGGTATCTCCCAGCCCAACCAGGAGATGCCAAGGATTGGAACAGAGACCTTCTGCATGCAAAGCAGATGCTCTACCGCTGAGCTTCTACTTATCTGTGTCAACTCTCAGCTACAGCTTATTCTGGAAACCAGCATCTTGAAGTGAATGGTAGGTAGAGGTAGAATGTTTCAGCACAAACACATTTTGAAGCCTCCATTACAAATAATCGCACCACACCACACCAGTTTGCTAAGGAGATAAGAAGCTATGTTCTGCTATTGTATCCATGCTTCTAAATCACAAGGGCCACCAGTAAGTCTTCGGGACAGCACAGGATACTCTTCTGGGGCAGATGCAGAGGAGCTACATCAACACCATTTAACCCCAGATTCAGAAAAAAGAGGCAGGGACTCTTCCTATCTATTGAAACCTGAAAGCAGGAAGAAATGCAAGCTGGTTGTTTGCACCCATCTTCATTAGCAGCCACAGTGAAAAATAGATTGCATCAGAGGGGCACAAACACCCTTTCTCTGAGACCCTAAAAGTACTGCAACATTAAGGGTATTGCTTGTGGGAAGCCATGAGACCATATAACTGCTGTAATAACTGATATTGTCTTTCAGTAGTGTAGTCTGCAAAGAACCTCTCTCTGGAGCTCTTATCCCCGGTTTCTTGCAAATCATTTTAGGTCTTCTCTGGTTAACACCTCCCACCTGATTTTTACAAACAATATGGGCGTGGGCAAATGTTTTCCATCCTTAATTTAGGTCTGCCATATGGATCAGCATATTGACACACAGTACAAAACAAGTTCATTAGTATTGGCAGATTTTTTTTTATAAAAAAAATCTCCTTAGAATGAAGAAAGTCAGGCTGTGACCCAATTTCTCTATGCCCGTGTAATTTTCATATGCA
Organism: Lacerta viridis; assembly: GCA_900245905.1. Classification (NCBI taxonomy): domain Eukaryota; kingdom Metazoa; phylum Chordata; class Lepidosauria; order Squamata; family Lacertidae; genus Lacerta; species Lacerta viridis. Next base: position 328,979 of record OFHU01003329.1, on the reverse strand, counting down.
CAGAGTTATCACAATAAAACACTTACTTTAATTTTACTTTAATTTACGCTTCGTGCAGCTTCACCCTTCTTTCAGGTGCCAGCACAACTTATGGCGTTTAATTTGCTGCTTGCCTCTTGAAGTAAAATTGAGGCTCTAAATGCTGCAGTTCTCCTCTCAACATACAACTTAACTATTCCATCTCCCTACCCCACCCCCTTTTTAAACATACTTTGTCCGCCTCGCAGTAAGGTTGGTTAAAGTGAGAGTGAAGGGAGAATTTTGCAGAGCTGTATTGGTACTTTCATGTGCTTCTGGAGAATGTGTGCACACATTCCCTTAAAAGCTATCTCTCGATGAGCATGGTGGGCATGTTTGCAGGCACATTTGGTGATGCCTGAGATAGGTGAAATAACTGAGACAGGACTTCAGCACTGGGTGAGATCAGGCCAAATCTTTATTGATTACAGCATGCAAGCAGGGTTAGCAGGGTTAACATCACAGTAGGGCAGGGATCATTTCCTAATTCTATTCAGCCCTTGTCAATGGAATGGCAGTCTGTTGGGGTCAGGAAACACCCCAAACTCCCTCCATGGCAGTTGTCCAGTGTTGAATCATGGCAAACCATGAATAACAATAATAACAATAACAGCAATATTTATGCCCCACCCATCTGGCTGGGTTTCCCCAGCCACTCTGGGAGGCTCCCAGCAGAATATTAAAAACATGATTAAAAAAAACCAAACACTTCCCTCAACAAGGCTGCCTTCAGATGTCTTTTAAAAATCATATTGTTGTTTATTTTCTTGAAATTTGAAGGGAGGGCATACCACAGGGAGGGTGCCACTACCGAGTAGGCCCTCTGTCTGGTTCCCTGTAACTTCACTTTTCGAAGTGAGGGAACCACCAAAAGACCCTCAGAGGAGGACCTCAGTGTCCAGGCTGAATGATAGGGGTGGAGACGCTCCTTCAGGTCTCACTGGGCAACTGAGGCAAGAGATTCAAGTCAGGCAGAGGCCCTAACCTAAACATAGGGTATGTGTTTAACCAGTCCTCTCCGCTGAGTGTTTTTGTGGGGGCTCTTAACTATGCTGACCATGCCCAATGACATTGTCATATAACGTCATAATAAACGCTCGCTAATGCCTAAGATGAGTAAGCTGCATTTCACAGAGGGGAAGGTGGGGAAACAACACAAAACTAAGGGTCCACTTTAGGTTGTGAAGGAGATAGGTAAGTTTCTCCCCAACCCCATTCCAACACTGGTGTGGATTTGGAGCTTAGTGCTACAGCTGGACATAACTGCCTGCTCTCTAAGAGCTTATCTTCAATAGAACAATTATATTCTAATCATTAGAGTGTCATAGATGTTCCGATTGAGCCATTAGTCATGGGAAGGTGACTAGTAATGGTAAAGCCATAAAATGACAAAAACAAGCAATAAAATAGCACGGAGTAATTGGCAAGTGCCAAGGGGCTCACTGAAACTGGCTTATTTATGTACTGGGGGCAGAAACATTTTAATAAAGCAAATATACTGAGGTGCATTTATTTGTGAGCACAGAGTTTCTGCTTGTCACACTATTGAGTGGGGCTGTGGGAGAGGCGGTTGAGTTTAAGCATCCCTGGCCAAATCCCAAGGGAAGGCAGAGGATGATACTAAGGATTACTGAACACAGGGGGAATTATGCATTGCTTGATTTTCTATCTCAATCTCATGAGTAATAATAATAATATTATTATTTATTTATTCCATTTATGAATCACTTCTTAAGAAGTATCCCGTTAGGCACAGGGGTGAAGTGGGAGCAGCGACAAGGGTGCAAAAAAGACTGAAAGGGAAACCCTCATTTGTGGAAAGCAACATTGCATTAGAACAATGTGAATGCTATTAAGTACCCTTAGCATGGAGAAGCAAGAGGTAGAGCTTGTTTTGCACACAGAATGTGAATGTTCAGTCCCCAAAATCTCCAGGGAAGGCTGGGTGGATCTGTCCATTTTGGTTTTACTCGTTTTCTCCTTTTTCCAGACTTCAGTTCCCTACATTTTCATATCCGTTCGTGATTATTTTTTGTTTTTTTGGGGGAGAATCCTCATAAGAATTCATCAGCATTTTAGCATACATTGGTTCTAATAGATACATTTCCCCATGCAATTTTGCTTAAAATACACTTTTTTTTGCAAACCAATTTTCCTTACATAATGCATTCAATCTCTTTATCCAGTCTCTAATATAACACATTTATGTATGTTATTTTCAGTAATAGAGACATTTTAAAGCACATTTTACCCCATTATTTGCATTTTACTTGGCTGGCGAGCTCCGTTGCAAAATCCAGAGGTGTGTGGATTTTGAAAGGAGGCTATGTTACAGTTTACGTATTGCTTCAGAAAGTATGAATTAATTAGGTTCTCCTTTAAATCCAAATGGAATAAAATTTCTCCCCTAGATAGGAGACACTTGCTTGAAATATTTGGAAGCTGCTGCCATTCCGTGTGGACAGTACAGAGATAGTTGGGACAGGGCTGCCTCAATATATTTTGCTGCCTGAGGCAGAACTGCAGTTTCTTCCTCCTGCAAGTCAAGATACAGGAGAACCCTTGGCACCTGTGGCAGAAGATCTCACAAAGCACCACTCTAGCAGGAAAAAATACCTCAGATGACTAGCAATTTGCTGCCTTTACATGGAACTCAAAATGCGCTGCCTCTCCCTAATGCAAAAGCCAACCTTGAGTTGGTACAGTGGTTTGCATAAGGCAGCTTCCTCTGAAAAAGGCATAGCCTGGATTTGTCTGTTGAAAATGGCATCATCCAGGAGGAATTTTCGGAAATTGTTTAAAATGTCTGGGGAAACCTGGGCATATATGGCAGCCCATATCAGAAGTGTTGGGTTTTTTGGAGGGTGAATTTTCTAAAAATAATAAATAAATAAAAGTAAGCTTAAAAACTAGCTTTGTGTTCGGATTTTCACTTTTTGGAATATGGCAACAATATTATTTGCACCCTGCTACAAATCAGTGGGATCAGGTTGTCTCAGTTTAGCAATTGTGAAGGGAAATCTCAGTTTAGCAAGAAGTGGAATCCAGCGGTTCACACCTGTTTATTAACGCCACATCAGAACAGAAGAGCCCTGCAGTACTCCTGTTTCTTTTTCAGAACAGAAGAGCCCTGCAGTACTCCTGTTTCTTTTTCATGATCCACCCATGGACAGCTGGTATGCAAAGCATCATTAATGAAGCATGAAATTCACGCTTGACAACTGGAGATATGCATTGATTCTCCAACTGGAGATATGCCATTCTGGTTTTGTTTTCATGAGGAGACACTTTTTAGACATGACGTTTTGACATACAGTGGTACCTCGGGTTAAGAACTTAATTCGTTCCAGAGGTCCATTCTTAACCTGAAACCGTTCTTAACCTGAGGTACCACTTTAGCTAATGGGGCCTCCCGCTGCCACCCGCGTGCGATTTCTGTTCTCATCCTGAGGTAAAGTTCTTAACCCGAGGTACTGCTTCCGGGTTAGCGGAGTCTGTAACCCAAAGTGTTTGTAACCCGAGGGAGCACTGTACTAGCAAACCGGAGGTTAAACTAACCCCTTTCCAGTTCCCAGAGGAGCTCAGGGAGCATTTGTGTATCACACTCTGCACACTGTGGGCCAACACAATAATGTGTTGCGACAGACAGTTTGGAAAGCTCTGCTCTACACGCTGGAAGCACAGGAAATGTATGATATGGATATGGCATTCTGTCTCCTTTGAATATCAAGCCAAATATACCATATTGGCCCGAATATATGCCGCACCGAATATAAGCCACATCTTTAAAATTAGTGGGGGGGAGGAGAGGGAGAGGGAGAGGGAGAGAGAGAGGGAAGAAGAAAATACCCAAATATAAGCTGCTCCTTTCCTCACTGCTCCTGGCTGCATACTGGGGGGGGGGGCGCTGCATTGCTGGCAGCCTTTCCCCTTCCTCACTCTCCTCCTTCCCGGCCTTGGGGGAGAGGACGGGGAATACACACGGGGTGGGCACCGCTTTGCAGCGTGGTGTAGTGGTTAAGAGTGGTAGACTAGTAATCTGGTGAACCGGGCTCGCATCTCCGCTCCTCCACATGCAGCTGCTGAGTGACCTTGGGCTAGTCACACTTCTCTGAAGTCTCTCAGCCCCACTCACCTCACAGAGTGTTTGTTGTGGGGGAGGAAGGGAAAGGAGAATGTTAGCCGCTTTGAGACTCCTTCGGGTAGTGATAAAGCGGGATATCAAATCCAAACTCTCTCTTCTTCTTCTTCTTCTTCTTCTTCTTCTTCTTCTTCTTCTTCTTCTTCTTCTTCTTCTTCTTCTTCTTCCTCTTCTACTACTTTTCACAGTCAGAATTTGGGGGGGAAGCAAAGCTACAGGTGAAACTTGAAAAATTAGAATATCGTGGAAAAGTCCATTTATGTAAGCAATTGTTTTCATTAGCTACTGGAGTTTAATATATGAGATAGACTCATGACATGCAAAGCGAGATATGTCAAGCCTTTATTTGTTATAATTGTGATGATTATGGCGTACAGCTGATGAAAACCCCAAAGTTGAAATTGTTAATTTGGGGTTCTCATCAGCTGTATGCCATAATCATCACAATTATAACAAATAAAGGCTTGACATATCTCGCTTTGCATGTCATGAGTCTATCTCATATATTAGTTTCACCTTTTAAGTTGAATTACTGAAAGAAATGAACCTTTCCACGATATTCTAATTTTTCGAGTTTCACCTGTATATTCAGGCCAATACGGTGTGTGTGTGTGTTTGTGTCTGTTACAGTTTGCAAGAGTGACAGTTTCCAGTGGAGCGTTACTTTGTGAAATAGAGAACAAAGCCACACACTGTGAAGGGGAGGGGAGGATATAATGTGAAATCAAGAGGGGGTTTTTTTTAAATAAAAAAACCAACAACTATTATTCAGAAGGATTACAGATATTATTAACAGCTAACCAGAATTTTCTCTCTCCCTCCTGCAAAAAGTCAACAGTGCAAACAATTATATTTTGTAACAAATTAGTGCCAGATGGCTTCATAGAGCATTATTAAAAATATTTGGATACAGATTTATACATGAATATAGATGCACATGTTTGTTGGGGGGAGGGGTTGCAAAAATAGGTTTTTTGGGGGGACATGAATTGCATACATTTCAGCAAACAATTTAATTCCCTTTATTAGAAAGTAACTCTTGTTATTGTCCTACAGATATAATGTGATGAACAAGGCACTTTTGTAGATGCTGTAGAACGTCTGACCAACAGCATTGTTGCTTGCCACAGTACTTCACTAGGGCAGAGTAGAGATTGAGCCTCAGCTTCAGATGAAAGGCAAAACTGAGAGTTTCAGATAATGAAATTCAAAAGCGAACAATGGAACCACTGCCCTATCCCTTTTGTTATTCAGTTTGGCATTGTTTCCTTCTTCTATACGCTGCCTGCAAACTTACATTTTCAAGGCAATGTGGAAATCACAATGGAAACTGTGTAACTGTGTAGCAAGGAGTAGAAAGTGGAAATTGAGAGGGTTGGATAGTTAAGTAGCCACAACACAGCTGTCCATCAACTTGGAGCAGGGAGTCAGGATAGCTGTTGAAGGTGACTCAGAAACTGAAACTAATCCAGAATGCGACTGCCAGGCAGCCAGGACCACATAACACCGATCCTAAAAGAACTGCATCAGCTCCCAGTATGTTTCTGAGCACAATTCAAAGTGATGGTGCTGACCTTTAAAGCCCTAAACAGCTCCAGCCCATTATACCTGAGGGAGCATTTCCACCCCCATCATCCAGCCTGGACACTGAAGCAATGGAATAAATGCAGATATAAAGAAATAATTTGATTCCAGAGACGTACAGATTTTTTCAGTATTCTTTTTTTTTAAAAAAAAATGGCATTATTGAAACATGACATACACACAGTACAGGATCCTCTACATTTTTTTTTCTTCTATCTCTCACCCATACATCTTTAAATTAGATTTTTTACCTGGGGGTTTAAGCATTATCAAATTAAACTGAGAATAATTTATTAATTCCTTAATCACACTTTTAAGATGTACATTTTTAATCAGCTTTTAATCTAGGCTGTCCTCTGTGAAAAAGTGTTCCATGGTGATGACATTTGTTACGCATCAGGGTCCCCACACATCTAATGATTGTTTGCCACAGAAGTTCACCTGCATTAAGGCTTATTTTAAATCAGATAACAGAAAAGCTAGTTGATCAATTAAATTCTGCTTAATTGGTTGGTTTTAATTTCGTCCAGCCTCACCACATTGCATTGGTTTTAAATGTCCTGCCTTCAAGGGAACCCATTTCTCATTGACTTGGGAAAGCCGATATAGTGCAAAAGATTATTGGATGTGGACTCAGTTCATGTGAGTCATTCATTGGCCAAGTCTGTTGAGTCTGCATAATTTAGGCAGAAAATCATGCTCTTCAGCAACCAGCTGGGTGAAATTGACAGCATCTTTCAAGGAACTGTGAACACTATTATGGGTCTATTCATGGAGAAGCCCCAATATGTTTTTTGGAGAAGCCCAGGATTCCTTGGAATACAATTTGAAACCAGTAAAATAGTGTATGATGTACAGTGTGAATGAGGAAGTGTGTGTGTGGAGAGAGGACTCTCACAGGAACTAAACACCTATAGGGGGGAAATTGGAAATTGTAAGAGTTAGGTCCATTTAATCAGCTGTCATGCCAGCAGGGACCTCCACTTTGGTGCCATCCAAACCCATTCTGCACCAAATGGCAATTATATAAAACAGATACAGTAAATAGTGTAGTTGCTTCTAACACCAGTGTTGCCCCTTCCTCAGGGCTGGCAACATTTGTGTGGGAAGTAACTGTGTCATGTACTCAGCCAGTATGGTTTCTATTTATACGCATGTCAATACTTTGTAAGACTAGACCATGCAGAAGTAATGACAACACACGAATCATACCTAAAAATACGTCTGTTGATATTCATTGAGTGCCACAAAGTGCTTTGTGTTCTTCACCATTTCTCTCTCCAAACAAATGCACGAGGACAATCAACAGGGACCCTCAAGGAGTTGTGTCAATACAGAGGAGTCAGGAGAGCAAATTCTAGTGTTCTCACTATAACTATAACAATTCCAAAGAACCAAGTTGTTTTAAAATAAAAATCAGGGTATCAGAGTGCTGAATAGCTTCTTTAGCAGCAGTTTCAGTTGGAAAAAACATTTAGAGAAAACGTCACCCACATCCATAGTTTTTCTCTCTCTGTGTGTGACCTCAGATAAGGCTATGCTGTAAGTTTCATGACTGCCAGCTATGTGAAGCTGGATCTCCTTCATCCAACTCCATACACAGAACTATATCCACAGTGTCTGCCCATTCCATTAACAATGTTTACCATTATTATTATTATTATTATTATTATTATTATTATTATTATTGCTAGTGTTTGTGGAAGATGAACACAGAAGGTAGCAGGGAAGGCATTCCTTCAAGCAGCTGGGTTCCATGATTCAGGACACCAAGTAATAATAGCAAACTTTGTATTAAGTTAAGGTTAGGGTGTGTGTGTGGGAGGGGGAGAATTGTGGAGCTGGAAGGGACCCTGTGTATCACCTAGTCCAACAACTGCAATGCATACAGGGATCAAACTGTAATGTTGGTGTTATCAGCACCACTGTCCAGCCAATGGAGTTATCCATATCTTTAAGGAATTTACAACCAAGTAGAAGTATGCAATGATCAAACCACATAATTATATTTATTTTTTTAAAAAAAAACAGGTTCAACAATAGAATATTATATCCTGCTGCTGCCCAAATGCTCAAGAAAAGAAAGAAAGAAAAGTATTTGCTTGGCACCCAAAGGATTGCAAAATGTGGGTCCAGTAACACATCATCAGTGAATGCAGAATCTTCAGGAGTGGGGTAATAGGATACCTCTTTGTTTTATACACACACACACACACAGAGAGAGAGAGAGAGAGAGAGAGAGAGAGAGAGAGAAGGGGAACAACCAGACTATGATTTTCTACATGCTGTTAAGGTGACATTTCTATATCACCACTTTAGCATAAGTGAAGCTCTTCTCAATAATACAGTGTCTCAGAAATCCTTATAGCAACCCTAGACTGTGCCCCCATTTAACAGTTTGGGACAGAGACAGAGGTAAGGTAAAGGTAAAGGTAAAGGTAAAGGTAAAGGTAAAAAAAGTTAAAGGACACCTGGATGGTTAAATCCAGTCTGTGTTCTGTGTTGGGTTTATTTATTTTTTGTTGTTGTTGCTATGGCTGAAAGCTGACACAAATAAAGTTTCATTCAGTCAGTCAACAGTGACTATGGTGTTGAAATAAAGTTTCATTCAGTCAGTCAACAGTGACTATGGTGACTCATCTCGCTTCAGGCCGAGGAATCCGGCGTTTGTCCACAGACAGCTCTCCGGATCATGTGGTCATGTGACTAAACTGCTACTGGTGCATGGAGGACCGTGACAAGTGCCAGGAGCACACAGAAATGCCGTTTACTTTCCCGCCACAGCAATACCTATTTATCTACTTGCTCTGGCATGCTTTCGAACTGCTAGGTTGGCAGAAGCTGGGACAGAGCAACAGGAGCTCACCCTGCGGGGATTCGAATTGACCTTCTGATCATCAAGCCCAAGAGGCTCAGTGGTTTAGACCACAGCGCCACCCGTTCCCCAGAGGCAGAGGCAGAATTTCTTTCACAAATTCAACTGAAGGGGAAACAGGATCACACTCGCAAGTCTCACCCCATTTGCATGTTTATTCAAAAGCAGGTTGCAGAGAGGTTGTATCTGTATTCCCCATGTGCTAGAACTTGGTCTGTTGTGCACTGCATGGCGCCAGCTCTCTTTATACTAAATGAAATCTCTCCTGCAATAACTTTGTTGCATGTAGAAATCCAATTTGCAGAATTCCATTTGATGGGGCTTATAGGACTTCCCCCTGTAATATCATCTTTGAGGGAAGATAACATTAACTCAACTGCCTTTGTGTTATTTTCTCTGTCTATTAAGAAATCCTGAAAGACAGCATAAAATGAAGACCGGACAGCACCTGCTTCACTATTCAGTTTAAGTGGTGCTTAAAATCTCAGGAGGTCTATTTCCACAATTGTTATATATTGTAGCATTAGCCAAAATGGCATAGTGTATACTTTTGCTATCGCTCAGGAATGCAGTATTTATGAAAGCCGCTGAAGTCACGGGACTTTTGCAAGACAAAGTCTTCAGTCTGTCACAATATTGATTTTGAAATATCATGGCTTCTGAATCGAAGGCAGTAAGTGTTGCCGCAGCAATTTCGTTTTGTGGTCCAGACATCAAGACTGTGAGGATGTGCACACTTGCAAGTACAGTTGATGAATGGCAGAAGTAGGAGAGACAAAACAGACATTTTGAAAAGAAGCTGCCCTTGAAAGATGGGGAGATGGGAGGCAACGTATTCAACCTGTGGGCCAGGATGGGAGACTGAATGAGATCAATGAAGAGGTCAGGAGTGGAAGGAAGTTGTTGGGCTGTGAGAGTCCTAGATATTTTAGATAGTGGAAATAAATTCAGAAAGCAGAGCTGGCCGCACCATGCAGCAGGGGGAAGCAATCTGCTTCAGACACCACAATGGGGTAGATTGAGGTGTGGAACATTTCTCGGCTTTAGGAGTCACATACTATTCTGTGCAACCCTCCAGGGGCCACATGACCATAGTGAACGGCACCAGAATCAAAAGTGGGCTGGGCAACAAATGTGATTTTTACCTTTGTACAATAGGCTAGTCTCTTCACAAAATTGCATCGCCCTATCCTCCTCCCTGCCCCCCACCCCAGCATGCAATAAGAATTAGCAGAGTTGAAGAACACATTCAAGCCAAGCAAAAGCAGTGCTGGTCTGGGGGTACATGTGTATAGGAAAGAGTTGTGGCTCAGGCAGTGTCCCAAGAGACAGGTAGGAATGTCTAGAAAGTGAAATCTCGCACCTGGGTCTCAGGCACAGCTGAAGTTCAGTATTGTGTTTGTTTGTTTGTTTGTTTGTTTGTTATATCCCAAGAAGCTCAAGGTGACACCTATGTTTCTCCTTCGCCTTGTAAGGTAGATCTGGCTGAAAGATGGTGACCAGATCAACCTCACCCAGGGAACTTCATGGCTGAGTGGGGATTTGAACCCTTGTCCTTGTTCATTACTCTAACCACTACACCACACTAGCTCTTTATGAAGAGTAACGTAAACTACTTTAGGCCAGTGAATGCCTGCAAGTAGATATGCAGGGCAGTGAACCCTTCTCCCCCTCCCTTCTCTTTCTTTATTTCAATAGTGGTGAGGCTCTTGTGTCTTCCCAGATATTGTTGGACTCCCATCGCCATCAGCTACAACAGGTATGGCCAATGGTCAAGGACATGGGTAGGCAAACTAAGGCCCAGGGGCCAGAACTGGCCCAATCGCCTTCTAAATCCGGCCCACGGACAGTCCAGGAATCAGTGTGTTTTTACATGAGTAGAATGTGTCCTTTTATTTAAAATGCATCTCTGGGTTATTTGTGGGGCATAGGAATTTGTTCATCCCCCCCAAAAAAAATATAGTCTGGCCCCCCACAAGGTCTGAGGGACAGTGGACCAGCCCCCTGCTGAAAAAGTTTGCTGATCCCTGGTCAAGGATGATGGGCCCTATAGTTCAACAAATCTTGGAGGCCACTGGTTTACATTCCCTTCTTTATTTCCTTCATTATTTCTTTACTAGATTATTTTTTTTAGTCTAAAATATGAAGGTGGGTGGGTGGAAACCTGGAGGAGAGGGCATTGCATAGGCCACACCCAGAGTATTGATTCAGGAAGTGCAAATTAGGCAACATCACATTAAAATGAAAATGGAACCAAATTTGTCCCTGATCCCTGTGTAGCACCATGTCCCCAGGATATGGAATTTCCTGCTGTTTGAAAACCACACCTATTTGTAATTTCCACCCACAATCCACCTCCATCTTAAACCTGGTTAAAAACCAGCTGCTAAATGTGCAGAGAGGCCCAATATTATGGAACCTGCTTCCAGATGGCATATATGGGGAGCACCATACAAAGTAATTCAGTTCTTTATTAGCTACTCTTGGCATGCTGATGCCCCTTCCGCCCATAAGAAGGAGGGGGAGTTGCAGGCAACACGAGCCCTGCCCTCAGGGCTCTGAATCGATGTGCTATTCAAATATTTGGGTCAAAAGCAAAACTGCACCCAGACATGCAGGTTTGATGAAGCATGCAAAAGAAATGTGAGGGATGGAGAGAGATACAACTGGGTGAATGGAGCAGAGAAGCATAACTGCCAATACCGAATCCACGGAGCCTAACCAATAAAGTTGTGGCCCTTTAGCCCAATTTGATGTTCTTGTGTCTTTTTTCTCCGGGGGACCTAAAATCCTCTTTCTCCCGAAGGATTCAAATATTTGCAGTAGAAAGATCTGCAAAAGAAATGTGAGGGATGGAGAGAGATACAGAGAACCCCAAAAAAAGAAGGAGCAGTAGAAAGATCTTCAGAGAACCCCAAAAAGCCTTGTCAAAGAAAGGGGAATCGAGGAAGGACTTCCATGAAGACCCTTGTTTCCTTTTCACCCATCAGTTTTGATTCCCCATGCACCCCGTATTCCGGGACGCAAAGGACAAATCTCCTATAATAACTTTGAAGGGAAGAAAAGCTAATTATTAAGAAAACCTAACCTTTGCTTCAAACACTGTCAGAAGAGCAGCTGCTAAGTACTTATTTTGTATGGCACTCTGGGGTTTTCAGGCTAGGATTTTAATAACAAAACGAAGTTAAAAAGAAAAGAAAACCTCTATTTTAAGGACGGCATAGATTTGCTGTATCTGATTTTACATGCTCGTAACACAAAGGACTTGCCATTATAACAAGTTCTCCTTGTTCTCTGCTATTTCTGCCTGCCTCGCCAGTCTTGACATTGCTTGTTGATCTGCCGCCGTCGCTGAGTTCTGGAGGCTGAAGTAAGTCCCCCCCCTCCCCCACTTCATGATTTGAAAAGGAAGAAAATAGGCAGGAAATAGTGTGCGCGCAGGTGAGCATGTTCTACGTGTACAAGTCTCCATAGCTTTCCTCTTACCGGAAAACTTAGCACCCTCACACATTCATGCTTGATGTTTGCACATGACCTGAGGCTCAATTGAATTAAGAGAGCAGGCCATGCATTTAATGACAAAAAAAATGTGGTGAATAGAAATCTGAGGCCAAAGCTTTTTCTTTTTGTCTTGGAAAGGAACTGTAGTCTAGGAAAACTAGCAACTGTTCTCAGCCCAACAGGTGAAATGCTCCAGTTACAGGTAGGTAGCCATGTTGGTCTGCCATAGTCAAAACAAAACAAAAAATAAAAAAAATCCTTCCAGTAGCACCTTAGAGACCAACTAAGTTTGTTCTTGGTATGAGCTTTCTTGTGCATACTAAGAACAAACTTAGTTGGTCTCTAAGGTGCTACTGGAAGGCTTTTTTATTATTATTTTGTTTTGGCTGAAATGCTGGTTTTGATCGGTCCTTCCCCACTCCTCATTCTCTCTTGCATGGCAAGGCCCTGTGACCTTCGGTCCCCTAAATAAAGCACATGAACAAGAAGGCTTTGGTTTATGGGTTCAAATAGGCCACAACTTTATTGTTTGCAGATGTGAGCTGTTTGGCTTAGTCATTGGGTGAAGCCAGATATCTCGACTCCCATCAATCTGCTGGGAGTCCAACTAAGGGTAAACCACCAATAGGGGGAAGCCCTAAGACTTACATCAAATAGGGGCACCCTGAGGTGTCCCCATTGGGGTCGTGGCATAGCCCTAGCCCATGTCCACACATTGGATAGAATCCACACCCCCGGATCCCTTTAACGGGATGCCCTTAATGAGGAGGGGTAGGCGGAGGCTACAACCTCACCTCCATCTAAACAAAGGCTTACCCAATGACTAACCACATGAGAGGACAGACTCCCTGCTGCACTGGAGTTTAAATTCCCTGTGGCAGTGAATGGTTGGTGAGGCCTGCTTCTTGAGCGGGGCCCTGCCCAGCGCCGACAGCACGGGGAGGTGACGGCAGGGAGCGTGCCAGTTTCCAGCCCTCAGCCAGGTCATTCAGGAACCAGGGCCTGGCCGCAATGCAGCCCACCAAATAATGTAAGCGGATTTATCAGGAGTGGTGCAGCTTAACTGGCTTCCCAGCAATGGTGCCAATTCCAGTTACCAGGAGGGAATCGAGCTATGGCAACTAGCTAAAGCACAGGGTGGAAACCTGTGGCAATCCATATGTTGTTTGATTCAAACTCCCGTCAGCCCCAGCCAAAATTACCAATGGTCTGGGGTGGTGGGAATTGTGATCCAGCAACATCCAGGGATCAAAAGTTGCGGGAGGCTGCATGAACCCACTCTAAGACATTTAAAAGGGGGTGTCGGGCATAAATGACATACATTGGTACCTCGGTTTATGAGCTTAATCCATTCTGGAAGTCCGTTTTTAAACCAAAACTGTTCTTAAACCGAGGCGCGCTTTCCCTAATGAGGCCTCCTGCCGCCGGTGCCCTTCCACCGTTCGGATTCCGTTCTTAGACCGAGGTAACGTTTGCAAACAGGGACACTACTTCCGGTTTTGTGGAGTTTGTAAACCGAATCATTCATAAACAGGACTGTTCTTAAACCAAGATACCACTGTACTTTTCTTATGGCACAGAAAGCTAGGGAAACCTGCGTTCACTTCCCTTCTAATCTATTTATCTAGCACTAGAAAAGGTATGTGCCTTATGCCACATGAACAATCTAAACTTTGTTTCATTACTGTATTCATGTATCACCAAAAAGCAAACACAAAACTAGAATCACACATCTACTGCTAATGAAACCAAGCTGTGACTCTCTATTTGTCGCCTGTGTACTCTGAGTCTGGACACAAGTGGAAGAATAAGCCACAGAAATGTGTCAGTGACAATCCCCTAATATAAAGCTAATAAAATCCATCTGGCTTCTCAAAGTATCAATTGTTTCGCTATATGTGCACAACCAAATAGATACACTAAAACCCCCAAATTAACATTATTCTACCAACTGTAAAGATATAATCCCCACCCCGAGATACATCAATGTCAATACATTCTCAGACTTGTTTACCTAAACTAGATAATTCTTTCAAATTATCCAGCCATGAAAAGCTAATCACTATTAAGGGGGTGGGTGGGTGGGGGACTCCAAATATTTTCTAAAATAGGATTACTCTCACCTGGCTGGGTAGATAGATGAATCCATTATTTCATCATCTGGAACTTTATATACACTATTAAGTCAGAATTCTACTATTGTCAAATTTATGTGGCAAGATGTGAGGAGAATGAGGGGCACACTTCAAAAACCGGTAAATAAAAACTTAATTTTTACAATTCAGTAATTTTTTTTAAAAAAATATTTTTTTAAAAAAACATAGTAACTGAGATGCCATTTAGACTACAGTCAAATCCATTTCTCTGATGTACAAATGTTGCTCCCAATTATTTTATTTCCCATTTTCAGTACTGGGTGGAAGGTGAATGTGTGAGGGAAGAGAGGAATCAAAAGCTGGCTTTAGGGATTAGCTCTGTTGAATGAACACACTTAAGACACAAATCCTCAGGCAGTGGGTACAGAGAAGGTTCTGGTTCATGTCAGCAGTAGCTGCAAGAGGGCAAAATCTGGTGCGAGAATGTAGAGACAGTTAATAGAGGCTACATGTTATATGAACAGGCTCCTTGCTGTAAGTAGCCAGCTTCGTGGGCAGAGAAGACTCTGAATGCTATGCCATCCCTTGCTCTGGAACCTTTATATTTTAAAATATAAATATATTTATAATTGGAATTTATGCCTAATAGGTAAAGTACTTAGAAGCATAATATGCCAAATCCTATGGAACTAAGCCCTGTGCCAAGTGGTCGATAAAAGGAATTGTTATGCAGCAGAAATTCCAAAGTACTCACTGCTCAGATAGACTGTGCCTGCATTTCTATAAGGAGTCTGCTCTAAAGCCATTGCACAAAAGAACCCTGATGGCTGGTGCTGATGTCCAATTGCAAAGCAAGTCCATGTGCAATCAGTCCTCCACAGATCGAATAATATGGAAGATCAGGGATGCTTGACTTCTGTATTTGTGTCTGCTTTTCTATTCTACATTATTCCGCAGACTGGAATTGCATTTTTTGCCACACAACAGGAGTCTCTGATGCATGGAGAGCTGATCGTTCCTCCATCAACAACCACAAAATTGCAATAAAATTTAAATGAAGCTAACATCGTGACTCACTGCTTTGCCAAGCATCTCTATCAGGCAAGGCATCCCATACAAAAACCCCAGAGAGATGTAACGAAGTATCACAAAGGTGTCTCACGCAAGTACTGAGAACAACATTATTTTCTGGGCAGATTTTTAACGATGCCCTGATAAAAGTTTGCTACTGGGAGCCGAATGAATTTCTTTCGGAGCCTGATTAACTGGCTGACTGTTGGACAATCCTGATCTAGACCAGATTCAAAATCTTCAATGTATAAAAGATTTTGCCTTTCATGGGAAAAAAAAACCTCCAGCGCCAAATTGAAAGTCATTGCTCTACAGTGCAATGCCCAATTCCCAGAAAGCATTACATTTTATCTACATATTTGGGTCCTCTTCATTTGTTTGGGCTACTCTCCACATATACCCCGAATGCACAGAATGACAACAGTGGCAGGCTCTGTCTGTCAGCATCTTGAAACACATGCCTGTAACATGTGGGCTTTTGATGGTACGTACTGTAAAGGGATGCGGGTGGGGCTGTGGGTTAAACCACAGAGCCTAGAGCTTGCTGATTACAAAATCGGCGGTTTGAATCCCCTCAACGGGGTGAGCTCCCATTGTTTGGTCCCAGCTCCTTGCCAACCTAGCAGTTCGAAAGCACGTCAAACTGCAAGTAGATAAATAGGTACCGCTCCGGCGGGAAGGTAAACGGTTTCCGTGCGCTGCTCTGGTTCGCCAGAAGCGGCTTAGTCATGCTGGCCACATGACCCGGAAGCTGTCTGCGGACAAACGCCGGCTCCCTTGGCCAGTAAAGTGAGATGAGCGCTGCAACCCCAGAGTCGTTCGCGACTGAACCTAACGGTCAGGGGTACCTTTACCTTTACCTTACTGTACCATGGGATGGTAGGGCGGTTCATTTAATATATATATTGCCCACTCCAAAGGTCTTATCTTACCGCACTAGGGATTTTTATAGCTATATCTGAAAATTCATGCATACCAGTTAATATCTTGACCCTCCTCCGTGAAAATAGCTGTTTACTTGGCTGTTTTCCTATGTTGTGAAGGCTGAAATTTCATTTCAGTGGAGCAGGGTCAAGATATTAACTGATATGCATGAAATTTCAGATATAGCTATATAATCCCTAGTTCAGTAAGAACTTTGGAGCAGGCATTTTTTTTAAAGTGTTTTTTATGAACCGCTATAACGTGATGGGAAATTCGGGGGGGGAGGGGTGTCCAGCTACAGTGAATGAAATGGTGCATGTTTCAACACATGAAGAGTGAAGGTGAACATTGCCCACCACTGCCCATGAATTCATGTGCAAGAGCATAAATGTCTGAAGAGCATTATGTGAAGTGTATACATCTCCTTTGTTTGAATGAACAAACATAGGAATGTTGTGGGTCTTTTGAGGAGGTTGCATTGCCTTGGATGTGCAAGTCATGGCCCTGCTTAAAATGTCGTCCATATTGTTGCATAGCACGCCAGTCTCTGAGCAGTGCGAGATTGCAGGGGTTCCAGATGCTTACCGGGGTTCATGCTTCCTATGGAAATGAGGCACAGCAGCAGACTGTGGTATATATTGTATATTTGAACACAACCTGAGCCTGTTGGGGTCTGCTTATGATGGAGGGGTTCATAGCATGAACAGCCCAAGAGGGTCTTGCTTCTGCCATAGCCACAGCCTTGGATCCCAGCAGAAATCAGCCATCTCCTCTCTCTCTCTCTCTCTCTCTCCCTCCCTCCCTCCCTCCCTCTCTCCCTCCCTCTCCCTCTCTCCCCGCAGTTTTTACTTCCTGGGTGTCTGCTGTGGAAGAGGGGGTGCAGGAGGAAAGGCCAGTGGAGGAAGAAGAAAATGCCTCAGAGGAAAGCAAATTACAGGGTGGAGGTGAACAGCTGCTTCTTATTGAGCTCTTCATGTGTCCCAGCAGTACAGGAGGAGATACAAGAGGTGGATGTGCTTGAGCAAGAACAGGTAAAAGGTAAGGGGGAAAAAGAGAGAAGTAAAGGACCCCTGGATGGTTAAGTCCTGTCAAAGGGGACTCTGGGGTTGTGGCCCTCAACTCACTTTCACGCTGAGGCAGCCGGCATTTGTCCACAGACAGCTTTCCGGGTCATGTGGCCAGCATGACTAAATTGCTTCTGGCACAACGGAACACTGTGACGGAAACCAGAGCACACGGAAATGCTGTTTACCTTCCCGCCACAGCGACACCTATTTAACTACTTGCGCTGGCGCTTTTGAACTGCTAGGTTGGCAGGAGCTGGGACAGAGCAACGGGAGCTCACTCCGTCGTGGGGATTTGAACCTCTGACCTTCTGTCAGCAAGCCCAAGAGGCTCAGTGGTTTAGACCACAGCGCCACCTGTGTCTCCTGAGGAAGAGCAACCAGTGCCGGAGGAAATGCCAGTGGAAGATGTGCCGCAGGAAAAATTGGAAGTTTGTGCGAACCTGCAGCCACAACCTGAGGAAATGGACTAGAGGAAAATGTACAGGAAAAGTTAGAAAGCTCCCATGCTGAATTGGCCGAATTGGGTGAGGTGAAACCATCAAATGGCTTTGTTCCTGGTGTGCCCCAAGATGGCCTTGCAGGGTTGGGATCAGTCTTTACATTGAGTGCAGTCCTTAAGTGGGTCCCTGCAACAAGGATGACCCATGGTCCCTTGAGTTTTGAGAGGGTTACCTGCCTTTGTTTGGGCCCAGGAGGTGTTCAAGAGTCATTAAGAATAAGCAGAGCCCTTGGGGCCAGCCATGATCGGGGTAACACTGAATTGCTTGTTTTGAATTATACATATGGATATTGCTCATTGTGTTAACATATTGCATGTAACCTGAGCATTCTACAGAAGCCTGGAATGACAACACAGTAGCATTAGGATTTTTTAATGCCAGAAGAGTTTGGATTTGATATCCCGCTTTTCACTACCCGAAGGAGTCTCAAAGCGGCTAACATTCTCCTTTCCCTTCCTCCCCCACAACAAACACTCTGTGAGGTGAGTGGGGCTGAGAGACTTCAGAGAAGTGTGACTAGCCCAAGGTCACCCAGCAGCTGCATGTGGAGGAGTGGAGACGCGAACCCGGTTCCCCAGATTACGAGTCTGCCACTCCTAACCACTACACCAAACTGGCTCTCAATTTAGGCGTTTTATATTTGAATAAGTTTCTTTTTAAGTTTTTAAAATGCTATCTGCCCCGAGCATGATTTGTGATGCTGATTGTGAAAAATGTTCTCTTAATAAACTATTGTTGCCTTTTCACTGGTATATTGTGTCAGGGAGAGAGGAAAAAAAAAAACAACTGTCTGAAACTTACAGAATAGCATACCAAATCCGATCCATTTTATTTGCGCCGCTGAAAGAGAGACTTTTCCTTTGCTTGTTTTTGTTTTGGAAACAGCACTAACTCTACTACTGTCCTCAAGTAATCTGGTTTAATAACATGGTTCTTTTCACTAGGAAAGTTCAGATAAATGGAATTTCACACATTGTTGTGACAGAATGGGGTGAGAAGGAAGCAGAGAAAAGGCTCTTTTAGTGTCCACTGCTGCAATGGCAAGAGAAGGTAAAAGCCTATTATATCAAAGATGATGGTATTCATCAAAGGCCCCTTGCTGCAAAAGAGCAATCTGTTTCTCTCATTTGATCTGTCACCAGTTATCAGTAAACAACAAGGATCTGAGAGAATGACACAGACAGAGGGGGGCTGCAGAGGCTTCAGAACACCAATGGCTCTGGACAACATTTTCTCTCTATCTCTCATGCTCTTTTCCTCTCTCACACAAGGACGAGGAAGGCTCAGATCATCAGGCTGCCCACAGTTTTCCTGAGAGGAATAACTCTCAAATTACACAGTTGGAGAGAGTTATACAAAATCCCTATGCTTAGATAAAATGGAAGGGCCTCACAACCCATAGCATCAGATTAATGTTTTTGTTTTTGTTTTTGTTTTAAAGGAACCTGTGAAGAAATAAGAGTCTAAATTCAAAGCGCTCACACGTGTTTGTAGTTTGTGTAGTTTCTGGCATTGGAGCTAATCCAATCATTTCTCCCCCTTCTCAAGTTGTTACCATATTATTTCGCATTAATCATTATTATTAGCAATAATTGAGCATACTTACGTTCTGAAGAGAGTTGTCACTGGATTTCACATGGAACAAAAGCAAAGCCAAGTATGAAAAGTTCTGTTTGGGAGAAATAGATGTAGAAATTAAGGGAGATGTGTTTTTAGAGAGAGAGAGAAATGCACTTGAGATCAGCTAAACTTATGAAAGGTTGGGGGATGCAGGGGAAAGTGCTGAGTGCATATCAGATTATGAAGATTGCAGTTCCAGCCATTTCCTCTTGTGCCTTAAAAGGTAGACAACCTCAGAAATGGTCCTTGGTCTAGGGCAGTTTCTGCCCACTTGGTGTCCTACAGATGTCAGACTGCAACTTCAGCCAGCAGAGTCACTGATCAGGGATAATGGCAGCTGTAGTTTAACATCTGGAGGCTGGGAGAGGATGGACTACAGCGTGTGTGGGGAACCACTGGTCCTCCAGATGTTGCTGAACTACAACTCCCATCCACCTCAGCAAGTATGACCAATGGCCAGGGTTGGGGGGAGCTCTAGTTGCGCAACATCTGGAGTACCAACGTTTCCCCACATGTGGTCTATGGAATTCTCTTTGAGGTAGGATATTATCAGCATGTGCTAAACAAATTGGCTCATCAGACCCAAGTTCTACCTACAGATCTCTGATACATCTTTATTACTTTTTCTTTTTACAAGCCTAACTTCTTCCCTTTTGCACTACTACTACCACACTTTCTCATTTTCATAAATCCACAGTCCCTGTACTTTGGACATAAACAGAATATTTGCACATCCCCTTGGGTACCTTCTTAAGGCAAGGACTGCCTGATTATATGGAAACTGATATATTATTTTATAAAATAAGGTTATTTAATATCTTATACTATATAATTTATTTCCAGTTGGTAGAGCATGAGACCCTTAATCTCAGGGTCATGGGTTCGAGCCCCACACACTGGGCAAAAGATTGCCACATTGCAAAGAGTCAAACCAAATGATCCTTGTGGTCCCTTTCCACTCTACAACTCTATGATTTATGATTCCATGGTTTCTGAGGTGCCTCTGATGAGGTGAGTGGATGGAGGCCACAAGGAAGGGGCCATAGCTTGGTGATTATAGCTCATGCTTTTTTTTCCAGACAGATGATCCAAGGTTCAACCCCCTGATATTTCCAGTAAAAGAATGAAATAAAAGGACCTGGTTGTAGGTGATGGGAAGGATTTATCCCCCAGATCCTGGATAGCTGCTACCATCCAGAGTAGACAATAATGGGCCACATGGACAAGAAGGTCTGATCTTGTTCTACAGCAGCTTCCAAGGTGATCTACACACCATGGAACAGAGACTTCATGCAGCGGTCCATACACACAGAAGTGTGATTCACACAACCCCCTGTGATCACCCCACTTCTAGGTTTCTGCATGAAGTGTATGTGATACACACAGCACATGAGGTGTGTGGTAGAGGAAGGAAGCTGTATACCTGCTTCTCCAACACAGGAATTGGCCCATCACTGGTAAGTATCTGAAGAGGGCCACACAGATTTTCTTTTGCACACAGTACAATCCTAGACAAAGCAAGACTGTAAGGGGGGGGAGGTGTGTGTGTGCTAAATTTAAAACTAAATGTTGGCATCTTCATATAAATATGCATTTAACTGCCATGAAACGAGTGAGAGGAGAACTCCACAGAAAATAGTTCTAAACTCCTTAAGGTCATATTTAACGTCACAGCAACTAGCTCTCCTTGTTAAGAGAAAACTGAGATTTTATGCCCCATTTTAAGACCCATTTTAGAAAGCTATCAAGGTGCCCCCAGAATAGGCATTGCATATGTATCACTGAATGGTGGGGAAGGCTTTTGCATGCACCATTTTTTGATGTGATGCATGCAAGTGAAGAAAGAACAAAGTGCCACTTCTAATCTCTGCTAGTTAGATCACCCTATAAGCCAAGTAAATTGTCGAAGGGTAAAAATTAACAGGTAAAACTTCCACATAAATCCTCTGATGTGGGAAGGCAGGTGACTACAAATGGTCAACCAGCATCTAAACATGCATTAACCGCATCCTTGTCTCCCATCAACCTATCTGCAGTGGCTTGGGAGCTAGCCTCCAATGGTGCCCCCAAAATATGAGGACCACTTGAAGAAGAGAGAATAACACAAGGGGCAGCAGAAACATGCAATTGACCCCAGCCCTCACATGTGAGTTGTCACCATTTCTACAGCATGGATTGGTAGGTTAAAGGGTGGTTTCTCATTACCAGCACCTATTGGGAAAGCTGGAACTGGAGCAGGAGAAAAGAGCTCTGGAGGAAGTGAGTGGATACTAAGGAGCTCAAGGATCTAAAGGTGACTGGTGGCACAATCCTATAATGGTATTCCAAAGTATGTCCTACTGATTTCAATAGGTCTTCTTCAGTATATGTTAGGCCATTGCTTACAGCTAAATATTCTCCCAAGTATACCCTGCCTACAGAGTAGACCTCTGGCTGTAGATCCTTTTGGCAACCAAACAGTCATGACTATACCAATTCCAAGATTCCTATCACCTTTATTCTTGTGGCCCATGGAGCAAAGCAGGAGAAGAAGGGCAGGGTTCGTGATCTTTTTGGAGGGGTTATGAGGGTGACCAGGTGACATGAGCACAAGACAAGGCACTTCTGGGTGCCTTGGTACCACTGCAGGTTCCTCCAAGTCCTTAGTCATATTGGAGTTCTCCACAGAGTCCCACACCTCTTCCCCAGACAAGGTCTCATTGGGACTGGGGCAGGTGGGATCCTGGCTGTAGTAGAATAATGGAGTGCTTGCAATCTTGCAATGCATATGTGCTCATGGTGTAGAGAGTTTAACCTGCTTGGTGAATACAGACTGCATGTGCAAAAAGCACTGAAAGATATTGCTAAGCATATCAAAACTCTACTAGCTCCCCTCAATATTTGCCCAGGAAAGAAGGAACCTCTAAATAAGTAGGCTTTACTTTTTGCTTAGGGCAAAATTCAGAGTTAACTGAGTGACATGGGTGGTCCACATAGGAAAAAGAAACGTTCTTCCTTTTATCAGGACTCTTTCAAGCATCTAACACAATCTTGCAGAGGTTTTTGTCCAAGTAGGAACCTCAAAAAACAGTTGTATCAGCGAAACAGTACCTTGTTTAGAAAATACTGGTCACAATTTTGATCAAAATGCTAAGATGATAAGGAGCCAGCAACCATCTCCTGCATTTCTTTGTAAACTTCTACCAACAGGTTTGTGTTTGTGGTTTGTGTATTGTAAGTTTCACTGCCTTAGCATTGGTTCCATTTATGAAAGTAAGTTAAGGTATACATTCAAGGAAGGAAGGAAGGAAGGAAGGAAGGAAGGGAGGGAGGAGGAGGAAGGAAGGAAGGAAGGAAGGAAGGAAGGAAGGTGTGTTTCTCCTGTGCTTGTATCCCCGATCCTCATCAAAATTCCATTAACAATCCTGGAATTTTAATAGTTCCCTGAATGGATGGGAAGTTTCCCAGTATTTAT
The DNA here is from genome assembly GCA_900245905.1 of Lacerta viridis. Taxonomy (NCBI): domain Eukaryota; kingdom Metazoa; phylum Chordata; class Lepidosauria; order Squamata; family Lacertidae; genus Lacerta; species Lacerta viridis. The sequence continues at coordinate 306,128 of OFHU01003329.1, read as the reverse complement.
TTGCGTGGTCAGGCAGAGTCCCCCCAAACCCCGGGCAGCCCCTGAGGGAAATGACGACACGGGACAACGTTCTATGGGATTAAAATTGGCCACAACTTTATTAAAATTCAGATGTAGGGAGACCTTGGCACAGGCATTGGGCGTTTATCCTTCCCAGCCCCCCAGCCGGGGTTCTGGGTAATTTCAGGGTTATCCAGCATGTGTGGGGATTGGGCTAGCTCTGGAGAACATATGTTCAAGCAGATAGCCCGCCCCCCTGTTCGCCGCCGCTGGAGGGGGAGGGCAATGACGACCTCTGGGCGTATGGCCAATGCCTCCCCCTAAGACCCCTTTAATGGGAACCCTGGTATTGCCGCCATAATGGGGGCGGGGGCCACTGCCCCACACCACCCCCATTTTAGGTAGATGACTAAAGGATTCTGACCAAGGCCTGCAACCGCCAAAGTTTTGACGTATTGCTACGGGAAAGGCGAAACCTCCTGCAGGGAAAGTTCTGGCCCTTCAACAGTGACCTTGACATAGCAGCGCCTGCATGCCAGTGTGGCTGTAGCAGTGCCTGCATGCCAGTGTGGCTGTGGAAAAGAAAAGGTTAACCTGCAAATTAAACGTTAATTGAGGGAGTGGAGGGTGGGGAAGCTCTGAAACGGCCTTGGTCCTGTATACCTGAAGGAGCGTCTCCACCCCCATCATTCAGCCCGGACACTGAGATCCAGCGCCGAGGGCCTTCTGTCGGTTCCCTCACTGCGAGAAGCAAAACTACAGGGAACCAGGCAGAGGGCCTTCTCGGTAGTGGCGCCCGCCCTGTGGAACGCCCTCCCATCACAGGTCAGGGAAATAAACAACTACCTGACATTCAGAAAAAACCTGAAGGCAGCCCTTTTTAGGGAAGTTTTTAATGTTTGATATTTTTGTATTTGATTTCTGTTGGAAGCCGCCCAGAGTGGCTGGGGAAATCCAGCCAGATGGGCGGGGTACAAATAATAAATATTATTATTATTATTATGAAGCCAACGGCCGCTTCCCAGGTATGGCTCAACTTCTATTGTGTGCACTGTGTATTCCCTCCTTCTACGTGGCCAATCCCCCTGGCAACACCTCCCCAGCCAGGATTGGGCGGCTGCTGGAGTAGGTGGAGACCACAGGTATCCAGCCTGGGAAGGTGGTGCCAGGCCCAACTGCCAGGAGCTGCCTCGTAATCCCAGGAGGCTATGCGCGACCACACAAAATGTGCACCCCATTTGATGTGGGAAACAGTCATTATGACCTACTTTCGCTGACCTGCATGAAAGAGTCTCTCTCTCTCTTTCTCTCCCATCCCCTCCAACTCACACCCATCAGTGTTCACCAGGCTGCTTGTAGTTGCGGTAGTGGTATGTCCTTCTGACTCATTTCAATTCTTCCATACAAATTTGTCATTCTTGAAGAATAGTGTCTGCCTGAAAGCTAAATCATGTAGCATATATCATACTGTGATGTCTTTGGATACATCCTCATATATGGTTTGAAGGATGCCGCCTGATTTGCAAAATAAAAATAAAAATCCCCAAATAGACTGAATTCTATTATTTATTCTTTTCTCTTTTTTTTCAAAGGAGGAGATGAATATTTCCAGAGAAAGATCAAGATTGTTGATATGTTAACTGTATCTTACAGCCTTTCGTCCCTTTTGCTAGGATACAGTATTTCGTCTTTTGATGTTTGTAGCATGCAAAAGAAAAAAAGAGGAAAAGGCTACTTTGTGCAAGAAGATATAATCATGTCTAATCTATTCCTGGGTGAGCAGAGGGCAATTGCAAATTAATTTGAATGAGAGATCAGCGTGCCAGGCCCAGAAATAGCACCTTGAAAACTGCAGCATATTAAAGTGGTTCAATGAACATATAGTAGGAGAAAAATCTGTAGATGGGATATTTTTGCGCTTGGCAGTCTAACCCAAAGGCCATAGCTGTCAACTTTCCTTTTTTTGTGGGAAATTCCCTTATTCCAGCGCCATTTCCCAATGCAAAAAAAAAGGGAAGGTTGACAGCTATGCCCGTAGGCATAAATTTTACCTCACAATGAGGTCAGCATCCCAGTTCTATCCCAATACACATGGGATAGAGATATTCTGTGAGAGAGTCCCTTTTCCTCTTCAGGTTTGGACTGAGGAAGAGGTCACGTAGGTAGTCACACAAAACATAGGATGAGCTTGGTTTTCTTCCTTTGCTTTCAGAAGGTAAGCATGTTGCCAACACTGTCTCTCTTTTGTGTGGCTAAGAATCAGAATCCAGAAAGGGATGATGGAGATAGGCTAAGGAAGTACTATTTTTTTCTAGAAAAAGAGATGTGGAACTCACCATGAATACCTCCCTTGTTCTCTTATAATGAAAATGGCACAAATCTGAGAGGTACAGGAAATGAGTTCTGGTGACTTCTGGCTGAAAGAAAGCCCTGCAAACAGGGTTTATTCTCAGTAACTGGCTTCGCCAAGGTAACGAGGAGGTCTAATACCACCCTAAGAGTGGCGTTCTTGAGTGAACTACTTTATCTTATTAAAAATATTTAATTATTTTCAGTCTTCAAGGGGAAAGTAAAGTGCTATAGTTTACAGCTATAGGGGGGGTTAACCCAATGTGCTACTCTCCTAACCGTGGGTAGGCTAACTAGCCCTCATAATTAGAGAACAGGAATATATCTATGAACTCATTCCCCTCTAACATTTCTCTGATGAAAATAGGGACGTCGCATTCCATAATTATAATTTTACTATTTATACCCCACACATCTTGCTGGGTTGCCCCAATCACTCTGGGCAGCTTCCAACATATATAAAAACATTAATAAAACATTAAACACTTTAAAAAAAAATCCCTATACAGGATTGCCTTCAAATGGCTTGAGGGTCGGAGAACTCCATACCCTCCAACATCATCCAATGAAAATAGGGACATCCTAAGGAAAAGTGGGACATTCCTGGATGAAATCAGAAACTGGGACGGCTTCTCTAAATCAGGGACGTCCCTGGAAAATTGGGACACTTGGAGGGTCTGTGAACTGCCACCAGTTTCAAGGAAGGGGAACTGCTGCCCAATCTCTGTTGTTCCCCAGTAGGAGCCTGCTGGCTACAGGCAGAGCTAGCGCCTCTGCTGAGCAACTGACAACACTAACCTTCCAACTTCCTGCCTGTCAACTTTCCCTCCCTCGCTGGTTTTCCAGCATTCCAGCAGCACCCTCAAATTAAGCCAGAGAGAAGGGAGAGTTGGCTAGGGCAGGCTTTGGAAACAGCTGCAAAAAAGTGCCTCTGGTGTGGAGGAAGCAAAGGGACTGGATGACTCTGCTGTGTGGGTGAGGTGCGATGGCATGGGATGGCATGGGGGCAATTCACGAAGCCTTGCCTCCAGCTGCAGAAGAAAGGCTGGCTAAGCTGTGGGGATGAATGAAGGTGAGATATGGAAGTGAAAGGAGTGTCCTGCTAAGGAGCACAGCACCTCTCAATCACCTCCTTGAAGAGGAGAGGAAATCAGTTGTTGTAATAAAATTTCTGGACACATTCGTGATCAATTCTCCACCTTACCCCTTTCTTGCCGTATTTCAAAAAGTGAAAAAATATGGACACCAAAGCTATTGAGCTTCTTCTGCAAAATCTCAAAAAAAGAAACTTTGAGATATTTTTGAGGAAATTCACCAAAATCTACACTTCTGACATGGGTTGCCATATATCTGGATTTTTGAACAATACAAGCGCCAAATCCCGGCAATGTCCAAGAATTTCCAGGTGTATGGCAGCCCTAGCCAACTTGAACAAAATATTGTTGGTGGGGAGGGGCAAGTAAGCCCCACCCCTTGTAATTGATCACTGGACGTGGCACACACTCCACTTGAATGGCAATACCCATCAACTTGGGGGAAGGCAGCCACCTCAAATATTTTATTGGTGGCTCCTAAGGGACCTCAGCGCCTAGGAGTTGGCTCCTATGCCCCATACAGTGCAACCCTCCCCCTGCAATCATCACATGAACACATGTGATGCATGAATATGGGGTTCATACATAATATATACGCATACAAAGGAGTGTGTGTGTTTTAATTGCATGACCGAGTGAGGTGGACCATTTAACATCAATCACTTTTGACATATTTCTATATTCAGGCTTCATGTGTGCCGGCTCCCAGTGTTCTAATGCTCAACTTATTCATCACAGTTCACACTTTGAAAATAGTGATAAGCTCAGAGAGGCAAATCTAGCAAAAATGAGCAGAACACTTTCTGCATAAGGACAGCAGGGAAGAAGCATTATGGTATTTTGACTTCCTGCATCCCTTAAGAAAGACATCAGCACATTAAGCACGGTAAGGGTAGGATTAGTTTAAATTTCAAAGTGGCTCAAATGTGTACTTCAAAAAAAAATTGACTTAAGTAACCATTGCTGTTGTAGCTTCACTTTTGATAGAAAGCATAAAAAGATGGAACTTATATTGAGCCAGAACACAGCCCCAGAACTCTATTTGATTGCTAAACATGTGAAGCAAAGCAATAAAGCGTAGCATGAGTTTGAATAAAGATTTTCTCTTTCCACTGAACAATCAGAAGTTTCAGAAGCTCTGAGAGGAAACAGGTGATCTGGACTCAGGACAGTCTGGTTTCAGGTTGTGGTTGTGGGAAGAACAACAAAGCCTTGATCACCTTTCTCCTTGATGATTTTCTCCGGGATATAGACAGAGGTAGTGCGATCCTGTTGATTCCCCTGGATCTCTCTTTAGCTTTGATATCATCAAATGTGATGTGTTACCGGATGGACTCAGTGGGAGATTGTGGTACCACTCCTCTCTGCAGGGTCAATGCCAGAAAGTGGCAATGAGGGGTCTTATTCTCTACTTCACAGCTGCTGTGCTGTTGAATGCTCCCCAGGATGTGTGTCCTGTGGGGGCAGAACGTAGGTTGCCAGTGCCTGGGGCAGGGCAAATGTTGTGCCTCTCTGGTGGACTGGGTAGCGGTCAGTTACTTCACCAGCCAGAGTCTAATCAAACTAGCCATAACCTGGGAGCAAAGATAAAATAGAAGAACATGAAGCCAGGTGTGCAGCTGTGTTGCTTTGCTCCCATGTCCTTGCAGCTGGGCAACACACATGGCTCTTGCAATGCTTTCCTGTCTTCCTCTTCCTCTTCCTCCTTCCCTCTTTGATGGGTGGTGGCTGCGGCACCCTCCCTCCTTCTCAGCTGGGCCAGGGGCAAGGTATGCATGAGCATCCCTTCGCCGGCCATAAGCAGAAGGTGGCACTGTTGTGCCAGTCCCAAAGGACCAGCCTGGGCATGGCTTGCCTCCCCATGGCTCAGGCCTCAATGAGGAAGCCTGTCATGCAGGTGCCTGGTTGTGCCCTTTCATACTACTACTACTAATATTTTTTTTATTTGTACGCCGCCCTCCCCAGCCGGAGCCGGGCTCAGGGCAGCTAACACCTTAAAACTAACACAGTATACAAATAACATAAAAACAGGCAATCAATTCATTAAAATACATCTTACAGTTTTTGTTGTTGTTCAGTCGTTCAGTTGTGTCTGACTCTTCGTGACACCATGGACCAGAGCACGCAAGGCACACCTATCTTCCACTTCCTCCTGCAGTTTGGCCAAACTCAGGCTAGTCGCTTTGAGAACATTGTCAAACCATCTCATCCTCTGCCGTCCCTTTCTCCTTGTGCCCTTCTCCTTAAAATTAGTTCAGAGCAAATTAAAATCTGGACATACATTTGCACCCAGGGCTTATAAGAAAAGAGGACATGGGTTTTGGTGTAAGATGGAGGAATGTCCCCCAGCCCCCTACGGTGTGTTAAGATTTTAAGCTACGAGAAGAGATATTTGAATTTTCCACTGAGAAGTAAAGTCCTTATTATGAAGTTATATCTGGAATAGATTTGATTCAAGTTAAGAAGTGATAGATTATTTTGGAGTAAAAACTAGATTTTAAGAAGTATGTTAAGTTTTGATTTTTGAGTGATTTAATTTTAGAGATGAGAAGTTATTAAAGTAAAATTAGAATTGGAACCAAAGGAGAGAAAATGGGGGAAGTCACAATAGGGTCAAGAAAAAGAATTATTGGTGTTATATGTATTTGTTTCCTATTCTACCTCAGCTCCCCCATTGCTAGCTATATTATTGCTTTTAAGTCTGAACTTAAGGGGAGAGTTATGGGACTGGTGATATATATAGTTTGGCTTTCTCTAGCATCATGCTGCATTGATAAAAAACTAAGGCTCACTGTCTGGAAACAAGGAAGCCCAATTAATAAGTGACCTTTATTTCCAGGAAACTGTGGTTAGGATATGGATGCAAATATATATACTAAAGCAGAAGAAGCCAATATTCAGTCTTCCAGCTGTTGTTGGGCGACAACTCACACTGTCCTTGACCACTGACCGTGCAGGCTAGGGCTGATGGGAGTTGTAGTCCAACAACACTTGGAGGGTCACATATTATAGTCACCCCCATGCTAAAGCACACACAGATACATTGGCATTTTTTATTTTTTTATTTTATTTTTACTCAGGCCTTGCTTGCCAAATTAATCCAGACACAAATTCTGACATCTTAATAATCAAGAAAACCTTTCAGAGAGGAATCACGGAATGGACATTTTGATGAGGCTTTTTGTGATGGGAGTTTCAAGTGACATCACCAAATGATCAGTTCTGATTGCTTTGCTTTCTGCAGGCCACTCGACTGCAGTATTACTGGGGAACTTCTTTTGTGCAGCGGTTTTCAGCTCTACGGTCGACTTGGCTTGAGTGGAGACAATAGAAAAGAAATCAGAGTATTAACAATCAACGCACTAAATGGCTAAGTTTATGCCTGAGGCAATGGAACCATTCTTACATCCGCATAATGAAGATGGTCTCCTGGTAACAAGCAAATTGGACAAAATTCTCACACAAGCCTGGTGGCAAAACACCATTATTCAAATCTGGGAACCCCAAACTCCCTATTGAAATATTTAATTTTTGTAACTCTTTTCTTTGTTTTGGAAAGTATATGGACTTAGTGGAAAGAAATGGGCAGGTCTGCTATGAGGCTGTGGAAACACTTGCCTCACTCTTTCTGGAAAATGCACAATAATAGCCGAGGAAATGTGGAAAATATTAATGGGGAGAGAATTGTAGCTAATTATTTCACCACTCAAGCACATCTTTGTAGGGCAGCAATATCTTAATATAATGAAGATTGTTTTGCCGGGTGACTTGGGTTTTTAATTTGCCCTACAGCTCCAGCAGTTAGAACAGTAATTTAGCTATCTTGTTGCCAAATGGTTTTCTTTCTTTCTTTTGCCTTATTTTTCCTCTGATAATCACAACTTCTTTTCTTTTTGTTAAGGGTTGTTTACTGACACTGCAGGTTTATAGGGCCTGCAAACTAAATAATAATAATAATAATAATAATAATAATAATAATAATAATAGAAAACTTTGTAAAAGTGTAATATATTTTGGCTCGGGAGCAAAGCAAATACTACCAAAGCCTAGTATATTTCCTGTTTCTTCATATATACTGCTTCTACTTCTCCATTTTCCAGTCTTCCTCAATAACTTAAGCCATCCACCCAAACTTCCCTTATTCTGGTGTTCATTTGGAACAGCAGCACAGCTCTGATGTTTTACTTCTTCTTTTTGTTGCCTTGATCCATGCTTATTGCCTTCATGTCATACAGAGTATCTTTTTTTTTAGGCATCAAAGGAGGAGATAGGCCATAAAATTGCCCTTATTTCCACAGGAGTAAAATACAACGTACAAGGCAATTTTTTCCTTTCTCCCTATACAGCGGTTATTGTGATGTATATTTTAAAATACCATTAAATATATATGAAAAGAAGCAGGCATGCTGACATCTAATACAAACACTATTTGTTTTACTCTTCAGGTTTGTAAATCTCACCAATAGCCCTGACTGCTTTCTCCTGTTTATATGGTTCCTGTGCAACTTCATCTCGGGACTTGGCCAAAAGCAGTGACTAATTTTAAAAGTAAGAGGTGTCAAGGTTTAAATCTGCCTGGAAGTCATGCATGCATCCTTCCTACTCACCCACAATATGTGCTTATACAGTAGTCAACTCGAAATTAAAATAATAATAATAATCATATCTTGGCAGGGAAGAACCTCAAGTAGGCACTAGGGTAGCCAAATGCTACAGGGCAGAGGTCCTGTACCTTTGACACCACATTACTACATGATACAACACACCCAGAAGTGTTCACTGGCCCCCAGCTGCAACAAAACATGTCTCTCCAATACCAGTCTCTACATAGTGGCGAAGGAAGCCTCTCTGCCGCCCAGGGCAGCGGAGTGGAGGCACCTCCCTGGGGGTGGGGCGTCATGACGCACTGTCGGAATTCCCTGGCATGCGTAGTGCATCCGGGCCGGCGCTGCTGCTCCCGCGGTGAGCCGGCGAGCGAGCATCGGGTCGTGGGGCTGCCCCAGTTGTGCTGCTTTACAGATGGGGCAGCCCCACGACCCGCCGCTCGCTCGCCGGCTCACTCGCTCGCCGCGGGAGCAGCAGCAAGCGGCAGCTTGTGGGGCTGCCCCTGCAGTGCTGCTTTATGGACGGGGCAGCCCCACGAGCCGGCAAGCAAGCAGCGGCTTGTGGGGCTGCCACGGCTGTCTGTAAAGAAGCACGGACGGGGTGCCGGGTGGCGGGGGAGTGCCGGGAGGGGCTGGGGAGTGTCACCCCGTCCCCAGGAACCCGGGGCGGACCACCCCCTACGCCCCGTCCTTCCTACGCCACTGTCTCTACAGCTGCAACAGGCACTGTAACCTTCCAACAATTTTACTTCACTCCCAAAGACACACTTCTCCCTTGTCTCCTGAGACAGGTGGATGCCAACATTACTATTAAATGTGCAGAAGTTCAACCCTCTTTTGCCCCTAGCTAGCATAGCCAGTCTCTGTCATTTCAGAAAGACCTGTGCCTCAGACTTTGATTATCTACTGTTAGTTGGAGAAGACAGCACTGGGCATGATAAGCTAATGGGCTGATGCACTATGGCAGGTTAATAAGAGCCCTTTGGATTACATCAAAGAATATCTATGCCATCATCAGGTTCCCATAGCTGTCAACCAAATGCTTATGGGGAAATCTCATATGAACTTAACAGTGAGTGAAATATATCCCTATGTTTGTTTGTTCAACAGGTTCAAAACATTCATAGGCAAATGTGTTTTCCCCAGCAGTCATGTACTGAGTTTAGAATAGGATCCAAACTGCAGCAGTCTGATTGGTCCTAGAACAATAGGATTGAGATTGCAGCAGTCTGACTGGTCCCAGAACAATAGGATTGAGATTGCAGCAGTCTGATTGGTCCCAGAACAATAGGATTGAGATTGCAGCAGTCTGATTGGTCTGCAGGAGCCACCCAATCCAGCTCCAGGTGGAAGTGAATCCGCACTCTGATTGGCATACAGGAGTATCCCGGAATTAGCCAATCACGTGGGGCCCATTGTGTAAATAGTGTATATAAAGCAAACGTTTTGGGGGAACTACATTCCTCACTACTATGAGCTGAATAAAGAGCATGAAAGTCACACTGGACTCCGAGTATCTTTCACCCCAGCAGTTACTTTATCTTTTTTAGGGTATGTGTGAGAGAGGGGGTGTTTTAGAAGTTTGTAGCGAGAAGCACCAAAAAGTCAATATCATGTAGTGTCACGACTCACGGGCTAACTGCCTAGTGAAATCAGGGATGCGGAGAACTTCTTCCAGTTCTTTTGTTGAAATCAACAGAATACACAGAGAGACCATGAATTATGCTCCCTCAGTCTCTAGACGTTGCTCAGAGTGCCCACTACACCCCCCTTGCAATACTTTCTAACTTCCAAACTCCTCCTTTACTGCCTATGATAGCCAGCCAATGAATCTTTCTGTCTTTCTTTGGTTTTCTGCTCTAAGATACAGAGGGAGCACCTGGTTCTCAGGGAAGGAGGAGGTCCTACCAGGCTTTCAAGTGATGTAGTGTCCACTGTCTGCTGTACTGTTTCTTCCATGTCTGAGTCCTGTCTCTGTTCAGGACTATAGCATCTGCAAGCTTGCTCTTGTTCCGCATCCTCCATTATTTCCCAGCTCTTTGCTTCTTCTCCTGGGGTGTGTCCTGTTCACCACCACCATGAACCTGGGCCCATGCTATCGTCATCTTCCTCATGCCCAGAAACCTCTTGGGGTAGAGGCCTCCCACACTCCTCCTCATCTGCCCAGTCCCTGACATGTAGTGGTTCAAATGACCCCATGTCTATGAACCAGTCACTATCTCCCAGCCTATACTACCTGACCAGGGTGAAAGACTATGCCTTGAGCTCCTCAGAAGAAGGTATGGTGGCTTGGTATAAAAGAGGACAGGGATCCTACATCTTTAAGAGATGCATGGTGAGTTAAACTTCATGAAAGTCCTTCTTCTACACAAAGGTAGATCATTAGCTTCTTTTGCATCTGGCAAAACTGTGACCATCAGAAACAGTGGTTACTCCATCCATGACATGTCAGCCTTTATCACCTCCAACTGTCATCTAGTGTAATGGCAGCCCTGCTTTTGTGGTAGCCATGAATACATCTCTAGGTCTGATGAGGATTATCTTGCGTTCTGACACAATTTCTGATAGCTTCTAAAGAGCCCTGCAATACAACTGACAACTAGTAGGATCTCCCCCATCTGAAAACACAATGAATGCCAGACCCCCCCTTTTAACTGCTTCAGGTTTTAGCAGAAATGCAATTATTTGTTTTTTTTTTATTCCATGCCTCCCTAACTGCACATTCTTAAATGAGAAACCAATACGTACCCTGCCTTATATATCAGCTGCAGAGGTTTAAACAGGATTGCACACAAGACCGGCTTCAAATGATTTGGAATTTCAAGCAAAACCAATGTTTCAATTACAGGGAGAATAAAGGGAGTCTGGCCCCTTACTTTCTGCACCTAGGTCACTATGTTTAGAAAGCTATGGAGAGATGATTTGGCAAAAAAATGGGGTTGGAGGCTTATAGTTTTTTTTATAGGGGGCTCCCCAACCTTTCCCTGCATGAATCAAGAATTAGGCAAAACATTAGCATGTCATTCTCCACCCAGTGAATGATATTGGAGCTATAGACCTATCAGTAGGTACTTTGCTACTACATTGCCCTATACAGTTTTTGGCTCCCAAAAGGATTTCCTGCATTTGTCCAAAGTTCCATCACCACATCAGTCACTACCCCCTGCTCTTTTCTCCCAGAGAAGCTCTGCTCAGATTGTGTGCATAATATTACAGGCAAAGCCAGGCAATTAGGCATGAATTATGCTTATTTTGTGTAATATCCATAGCTTTTATTGGTCTACCAGGACCAATAAAGCAACAAACTTCTTGGATGTTGTAAAGCAGTAGCTTTCAGACTATGTTCTGGGGAATCCTCAGGTTCATTGCAGGTATATAATGACTTCTTTGTGTGTGCTAAGATGATCAACAAGGGTGGGCAAGCTTCTCTGAGAGCAGCTTGCCTGCCTTTATTTTATTTTACTTTGTTTTATGAAAATATCTGCACTCATGGTAGCTGTTCAAGTGGCATGTGCAATACAATGATAGTACAACAGGCTGTGCTGAGTGGAATGAGTGTTCACCAAAGAATGTTCCAGAATCCTTTGCAATGTGTGTGTAGTCAGTCAGGTATGGGAAGGTTCTTAAGCAGGTAAATTGATGGGGAAAGTGCTCCTGGAAGGTAGACAGGATGCAAACCCTGCCAAAATGTATTGTTTTCCTTCACTATTCCAACAATCTGTATAATATTCTGCATTATCCTGTTATCACATACTGTCACACAGACATTTATACACAAGCTTTGAAGTGGACTCTGCACCCACAACCTTGAAATCTCAGGGGTCTCTTTGGGAACACACAGTACTCTAAAAATCTGTTGGAGTGGTAATGTACCTTCAGTATCACCATATGTTTAGAAAGAAATGTCAATATTTTTGGGGTACAAGGAGAAAACTATACAGGTGAAACTCGAAAAATTAGAATATCGTGGAAAGGTTCAATTTCTTTCAGTAATTCAACTTAAAAGGTGAAACTAATATATGAGATAGACTCATGACATGCAAAGCGAGATATGTCAAGCCTTTATTTGTTATAATTGTGATGATTATGGCGTACAGCTGATGAGAACCCCAAATTAACAATTTCAACTTTGGGGTTTTCATCAGCTGTGCACCATAATCATCACAATTATAACAAGCAAAGGCTTGACATATCTCGCTTTGCATGTCATGAGTCTATCTCATATATTAAACTCCAGTAGCTAATGAAAACAATTGCTTACATAAATGAACTTTTCTGCGATATTCTAATATTTCAAGTTTCACCTGTAATATAGAAACGAAAATTCTCAGGATGTCAAGAGCCAAGTTTGGGACAAGCACCCTCTGGTGAAAGAACCCCAGCACAGATTTAAAATAATAAAATATGCAGCAAAGTAAAGCATGAAAATATAGGCTGTTAGATCTTTAAAATATGCCCTTGTGAGTTCCAAAACTCCCCTCTTCGCCTAGCATAGGAAAATATCACAGATTTGGTTGGCTAAAAATTGGTTTACTTACAAATTCTTCAAAGATCAGGTTCATATTGCTTTTCCATACATCAGTAAGAAAAGTTGCACAGGCAGTAAAACATGGCTTAGTTCCAAAGTGGTGACAGTATCTAAATTATTGGTATGTAAACAAAATAATGGCTTGATAGAGCTATGCGGCTAAGCTGGAGCAACCACTTGAAATTTCTTCACAATCTGAGTTCATCAGGTAAACTGCAATACAGCAATAGGCACAATAACCTTCTTCCCAAGGTGAGGTGACCTAGGTTAAGCCTAGCAAGACAGCTTACTTTATGGTCTTAATCCCTTCAAGTGTTAATTAGACTTAAGCATGTTAGTTATATGAGACTGCTTGTCCTACAAAATTTTGTTGCAAATGAGGACTACACTTTGTATCTCCTTAATACATGGGATTCTGCTGCTGAGATAGGATGGGAGAAGAATAAAAAATATAGGAAATGCTTGCCTATTTCTGGCCTGCATTTATAATTTATGCAGATAATCATATAGTAATTGTGCCCAAAATATGATACCTGCTTGAAGTGGGATGTCATCATCCTCTGGTTGGCTTTAAAAAGTTCTTACTACTTTTACAATAGGCATAACAAAGTCAGGTCAGATTTGGGATCTGAGTTGTCTGAGTGACACTTTTTACTAAAACATCATGAAATTGTAGTGTCTGTGACTCGTACAGCATTCTTAATTAGGGGTGGAAGGATCTGTCAGTTTAAACTCTCTCAGTTTCTCATTTTTCCACTCTTAAATTCAGTTATCCACATTTACGAAGCAGTTTGCCATTTAAGTGTGGATTTCTCCTAATAAACACATTTTTATGCAGGTTTTTTGTGACAATGTACATGTTGTGTTTTTTTCCAAGCTGGCTTCCCAAATGCAATGCCCTTTATATGCCAATTTCACCAATGTATGTATTTTATGCACATTGCACCCTAACGCGTGTATCTTTGTTAACATCGGTTTGTGGGACAACTGCATTGCAAAATTCAGGTAAGTATGTTCCGGTTCTCATACTTTTCCAGAAACTGTAAGTTTGATAGATTTGACTTTAAATGTGGACCAAATTGAATTTCCCCCTACCTCTACTCTTAATGGGCCACTTAGGATTAACTTAGCAAGAAGTTGTGGTAAGCAGACCAGGGTCATGCACAACCCACTGCCTACAAAAGCCTGTCTCAGCTCTAATGTAAGGTTACCATATTTTTTTTCAATGAATCCGGGGACACTTTTCAACTTCAATGGATTTTGTATGGGGACTGATCTGTAAATCTGGGGACTGTCCCCAGGAAATGGGGACATCTGGTAACCTTACTCTAATGCCTGTCAGATGCCCCATGCAAAATTTGTGAACTGACCATACAAAACAGATGTATATGTGTTGGCTAGGACTAGGTACTACACAAATGAAAGCCTCATGTACAGATGTTGAGCAGGACAAGTGAGTCATGGTTAGTGCCATAAAGCCACTAAGTGTCAAGACCACCCCGATCACTTGCCCCCGACAGCATCTTTGGAAAGGATATCCCCTCAGAAGCACATGTCCATGTTGTCAAGTCTAATGCCTTTTTCAAGGTGATGGTGGTAGGAACTAGGGTAAGTGAGGAGCCTCAACTTTACTTTTATGAAATGTGGAGGTTTCTCAACACATCGGTTGCACAGGGCAATTCCGAGTTCCCAGTTGGCACTGAATCGCAATGTAAGGTGGCCAGGGTAATAAAAAATCTTGTGTCTGGCTGATTTACAGGCTGCAGACATGACTGCCTCTTGTTTCCAGGAAGAGGGCTGAACATACAAATTGGGATTGGGTGAGTGAGACTTGAAGCACAGAGGCTCTTTCTTCTATAAGGGGAGTCCTTGTCAGAGTTCTCCTCTCTGTGCCCTCCTCCTCCATTCACTTGCAAATCACTGTGTTTGGCACATCCAAATTTCACCCTCCCTCTCCAAACACTCCCATCTCGCCTCCACACCTTCCTGACTCGTTCCCAAAGCCTCCTCACATTGAGCACTGACTGCAGCCTCATCAGCAGCAATCTGCTCTCCATGTGCGAGGGATGTTTCTTATTAATCAGGGGGTGCTGAACGGAAACCAATCAGATAGAGGGTACCTTTGGCTTCGGTTTCCAAGCTGCCTAAGTTAAAAGTGATGCAGAGGGAGAGAAAGCCCTGAGTACAGAGAGATATCACTGGAGCTAACTGCTAAACACGCAGCAGAGACGAAGAAGGCACCAGAGAGGCTGCGGACCAGCATAGCACTAAGCAAAGCTGCCGACACTTTCACTGGAGAGAGAAAGGTGAGTTGTTTTGCTTCTATGATCTCTGGATTCAGAAACATGCTTTCACTGCAAGGGAGATTAGAGGCTATGCTTATAAATATAATGCTTGCTTTCACCTTCCTCTTTTTGGGGGAGGAGGGCTGGGGGTGAGGAGAGAAATAAAGATATATGAGTGAGAGCTGTGAAGTAGATGGCAAACAGATATGTTGCTGAAAGTTGAAGTCAAAGGTGTGTTTCTATTCTCCCTCCCCCCCCATATGCTTGGGGTTCATTTGAATAGTAAGTTTGCAAACAGGAAGGCTGCTGTCTTCAGAGTAGTTCTGCACAGCAGGGTACCCCCCGCCCCCACTTTCAATTAATTCACACACTTTATTTCTTGCATTCAGTATTTCTACATCAGGAACATTTGCTCTCCTCTTCAGGGAAGGAGCATTAAAACCCCTTTCAATGAAGCCTGTGTTGTTGTTTTTATCCCCTCTCCATTTTTAAAAGATCTGTGCAGAGCTCAGGAAAAATGGATAGACAGGGAGTGGGTTGAAATCATTAATTTGTACAGCAGATGAATGCATTTC
Source organism: Lacerta viridis (assembly GCA_900245905.1). Classification (NCBI taxonomy): domain Eukaryota; kingdom Metazoa; phylum Chordata; class Lepidosauria; order Squamata; family Lacertidae; genus Lacerta; species Lacerta viridis. Next base: position 290,693 of record OFHU01003329.1, on the reverse strand, counting down.
AAAGGGCAAAAAAGGAAAATCAGTATTTCAGGCAATGTTGGAAGCAAAGAGGTGAAACTGACACACAGCTGATTTGCCTGGGAGGATTCTCATGTTGGTCACATAACAGAAAAGGCAAAATGCCTTTTATCAGCTTGAGTTGCATTGCTGATCTGGGTTCAAGCTTTCAAGCATCACAGAGCTCTTCTGCAGGCTTTCTGAGCACAGATTGAGATATATGCATTAAAGGTAAAGCCACAAAAGCTGGGGTGGGTGGAATTCCCAGCCACAGTTCCCCAGCAAACTCCAACCTCATCCTATTTCTGAACAGCAAAACAATTGAAAAGAATCAAGGATGCATGGGGACAATCTTAGTCATCTGAAAAGGCAATTAGTTGACCATTCTCCCGCCACCAGTTTTCATTTTCCTTTCCTTTTTCCTTTTCAATTACACATGCAAGAAACTACATGATGGCATCTCTCCAATTTCACAGAACATCCAGGTCTTGGGCAAAGAATGATGGATGTGAACTGTAAAGGAAATCAATATCCTCTGCAATTGTATGGGCAGTCTGTGTACTGTAGTCATTCATCCCCTGGCAGGCAGTTTTAAATAATGGCTCAGGATAGCATTGAACAAGGGACTTGGTTGGGATAATTTTCATTTGTGCCAGCGAAGTTTGGACAACAAGGGAAGGACCAGATTGCTGATGGAGTTGAGGAATGGGCTAAGATCACATCCCAAAGCTTTTTTTGCACAGGATATAGTAATTTCATGTCTTCATAACAGAACTTGGGAGGGGGAGGAGCAGTATAATTTATGCTGAAAGTTTGCATACCTTTCTTCATTTAGGCACAAGATACTAATAATATTTGCTAATTATTATTGACTGGCAAGGATGGCAGATTTTGTGAGATGTGTTTGTGGAAGGAGGGTTCTGTTGCTGCTCTCGTTTTTATTATGTATTTTGTTTTTCTTGTTTTGTATTTTGGTGCTGTGAACCACCCTAAGATCTCCAGATGAGGAGTGGTATACAAGTCCAATAAATAAATTTTGCAACTTTAACAAAACTAAGCTAGTAAGATTATTAAGTATTCGTGTAAATACAAATCTAACACATCACTTCCGAAGTACACAGCTTCCACAGCTATGGCAAGATCTGCAAGTGTAGATCAGAAGTGCATCTGGATATGGATGGTCTATATACACACTGCATTACTTTCAATTGAGTTCACATATTAAGGTATATTCTGATCCACAGATGGATGATGATGGCCAATCCATTGAATGTAACAGACAACTTCCTCATTATGATTTCTAGTGGTGAATCCTAAAGCAGATCACTTTCTCAGGATGTGGATGATATCCTACAGAAAGTTTTCTTTTCGTGGGTTGAGAGGATATCCCCCCCTCCTTAAATGAGGAATTTTGTAATGATTCCGGGAAACACCCCTGTAGAGGTATGCACTGGGTTCGTATTGGAATTGACAACCAACCAATGTGGATTCAAGGATGAGATTGGATACTGCTAAGTTTTGTTAGCAATAATCTGACACTTTATATAGAAGTATGCATGCCAATTAGTCAGATGGCCATAATAACTGCAGCAAATTAATCAAGGCTAGACTGTGACAATGTGGCAACAGTATACAGAAAACCAGGTGTTGATGTTTTCCCCTTCTCCCCAAGATTTCTGTTCAGCAATGTAGTAAATCTGGATTTAACCAAAGTGACAAAGGAGAATTGTTTTATGTTGGCAAGAAGAGCTGATAGTCTGCACAAATTTAAGGAGGAGATAACAGCAAAATAAATCCTCCATAGTTCTCATTTTAAGCCATATTTTCAAGGGAGAAAGTATGTATATTTCTTGCCAGCTTCATTGACCAATAAAATGCCAATGATTTCAGGATAACAGCTGGGTTACAGGGATTTGGATGCCATCATTAGACTAAGTTTCCAAAAGCAATGTAACATACTTAATTGGTTACTCAGGGAGGTGAAGAGCCAGAAATACAAGAGTAAATTAGATCAGCTTGTGGGTGAGAGAGAAAGAAATTTAACATAATATGGTATAGGAATGAAGAGTACATATCACTCATCCACCTAGTGGCTTGGTACTGACAACTATTCAGTTGCATCATGTATACCTATACCCTGTAAGAATGTCTAGGGATGAATGGGTCTGTCAATTTCAGATTCTTTCAGTTTCTCATTTTGCTGGTATTGAGTTCAGCTCCCTACATTTTTGTGTCAGTTAAAAAAATTAAGTTCTCATGAAAAATCATCTGCATGTTTTTTGTGCACTTCTCCCAATAGACACATTTTTGCAAGCAATTTTGCCTAATAAGCATCTTTGAATGTTAGTTCTACTAATATATGCATTTCTGTGCACTCTTCTCCCCAAAATGCACACATTTTTCAATAATTCTTTAGACTGGAGATCTGCATCACAAAATATGGAGTGAATATTGAAGGTCAGCTGCATCTTGGTGCACATACTTTTTTGAGAATTGCTAATTCACGTTGATACTGAACCAAGCTGAACCCAAGACAGAATACTGACTATTCTATATTTAACAAATCTGTGGCAGATACCTGCCCAAAATTCTCCAAAAGAGATCCCACCATATCTCATTTTAGCATATTCTAAGTCATATTTGAAAGTACCACATTTGCTATGTAATATCATTATCATTTAAAATATTGTACTTTATGCCAGACAGTGAAACTTTGTGTTGAAAGTGGGCTGCATCCCTTGAAACAGACCAGATTGTTACCTTGGCTGGCCCATCCAGTTCATACAAAGATAGCTTTGTGGTCACAAATGCTAATATCGTTATGAACTCAGGACGGAATTGATTTCCAAGTATAATAAAATGAGATTCACCAACATTAATCAAAGCAATTAAGATCCGCTAGTCATGCCTCTTGATTCTCAGATTCTGCCAGATAAGAAGATTAATTAATTAATTCATGAGCATTAGATGCTTCTATATTGCAAATCTACCACCATTTTACTGGTGAGCGATATATGCCATAGAATTGTCTGTCATCTCACTCCTTTTCTGGATTTTTCAGAAAGTTTGATGGCGGAGATCACTTATTACTGTTCTGTGTCCCACTTTTGAACTGACTTAAATGAAAATAATTGAGTAATACATAACCATTTAAATCATTTTGCGTACTTTGGGTTGTTTCCAGTGCTAGTCACACACAGAGCAGACCCACTGAAATTAATGAGCATGATTAACAGAGGTCCAATAAGTCCAATAAGTAGGACTTAGTTGGGTACAATCCATTGTCAGTAAGCTTTCAGACAACCTCTGTCAGGTTGCTCAGGACCATTCTCACATCATAGGCAGATAACCTGAAGGCAGGGGTAGCCAACACTATAGCATCAATATGTTGTTGGACTACATATTCCATCATTCCTGACCATGTGCTGGCTGGGGATAGTTGGAGTTGTAATGCAGTAGTATCTTGAAGGCATCAGATTACCTACACCTGTCCTAAGGCAATCTAAAGAAATCACAGCTGAAAAGAAAATTAACCCTGAGATTTCCTGGGTCATATCTCACATTGCTATTGTTAGTTACCACACTTCAATAAACCAAAAAATTCATTGTGGAGGGTGTAGGAAATGAGTAACTAATGTAAATCAGATTACCTTTTAAGCTTGTCTACAAGTAACCTGGTGTGGCATGGCTACTGACATACTAAAACATTTGCTATTTGCTTTCATTTGGTACTTGGCCCATTATTTCATATCCTTATTTCTTTCTGATGATTCCCCCAACCCCCATAAGTGGTATTATGCACTGGCAACATCTCAGTAGAAGGGAAAACATGGTTAGAGGCATACACAAAAGGCAGAATATCAGAATTATCCCAGAGCATGCAGGGGTGGGAGGAACTGGAGCTAAGAGAAAATCAAGCTCTAATAAGCGTAGAGGGCTAGGCAATGCTACCATCCTGACATTTATGAAAATGTGCACAGAAGAAGAAACACAGAAGGGAGAACTGCAGAGATGAACTATTGAAATCCACATGTGGGGTTTTTCTACCTATTCAAGAGCTTCTTTTGAAGTTATGTGACTTACAGCAGGTGCTTGGTGTAAATGCTGCCTAGAGATACACAAATATTTGATCATGAATAATGATATCTGGTGCTCGCAAGTCATTTTTAGGAGACTAATGCTCAGATTCTTGCAAAAGGGGAATAGAAAAGGAAGCAAGGGGAAATGACTCATAAATGTGAACAGACGGAACACTGGAATAATCAGTGGTTTAACAACATGTCAGCTTATGCTTCCACTTTTTAAACAAATACCAATTTGAGAGCAAAATCGTGCTGTCTCCTTGGATCTTTAAGATCTCCCCCTCTCCATGAAGTGGAAAATTCTAGGTAGCTTTTTACAGGAACCATCAGAACAGAAAGTGCTAGAGGCACAGGGCACATCTATACCATAGCCTTATAGTGCTTTAATATACATTATTTCACCAAAGGGAATGTTGGGAATGGTGAGTGGAGCCAAGGATATTCAACAGAAATCTCAACACCCCTATTAAACCATTTGCCAGTTAATTATCCTCAAGCAAATGTAGGTAGGTTCTTAAGGCGACTTTTCTAATATCCTACCCATGTGGAGGAAGTGCTGCAGAGATGCAAAAGGAAGCCTGGAGGGTAATACCCAACACATGACAATATCAATTCTATATCAATTCTGCTTCTCCCCAGAAAACCCGAAGTTACTCTAAGTGACAACACCAAAGACATGTTGATGGCACATACACAGGGCAGAATTCAATGAAATCCCTAAGTAGGGTAGGTGTGCAAGAAATGAGGTATGACTGTGCAATGGGACTTCCCCCTCTCTCTCCCCCACCATGTGCCCCTTCACCTGTTCTGGAGGTGCAACCAGCCCTCCTGAGCATATTATTTTTTGGGGGTGGGGGTGGGGCAAGGGAGAAAGACCTGTTGTCCGAGTGGACCTCTCTCCACACAACTTAGTTGAATTCTATCCTTAAGCTGAAGGAGAGGGAGGGAGGGAGTGCATGTGTATGCAGTCTTCTTCTCTGTCAGACACACACAGAGAGAGAACCAAGCAGGTGTTATTTGCTGCATGGCAAAATAGTTGTCAGGGTGCTGTCAGCAGCCCCCGGCTGGTTGCCCAAGAAAGTATGAAGACAAGGAAAAGTTTCTTACAGTCCTTTTTATTTCATACTCTACAGAGAGGGGCTATAGAACCAGCCTCTTGGATAATGGCATTGTCCCAAGTGAATCTCCACCTCCTGTCTTTCCCACTTCCTCATTCATCATCATCATCACCTCCTCTACGGGTGCTGCTATGTGCCCTCTGTCTTGGAGCTCTTTGCTCTCCTGCTTTTAAAGGCTTGCCAGATTCTGGGAGATGGAGGGTCTGGAATGCTTTCTAGTGACAATGTGTCAGCCAGCTGCTGTTCCGGCTCTGCTTGCTCCTCCTCTCTCATTATTTCCCAACTTTTCCCTTCATCTGCTTCTGAGCTGTGATCTCCCACAAACCACTGTTGTAAATCTATACCATTCCACCTCCTCTGCCCAGCCCCTGGCAACAGTTGATCAACCAAAGAGCCTACACTCACATGCCGCACTGACTGCCTGTGACTAAACCACACCAATGTGACAACTTGGTATAGGGCTGCATCACTACCACACAGCTTCCACTGCTATATTTCATTCATCTGTCTGGAACGGCCTCATAAATGGATTGATTTAAGGACCTCTGAAGACCAAAACAATGTTAGCTCAAGACAGAGACAATAATTTGGCGAGATTGCTGTTGAGCAGTAGTAAACAAAGTGGGAGCATTTTTGTCTAAATTTCTGATGCTCTGCCATAGAGATTTAATTGTGCACATAAAGATTTAATGGTGGATAATAGTTGTGCACATAGAGATTTAATAGTTGTGGAAGTCATTCTGTTCAATGAAAAGCCTGGGTCAAAAATACATACTTTTAAAAATACGTGTTCAGTGCCAAGATTTTAACAACTAACTGACCATCTAGCCACTTAAACAGCAACAATTTTTAAATATGCTTAAATTAGCTTTGGTCATTCATTCCAGCTACCACTAGACTTGTCAGAACCATTGGAAGGCCTTCAGAGAAATCAGTAAAAGTCCTGGTATCCTCTTCTGGGAGATAAGCAATTCAGCACAGTTGTCAAGGGTATGGAAGTTCTTGCCTGCTAGATAGTGTATTCTGTCCTTCTACCTTTTGGGTGGGAAGTTCACAAGCAGCACACAATAACAACCCTTTTTACCCAGAAGGTCGGCGTTTCGAATCCCCGTGATGGGATGAGCTCCCATTGTTCGGTCCCTGCTCCTGCCAACCTAGCAGTTCGAAAGCACGTCAAAGTGCAAGTAGATAAATAGGTACCGCTCCAGTGGGAAGGTAAATGGCGTTTCCATGTGCTGCTCTGGTTTGCCAGAAGTGGCTTTGTCATGCTGGCCACATGACCCGGAAGCTGTACGCCAGCTCCCTCGGCCAGTAACACGAGATGAGCACCGCAACCCCAGAGTCGGATACGACTGGACCTAATGGTCAGGGGTCCCTTTACCTTTGTGCTGCCTGTAAATATGAAGGTTCTGTTTAGCTATTAATTATTGTTGTGCCAGAAATTACTCGGAGTTTTTTGTTAATCAATCTCCATTAATTAATTGGGGAGAGGGGAGAAATTGCATTCAAAAATTATCCAAGAAGAGGAGACTTTTTTTTAAATGAATTTCTCGTGGAATTGGTTTGCCATCCTTACCTTATATTTGTGCTGTATGATTGGCACTTGTGAGTGTGCTTTCTTTCATTCTACAAACCGACTCATCAGTGGTCAGAACAGTGCAGACTTCCTGGGTACCTTTGCTTTAATCAAAGTCCAGGGGGAGACATACTGAGGCAACTCATCCTACAGTGTGTGTCTGTGTTTAGATTAGTAAGCATGAGCAGCCAGGGAGGCTACAGAGTGCTTGAGGGATGTTTACTGGAAAGAAAAACATGCATGCCATATTCAGCTACCATCCCACATCCAACAAAATTCTAAAGTGCCCTGAGAACGAGGCACTAAGCAAAAGCCTGTTTTGCAAGGGAAGGAAACAGGAGGGCAAATGTTGGCACAGCACTCTCAGCTATCAAGACTAATAGCTTCCCTTATTCAGAAATACTTTCAGTGAACATGTGAGAACCTTAATGTTTGAAGCAGCTCAAAGAAAAGAGTAGGAGAAACAAATGAACAAGGTAAACCTTCAAGACTCCAACCATTTGCTATTTGTTTATTTATTTATTAATAAAAAACACACGAGAAACCAGATGCCATTGTTATATTATTAGCATTAGTATCATCACCATCCTCAACGACTTTGAGAGTCACCTACGCAACACAAGGCACTGGGTGACTTCAGATTTAAAGCTATAATTAATATAGGTTTGTTTACATGTTCAGATTATGATGGTGAATACTGATGTCATTATTATTAACAACGTTTATGATTCACCTATACACAACAAGTCTCTAGGCAACTTAACATTAAAAATTATGGATGACATAAGTTTGCTTACATGCTCAAAAGAGAAACCTATGAATTGATTTCTCCTGAGTCTGGCCAGTGATCCATCTATCTACTCTGGTTTTTTCTTTTTTCTTTTAGTATGTTTATTAATGTACGAGACTTTTAACATACATTGTATAGTCTCTGTCAAGTATTAAATTTCCCGTACAATTTTTTTCCCCTTGCCCTTCTCACCCCCCTCCCCACCCAAGGTCCATTGAGAGGGTTCAAACAATAGTCCTCAGCCACGGGCACAAAGTCTTTAATTTCCACCGAATGTCTTTTGTTCCATCTACTCTGATTAACAGGTACTTTCCAAAGATCTCAAGCTGAGATCATTCCCAACCTTACTACCAGAGATGCCTTTAATTAGAAATGCCAGGGACTGAGAATGAGCCCTACAACCAAGCTACTGGCCCAAGGTTTCCAACACTCACAAAGCCTTCAGAAATGATATAAAACGTGCATTTTGGAGTGTTAAGACCAATTATTGAGGGTCCCTTTTAACATGAAATTCACAGTTTTGAGAGTAGGGCTCTTCCCTGTGGGAATCATTTATATCCTTCCTATTTATCAGCATTGTTTCCCATACTGCTCAAAGACATGAGCCTCTAAGACACATTTCACCCTTCCATGTGGTGGGGAATGTGCCCTTTGGGAACTACCGATGACCCTAGTATTTAGGGAAACTCTTTCATCTGCAGTCCATGGCTAATTTCAATCAAGTGGAGCTGGCTGAGGAACTAAAAAAAATGCCAAATGAATGAGAGCACAATGTGTATAACCTAGGGTCCAGATACTGGAGCATTTCTGTAAGGTTCCCAGGAATGGGAGACTGAGATGAGATATGGGGACTTAACCACAATAAAAAGGAGCTTAGTAAGAGAAAATAACACATGACTTTATAGTCAAGTTACTGTAGTCTGTTCAAGAGGAGAATGGGGGAACTACTCATATTCAAGGGCACCTAAATAAGAGAGAAGGCAGAGTGAAGGGGAAGGAGAAACAGTGGAGAGCAGTGAACTAAAACAACAACAACAACAACCACCTAAGAATGATGATGGAAGGCAGGAGATGTACAGTATACATACTTAGCTTTAGTTTGCTAAAATGAAAGAAGGGGGGAGGAGAAATAGTACAATGGTACTACCGGTATTGTACTATTTTATAGTACTAAATGTACTATTGTGCTCTGGTACAATGGGTCAGTGTGTCTGGCTATTAACCAGAGGTTGGTTGTTCGAGCTGTGGGCAGGATTCCTGGATTGCAAGGGTGAACAAGATGTCCCTCAGAGCCCCTTCCAACTCGACAATTCTACAAATCTATGAGATCTTCAATGGTAGATTAAACCAGAGTGAGAGAATAGGCATCTCAGGCCATGGCAGGGCATCCACCAGGCAACAATAGAGGGACTTAGGTGTATAAAATATTCCAAGGCCACAGTAGAGCTTCTGCTGGGCAGGAACATACAATATGCAAAAACAAACCAGCAGCTGAGAGACAGAGTGGTGAGCAATGTAGACAAGACATTACAAAGAAGCATTTTTTTAAGAAAACCAAAAACAATTCTTTCTTCTTCTTCTTCTTTTTAAAAGAATTAAAGCAAAGATGCCTGCTGTTCAGGAACACAAATTGAGTGGTGAAATTAGTTAGAAGTTTCTGTGAAAACCGGTGTAGTAAACGTTAGATGAGTGTTTTTGGTACTGTTTCTGGAGTTTGTTTCCTTTCTTCAGCTTCACTCTTTTGCATGCCTATCAGATTTCCTATAGAGGACATTGCCTGAGTCATCTGGGCCCAATTTTCCAGTCCAAAACTAAACCTACAACTTATTTCCCAAATCAAATTCAACCTCTAGATTCTGAGGATGTGGTAAGCCTCCTGCAACACAGGCTCACAGGAGCTATATTAGGGGTGGGGGAAACAAGGGAACGCCACCAACATTGTCTATTTTCCTTCTCCCCACTCCTAAACATAGCTTCTAGTTTGGGGAGAAAGGAAGTTCAGACCTAGTCACACCCACCTCCCCAAACCTGTAGGAGGTGGAAGGGACATGCTAAGCCTCTTATGTGATCTCCTCAGTCAAGTCACACTAGCTGGTGGGCTGGTTTTCATCTGTGGTGACATTACCCTAAAGTCATTGGTTCCCCCAAAAAAACAAGGAATGAAAACCTTTCACTCATTTGGGAGAAAGTAAAAAAAACAAAAACAAATGATGTCATGGACACCATGGGATGGGAAATAAGGGTGGCAATTCAACTAATTTTTACTCAGCTTAAACCCAATAAAATTAATGAATTTAACTAAGTTAGGGTTATAAATTTCAGTGGACCTAGTTGTGTACCACTCTAAATGTGCTTCCTTCCAACAATCAGCCAACGATTGACAGTGTAGTCTACTCCTTTTTACATAGTTTTATTCTGAGTTCTATTACTTTGTCGAATTACGATATTATGGAAACTTGGGAAAGTAGGATGTTATGTTGGAACATTAAGATGTTATTGTATATCAAACCATCTTTGATGAGAGAAAATGTCTAAGTATCCTATTTATGATTAACAGGAAAAGCACTCCTTATTATGTATGCTACCAGACTTTCTGGCATTTCTGTCGTTGATAAACAACAAATATGCATTTCTATTCATTTTGAAAATGGAAATCAATTGCACAGGTAACAAACCGCCAACAAGCCCACATTTCCTACTCATGAATAATGCATCTTGTCATTCCGTGTCAATCTATGAGACGTAAATGTGCCTGATTGCTTTATTAGCGTTCGAAAATGAAAATAAAGTGGCGTTCATGTTGTCCTGTGCTCTAAAACCTGATGAGTATGGTTAATTCATTTCCTTATTCCCTTATGTACTCTACATGTGACAAATGGTAAATGTCTTAGAAGAGGAAGACATGAGTTTAAAAAGAAGCAGTAAGAACAGGAAAAACAACAACAAACATGGCAGTAAATTCTGCATTTGGGGGTAGATGGATAAAACTTCTTATAGAGCAAAAAAACAAAAAAACCCCCACTGTTTATTGCAAGCATTATTTAAAAGCACACTAGTGAAATTATGGTTGATTTAATTTTTTAAAATATTTTCCATCACTTTATGTAAACCGCTTATAAATTTATTTATTTCTATCAGAGGCGTCTTAGCCATAGAGGCTACTGGCACAAGGCGCCAGGGCGCCACGGCCTGGAGGGCATCTCTGCCATGCCACGCCGTGCCAAGAGCCTCCTTCCTGCCGCCAGAGGAGCCACCCTCCAGCCCCGCCAGCAGCGTCGCTCTCGCCCATCACTTATCAGGCTGCGGACGTCATTGCGGGGAGGCCATTGGCAAGCATCCTGTCGGCGCGGCAGCCAGGGCTCCCTGGACAGCAGTGCCTCTTCGGCCGAGCAGGTGGAGGTGGAGCACAGCTGGTAGCGTCCCCGCCCGCCGCGCTGCACCCTCCGGCTGCCCGACGCTCCTGCCGTGGGAAATGGGGGGCGGGGCGCCGGAGGGATATTCACGCCATGGCGACAGATATGCTTAAGACGGTTAAATAAATAACTTCTGCAATATTTCACTAAACCTTTGGGAGATGTTAAAAAGGGCTTCTTATTATTATTTTCATACACAGAATAATACCTATCAAGATCCCCAGCCTATTTACACCTGCCTAAAATTACTTCACCCACACCAATAATCCTACCTGTTTATCAGCACCCAGAGTCTACAACATATAGTTCAACCACACATACAGATTTTCAGCAAACAAAATACAATTCACAAGAATAAGCAATAAGCCAAAAAAAAACAAAACCCACCTCACTCTCCCCTATACACACATACACAGGAAAGGATAAAAACAAATGCATGGATGTTGGAGAGAAGAAGGAAAGCCCACCTGTTTCTGAAACAGGGAGAAGAGACTTCTCCCCCTTGGTTCACCAATTGGCAATGAATGTGGATGTGTATTTACATCACGCTAACAGTAGAACATCATGAATGGATAACCTCCGTATGTATACATCCAAATATCATTGGTGCAATGCTTCTAATGGGATGAACATATATATGAGCACTCCATGTATGTTCATTCCATCCCATGTAGTCATGTGCAATTATGCATCATGAGAGCTGGATTGGCAGGAATATGCTGTTACACTGCACTGGCAGGCAGCAAAACCAGCAATGCAGCAAAGCATGGGAGTCTACTGCCTGATCAACAAGGAGATTTATTTATATTTATTTATTTATTTGTAAGATCCATTTCCAGCCCTTTCTTGTCCTTCACCCTGAAGATCCCAGTGTGGGTTGCAGCAATTTAACATACAATATATAAAAACTAGTAACATAGTTACCCAAAAGTAGTTGAACTCTTCCAGCCAGCTGAGAACAGTATAGAACAGGGGTCGGCAAACTACGGCTCCCGGGCCGGATCAGGCCCGCCAGAGTTCTAAATCCAGCTCAACCGGCCATTGAAGAACCCGCTGCGAAGCCAAGACTCCTGGCGATGGTGATGGGAGGAAGAGGTCGAGCGGCAGCGGCTCTGCCAATCAAACGCTGCCCCTGGTCTACCCCAGTCCGGGGACGTCTCTGCCAATCAAATGCCGTGCCTGGTTTACCTCAGTGTGGCGTGGGGACGTCTCTGCCAGCCAATCAAATGCGCTGCACTGAGGTAAACCAGGCATGCTGTTTGATTGGCAGAGCCTCTACTGCTTGGCCTCCTCCTCCCATTGCCACCATCCTAGTGCTCCTGTGGCAGCTGAAACTCTGTGCCCCCATGAGAGGGGTGGCAGAAGCATTCCTGGAGGACAGCCAGCCCAGGCTGGGGCTCGGCAGGGCTGTCACCACACTCCCATTGGCGATGACGGTGGAGGACAATCAGGCCCGTGGCGAAGTGGCCCAGGCAGCGGCCTTCATCTCTGGGGAGCAGGAGGACGTAGGGGCGGAAATGCCCTCACGGGGCGGCAGCTGCAGGTGAGACACCAGCTTGCCCTTGTCTCCGTGCTCCTTGAAGAGGTGCACCAGGCAGCGCATGCCACTCTCGACCAGCTCCTGAAGGCTCCCGGCTTCCAAGGTGCCTAGCTCCCACGAGCGCGCAGCCCACTCTCCAAAACTTCCCGTCTGGCCCCTGACTGTGTCTGAGGGACAGTGAACCAGCCCCCTGTTTAAAAAGTTTGAGGACCCCTGGAATATATTCACCAAAAGAGATGAGTCCCTGAGTGAGAGCAAAGGGAGAAAATAGCTTGGCCTCAGTGACATCGTCCTATAGCCAACTGATGATCTATGTGACACCATAAGAGCTTCGTGTTCACTATTTGACCCTGGGCTGGTTGAAATGACACACTGAAGAAGGCTTAAAGAGGCACAAGCATATCAGGTCATTTAATAGCAAAATTTCAAAATGAAAGGGTGGGTTTCGAAAACAGAGGGTGGGTTTTCAAACAGCCTTGAAAGTCTACTTTTTGCATAGAAAAGCAAATCTTGTGAACATTTGGTGCAGCTCAAGTAAAATTGGTTCCTCCCCAAACTGGGGTTTCTTTTAGCTTTAGATAGCAGTACTTACTTCCTTAGAAAGATAATACACGATTCAATTTAGGGCTTATTTCTAGCAGCAAATAAAGAAAAGGAGTTCAGTGCTTATAAAATATGCTACACTACTTAATAATGTAGAGATTGTGTTGTGGACTCCTTGCACTAGCATTTAAACCCCATGAACTATCCTTCCCTTTTCATGTTATAATCCCAAAACCGTGTGGGTTACTGTAATGCTATAAACTCCTCTCCGCTATTCACACCGTTTCATAACAATGGAACCTTTGGAGGCATTGGAAATGAATCCAAAACCACACATGACCAAAAACCCAAATGAAAATAAGAAAGAAAGAAAAAACCCCCACATTGTTTTGAAATATATAGGCCACCTCTGGGAATACAACATTAGAATTACACCCCAGTATAGTGCTACCCCACCTTGCCCCATAATTATTGCAATAGACCAGATAAACCTTAGGTTTAGGAGCACATATATTAAAATGAAATCAAAGTATGTATGGAATGGATGAGGGCATCTTCCCTAAATTCTACCTGTAAGAGAACGTGTCAGAACTATTCAGTTAGTTGGCCTTTCTGTGATAGGGTTTATTTATGTCCTGGTTTTTACTTTTAGAGATATGGCAACCCTAGATTTCTCAACCCTGATTTGATTCATCACTAGGTGTTCACACACAATGTCTCGTCCATATATAACTGGGTGTCAACCTTTAGATCCTTAGACCTTGGCTGTCCTTGCATTCTTCCCGTTAGCATCTTCTCCGCTGTTTGCCTTTGGCACCTTCCTGCTATACCTTGATTTTCCGTCACACCAGCTTTCTAACTTCATTTATTTTAATGTCAGTACACCTCAAACCTGCCATTGATGAAGTTCTCATTCCTGCTGCCTACAGACTTCTGATGTCAGCTTCATTTAAACATGGCAGCATTATGAAAACTGGTGGTGGTAAGGTTGCTAAGTTTCTGACTTCACTAAATTTAGACCCTGGAGACTTGGCACAGCTTTCAAAACTGTGAAGGGGAGACCCCTAATAAGTAAACTGAGAAAAGGAAGAAATGGAGGCAGTGAGAGGTTTTACTTTCTTGGGCTTCATGATCACTGCAGATGGTGACAGCAGTCACGAAATTAAAAGACGCCTGCTTCTTGGGAGAAAAGCAATGACAAACCTAGACAGCATCTTAAAAAGCAGAGACATCACCTTGCCGACAAAGGTCCGTATAGTTAAAGCTATGGTTTTCCCAGTAGTGATGTATGGAAGTGAGAGCTGGACCATAAAGAAGGCTGATCGCCAAAGAATTGATGCTTTTGAATTATGGTGCTGACTGCAAGAAGATCAAACCTATCCATTCTTAAGGAAATCAGCCCTGAGTGCTCACTGGAAGGACAGATCCTGAAGCTGAGGCTCCAATACTTTGGCCACCTCATGAGAAGAGAAGACTCTCTGGAAAAGACCCTGATGTTGGGAAAGACTGAGGGCACAAGGAGAAGGGGACAACAGAGGATGAGATGGTTGGACAGTGTTCTTGAGGCTACCAACATGAGTCTGACCAAACTGCAAGAGAAAGTGGAAGACAGGAGTGCCTGACGTGCTCTAGTCCATGGGGTCATGAAGAGTCAGGCACAACTAAACAACAACAATCTTATGCACACTAAACTTAATGTGTGACTTACTCCAAAGTGAAAATGCATAAAATTGGATCTACTTTTGGGTGGATTCACACATTATTGCTATGTGCAAGTTTTCTGGCACAGAAAACGTGTGTGTTTCAAAATGTGTACTTAAAAACAAAAATGAAAAATGACAATAATTATGTTAATTCAATTTGGGCTACAGTTTGTGCACACAATTTTTTCTTTTATGTTCCAGTAAATATTTCACACAAAACATTCTGATGTGTAGGGGAATAATTTAAACAAATCACACCATGAGCGGGAATGAGACCATCACCAACTAAAATAGTAGCCCCAAAATCTTTGAATAAACCATGCCTACAGACCCTCCAAGTGTCCCTATTTTCCAGGGGTGTCACTGATTTAGAGAAGCCATCCTGGCTTTGGATTTCATCCCAGAATGTCCCACTTTTCCTTAGGATGCTCCTATTTTCATTGGAGAAATGTTGGAGGGTATGGAGTTATCTGACCCCTGAGCCATCTGAAGGCAATCCTGTAAAGGGAAGGTTTTTAATGTTTTATTATGTTTTTATATATGTTGGAAGCTGCCCAGAGTGGCTGGGGCAACCCACAGATGGGTGGGGTATAAATAATATTATTATTATTATTATTATTATTATTATTATTATTATTGAATAGGACATCCCTATTTTCATTAGATAAATGTTGCCCATAACACTGACAGATTGTTACTTCCTGCAAGGCAAACCACAGATCAGAAATAATATGTTGTGGGATGACAGGCTAGCCTAGCAAGTGTTGCAATACAGTGCACAATTGTACACCACAATGCACAAAAAGGGAACTCTCTCACTCACATGGACCTGAGCTTTTATTCTTGCTGTTTCAGCCTTGCCCTTTCCCATGTTAATGAGCACAAAGGGGTCGGGGAAGTGCAATGGCCCTGCTGCATCTGCTAATGAAAACAGTTTGTGGTGGTTAGGGCGGAATTGAAAGGCTGCATTGTTTTCAACTCAGCAGGGTGTTCAAAAGATGACCCACACTTTCACTGAATGTTTGTTTGGCCCTAATAAGGAAGACTCGGCCCCTTCCTTCTTCCATTGAGGACATTCCTGCTGCAACTGGGCACCAAGGCTTGCTTTTCACTAAAGGACCAAGCAGGAGGGAGAACAGTTACAGAGAGTTCACAGGAAAGTTACCGTCAATTCCAGATACTCACAAAGACATCGTCAATGCTAGTCCTCCTCAGAGTTAATAGACAGGACTGAGGGAGCAATCCTAGCTATGGGCGTCACACAAATTTGGCCTACTTAAAGAGGACACAATGGACAATGCCCTCTTATCATATGGAACCATGTAGCCATAGTGGGGGCGAGCACGTGTAATTGCTATGCAAGCCAGGATCAACAGCCAGATTAGTGTATGGCACTCAGGGCACAGAAACGTCTTCCATCACAAAACACATAATAAAGTTATGGAACCCACCGTCACAAAAGCAGACCCTCCAAGTGTCCCTATTTTCGAGGGATAGTCCCGGATTTACAGAAGACGTTTCTGATTTGATCCCCAAATACCCAGCTTTTCCTTAGGGCATCCCTATGTTCACCAGAGAACTGTTGGAGGGTATGATAGGACCAGAGGAGTAGCTAGCCGCTTGCGCACCTGGGACAGGTGCACACAAGGGGCAGGAAGAGAAACCGTGGCTCAGGTGTGCTGCGGGCCCAGAGCCGATTGTGGGGCCAGCGAGTGCCAGCTGCATCCTTCTCAGCTGCCCTCTGGCAGCCGGGGAGAACGCAGCAGCTCAGTGCCCTGTAAGCACAGCCCCAGGTCGTGCTGCTTTGGGGAACATGCCATGCTCTGGGGCACCAGGACTTGGGCATCACCTTGGGCTCTGGCGTGCTGCCCCCCAAGGTAAGTGTCAGCCCCCAGCTACGCGACTGGATAGGACATCCTTATTTTTGTCAGAGAAATGTTGGAGGACATGCCATGGTCACTAACTCAGATAGTTTCTAATCCCTCTTTCTAAAATAATCATAATAATATTTCTTTTAGAAGGGATATAGTAATAGGTTTTAGTTTTTGTAGTTGAAAGAACCTCCCTGTTCAGTGGTAATATACATTTGAATATCAGATGCAGGAGGAGACAAGCAACAGAAAAAAGGGGTTTTGCTTCCATTTCTGCTTGCTAGTTTCACAAAGGTATTGAACTGCTTGCTGCTTGAGACATAGTGATGAACCAGAGGCAGTTTTGGTTTTATCTAGTAGGATTATTTATGATTTTTTTAAAAGCAGGAACCAGGAGCATGTAAGGATGTTCCCTCCCACCCATAAACACCTACAGCTTTATGAGGTAAACAGTGCTATAAGTACGCTTGCAGCCAACTTAGGAAACAGAGCTATTTCTCAGAGCTATCACTGGGAAGCGCAACAGCTACGTGGCTTTCTCCTCCACTGCACAATTAGTGTTTAAATTATGGGTTTGTGAAGTATCGAAAGGCTCCAATACAAAACATATTCTATTTTATTAAGGGACATAATTGGGGAGAGGTTGCTGTAAAAATGTAACATAAAATGAGACCCATTAATTTTCTGCTCCCCTCACCTCAAGTTGATTAGCACAAATTAAATTTCATGCTAGTCAGCCTGGGCACATAGCAGCCATTAAAAGGAATCCTGAATTTCAAAAGAGATTGTAGCAAAGCACACACATTGGAAGTGCCCGCTGTGACAGCATAAGAAATGTGCACATCTTAACAACAATCAATGAAATGAGGGATTCATTCCAGTGGGTATCATATAATGAGCCATCCTTATGATTCTTTTTAATCAATACACCTATCACTTAATGGCAGGGAAGGCTGGCATTACACCCTGAGCATGATGTTCTTATTTACTCACATTTTGATGTGCCTTTGAAAGATAGCATCACTAAGGTTAAGGATAGTACTCACTGCAGGGGGTTGGAATAGATGACTATTGGGGTCCTTTCCAACTCTCATATTCTATGATTCTATGAACCTACAGGAACTCTCTCTCTCTCTCTCTCTCTCTCTCTCTCTCTCTCTCTCTCTCACACACACACACACACACACACACACAGTGATCTCTACAAAACATTCCATATACCAGGGGGGCTAGTATTTTTTAGCTTGACGGCTACACCACATATGCAGCACACAAACCTACACAGACAGTTTACACACTCGTCAAGCATGTAGTCACACAACTTTCTCTTTCACTCTCTCTCACACAAATATGTTCCTCAGTCAGGAGAAATGGCAGGATATAAACTCAATCAATCAATCAAATGCATGCATGCAGTCATATACTTGTACAGTGGTACCTCGCTAGACGAATGCCTCGCTAGATGAAAAACTCGCTAGACGAAAGGCATTCGCTAATGAAAGGGTGACTCGCAAGACTAATTTCCCTATGGCCGTGACTCGCAAAATGAAAGCGTTTTGCGGTTTTTGTTTTTTTCTTTTCGTAAAACCGTGCTTCCTCCGACCGTGCATCGCAAGACGAAATTTCCGCTATACGACGGCACTCACGGAATGAATTAATTTCGTCTTGCATATAACTTCCAAAGGGGGAGTGTGTAGTGTTGTGGTATAAACCACTGAGCCTCTTGGGCTTGCTGATTGGAAAGTTGACGATTTGAATCCATGTGACAGGCTGAACTCCCGTTGCTCTGTCCCAGCTTCTGCCAACCTGGCAGTTTGAAAGCACACCAGTGCAAGTAGATAAATAGGTGCTGCTACAGCTCGAAAGTAATTGACGCTTCTGTGCACTCAGGCACTCATCACAGTGTCCCGTTGGGCCAGAAGCAGTTTAGTCATGCTGGCCACATGACCTGGAAAGCTGTCTGCAGACAAACACCAGCTCCCTCAGCATGAAATGAGATGAGCGCTGCAACCCCATAGTCACCATTGACTGGACCTAACCATCCAGGGGTCCTATGCCTTTACCTTTTACCTATAACTTCCAAAGGTGCCACTTCCTGACTTTGTGCTCCTTCCTCTTCCTGGGCACCTCTGACCTAGCAGTGGCAACACACAAGAAGAAAAAGAGCTTATTGCAAGGTCAGAAAGAGGTGTGTTTGGAAAGTATCAGATTGGCTGGGGGGTTCACAAGTCACCTGACAAAGCTTGGTGGGCCTGATCCAGTTTGTTGTCCACAGATTAACCACCTTGCCATATAATTTTGCCTACCAAACAACAGAAGTAGAAATATGTTCAAAAGCCACATGCACTGTCAGCATTTTGTTAAAAAGTGATGCTCATCTTTTCATTTCTATTCTGATGAACGGGCTCATTTATTGAACATTTGCAAAAAATGTATACAGGAAGAGCTTCAATGTATTAATAGGTACTGACATAGCTGTATGACACTTGTTTTGGTATTATAGTGGTGAGTCTCACAGTTTGTATAATATTTCCTTCAGTAAACACGAATGCCCATCTATTGATAGGGCTAATGATGGTTTCTGTGGATAGCATTTTTGACACAGGACATGAATGACAAGATTATAATTATTTACGTAATGATGAAGGGTGGCTATTCCCTCTGACAAATTTCTTAGCATGTAGCAAAGGGATCTGGAGAAAAGCCACTCCAAAATTAAGCCTGAGGGGAAAATGTACTTAAAGAATGACAGAAGAGTATCATGTTTCGTTCATTGGAACACACATGGAAAACATGGTGAATTAAACATCAGTGTATCTATCATTACAGATATACACACCAATACTCATTTAGCTCCTTCTACTGCCAATATCACTCTAGCCATCAATGGTGCTGACTTGCGGCTGTGATGCCGGCGCTCGTGCACTAGGTGGGGAATGGGGAACAAGGAGGGCCTCCTCCTCTCCTTGTAAAATTGGGAGGGTAGAAGGAGGCGGAGCAGGGCCTCAGGATTTGGGGGACGCCCAGCCCCCTCATTGAAAAAATGGGGGGGGGTGAAGACTCTTCAGCACCCGCCACTTGGCATGCCCGCTAGCCATTAATATTTGCACTGGGTTCTTGCATTCCACATTTGTAGCACAAAGAGCTCAATGGCCGCATTGATCTTGACACTAAACATGACAAGGCCCATTTGCAAATGGGGAGAAGGGGAGGAACAAATTCTTTCATAATTGATTAATCTGTACAGGGGTGTGTGGATATATGTACACCATTGATGCAGAAAGCTAATAAAGATTAGATCTAAGACTCCAGCAAAGTGAGTGTAAAGGTAAAGGGACCCCCGACCGTTAGGTCCAGTTATGGACGACTCTGGGGTTGCAGCACTCATCTTGCTTTACTGGCTGAGGGAGCCGGCGTACAGCTTCCGGGTCATGTGGCCAGCATGACTAAGCTGCTTCTGGCGAAACCAGAGCAGCGCACGGAAATGCTTTACCTTCCTGCCGGAGCGGTACCTATTTATCTACTTGCACTTTGACGTGCTTTCGAACTGCTAGGTTGGCAGGAGCAGGGACCGAGCAACAGGAGCTCATCCCATCGCGGGGATTCAAACCACTGACCTTCTGATCGGCAAGCCCTAGGCTCTGTGGTTTAATCCACAGCGCCATAGCTGGCAGCAAAACAGGACATAATCAGTGCATCCTGGACACGTGTGCAATGGGTTACTGCTATCACAAAATCAGTGTTGGGGAAACCAATGGGACAGCCTACATAAAATGGAGACGGTCTGCATAGATTAGAAGCTGGAGTATTTTGCAGCATTTTGCTTGCTTGAACATTGTTACTCAAACCAACCAACCAACCAACCTGATCTTTACTGAGAGCTAGCTGGTTGGTCACTGTGAGAAATGAAATGGTGAACTAGAGATAGCTGATTCCGTGTGGCGAAATACGTTCTGTTGTGAGAACTGGGGGCAATAGTATGTTGGTCACCACCATGTACTGTAGTGATCATGCTGGAGACATGAAAATAGGAGTCAGATGTTGCTACAGCAGCAGCAGCAGCAGCAGCTATCTCCAAACGGAGCTCCACCTCCGCTAAGAGTTGCTTCTGCATTTAGAAGGGCCCAGCCAGTTTTTTAGTGGTTATTAGCTCTGATGGAGGAGGGGAACTGTCTAAGGTGTCAAATGTGGGAGAACATTATGTTCTTGAGCCAGAGGGGTACTCGCCCCACAAACTCTTATTCCTGTCAGTTAGGTGTTGTGAGGGCCATTTCCTCTCCCACTCTGAATTGCCAGCTTCATCCTCTTTGAAAAGGGGGAATTTGACTTCAAGGTCAGAACAAAACCAGCATCAGCATCACATGCAGGGCTCTTTTTCCCAGCTGGAATTCATTGGAATTCAGTTCCGGCACATCTCAGTTGGTTGCCATTGCCATTATAAAAGAACAAGGGTTCATGGTGAGTTCTGGCACATCTTTTTCTAGAAAAATAGCACTGAACGTATGTATATATTGAACCTACTCCAAGGGGCCCAGAGCAGCATATATGGGTTGTTCCACTTTTTCCACACAACAATAACAGCCACTATTCCTGAGGAAGATTTTCAGGGTCTGACTTGATGTGGATAATGAAGGATAAACTGGATCAGTAGGTTTGCTTCTTCTGCAATTCATGGCACCCTCTCTCTAACTTGGCTTGGTCAGATTCTGACAGCAACTTTGGGACTGTACTACCAGAATCTGTTTGGAAGATGTTCCACACTTTAGATCCCCACAAAAGAGCCTATTTACTGCAGCATGCTCAACAATTCAGAATGTTTTTTTGGGGGGAGTTAGCTGATGCCCATACTGATCTGTTCTGTGTAGCCTGCAGGAGTTTATAACCCGTAAGCAATATGTTAAGCATTAAACAAACACGCTTTTCTTAAACGACACATAAAAAATATATGCTGAGGGTGTAAATTAAGGCAAAGAAAAGAAGAAAAACTGAAAATGACTGATCTGCATTAGATGCCGTGAACTCAATGGGAATCTCTCTAATAAGCCCACCTGGTGTTCCATGAATGCCTAAGGACTGGTTTTCAAAGGTGTCGTGCTCACAAGCATAAATAAAACAGTGCTGCTCCTATTTACCAGCCAGCTGAACTGTTCTGTAAATGTGAGCAAAGGTGATTCAATTAAAACAACACTCACTGCTCAGCACTTTTGAGAGTCCAGCTCTCATATTGGATGCCAAAAACCTGGTCGTTTGCTCTAAGTCTTCTAATGTTGGAAAACATCAAAATACATCACAAGAAGAAGCCATAGCACACCCCTCAAAAAACAAAGTCCAAAAACAACACAATGAGAGACAGTTTTGGCATTGCTCATTCCAAAGACAACCAGCAGGAAGACCCTTACTTGCAGCCATCTTTAACCAGGGGTGCCAGACGCCCACCGCTGAAGCCACATAAGCTCTAAACTCTCTACCTGTTATGAAATAATAAATGATTTTGATCATGCTAGAAAAACAAAATACTACTGTTTCACTAAAGGACTTTCTACTTTGTGCTCTCATTATCAAAGACGCGCCACACTAGTCATTCACAATGGCGGCGCTTGTCAGACTCAACAACGGCGCTTGTCATTCACAATGGCGCCGTGCACGCGAAATTAACTCTTACATCAAAATTTGGGGGCGCTGGGTGGATCTTTGCACCCCGGCGGTGCATATGCTAAAGACAGCGTTGTATACAGTTCACATGGTCAGGATGAGGAGAAACATTTCAGATATCTGTATCACATGCACAGTCCCCAAGACTACGCATCCCACCAAGAACTGTGTGCAAATGGCACCTCTAAATTCTCTTACCTTATTTGTGGCCAGAGAAATTGGGGGAAACATTTCCTCTAATTTCTCCAGGGAGAGCAGCATTTCTCCAACAATTTCTTCCAGAGAGGCTTGTAATTAGAAGTGGCACAGCAGTCCTTTCTTTCCTGCTGCTGCAAGAAACCTTCTTTGGGCATTCTGAATAGAGGTTATTTAAGCATGTGAGGAGTGGGGATCATGCCCAAGTAGGATAACACAACTTCCATCCCTGTAGCTCACTGCATGGTTCAGCTGAGAAGACTCCTGTACCTGTGAAAGCTTTTGCATGTTCGGGTTTTCCAGGATTTTGAAACACACGGGATCTTCCCCAGCCTTCCCCATTTGCATAGAGTCAGGGAATCATAGATTTGCAGAGTTGGAAGGGATCCCAAGGATCATCTAGTCCAACTCCCTGAAATGCTGGAATCTCAGCTAAAGCATCCATGATGGAGGGCCATCCAACCTCTGCTTAAAAACCTCCAAGGAAGGAGAGTCCTCAATGTAGGCCACCATTTTGCAATCTATACAATGTCTCGAATCTAGCATCGTTCTGGAACATTAGGCAGGGAGAGGGTGTCCACACACAGGAGTATTCTTTGTAGAGGATCCATAGTGAAAAACCCAAGTTAAGTTGGCCCTTATCATAATTCCCAAACTTATGTGCAATAATAGGAAAGCAGTTTTTGCTTCCTCATGTTACATTCTTTAAAGCGTAGGTACTATACAAATGAGACAAACAGGAGGCCCACAGATGAGTGATAATGAAGATGATTAGTACTGTGACTTATCAAATTTATTAGACAACTTCTCTCGCCACAGGCAACTCAAAGTGTCTTTACAAAAGAGCCCATCTGGCTCCTTATGCAGTCAGTGGGTTGCTACTGCCAGAACCATCCCTGTATTCCTCTTGGCATAGGTTCACCCTATCCATTTCTATATAAGAATATTGTTCAGGCTTGTTTATATAGTTACATGCTCGGATGCTTCCTTGTTACCTTTTAAACCAAGAAATAAATTTCACAAGGTAAAAATGAAAGAAAGAAACCTTGCCAAACAAATGTTGTTGTTTTCTTTCCTTTGCCAAAAAAGCAAAACCACCAAGGCATCATTACCACAAGATCATAAGGACTGACTCATTAAATCAGAGCAAGGTTCATTGAAATTGAGTCTTTCATCTCCAGCCAGAAGCTCCAGGGAAATTCACATACGGGGACATAAGGGCCACCCACATTTTGTTTCCAGTGCCTGGAACTCAAAAATATACGGTGAATAAGAAGGGTCCCTTCAGTTGTCATGGGTGGCTCATAACCATTGACTAGCCAGTCCTTCATTAATTTGTCTTCAAAGAAATCTTTAGGGCTTGCAGTATCTGTAATAGAGGAATAGTTGAGCAAAGGATTTTTTTAAAATAAAAAATATATATAAATACTGTTGTGTTGCTTTAATGCAGAAGCTGACCCACTGAGTTCAATGAGACTGAAGCATTCTACAGGTACAGTAGAATGAGGTGCTGAAGTCCTGGACAAGCAGACCAACCAGCAGGTAGAGAAATCAAATTTTGAATGCTGCCTTACATAAACGATGGGATGGAATCTAGCACAGGAGGGAGAGGGTTTGGTCAACCACTCACCCTACTTTGCTTATCTTCTATCGCAGCGAGTTTTGTTAAATGCAAGAACATTTGAAACCACATCTCACACCTGCAGTCTGACATGACACAGGCCATTCCAGGGCTCTGCCATCTCATTCTGCTACCTGCAGAGCCAGGGCTGGCCCAAGACATTTTGCCACCTGTGGCGGACCCCAAAATGGTGCTTCCAGGGAAGAAGGGGAGAGGGAAGATCTACATTGTGAACAATGGGGGAAGAAAGATCAACATCAGGACATGCTGCCCCAGTGAATCCTGCTGGTTGACCAAACCCTCTCCCTCCTGTGCTAGATTCCACCATCCTATCGTTTATGTAAGGCAGCATTCAAAATGTGATTTCTCTGCCCACTGGTTGGTCTGTTTGGCCAGGACTTCAGCATCTCATTCTATTGTACCTGTAGAATGCTTCAGTCTCATTGAACTCAGTGGGTCAGCTTCTCCATTAAAGCAAAACAACAGTATTTTTTATTTTTTTTTTAAAAAAACAACCCTTTGCTCAAGGGACAGTCCTGTGCATAGGCATGTCCAAAGTCTGTTTTGGAGGCATAATCTGGCCTGCCAGCCGGTTTAATCTGCCCCCTGTGGCAGTTTATTTCCTGGGGTAAAATCCCCAAAAAACCCTCAACAACTTCAATCCTAAAAAAAAAAAAGGTCAACAACTTTGGTCGGCCCCCATGGCCCTTCACTTCATCAAATCTGGCCCTCTTTGAAAAAATTTGGACACCACTGCGAAGTCTAATCCATGTCTGAGCAATCTGTGCCCTCCCAGTTGTTATTAAACTCCATCTACCATCAGCCTCAGCCAGCATTACCAATTGCCAGTTGTAGAAGGAGGTGGAGGTCCCATGTTTCCCAGGCCTATTTAAGATTCTCTGCCACTCAGCTTGAAGGTTGCTCCAGAGGGTGAGGAAGACAGGCATTTGCCCTTTCAGATCCTTCTGATTGCCTCATGCTGTGGTCATTTTGGGCTATAAACCTGAAAACAAACTGCTCCCACCCCACCCCCCAAATATATAATTATATTTACAGCACCAAGCTGCTAAGCAGCTTTATTTTTTGCCCAGGGTGGGGGTGGTTAAAACTAGCAAAGGTCCTGCCACCCCAACATCACTGCTGCTTTCTGTTTTTGCACCACCCACCCACAGGATTTTAGAAGCACTGTAAGGGAATTCTCAATTCAATATCCTTGAGTTTTGGAAGGTAGCGGAGCTCCAGCCCCTTGCAAAGCTTTTGTGGTTTTATGCTTGATTTGAACCGATTTTATCTTTTGCAACTTCATTTGCTTCTTTATTTTTATTATTACAACTATAAAAAATGTAACAAACAAAAAAATAAAAAAGGCAGAAACCAAGAGAAAAGCAACTGATGGTTCATTCTCTTGAGAGAATTAGAGCAGACAACCTGGTATCTGCGGAGACCAGACCCTCCGAGTGCCCCCGTTTTCCAGGGACGTCCCTGATTTACAGAAGCCATCCCAGTTTCTCATTTGATCTCAGAATGCCCTGCTTTTTCTTAGGACATTCCTATTTTCATTGGATAAATGTTGGAGGATATGCTAGGATGTCCCTATCTTCATCAGAGAAATGCGGAAGGGTATGAAGTTACCTGACTCTGGAGCCATCTGAAGGCAGCCCTGTATTGGGAAGGATTTTTTTTTTTTAAATGTTTAATGTTTTACTATGTTTTTCTAGATGTTGGAAGCCACTCAGAGTGGCAACCCAGTCAGATGGGCGGGGTATAAATAGTAAAGTATTTCTTCTTATTATGGAATAGGGTGTCCTTATTTTCATCAGAGAAATGTTGGAGGGTATGATGGACATGTGAAATTCAGACACAAGAATAACTTGAGTCCTTAAACCAGTAGGTCTCTCCACAAGTTTACATGAGTTCGAGGTGGCCTTTGTGGCACATAAATGAAACAAGCGGTTGCCATACAAGATCTTTTTGTAACTTGATTGTACACCACATAGAAACCACAGTGTCGTGCATTGCTGAAATAAATGGAGCCTGGCACTTATGCCAGCTTGGCACACTGCCCCTTCATTCTGCTGCATATGTAGATCCAGCTTTGATTCCTTGTAGGGACTGCAGCCGTCAGACAAACACAAGGTCAAAATCATGGCCTCTTAAAGCGTGTGTACATTGCCCAAGCCTATAAATACAGGCAGATTCAGAAAGAGAAGGGATTCAGCCTCTCTTAAATGGGCTCTGTATTATTCAAAGGGAGATCAGAGGAAATTTATCGTTAAGCTAATATGAACATATGGATTATAGAATTATTTATGAAAAACATTCAGTCAGATGTATTGATCAGAGCAGCTTAAAGAACCACTGCCTTTTCAGCAAGCGCTACAAAGCCCTGCGGTTTATGTTCTACAAGATTCCATCGGTAAACAATGATTTGTTGCAAATGTGAACATTTGCAACATGGAATGCCTAATCAAGTGTCTTCAGAATATTGGCTCCTTAGACGAACGTTGACACTTCAGAAGCAAATGACTACAAAGCAAAACAGCAACGCCGTTTCTCCTTCTGAATATTAATACCCAAGCGAGAATGTGGTGGAAGCAACAGAGAGATATATGAAAGGAAAATCCTCATAAGTCCTGATCAGAAAAAGAAGGCTCCCAAGACATACTAAACAGCCGCGTCAAATTTGAAGGAAGACAGAGAAATGTTCACTTGCCGTTGGTCTCCAAATTAAAGAATGAAAAGTAAGAACTTTATATTGCATACCCTCCAACATTTCTCTGATGAAAATAGAGACATCCTATTCATTCAATGGGTAGTGGTGGTGGTGGTGTGTGATGATAATAATAATAATAATAATAATAATAATAATAATAATAATGTTATTTATACCCCACCCATCTGACTGGGTTGCCTGAGCCAGTCTAGGTGGTTTCCAAAATATATAAAAACTTAATGAAACATTTAACTTTTTTTTTTAAATCCCTTTACAGGAATGCCTTCTGTTGTCTTCTAAAGGTTGTATCTCTTTATATCCTTGGCTTGGAGAGGGGTGTCATATAATTCCATACCCTCCAACATTTTCCCAATGAAAATAGGGACATCCTACCATTTCCCCAATTAAAATATGGATGCCCTAAGGAAAAGCTGTGGCACTGTGGGTTAAACTGCAGAGCCTAGGGCTTGCTGATCAGAAGGTCGGCGGTTCGAATCCCTGAGACGGGGTGAAGCTCCTGTTGCTCAGTTCCTGCTCCTGCCAATCTAGCAGTTTGAAAGTATGAAGTGCAAGTAGATAAATAGGTACCGCTGCAGTGGGAAGGTATACAGTGTTTCCGTGTGCTGCTCTGGTTCACCAGAAGTGGCTTAGTCATGCTGGCCACATGACCCGGAAGCTGTACGCCGGCTCCCTTGGCCAGTAAAGCGAGATGAGTGCCGCAACCCCAGAGTCGTCCGTGACTAGACCTAATGGTCAGGGGTACCTTTACCTTTACCTTTAAGGAAAAGCAGGAATTTCTGGGATCAAATCAGAAACCCGGATGACTTCTGTAAATTCAGGACTGTCCCTGGAAAATAGGGACACTTAAGTGTATGCAAACATAGCAGTTGCTTCTCAGGTTTAATGTTGGATTTTGATTGTTTGGCTTGGGCCTCCATGGGTTTTTATGCAGTTAAGCTCTTTGCAAACATTGCACCAGCATGTGGGTCTTGCTGAGTTACAAGGGAGGGACGGGGATCTCTTATGAGCACATAGGGACAACCTAAGGAAAAGCGGGACATTCTGAGATCAAAGAAGAAACCAGGACGGCTTCTGTAAATCCAGATTGTCCCTGGGAAATAGGGACCCTTGGAGGGTCTGATGCTGCAGTATGCATTCTGTTTAGGTGGCTAGAATCAGCTAGGGCCAGATGGACATATCAAGCTGTTTTATGCTGACCACCTTACTGACAGAGGCTCTCCAAGACTTCAGAAAAAGGTCTGCCCATCTATGCTAACTAAAAATGCCAGGGATTCAGTGTGGGACTTTGCATGCAGAGATTGTTCCTCACTCCTGAACTGTGAGCCCTGTCTGGTGCTCCTCGGTGAGGCACCCCACGGGATTTGAATCAGTGCCTCGTTGCAAGGCACTGAGGCATGCCTTCATTCTGTCCCTTGCTGCCCAATTTTCTACTGTCACTTTCTGTTCCACATCCATTTATTTATGTGTGATACCGCAGGAGCAGCCACATATATGCTCAGTGTGTTCCTATTTCTCATGCCATTAATTCTCAGCTTACAGGGGCAAGTGGCACAAATGTAAGTCTGTGCAATAAGGATGACGCAGAAATGTTGGTTCCTCTGGCTCTTGAATGATGTTGCCTACTTCATACCTCACAAGCTACTACACAGATTGGAATTTAAATATCCATCAGATTCTGAATTTTATAATGTAGTTCTCGGCTCAAAAAAATATAACAGCAGCAGCAGCAGCAGTAACAACAACAACAACAACAACAACAACAACAACAACAACAACAACAACAACAACATTTTTATTTATTCCCCCCAATCTGGCTGGGTTCCCCCAGGCACTCTGAGCAACATAATAAAACATCAAACATTAATAGTAACAATCTGATACAATGTAAAAAAAAAATCACACTAACTTTAAAATAAACAACTTATATAAAGTAAAGCAACATCCAGTAATCGATTATAATCTAATCGTGAACAGTAAAATTAAACAACAGCAAATGAGAAAGTTTACACGTATCAATTACAATAAAGAATTGCTAATCTATAATCAATGAAAATAATAGCAAATGCATAAAATGTGTGGGGGTGGGGTGGGGGAGACACCACAATATATTAGTGTAAAATGCATTAATCAATGCATAACTCTGGCTGCCCAACAACAGTGGCCATTTTTGTTCTTCTCTTTAAAAGAAATATTTCTGTTTAACTTAGTTTTTGCTCTGCTGCCACAGACAGCTGTAGAATTCTCCTCAACAATTGTCTTAAAAACAAACAAACAAACAAACAAACAAACCAGAATGCCCTGGAGAGAGAGAGAGAGAGAGAGATGAGAGAGAGAGAGAGAGCCATCCATAAACTTTTGAGTAATTTTATCTCCCCCACCATTTTTTTTTAAATCACTCTAGATTGGAGAGACCTTAGCAATGCCACACCCCACCTTTTTGAACTGAAAATCCTCACTTGAAGCCTTTCAACAATATATGGCTTAATACTGGAGCAAAGGCCATTTTCAACCCCCCCCCCAAAGTTTTATTCATCTTAATTCCTGATTCCTACCTTAATATTTTTTCCCCTCCGCTGTACAAAATAGGTTAAGGTTACTTATCTTTAAAAGAAGGTTAAATATCTTCATACCAGCTCAGCACAATAATAAATAACAAAGTGCCCCAAACATTGGTTCTAGCCATACGTCATTTTGCTCCTTCTTGCAGCAGAGCAATAGAAAACTCAACTGCGTGTTCTTACAGTTACAGATGGGACGGGATTAAAAAACAAAAGAAGCTACGGAAAGTAACCTAAAATTCAAGGCCTAGCAAAGTCCTGTGGCTCCCTCTTTTGGATGGCACATATTTTGAATCCAGCAATAAAAAAAGGAAAGAAAAAAAAAAACCCCCGCACAAAAGTGACATTTCCTTAGCATCGCAAAAATGAGCTTCTGTTTGTCTAAAGTGGTAAACAGAGTGAATAAAACATGTTTTTCTATAACAGATTCTTGTAAAGTATAATCATTCTGTACACAGAAAATCTGTAGCCTGTATAAAAATAGACATTCTTTTTGCCATTTACTGTTGTGACAAGATTTTCCCAGGCAGGCAGGGTCTTGCGAGAAGAGTTCACTGCACATAAAGAGCGCATGATGCAGGGAGAAAGAAAAGGGGAGATGGCATTGGCTGACACCTTGTTTTTAAGCGGATCAGCACTTACTTTTTTAAAAAATGAGGCCGAAAGAAATTGCACATGCCTGGCACAAATTAAAAGCCACTTGCGTGTGGGCTGCTTTTCACACCTATCAAAAGAGGCATATTCTGGTGCTTCCAACTGACTCGCTCTGCATCTGTAAGGAAAGAGAAAGCGAAAATGGCCAAACTACTTTTGGAAAAAGAATGGAGGAAAGAGGATCAAAGGATTTCAGTGCATCCCTTTTGAAATGCTATTAATAAATATTTGCATTAGGTACACAAGGATGGGTAGATCTGTCTATTTCAAGCTTGTGCTACTTTCACGGGCATTCGTTTGTTTGGAAGTCTGTTCCATTCATTTCTGCATTAACTTGCATTTTAAAAAAATCCATGTGAAAATTCATATTTATGTACTCCTTTCAATACATATTTAATTGTGTGAAGCTTTTCGTACGTTCTTTTGAGCGAAGAACCGAATTGCAAAAACCAGATAAGTGTGAAACATGCATTGTAATCTGTGCAATAGTCCAGGAGGTGCTGATCAGATCAGTGCACGCAAATTCACAAAGGAGACAGAACACATCTCTAGCGTCTCTTAGACCTGCCTGCTACCCAATCTATTTGAGTATTGTTGTCTACTCTGACTTTCCAGAACCCAGCCAGAGATGGGTTCCTTCCCATCACCTGCTACTTTTAAGCGAGGATGGCTTTAGAAGAGGATTACACAAATTCAAGGAGGACAAGGATATGACTACTAGCCATAATGACTATCCTCTGCCTCCACAGTCTGGACGCAGCAATGCTTCTGAGTACCAGCTGCTGGAAACCATAGGAAGGGAGAATACTCTTGTGCTCAGGTCCTGGCCTGATCCAGGGGTTTGGGGATTGAACCTGGGAAGAAAGAAGAAGAAGAAGAGGAAGAGGAGGAGGAGGAGGAGGAGGAGGAGGAGTTTGGACTTGATATCCCACCTTTCACTCCCCTTAAGGAGTCTCAAAGCAGCTAACAATCTCCTTTCCCTTCCTCCCCCACAACAAACACTCTGTGAGGTGAGTGAGGCTGAGAGACTTCAGAGAAGTGTGACTAGCCCAAGGTCACCCAGCAGCTGCATGTGGAGGAGCAGGAGAAGAGTTTGGATTTGATATCCCGTTTATCACTACCCGAAGGAGTCTCAAAGCGGCTAACATTCTCCTTTCCCTTCCTCCCCCACAACAAACACTCTGTGAGGTGAGTGGGGCTGAGAGACTTCAGAGAAGTGTGACTAGCCCAAGGTCACCCAGCAGCTGCATGTGGAGGAGTGGAGACGCGAACCCGGTTCCCCAGATTACGAGTCTACCGCTCTTAACCACTACACCACACTGGAGGACCTTCTAACTCCAAAGCAATTGATGTGCTCACCCCATATACAGATAAATCATTTCACATTTCAGTGGGTGAGTGGAAAGAAAGTCTGCAGCAGTGCCCAAAGGTATGTGTATACGTTCAAGCTTAAATGCCAAAGCACTGATGCCTTTTAAGAGCCTTTGTTTTCATAGCTCTTTATATTTCATGTTAATGATACTCTTACCAATAAACAACAAAGACAACAGAGGGACTAGCTCTAAATGAAATTCAAAATCTGAATCTGCAGTGATTCCTCTGAAGATCAAAAGCTCATGCCACAATATATCTGTAGGTTCTTCAGATTGCATGACTTTTTTTTTTTTACTCTAGAGTCTAGAGTAATAGATGTCAAAGAAACAAACTCCAAATGATATCCAACTGAGATTCACTTTGAGCTTTTATATACGGCAGTACTCTGTTATAATGCAGAGTTGTAGAATATTGGAGCCAAGGCTATAATTCACTGATGAACAACGAGCAATGCACACATAGAAAATATATAACCTTTGCTCGTAAACCAAAAAGAAAAAAATTCCACCCACAATAGAGAGAAGAGAAGCACTTGACATGATTGTCTTGAGATAAATGAGAGCACATCCTTGGAGGCAGATGACTTGCAGAACAAAGGTTTGGATGTGCTCTGAAAAGTTGATTTAAAACCCGCTCTTGTAAACTCAGCACGCTTCCATAGCTTCTGTGCAGGATTAATTCTTGAAAGGGATATTAGAACACACCAACAGGGCCAAATAAGATCAGCTAAGCTGGCCACTGTGATTGATAGTTCCAGCATTCAAAGTACCAACAAGGTCTTAGCAACACCGAAATAATGCAGGTATGCTGTTTAGGGAACTTTTTAATGTTTGGTGTTTTATTCTGTTTTTAATCTGTTGGGAGTCGCCCAGAGTGGCTGGGGAAACCCAGCCGGATGGGCTGGGTATTAATAATAATAATAATAATAATAATAATAATAATAATCCTAGATAAATTAGGACTTCTTTCTGATTTTCCTTTAAGCAAGGCTGCCATGGGACACTAATTTGGGACTCCTCATATGTGACCTCAGACACTTAGTGTTTGGGACTCATTGTAGCAGTCCCCATGTAACTAGAAGTAGCATTGGAAGAGTGAGTTTTTCAAACACCACTACTTTTTCAACAGTTCTTTTCATGGAAGCCACTGCTAGATCATAGACTCTTCCATGAGCAGAAGGGCAACCCTGGTTACAGCCCAATGTCTTTCAGATTTTGCTCTGTGTAAAGTTTACTCACAATTTCAACACTCCTGTGGTGGTAATGGCTTTGCATGCTTTGGATAATTTCCCATTTGCTTTTCCTTCCAGCATCCTTCATTTTGCCTTTATGGGAATGGTTACATAAAGGAGAATGGAGAAGGATCCACTTGCTCCTATCCAATCAAGTTCATAGCACTTGTGTAAGATTCTACAGTATTTTTGCAATGATTTCTTAATTTTAAGCACTGCCCTTCCCCATCACAGAATTATTAGAGTGCCATGCATGGACCAATCATTTAGAACCTATTACCTGGTTAATTTAGGAAAAGGGGGAGGGAAATGCTAGGTAAAATAAAATGAGAGTTCTCTGGAAGCCTAGATCCTGGTTTGGAGCAAATACTCTTTTGTGAGAAAGCCCCAGCAGAGATTTAAAAGCACAAAGCATGCAGCAAAGTAAAGCATGGAAATATAGGCTGTTAGGCGTTTAGAATATCCCCTTCTAAGTTGCTTGCAAAGCTCCCCACTTCCCTTAGCATAGAAAGAGACTGCACATTTGGTAAGATAAAAATATGGTTTGCCTGCAAACTCTTCAAAGCTCAGATTCCTGTACTTTTCCATACAGCTGGAAGAAAAGACAGGCAATGTAATTTAGGATTCAAAATGGTAAATGCTTTTAAATTATTTGTATAGAAACACAAAGATGGCTTGCTTATGCCACGTGGTCTAAGCTGGGAGAATCCAGCTTAGACCTTCTTACTGGTAGGGTTCACATGGTGGAATGGAAGAACAAAGGCTTGATGACCCTTCCTACCAAGGTGAGAGGGAGTGACCTAGCTATGCCAGGCAGAACAGCTTACTTTGTGGTATTAACCCCTCCAAGCAATGCTGGTTATATGAGGCTGGATATTCCACATATTCTTCACCACTAGCAAAATGCTGGTAATTAGGCGAATGTGGAACGATGACTTGTATATCGAGGGCTTATATATGGAGAAAGGGACTATAAATGGGATCCAGAAGCAGTTTGTCTTTCACTTTCTCTGCAGACAGACATTATTCCCCATTTATTCTGGATACATTGTCTTCAGGAGCAGACCATCTAATTGCTCTCACAGCAGTGTTCTTCTCAGGTGCACTTATTTCATGGCTGTGGGGGGAATGTAATGGAAAATATTCGCTTTTAAGGACAGAATGGATGGGCTAAGGAAAAGGGATGTTAAATTTGTCACCAGCCCCCTGCAAAGCTAAGGATCAAGACATGAAAAGTTCCATCTCAGTTTCTCCATCATGATCTCACTAGTGTGATGATGAAGCACACACACACACACACATTCCAAGCCACTTAGACTAAGGGACAGATTATATGCATCGGAAGACATGAGGTTGTTGCAACAATCTAAATTTCCCCAATGGTATTATCTCCCCACACACCCCAACTCAAGGAAGACAAAAGAAGCAACAAAGATCTATTATCTAGGAGAAGACACTTGTGTTTTCCCTCTGGAGGACTTTCTTAGAACTATTCCTACTGCCATGTTGAACAGCAGATACAGACAGACACTGGTTTCCCAAAGGATTTGCATCTGTAATTTAAAACAGTTGGAGAATGTAACCCACATTGTATTGCAATATCCTTTGTATGATGGCCCAAGGGAAAAATGCTTGAGAAATATATTTTTTCTAGTTACCAACCTATTCCGAACAAGAAATTATCTGTTTTGTCTTAAAATATGTTTATTCATAGACTGGTTGTTGACATCCCTCTGTCTTAAGAGACAATGGTGTGTGCCTCCAGAGGTGAAGACCAGTACTGCATGCTTTAGGGACAAAGTAACTCCAAGCAGAAGTGAACTAGTGCAAAGTAGGAAGTTTTAAGAGTGCGCTCAGTTTAACTTTACTTTAAATTGGGTTTTACTCCATGGTATTACACGTTTCATATAATCATCTTATTGTTTATTCTTTAATGTATTGTACTGTTTACTTCTATTGTCTTCTCTATATATTAGAAACATTTTCAGATTGTGTACTAAAGTTACCATGGCCAATGGCTAGTACAAGAAAAAATATGAGGATGGGGATGATGAATAGAGAATGTGCAAAAATACCAGCCATCCTGTACATTCACTGGGTATTGCAGGGAATGTGCACAAATTAACAGCATCATTGGAGGGTTTTGCATTTTGCCAGTCAGGATGCATAGTCCCCATGTAATGTTTAGGAAAGATACACAATCTGACAGATAAATAAGGTTATTCTTTCATTGCACGGTCACTATGCATATTGTCTGTCAGGACATTTTGCACATGTGCTGGTCAGTGCATATATCCTACAGCATTGCTTGGAGATTATTCACACTGACAGGGCAATGTGCAAAAATCATGTCTTTTCCCTAAACTTGTGCACACTGTCCATGAGGTCTCTCAAATGTAGACAACCAGTTTTTTATGCACAGACTCTTTTCAATTCACATTAAAGCCAACATATACTTATATTATAATTGAGCATGGACCAGCCAAATTGTTCAAAGGGAGAGTTAAGCACCTGCCTTTTTAATTTAAATGATCTGCCACCAGAGTGTTACTTTGCTTTTCTCCATTTTAAACTGATCTGCTTCCATCTGTTATTATTTTGGCATCATAATACTTTTAGAATGCACATAGGTTATTTAGTTAATTTTGTTGTTATAGTTCTCAGTATAAAGCTGATCAGTCTGACAATCTTCAGGGATAGATGTTTTTTTCCATGATTCCTGAACCACTGATCTGATTTGCCAATTTAATGCTGTTGTTTTTAGCTGGTTGTCTGCAGATTTACTGGCGGTCTGCAACTGCAACTGGTCAAGACAGCATTTGAACATCCATAAAGAATTGAGGAATAAAGAAATTTAGTATCACCACCGTGAGGTCTGGAAAAATTACATGTCACAATTTTGCTGGAGGTGACCCCCATCCATTTCATGGAGAGATGCTCATAATATCAGACAGTTGTAGAAAATAATGCTGCACACCCCTCTGTGCTGTTCTGTTTAGCATTTGGCAGACAGAAGGTTACAGTGTTTGTGAAACACCAAAATGCCTTAAATAACGCTGAGTATCAATATCGTACTTCAGACAAGCTGTTTATGAGTCAGAGGGCTTGTCACATTGGATAAAAGCAGCATTTCTACAAGGGAAATAATAATCTGCAGGAAGAAGAGGTGATACTCTTGTTGTTTATGAGGCAATTTGGTTTTTTTTCCTCCCTCAGCCTCTTTTGGGAGCTTTGAGGAACTGAAAACCTCAACCAAGGACAGGCAGAACTTCTAACATATGCACAGTTCAGGCAATGGAAGAGCAACTATTCAGTTTGGGCAACTGAGTCGACCACTGCCAAATGCCCCATCAGTCCCTGCCCCCCCCCAATACCATTACTGCATTATGTGCTTCTGCTTTCTGCTCAAGATTTTGAGACAGGTGGTTTAGAAATGCAAAACAGGTAACTTTAGACAAACAAAACAAAACAAAAACTACTCAGTTACTGTACATTAATATAATATAGCCCATTCACTGCTGCCAGTAAAAGGATTGGCTCACATCTGCAAGGCATCTCTATTCAATCTGCTTAAGAGCTTAGGTATTATATATATATATATATATATATATATATATATATATATATATATATCTTAAATCGCTGTTGCAGCAAAATCAATGGTTTCAATTTGAACCCTCAAATTAATCTTTAAGGGGCCTCAAGAAAATGTTTTGTTTTGTTTTGTTTTGTTTTGTTTGAGAGTCTTTAGGGAACCAGTGTCCTCTATAAGCTTATCCCCTTTCCTCAGTCCCATGGAGTAGTTTCTAATCTTTTCTTTTTATTCTTTTCTTTTTTATTCTTTTAGCATGGCTTGATGGAAATTGAGTTCTTGAAGCTAAGGCTTTTTGTCACCACTGAATAAAATAGGTTCCTAGCTTTATTGATTACCTCCCGCTTCCCAGCCCCTTCTGATTTGCCAGCAGGCTACACTTAGAATCATAGAAGCATGGAATAGTAGAGTTGGAATGGACTCAGAGGGCCAGCTAGTCCAAACCACTACAATGCAGGAATCTCAACTAAAACATCCATGACAGACGGCCATCCAATATCTGCTAAAAAACTTCCAAGGAAGGGCACTCTACCACCTTCTGAGGGAGTCTGTCCACTGTCAAAATCCAACCCCCCCCCAAAATGTTTAGTTGGAATCTCCCTTATTATAACTTGAACCCATTGCTTCAGGTCCTTGACTATGGAACAGGAGAAAACAAGTTTGCTCCATCTTACATGTGACAGCCCTTAAGATTTTTGGGTACCCAACTCATTCAACTCTTGAGGAAGGTTTGAATATGTTTAGCCTGGAAAAGAGATTTATGTGGATAAGACTTGGTTTCCAGACCCTTGATCATCTTGGTCACCCTCATCTTAGTGTGCTCATCTTGGTTTTAGGGCACTGTCACCTGTGTGACCACTACACACTGGGCACTGCCCTGCAAGGGACACTAAAACAATGGAGTGCAAAGGGGGGGGGAGCTGAGTTTCAGCATCACACAGGGCACCACTGAAATTTGAGAGCCCCAAGTTTGCCGCTACTAGTTCTCACTAAAGTGGTATTGTCTGGGTATAATTCATACCCAGACTGAGGGAGAGTCTTAAAAAACAACAACAGATGTTTCAGTGTCAGAGATAACAATGCAAAGCACATGCACCTAACACAACCCACTGGGTGATCTTGAATGTCACCACCCCTCAGTCCGCTTACCTTCTGAGGAATCCTTATGGCATAATAGCATTTTACAATGTGCAGTGAACCCGCAAAATGAAATGATAGAAACATCCAAAATTAATAAATGGTATTTTTGTGGGGGATTTTGCTGTCTTCTAATAATGTGTGGGCTGAGTTTTCTTTTTTGTCATCCTTATTAGAAAAGCAAGAGAACAGTTCAGCAAAATATAGGGAAACAGCTCAGTGGCTTCCTGCAGTGACAAGATGCTGAGCTCTAAAGCATGCTGCAGAGTTAAACAACAGGAAGTAGAATGTGGTTCGTTTTCATTGTCAGCTGACTGTGAGGGTCACAAGGGATTGTTGCTAGAGGTTAGAGTGAACTCTGTATCAGGCTTGTGTATGACACTGCATAACTAATTAAGCACATTACCATAGTGATTGCTATAGTAACATTTAAACTGACATAATTGCTAGCAAATCCCCACGACTGATCTCAGCAGGGCTTGCTACATCTTGGTGCACCTCCAGAATCTGAAGAGAACCTTTTGCACTAAAATACCTTTGAAAGATGTAGCACCACAAATATATACGTATATTTTACTTGGCTGAAATCCACCCTTCCCTACTCAGAAAATAAATGTTGAACTTATTCATTGTTAATATAATTACCCAATTTAAATCATCACTCCAGAATGACTGACACATTAGAGTGATGGCTGATCTCCAAAATTAAAGAAAAGACCTGTTCAAGCTTCTGGGGAAAAATAACAACCACCTTTCATTATGAGAACAAAATGTTTGGCTCAAAGTTATTTCTGCTGAAAAACCCATTGTCAGGATGAGACCATATGAAATAGCAGGAGCAAGTGGCAAATATATTCCAGGACTGTATCTCTAGAGGCTGCACACTCCCACGGGGGGTGGAGGGGAGAGAGAAAGAAAGAAAGAGAGAAACTCCAAGAAAGAAAGAAAGAAAGAAAGAAAGACTCTTTACACAGGGAAAGCATGAAGTCAGGAAGAAAGATTCTTCTTAGTTTCCCCCTTTAAATACATTTTTTTCCTACGTGTCGGGAGCACACACACCTCATCTTTGTGGAGGGGAGCAATGAAATATGCAATCTGCCCCCTACCACATGTAACCCCAAACATTTCACAACCCAGACAAAGCTTTACTCCTGCTATGACCCCTGGCAGTTGCCATCTTAGTTTCCTAAAAATTCCATGACCTGGAAGTTTCATCATTCCACGACTGTGAGTTTGTTGTTGTTCAGTCGTTCAGTCGTGTCCGACTCTTCGTGACCCCATGGACCAGAGCACGCCAGGCACCCCTATCCTTCACTGCCTCCCGCAGTTTGGCCAAACTCATGTTAGTAGCTTCGAGAACACTGTCCAACCATCTCATCCTCTGTCGTCCCCTTCTCCTTGTGCCCTCCATCTTTCCCAACATCAGGGTCTTTTCTAGGGAGTCTTCTCTTCTCATGAGGTGGCCAAAGTACTGGAGCCTCAACTTCAGGATCTGTCCTTCTTCAGATAATCTCAGTGACTGAACTAGGATTTAAGGCTTCAGGTGGCCCCAAAGGTACCCTGGACCTAAATTGCTCAGGCTTTTGTAAATTAAAACAAGGACATTGAAACTGGCTCAGTAGTACATGGGCAGCCAGTGCATGATATTGTTGGCTTTGCTCCCCCATCAGCAGCGTAGCTGCCACATTCTGCACCAGTGGCATAGCATGGGCTGCCAATGCCTGGGGCTGTGCAGAGGGAGCGGGTTGGAGGGATGGATAATGGACAGAGTACACATGAGTATCCAATTGTCTAATGACATCCATGTCACCCAGGAGATTGCAGCCACAGAAATAAGAAAATAAGAGTCATTCCGTTCTCTGGAGAGGTCACTCTCTGGTTTACATGAAGAATCTGTTTTCAACAGAGCCCAGCGGCAGAAGCATGCAGCTGTATTGAGGCAGCACTGAGTGCTGAAATTTTGCGCCCCCTAACAATTTTGCACCCAGGGCAACTGCCCCTGTGGGCCCCCCCCCATGCTACCCCACTGTTCTGCACCAACTGGAGCTTCTGAGCTAGGCCAAAGTGCAGCCCCATATAGAGTGCATTGCAGTAATCCAGCCTCAAGGTCTATTGTGGTCGGACTGTCCCTGTCCAGGAATGACTGAAGTTTTTGGACCAGGCAAAGATTGTAAAAGGCACTCCTAGCCAAAGAGAAAACATGGGTTTCTTGTGAGAAACATGAACTACACAATTACTTCTTCAAAGGGAACACAACCCCATCCAGAGCAGGTGACTTGCGTATTTCCTGGACATGAGAAACACCCAACGAAAGAGCCCCTGTCTTCCCAGATTGATTAAGCACAAATTGGACCTCCTCCAGTTCCCTACAGCATTCTTCATCCTCATTCTCAGGTGACATCAATAGTGCATGTAACCATTACACTCAAACATCATTTCTCTGATTAAAATAGGGACGTCCTATTCCATTATTATTATTATTATTATTATTATTATTATTATTATTATTATGGAATAGGACCATTATTATTATTATATTATTACCCCACCCAACTGCCTGGGTTGTCCCAGCTTCCAACATATATAGAAACACAATAAAGCATTCACATTAAAAAAATAAATAAAAACCTTCTCTATACAGGACTGCCTTCAGATGTCTTCTAACGGTTGTATGCTTACTCATCTCCTTGGCTCATACCCTCCAACATTCCTCCAATGAAAACAGCAACATCCTAAGAAAAAGCAGGACATTCCAAGATCAAATCAGAAACTGGCATGGCTTATGTAAATCCAGGGCTGTCTCTGGAAAAGAGGGACACCTGCGAGTATCTGGTAACCTGTCCAACTACAGTGTTTAAGAAACCAAAGTTTACATTGGCTTGCTTGAGTGGATGCATTCAGAACATTTCCTTTTTTTCCAATTGTGTGCATTAAAATGCCTGTTCATGCTTGATATGAACTGAATGCACTATTGATAAACAGTGAAGAGGTAAAAAACATTTGCCGTTGTAATGCTAAAACTTACGGATGGAATAGAGAGATAAGAAAGCAAGCATGATGGATTGACTATATCCTGCAGGATGGAATTTGATCCAAAGATTAAGAAGAAAAACACAAGGCATCAACTATAAAAGTCTATTCCTTTTTAAGATTCACTAGGCCCAAGTTAAGTTGCATTAAGGGTAAGTTGCTAGTATAATGCAGGTGACCTACATGTGGTGGGATGAGGATGGAGTGTGAAGACTAGGATTATACTGTTGCATTAACTCCAGGCGCAATGGCTTCTAAAACAAAATAGTAACAAGGCTTAAATGGTCACTGAAACCCACTTCCCACTACAGAATTTCTCCACATGATCATATTATGAGCCCTATTGGATGAGGCCAAGACTCCATCCAGTTCAGCATCCTGCATCCTATACTGACCATTCAGATGGCGCCTCCAAGAAATCCACTGGCAGGGATTGCAGGTGGCAGCCTACCCTACTATTGCCGACAAGCAACTTGTAATCGGTGGCATGATATCTATTGTGAGTTAGAGAAAACATCGATCAGGTATTGCTGATTGTCATTTGTTCCTATTCAGTGGTAAATCGGGTCCTCCCTTGCGGTGAGACCTGGCAACCAAACCCTTGTGTTGTGGGTGGGAGTGATTGACAGCCACAACACCCAATCAGTAGGTCCCTCGACACAGGGTTCAATCTGACCAATGGGACGCAAGCTAAACAGATTGAGGGACCTACAAATACCATTGCACGTGACCCAGAGCTTCCTTTTTTTGGCACGTGCATCAGAACACCCACCCACCTCTCCCTACTTTTAGGGCTTGTGTGCTTGACCTTGCTATGCCGTCGTGTGTCCTCTGTCTTTGGGACAGGG
The DNA here is from genome assembly GCA_900245905.1 of Lacerta viridis. Lineage (NCBI taxonomy): Eukaryota > Metazoa > Chordata > Lepidosauria > Squamata > Lacertidae > Lacerta > Lacerta viridis. The sequence goes on along the minus strand of OFHU01003329.1, from coordinate 249,434 downwards.
GCACGGCAGGAATTTTCCCCGACTGGCTGTTGCCATTTGTGTTTCGCCATCCCTATGTGAAGGGCATTCCATTAAAGGTATCCAGGGACTTGATGGTTTGGTCAACCCCTGAGAGGGGGTTGTGCCCGTGCCGAAGTCCAGGGGGACATTTGGGTGGCACATAGAGCATGTCCCCGGCTTTCCGCTATCCAGGTGTTCACCCTTGGCTGACCTATGCTGGAACCCTGGGTCAGCGCTACCTGCAGAGCAGGGAGCTAGTTGAACCAGAGCCTATGCAACCAATCACTTGCTGTAATCAATAAAGTTGTGGCCTAAATTCTGCCAAAAACCAAACCAAAATTTGAGTCATGTCTGAATTTATTTGGGGTGAGGTTAAAAGGTCTGAACACGCAAACAGATGGTTTTCCTAGGGAAAGCAGTGGCACAAAACCTATTAGAACCTACTGGAAGAAAGAGGAACCTATTGAAGTTGAGCCTAGAAGTCACAGACCAAATGGAAGACATTGTGGGAAAGAGAGAAGCATAGGTGAGCCCTTAGTCTCTCAGACTTTAGCCTCATCCAGGCATTCTTAAATTGCACCCATTGAAGGGTCTGCAGGATTCCTTACAGCCCTTTGGTAGACCTAAAGAAAATATACAAACTATAGTCAGGAGGAAGAATGGGTGGCTGTTTGTTGTTTTCCTAATAGCTGGAAGCAATATGATAGAGGTATTATTTACTCTTCTTGAGCTCACTCGTTCTGTTGTCTTCTTTTAAGTAAAACAGTTTTTTTTTTTCCAAGTCTGGGTAGTACTTTGATCAAGAACGACAGTGGGAGAAATTCTCCTGCTAATTTGAGTTCTTTGTTTATAGCTTTTTATATAGTAAACAAAGGTGCCGTTTGAAATTGCTATTTTATAGCCATAGATCTTTATGTGTCATTTATGTTCTTTTGGCCACGAAAAAGAAACTAGCATCTCTCAAATACTGCCGTTATGTAGAGGCACCGGTTGACATACACTGCACTTCCTTTTTTAAAAAAATAAATTAAAATAAAGCTGCAGCATGATCCGCCTTCCCCTTACTGGCAGCTTCATACACTCTCAAGACATCAGCAAGCAGCAATTGGCTCCTTGACCATTACCACTGTTATTCCAACAGTGACATAGAATGGTCACAATCATCTATGGAAATGAACAAAACAAAGGACTTAGTATTATTTGCTTCTGAAATAAAAATTCCCTGAGTGAGCTGTGCCCCTAACAAGCAAAATAAAGAAAAAGGTCAGGAGATGGGTTGAGACTAGCTGTGCAAACCTAACCATGCCTAATGGGGGGGGAGGAAGGGAAGGAGATATTTTTGGATTCAACAGCATTGAGTGCTGTGGCAACACTCTTTTTACAGCCTTGATGGGGGCAGAGAGCAGGCGGGGGCGGGGCTGGCGCGCATCCTGGGGGCGTGGCAAGCTGCCCACAGGGACGTGGTGGGGCAGCCACTATGGCACCCCACCGGGATCGCGCTGCCGGGGGCGGTGCGCTCTCCCCGCACTCCTCTTCCTCCGCCACTGTGTGGGAATTGAGATTAGAATGTCTGTTCACTTTGCCAGTGTTAGCAATTTCACTCCTCCGATGCTGCATTCGTGATTGGTGCAAATCACATGCCTGTCTGAGAAGAGTGTGGGAAACGGAAGACAGTCTTATCTCTTCCGCTGTATGTACTCTGTAATGTTGGCAGTTCGAATCCCCGCGACGGGGTGAGCTTCTGCCCACCTAGCAGTTCGTAAGCACATAAAAGTGCAAGTAGATAAATAGGTATTGCTCCGGTGGGAAGGTAAACGGTGTTTCCGTGTGCTGCTCTGGTTCGCCAGAAGCAGCTTTGTCATGCTGGCCACATGACCCGGAAGCTGTACGCCGGCTCCCTCAGCCAGTAACGCGAGATGAGCGCCGCAACCCCAGAGTCAGACATGACTGGACCTAATGGTCAGGGGTCCCTTTACCTTTAGTGTGTAAATAAATAGTAGATTAGCTCTACGATGTCTCATGCTTCTTGCTGTGTTCTGCCAGAAGCTTAGTGTGCATATATCATTATGATGTATGTCCCTAGAAGCACACTGGAAGAGAAGAGAGATGCCTTTTTCAGAGCTGTGCATACCGGAGGATGCTCAGAGGTCTGGGGGTTTGCAGGCATCCCCAGGGTGTTGTTGTTTTTCCAACAGCCAGTTCCCAAGCTATTTACACCAGGGTGGCACAACCAAAATGACTTGGATTGGGCTCATTGCAATCATGTGCTGGTTTGACCCCACCATGCCTTTCAAACAACCCATTTCCGGCAGTTTCTGTTGGCACCATTTCCAGAGGTGCATTGAGGTGTTCCTCTGTTGACAGCTGAGCTCCCTAGATGACAGAAGCCAGTAGAGCTGTCACCCCAGGCAAACCCCTTTCAGCATGGCAGGTCAGAGGTCTGGCTTACTCTGCATCAATCCATCCCCAAGAATTATTCGTTGTTCAGCCTTTAAGTCTCTTCCTCCATCTTTACCAAACCCTCATCCCACACAATGTGTTTTCATCTGCTGTCATTCCTCATGTCAGACAAAAGCACATGAATTTACACCTGCAATCAGATGCACTGCTATCCAATATAATCTTTGCCTGTTGTACAGATTCTTTAGGGAGGAGTTTGAGCCACCCATGGTCAAAATGTTGGAGACGGATATCAAGCAACCATCAAAGGAGGGATCCCCCCCCAATCTAAGTAATTTTGATTTAGCCCTGCATGGAAGACTTTTATAGCTGTCACTCCTACAGGAGATAACACCCACTTTCAGGAAAAATAACAGTTCAAGCCGGATAAGCAAACACAATCAGCATATGTTACGCTGTGTGGATTGTATAATACTGTAAAGTATGCAAACATGACTAAATTAATACTCTTCAGTGATCTCTAATTAAAGTCTTTGTGGTGTTTTTCTTTAACTCTGTGTATACAACCACATTCTTGTTTGCTATTGTCCCAGCCTGCATTCTTTTAGACAAAACGTAACAGGATGCACAGATTTTGACACTTTCAACAAACCAAAAAATTCAACATGCAGAGAAGTACAATGTGCTATGGAGAGGTAAACAACACTTATAATAAAAGTGTTGTTTACCTCTCCATAGCACATTGTACTTTGATTTCTAAACAGGAATGCTAGTAGTAACATCATTTACAGTGTAGCTTCTTATGTGCAAGAATCAATATGCATATTTATTTTTAAATAGTCCCCATGAGATTGTGGATTCATCGAGAACATGAACCGTTAGACTACACAATCTTCTTTTAATAACAAGAGGATTTACAGGTTTAAGCTAACAACAGAAGGGCTCCCCGGTTGAAACAGCAATTCTCTGAAGCAGGAAACACAACAGCTACGGGTTATTTAATATAAAGCCCCTAATATCTATGATTGCTAGGGTTTCCTAAACTTCGTCTCCAGCTGTTTTTGGACCACAACTCCCATCACCCCTAGCTAGCAGAACCAATGGTCAAAGATGATGGGAATTGTAGTCCAAAAACAACTGGAAACCCAAAACTGCTGTCCAAATTTGTGAGAGGAGACTGTGAGAGAAGTTGGGAAACAGTCTATTGAGGTAGCATTGTTATAAAATATCTCTGTGCATGCTAATTCTAAAAAGGATATACTTCTCAAAATATGCTCACGCTACAGTAATCAAACACAGCTTCTCTGTGTTACCCCTAAACATTTTATCAATCTAAGTTTGGCTTCATTGAGGGGCAGTATTTCAATATGAGTAGGAAAATGAGAGTTCCCCTAATTTTTTATTTTTATTTTTTTTAGAAAAAAGCACAGCATGTAGGGATCTTTTCCTTCAAACAAGCCAGGAAACCACAATGCACACGTCAGCAAGATATTCACATCAGATAATTAAAACAAAAATAAGCTTCCAGCAGAATATAAATAAAACATAATAAAACATCAAATGTTAAAAACTTTCCAACACAGGGTTGCCTCCAGATGTCCTCTAAAAATTGTGTAGTTCTTTATCTCCTTGACATCTGATAGGAGACGTTCCATAGGGAGGGTGCTACAGCTAAGAAGTCCCTCTGCCTGGTTCCCTGTAACTTTACTTCTCGCAGTGAGGGAACTGCCAGAAGACTCTTGGGCTCAATGATGGGGGTGGAGATGCTCCTTTAGATATACTGGGCCTAGGATGTTTAGGGCTTTAAAGGTCAGCACCAACACTTTGAATTTTCATGAGGACCCTAGTAAATAGTGGTGGAAAGACTCTATCCTTCCCTCCCCACCTGTGATCTTGATGAGAAAGGTTAAATCTTCCTCATACAACAGTCCCAATGGAAAATGGGGTGGGAGGCACACATCTTTTTTTTAAAAAAAAAATCCCCTTACATGGTTGCCATCCATGCTAGGTATGGCTAACCTGTGGACCTCTAAATGCTGTTGGTCTACAACATCCATCAAAACCTGCCAGCATGGCCAATGGTCAAGGGTGGTAGCAGTTGCCATCCAGCATAATCTGTAGGCTAGCTACCCATGCCCTCAGCAACTGTTTTACAAAGAGTTGAATTATTTGTCATGCACAGCCATCTTGATTTTGCTCAGACTATATTTGTAAGACATTGTTTTTCAAGCACTGATCTGCGAAACACAGGGATTTGATGGAAACTTAGCAGGGGCTTCTGTGTGAGAGAATCATTAACTGGTCCAGAAAGAACAAACTTGCCCTGCAAACTGAGCTGCAGGAAAATCTTGCATTTTCATTCACTTTGTTCAATGGTGAGGCCTACCAAACCTGGCCAACATTTTGTATAAGAAGTTGCAGCCTTGAAGATGAATCAGAATCCACAGCAGCTCATTACATTTCTTGGGCAGATGCACTTTGGCCCATAAATCAATTTAGGAATGGTTCCCCGAAGACAGACAACTCTGAAAACAACTTAGGTCGTACATTTGGACTGTTTCTTTTAAAAGTTGTTCTTAAATTCACCCAAACTTTTATCTATTTCACAGATCGTTTGAAAAAGGAATACAACATTATTTGCTCAGGATTTTTCTGGCTAAAACAAGAGACGTATTGAGCCTAGAGGACTCTTTGCAGAAGGCGCAAACGATGAGAACTAGCTTCTGCTTGTCATTTCTAATCTGGACTTGTATGATTCACGAAGTCCACACTTCACCATCGCCGAAAAGGACTAACATGTACTTGCAAACTGAACGGATAATGGGCTTGTCTAAGGACCATGGAAAAGCACTTCATCGAACCAAGCGAGGATGGATGTGGAATCAGTTTTTTTTGCTGGAAGAATACACCGGTCCAGATACTCAGTATGTGGGCAAGGTAAGCACTGTGATCAAAAAACGATTTGATGAGATGACAGAATTCTAGAATAAATGTAATAGAATTTTTGTTTCTCAGCAGCAGCAGCATTGAAGCAAGGCAGATTGAATGTAGCTTTCTACTGGAGGGAGAAAAGGAATTTACACCTCTGTTTATGGAATGTGCCTGATTTTTGGAAGAAGACAGATAACGTAGAGGCATTCCCCACAGAGGAGGGGGAAATGCTCCTCTGCTACCACAGCACATTTTTTGTAGGAGAGGACCATAACAGTCACATAACTTTTCCATGATTATAAAGAACAATCACACCAATTGGATTCTGAGCAAGAGGATGCTTAATTGAAGCACAGTGTAGAATATATGCTTCTCCGTGCAAAAAAAGGAGAGAGAAATCATTTTACAAAAAAAACAACAACAGGAAAAGCTTAATCGTGTTTTGAGAAAAGAAAAAAGGATAGGTAGATAATTTAATTGTGTATGGAATGATAATTGAGTATCCATGAGATAAGCGACAAATAGTAATTAACAACAGTATAATTTGAACAAAATTGTGAACAAGATGATAAACAATGTAACAAGATATAAAATAATGCCAAGATATAAATCCTTCTCCGCCAGGAGGATGGCTCACGTGATTTTCTTGAGTTGGTGCTACATGTAGCATAGGGTGGAGGGGGGTTTGGAATGGATCTTCCTATAGTGCTCGTAAGAAATTCCCCTGCCCCTTTGTAACTCAGCAAATCCCACATGTTGGTGCAATGCTTGCAAAGAGCCTAACTGCATAAAACCCCATGCAGCCCCAAACCAAACAATCAACATCCAAAATTAAACCTGAGAAGCAATTGCTGTGTTTGCAGGCCTTCCAAGTGCCCCTATTTTCCAGGGACAGTCCCGGATTTACAGAAGCTACCCCAGTTTTTGGTTTGATCCTGGAATGTCCTGCTTTCTCCTTAGGGCATCCCTATTTTCACTGGGGAAATGTTGGAGGGTATGTCCCTATTTTCACCAGGACCTGAGCCAAGGAGATAAGTAATTATTCAACCTTTGGAAGACATCTGAAGGCAGCCCTATATAGGGAAGATTTTTTTAGTGTTTAATGTTTTATTATGTTTTTATATTTGTTGGAAGTCAAAATCATTGTTATTTTTAGAGAATAAAGGTAAAGGGACCCCTGACCATTAGGTCCAGTCGTGTCTGACTCTGGGGTTGTGGCACTCATCTCACTTTACTGGCTGAGGGAGCCGGCGTACAGCTTCTGGGTCATGTGGCCAGCATGACAAAGCCGCTTCTGGCGAACCAGAGCAGCGCACAGAAATGCCATTTACCTTCCCGCCGGAGCGGTACCTATTTATCTACTTGCACTTTGACGTGCTTTCGAACTGCTAGGTGGGCAGGAGCTGGGACCGAGCAACGGAGCTCACCCCGTCGCAGGGATTCGAACCGCCAACCTTCTGATCAGCAAGCCCTAGGCTCTGTGGTTTAACCCACAGCGCCACCCGCGTCCCACCCGCGTCTATTTTTAGAGAATAGAATGTCCCTTATTTTCATCAAAGAAATGTTGGAGGGCATGTGTTTAGTCCTATATGAAGTGAAAGTTACATACATTTGTGGACATTTAGTAGCCTCAGGGATGTGATACATATATGTGGTGGGTGGGGCAGGAAAATATGATCTTGCTTTCCTTCCAAGTAGTAGCCTCTACCAGTGGCATCTGCTGCCCATTGGGAATGGTAGGGAGAGACAGAACCAATAGGAATAGGAATAGGAATAGGAATAATTTATTATTGGCCAAGTACATTTTCCAACATACTTGGAATTTGTTTCGGCTACATTGCAATGTAAACATACAGACACTGTTCCTCTCACAATACAAAGAAGCAAAGAAACCCCACCCATAATTTACCTCCCCTTCAGCTATACAACTACGAATTTAACAATTTAATGGCACAAGGGAAAAAACTATTCTTGTGCCTGGCCGATTTTGTATATGGAAGTAAATCAAGCAGATGATGACCGAGATGTAAAGGATCTGCTACAATTCTCTCTGCTCTCTTGAATGAATGAAGGGCAGAACCAACTACTTCTACTTTTGTCCCCATCCTCCTCCCTACAAGGGTAATACGGAGGCTAAGGAAAGCTTCCTCTTTTTCCAGGAAACGCCCTCTTTTTCATAGGTTGATTCGTCTTAACAATCCATAGTCAGAAGTAGAAGTTGGCAAATGTGTCCTCTTTTTTGTTCTTCAAAATATGGCTAGCATAAGAAAGAAGGAAGGTCAGGTTGTGAGATACGAGCTTCCAAAATGCTAAGTAAAAGGTTAATACTCACAGGGGCTGCATCATTCTAAGAAATAATATTTTGAGGTAATGTACCTTGCGCCTGAAGCAGTTGTGTAAATTGGCACCGTTAATAACTGTCTTTTTGTACTTTAGTCGGTTTGGAGTAAGCTCAGCAGTTATAGTTTATAACGAGAAGAATTTGATTTTTAAAATAGTTAGAGGAAAAAATAGAATATGCAGCAGGAATGGGAAACTTTAGGGAACCATGGAAGGATGGAGGGGAAGCTGATGGAATAGAAATATGGATTTTATTTTGTTTCTTCTTTTTCTTTCACTTTCTTCTTTTATTTTTCAGTTCTGTATATTGTACGCTTATAAATTTATAAATATTTTTTTAAAAGAGTCTTTTTGTGTTGTCAGAGCAGCTGAGCAGTAGGTCTGTTCAGTTCTGCTGCCGCCTGCCTCACAGTTAGTCAGAGTCTGTAAGAGTTTTAGTCTTAATGATAAATTTATGTAATACATTAGTAAGCTAAGTAATACCTGCCTGCCTTGTACATATATATTTAATCGAACAAGTGCAAGGGCGATGTGAGTTAAACTTATTGTTATTTAAACTTTAAAAGGGTTTTTATAGGAGGGAAAAGGGATCAAATACAAGAGTTAAACAGCACAGCCTGAAGTTTCTGCATAAGCTCTGTTAATGCGAATTAAATATAATTGCTAAATAAACTAATATGTATTAAGCTTTGCAAGTGTGAAACAGGAAAGATAACATTAAGCTAATTTATTTTCCCTAATTAAAATCTAATTCCCACACAGGTAAGGACTGACTAAGGGCAGAGTGAGGTTAGTGGGGCAAAGTCTCAGTTGCCCTACTGGATTCTTCTCAGTGAGAAGATGTTACAAACCGGCTGCATATGAACAAACTGTGGCAAATGACAGTATCTCATATAGAAACTATGTTCATCATACAATGTAGCCTTTTGCACAGACTAAGAATCAGGTTTGGTTGCGTGGCAATGTCCCTCCCTCCCAAAGGAAATAATGACACATGAGACGTAGTATAGATTTAATGGACGTAAAGGCCACAACTCCTGGCCACACCCCTCAGCTGACCGGATTGGTTGGCCTTCGGGGGATGCGGCGGGAGTCAGCCAATCAGCGGGGGCTGAGTCTCAGCCCCCGCGCGCATGATCGGATCGTGATGCCCGCAACGCCACCTCCTGCGCATGTGCGAAAGTGGCTTTCTCAACCAAATGGTTGCTTTTGTGCCACTCTTGGTAATGTATGGATGAACATGGGCAGGGACAGCAACAAAGGTACTTTCCATTAAGGAAGAACAACACTGGGTGGGGGGGGAGTTACTGAAACAAGAATATTGAGGGGTCCCCTCAAGGGATTCAGCTTCTTAAGGAAGACTGGACCTTTGGAGAGAGCATACCTTTTAAGGCTTAAACCTGGTCGGGAAGTGAACAGAGACCAGACCAGGATATACAAAAGCAAAGCATCTATAAGTGTGATCTTTATTAACTGTTGCAACAGGGTGCTCACTGCCACATGCAGGAGGCAGGGGGGGACCCAGGACAAAGGTGTGCAAGCCCTTATATAGACTTTTGAACTGCCCACCCTAGAGCCCAAGACCACCCCTCCATACATCATACATACATCAGAGAAGGGGCAGACTACAACAGAAATCTGAGTGCATTGTTTTTATCCTGTCTGCCAGGTTACCTGATTGGATTACCCTCCCTCCCTGGTGATATATTGTGATGTTGAAAATCAGATATCACCCAGCCATAACACACATGCATGCATATCCTGATCCAACCATATGTATAATCACATTATGCATGTGATTCCACCAGAATTCATTTTGTATAGTGTTTTACCGATACACCCATGCACTTCTACACATTTACTTAAATGCGAAGCAAAAATAATATTGAAGCAACTATATGATTATGTGAATTGAACACTGAAAGCTGTGGAAAATTGTACAAACTCCAGTTTTGGGATTTAATTTTCATTTTAGAAAGTTTGCTAATTAACCCAGAATTCAGTGATTGTGGAATGCAGAGTGACCCATAGAACAATTGAGAAATGGAGTGGGCTGGTCTAAATGGCAGGCACCGGTGATGCCTGTCACTTACATCAGAAGGCAACGAATGATCAACTGACCTCTATTTTGCAGATGTTCCTAGATGCCAATCTTTTATTAAATGGGAAGTACCAAAGAGTCATTTACTGAGTTCCTTTGGTTTAGCTGGTACTAGAGCAAAGGTTGTTCAGAAACCTCTTCTGTAGTTTTAGCTCGTGGACCATTTTTGTTTTAATGATATTTTACTTTTGCTCTCTGGGAGGAGAAAGCTGTTTTATAGGTGTCTTGCTATTGAAAAACTGTTTCATATGTGTCCATTTTATATGGGGTTTCCCCCCAGTTTCAAATGTGTAATATTTTGCTAATTTAACTTTCTGCAATGGTATGTGGTATGTGAGGGTTATACACCTGAGGGCAATTGTCAGGGCTGATGGCCATTGCAGTCCGGCAACGTTGGAAGGGAACCAGGTCATTCCATCCCTATGCTAGATCAAGACTCCTCAAATATCCACAAGTATTTCTTAATGCTATGCAGGGAAGCAAGGAACACAGAAATGCATTGCTTATCCACACTCCCAGGATTATGCAATGCCTGTTTGCTCTTCCACTTCATTGCAACAAATGCTATTTTGCTTGTAGAGGAAACACAGAAAGCGTAACAACTTTTATGTACTATAATACTGTTGAAAGTTAGGTTGGCTTCATCTGTGTAAATAAGTGGATAGAATAATAGCAATGTTCCTTAATGACTGCTGATTCACCCAAATTGACAATTTAGCAGGAGGGTTTTTCTCTCAGACCAATGGTGAACATCACATGTGGTAGTGTGAGAGAGGAAAACATCAGCTTGAATGGAGAAAAACGATAGTGTGTGTTGTGTGCGCGCACACAGTGTCTCTAGCAATATAGGTGCAGTATGGGCGAGAGTGACTGCACAGGTTGTTCTCTTGTGGGATCTGCTGAAGGAGTGCTGACTTGCTTTCAGTTCATTCTGCTTTTATATTTGTAAATAGAGCAAAAATTGCAAAGATGCCATATGATTCCAGTCAAGGGAGCCAGCGTGGTGTAGTGGTTAAGAGCAGTGGACCCATAATCTGGTGAACCGGGTTCGCGTCTCTGCTCCTCCACATGCAGCTGCTGGGTGACCTTGGGCTAGTCACACTTCTTTGAAGTCTCTCAGCCCCACTCACCTCACAGAGTGTTTGTTGTGGGGGAGGAAGGGAAAGGAGAATGTTAGCCGCTTTGAGACTCCTTCAGGGTAGTGATAAAGCGGGATATCAAATCCAAACTCCTTCCCCTCCTCTCTTCTTCTTCTTCTTCTGGGGGCAGAAGGTGCGTCAGTCCCCTTAATATTGGTGGGCAGAGGGCTGAGGGGCCCCCCATATTGAGGGGGCTGATATCCCCGACACTGAGTCCCCTCTACGTGCCCCAGCCCAGAAGCCTGGGAGCCCAGGAGCAGGACAGGGGTTGGAATGAGTGAGGGCAATGATGAGGGCAGGGAGAAGCCAGGAGGAGGGAAGGAGGGATGGAGGAGGCGGTGCCGCGGTGTGTATGAGGGAGAGGGGGGGAATGGCACAGCCTGAACGATCAGAATCCCCACGCCAATCCATGCAACATTTCCGGACTGTCCATGGGCCAGATCCAGAAGGCAATTGGGCCGGATCTGGCCCTTGGGCCCTAGGTTGCCAACCCGTGTCCTAGGCTGTCCAGAGAACAAGACCCTGCTCTTGGTCTTGTTGATTTGGTCCAAAGGAAAGCAAAACAGTATTTCTGGCACCAGCTTGGCTGCAGGAGTTGCTGGAAGGAGGCATACAAGATGCAATCAAACCACCTTAAGGACTCCACTCTGGATTTGTGTAGGGCTTACTCCTTGGCTTCTACTGCTCCCAAAGATGTCCTGCAAGGCAATGGATAGATATTTTCCCTCAGGTTTTACTCCTGAAGCCTTTCCCATGAATGAGCTGCAAAGCAGTGGAGGTTTAAGGCCAGAGTTTTGTTTCTCCTAGATGGGCTGCCTTCCCAGGTTAACAAACCCCATCTGTTTCTCACTTCCCTATGCAGCATGCGCAGGAACTGCCTTCTTGGTTGTTGGACCCACTATTGGTCTCGTCTACTCAGTGTGCTGGACCATGTCTTTGTGTGCAAGTGGTAAACAAATCCCTAACTCACCAAGGATTTAAGACTCATTGGTTACCCTCACCTGGTTTAGCCAACCAGTCAAAGCCATTTCCTGCAGTGCTGACATGGTTGCATGATGTCAGGGACCGTGCTGAGGAGGGCTGCACTGAGGAAGAATGGTGGGAGCCACCCCCTCCCCCTGATCCTGAATCTTCCCAGGAGCAGGAGGACAGTATAGATTTGGAACAGTGGTTTGCAGAGGGGCATAGTTCAGAAGGCAGAAGCTGGGAAATACTGGATGGGAAACAGCTAGCAGAAGAAACACTAGAAGAGAGAGAGCTAACAGATTCACAGCCTCTGGACAGCATTCACCCCTACCCCTTCCCCAAAGACATGGAGAGCTCAGAAAGTATTAGAACAGAAAGCGCAGAGGCTACAAACTCAGATTACAAAATGCAGGAGTGACACAGATTTAATGGGGAGGGCGGGAGTGAACCTTAATTTCTAGGTAGATGTGTTCTTTTTTCTCTCACTGTGATTATTAAAGAATCTAACTGGTAAGACATTCCTTTCATTTGATCTTCTTATTTATTGTCCATGGGGGAGGAAGCCGATTCCCCAAAGCCTGACACATGATGACAGATTCTAGGAGCCACAGGTGAGAACTGAGTGCAGAGCAAGGACCAAAGGGGGATGAGCTACCCCAGAAGGAACATGGCGTGTTCCCCTACCAGACGTTCTGCCCCTCCCCTAACACCCCATACACCGTGTTATTGTTATACAAAAAGAGATGCCAGAACACACCAAGAATGCATCTTTCATGGTGCCCACCTGAGAGGTGCTGGAACTGAGTTTTTGCTGGAAAAAAAGCCCTGCCCATATATACACTGCAGATCAAACTTGATACATAGCTGTCTGAAAATGCATGCCACACAATATGCATAGCTATTAAACATGGCATGTTATGTACTGTCCTTGCGCCATCTAACAACTTACTATATGGGCCATCATGGTGCCATGGCATCCCAAACTTTCTCACCACCATCAGCCCATAATGTGGCTCAGGCAGAGCAATGTCTGCAGAAATACAAGTTCTGCAGCAGCCACACTTGCTGAGAAGAACACCTGGTTTCACTCTCAGCGAGCCTCCCTGACTACATTGCAATATCAGCAAAAGTATTGCAGCTATTATGGTGGCATATTATTTGCCAGTCGAATGCAAATCAGGTAATGGGAAGCCTGCGAGAGCAAATGCATAACTGACTTTGCAGAACCTTCTTCAGATGGTGCTTATTTTTTTCCAGTGACCTGCTTGTCTAAGGCCTTCTGTTTCGTGACCTTGAAGAAGAAAAAGAAACGCTGTCAACAAGCAATTGACACAAACATCTTTACAAATGCCTGGTACTTCTTATGTGGCTCTTTTTCTGAGGATGATTTTTTTTTTTTTTGCAAGAAATGCTATGGCATAACTGAAAGACAAGTGCAGTTCATTCTCAATAGTAAAGAGCAAAAATGCTATTATGTGTTTATCCATCTATGTGTGTTGACCTGTGTCACTTTCACGTACACTAAGTCCCTAAGCCTCATTCCACTCCTCTCTCTCTCTCTCTCTCTCTCTCTCTCTCTCTCTCTCTCTCTCTCTCATATATGAACATGCATACATATATAAAGACACACTCCAAAATGTGCATTTAAATACCTATTTCAACACATGCCTTAAATAGATTCTCTCTTAAAACATGCATTTCCTCTTAAAATGCACATTTTAAAATGTTTTTGATGGTTGTTTTTTTAAAAAAAAAAAACCCAAACTGCATTGAAATGTTTTTTTTAAAAAAACCCAAACTGCATTGAAATGTTTGGGAACTGCAGATACCCCAAGTGCCCCTATTTTCCAGGGACAGTCCTGGATTTACAGAAGCCATCCCAGTTTCTGATTTGATCCTGGAATGTCCCACTTTCCCTTAGGATGTCCCTATATTCATCAGATAAATGTTGGATGGTATGGGGTTGTCTGACCCCTGAGCCATATGAAGGGAGTCCTCTATAGGGAAGTTATTTTTAATGTTTAATGTTTAATGATGCTTTTGTATATGCTGGAAGCAGCCAGAGTGGCTGGGGCAACCCAATCAGATGGACAGGTAATAACAATAACAATAACAATAACAATAACAATAACAATAACAATAACAATAACAATAACAATAATTGTCTAGGACGACCCTAATTGACTAGGATCACTGAAAAATTGATGCTTTTGAATTATGGTGCTGGAGGAGACTCTTGAGAGTCCCATGGACTGCAAGAAGATCAAACCTATCCATTCTTAAGGAAATCAGCCCTGAGTGCTCACTGGAAGGACAGATCCTGAAGCTGAGGCTCCAATACTTTGGCCACCTCATGAGAAGAGAAGACTCCCTGGAAAAGACCCTGATGTTGGGAAAGATTGAGGGCACAAGGAGAAGGGGACGACAGAGGACGAGTGTTCTCGAAGCTACCAACATGAGTCTGACCAAACTGCGGGAGGCAGTGGAAGACAGGAGTGCCTGGCGTGCTCTGGTCCATGGGGTCATGAAGAGTCGGACATGACTAAACAACTAAACAACAATAACAAAGGCCATCCCTATATTCATCAGAAAAAATGATGGAGGGTATGAAACTGCAAAAGACTACGGATTAGTTCCAACCTGCACATTATTCCAGAAAGGATCAGGTCAGCTCATCACAGAATTCACAAAGATTAAATTCCTCAGTCATTCCAACTATGTTCATGAGCACATGCATGTGCCTGTGTTTAGGACTAAAAAAGAAATTCTATAAAACACCTCATTGCAACAAATGTATATTACAATTTAGCATACCAGAATTATTGCAGTGATTGCATTGACCACCTTAAGTATGTTGTCATGCAGTTTAACAGAGGGCCAAATCCTGATTTCAGTTGCACTTTTTAGACCAAAGATGTTGGCAATGGAGCCAGAACAAGAGCGTTTCAAACATTTCAGAAGTTTCATTTCCAAACATTTCCTTGGGCAGGGGGGATGAAACAAAATCTACACGAAAAATTGGACTTAATTGGAGGGGAAATAAATTTATGTGTCATTTTGAAGAGGGAGCTTGCTGCTTACCTAACCAGGTGGCCCAAGGTTTTGCATTTCTTTTTGAACTTGAGAAAAGCCCTGTGCTTGGGATGTCTCCACAAGTTCTCCCAGCTGTATTTCCTTATGAGAGTAAGTAAGCCAAGTGCCAATATTAGCACCCTGCTCCAAATAGGGGATTAAGATAGAACAGAGGTGCCCAAACTTATTTGGCCTAAGGCCCCCTTTTTAGTGGAAAAAAATACTCAGCACCCCCCTGAAAATCTACCTTCTTAAAGCAAACAAACTGAAAAATGCAGTGACAAATTTGCTTTATGTATCTATATTTCTGCATATGTCCTACAGCATAGTAATGAAAGATTTTGCAAATAAGACAGCTTAAAGCTTGAAATTATAGAAAATTTATTAAACTAATTTCATACATATTGCCTATCGTATTGCGAACATGCATTTTCCTTCTGATGCATGCTAGCCTTCCCCACAATGCACAACATGCTCGCCTGCCAACACTTGCTTGTTAAGACCTGCCAGCGGACTTGACCGCTGATCAGTTATAACTTGCACTTTGTGCGTCTATTTGGAAAATAATCACTATGACTTTCACTCTATTTCACATTGGCAAGCGTCATTACACAACAGATGAAACATGTACGAACGGTTCTTTTTCAAAATTTTCTTCTTTCTTTATGCTTCCACCACCACCACTGGATCGTTGCAGTGCCCCCCAGGGAAATACTGAGAGGGATACTGGCCGCCCCAAGGCCACCCAGTAATTTTTTGATAGTGGCAAGACTGGAAATCCTTTCTCCCTGGTTCACAGTTCCAAGACCAGCTCCAAATCTGAGATACCCTTGATGTCAGGGTGTTGTCAACAGCTCCCATCTGGTTGCCCAGGAAAATATAAAGACAATGAAAAGTTTCTTACCATCCTTTTTTATTTCAATCTTTACAGAGAGAGGTTATAGAACCCATCCTCTTGGATAATGGTGTTGTCCCGAGTGAATCTCCACCTCCTTTCTCTACCACTTCCTCATTCGTCATTCTCATTATCTCTTCTACACGTGCTGCTCTGTCTTTGAGCTCTTTGCTCTCCTACTTTTAAGGCTTGCCGGGTTCTGGGAGATGGTGGGTCTGGAATGCTTTCTAATGAAAACGTGTCAGCCAGGTGTTGTTCTGATTCCCATGATTTTCCAACTTTCCCCCCTCATCTGTCTCTGAGCTGCTACCTCCCTCAACCCCCTGTTGTAAATCTAAACGGCCTTCCTCTTCCTGGAATGGTCAGGATGGGGAGGAGATATCCACTGTTCCTCCTCTGCCAAGTCCCTGACGATTAGTTTTCTTTAACAGTGGAAGCAGATTTTCAGATTATACACAGCTCTTCTTCAGGCTTTGATTATGAGAGCAAAAAAATGAATATCCAATAGTCTAGATAGAAATAACTGGGTAGTCAGGCTGATGGTTACTTGGTTGCAGAAGTTTACTAGACATTGCTGTTGGCATGGAGATAGTCTAGGTTGAATGCAAACATGCCATTCTGATGTCATGTGTGATGTCACAAAGAGGATATGCTTTAAGTCTTGGTAAAGTCAAAAACAGCTAACAGTCAGACTGCATCTCAGCATTGTCAAGATGGATCTCCATAACAGGTGATGAATAGTTTTATTTGGGGGGGTATATTAACTTTTACTATTGTGAAAAAGTTTTAGATTGGTTTGCCAGTTTGTAAGCCATCAAGTTGAGCCCAGTAGATATACATTCACAACCCTGTACCCATCAAATTATCGACTTCATGTTTGAATTTGGGACTGATTCATACAACCACATTTCTTTTCTCAACTTTATAGCAGCTTTTTCTCTGTATTTGAAAAAAAAATCAAGAAGTAGAAGATAAGGAACCAGGAATACATGCCCACTGTCTTTGAGCTCTTTGCTCTTCTACTTTTAAGGCTCGCCAGGTTCTGGGAGATGGGGGGGTCTGGAATGCTTTATAATGACAATGCATCTGCTGGGTGTTTTTTCTGGCTATCTCATGAATTCTGCCTCTGAGCTGTCACCTCTCACAAACCACTGTTGAAAATTTATACTGTCTTCTTCTTCCACCCTAGAAGGGTCAGGATGGGGAGGCAGTCAATGGAGGCAGGCAGGGCTGGCAGCAGTGCAACAGTGGGGGCCCAGCTGAGGAGCTAGGGTCACAGGTCACGGTGTTAACCACTACACTTCACAAATGGCATTCAGCCTATGAATAAGACTGAAGGCAATTCCGGTGCGGAGCAGTCAAATTAAGATATCTCGGGATCTTTATGGTTTTATATGTTGAACTCGGTGAGCATGAAAGCTGAATGCACGACCTTTTCAAATATGTTGTGTGGAAGAAAATGGAGTGGCTTTTTTATATTATTAATGCTGTAGCTGTCTACATTTTTATTTACTGACCTCAGCAAGCAATCCCGTTTGAAACAGCTTCCAACTATGTTGCGCCTGAAAGACTTTATCAGTTAAAATAATTATCTTTCAGAACTTCATCGGTGCAACTTGATTAGTATTGGAACCATCCTACGGAGCTGTTTAAAATGTTTCATACACAGTAGTAAGTCATAAAAATGATGACTTACTGATAGCAGCTATTTGATTCCTTTGACAGTTTACAAATGAATGTGGATTTTCTCCTGTTTCAAATTAGCATTTGTGATGGATAAACACTATAGAGCACCGGGTGGTAAAATGCCTTTAAAAGCTCTCATTTACCCAGGGAGGGAACCTGTGATCATATGACCAAATTAGCAACTGAAAGAGGGAAGAAATGTACATGAATTTACCAGGAAGGATTTTTATCACATCTTTCGTGAAAATTAAAATGCTGGCACATATCAATAGAAGCCACAAGGCACGGAAAATAGACCAAGAGGTGATCCCCCTGCCTTTAGCCATTCTCCAAAACCATGTGAGCATCTCCTATGCAGCTGGGAGAACATTTAAATGACCCAAGCACATGGGCATTTGTTTTACGGGGTTCTTTCCCACTAATGAACTCCTCCTGCATTTCCTAATAATGCAACAGTACCTATGGATTTTACTTTCTTGGGCTCCATGATCACTGCAGATGGTGACAGCAGTCACAAAATTAAAAGACGCCTGCTTCTTGGGAGGAAAGCAATGACAAACCTAGACAGCATCTTAAAAAGCAGAGACATCACCTTGCCGACAAAGGTCCGTATAGTTAAAGCTATGGTTTTCCCAGTAGTAATGTATGGAAGTGAGAGCTGGACCATAAAGAAGGCTGATCGCCGAAGAATTGATGCTTTTGAATTATGGTGCTGGAGGAGACTCTTGAGAGTCCCATGGACTGCAAGAAAGATCAAACTTATCCATCCTTAAAGAAATCAGCCCTGAGTGCTCACTGGAAGGGCAGATCCTGAAGTTGAGGCTCCAGTACTTTGGCCACCTCATGAGAAGAGAAGACTCCCTGGAAAAGACCCTGATGTTGGGAAAGATGGAGGGCACAAGGAGAAGGGGACAACAGGATGAGATGGTTGGACAGTGTTCTCGAAGCGACTGGCATGAGTTTGGCCAAACTGCGGAAGGCAGTGGAGGATAGGGGTGCCTGGCATGCTCAGGTCCATGGGGTCGGACATGACTGAATGACTGAACAACAAACCTATGGATTGTGGTGGTTAGCATGGCCTCCTCTATTGTGCGCTTCAAGCACTGCATCCTACACATGTCAGCTCTGTTTACACCGCAAAACTGGATGTGGGTGAGCAGTACTGCACAAAATCCTTGTTCCCAGCGCAGTCCCACTGACTTGGAAGGAGACTGAGAAGTTTAATGGAAGCTTTAGCCTTTAAGGACCAGGGAATTTAATGTGCCCTTGAAAGAGTTGTTTGGACATTTAGAATTTAACTTTCTGAAAGGAGAGAAAGGAAAGGCAAAGGTCCATTGGCTTTAAATCAATGTCAAATGATATGATAGAAACAGACAAAGTAGCGACTCTCTTAAACCTTCTGCCCTTGCACTCCAAATCTGCTCCCAGAAGCTATAATTTTACCAGATGGGCCAACAGCAGATACTAACAGCTTCAAGGCCTAACTTGAAAGGATTGGACTTCTAAGTATTTGGACGAGTTCAGCTTGAGGTTCATTGTCATGCTTCACACCGCTGCCCTTTCCCTCAGATTTCATGAAAACAGTCAAAGCCTAATTTATTTCTGCCTGTTTTATCTGCACAACAACAAACTATTGAGCGGTACAAATGCTACTGATTACTCTTTCAGAAAAAATATACTTCTTGCTGTAGGTACTCCACTTGCCAAGAAAGCTAAAGGGAGAGAGAGAGAGAGAGAGAGAGAGAGAGAGAGAGAGAGAGATTTCCATATGCCCTGTTCTAGGTTCCACTCACATAGCAGCTTTCACCGCTTCCTGATCCTTATTTTCATG
This sequence comes from Lacerta viridis, assembly GCA_900245905.1. Lineage (NCBI taxonomy): Eukaryota > Metazoa > Chordata > Lepidosauria > Squamata > Lacertidae > Lacerta > Lacerta viridis. The sequence goes on along the minus strand of OFHU01003329.1, from coordinate 230,073 downwards.
TAAATACTTATCACATTTTATATCCTAAACCTTCTCCAAGGAGCCTCAGGTGAATATGCATGAGGTCATTTCCATTTTCTCTTCGTAATAGCCCTGCAAGCTTGGTTAGGCTGAGCTAGGTTATCTGCACTGTGTGGTGCTCTCCGAAAGGGAAAAGGGCCTAGATTTCCCTCAGCACTGGGGCAACGTCACAGTTTCTTGACCTGGGGAAATTTAAAACTGGAAAACCTGAGAAGCTGGGCCAGAAACAAAAGGTAGTATCTGGTAGCATGAGTCTGTGCAGATATCTCCCCCGTGACTGGACTGCGCAATCTGCATGTCCCTCAGCAACCCCAAAATTCTGTGAGGAGGGCAGGGGATTAGCATAGGTTGTGTGAAAGTAGCTTGCAGGACCTAAAGTACAGAATCAGAGAATGATTCCCATTCAAAAGAGTGTGGGCACACCTTTTGCTGTTTATGCGGCTAAAAGACCTGTAAGGAGAATGACGCATGAAACAGCATGCCCTCATAAAGGCAACATCCGTTACAAACCCAGATAAACTACTTACTAACTCCTGATTGGAAATTTAATCCTAATCGACCGTTATGCTTTTCTTTAGAGAAATCCACCCCCTCCCACGGCCCCTGACAGAATGAAATGCCAATATTCTATGCCTCTGGTGTTATTTCACAGTCAATGTAAGCTTACCCATCCATTAATAACTTTATACTTGGATAGATCTGAAAGCAAGAGTGGAATGTAAGACGGTCCAATTGTTGTTATCAGGGATGGTTCCTGCTGTTCTTGCCTTCAATCTCTGCTGGAGTGTGTGTGTGTGTGTGTGTGTATGTGTGTGTGTATATATATATATATATATATATATATATATATATATAGTCTTTCAGGTGGGCCACAAGGATTCAATCCATAGAGTGGATGTCTAGAGCAATTCCTACTCTTAGAGCTTCTCCATGAAATTTGTCAGATGCCCCAAAGTGTGCACATGTTACACATTTATTTATTTTTATTGCTTTCATTTAACATGTTACACTGCTCAATAACATGTCCCTGTTTACTAAGGACAGTCTTTCTTTGCCCCCCCATTCCCCCCATTTTTTTGCCTCCTGAGGATGCATTTCTAAAATGATTTCAGTGAACATGTGCTAGAGATGGTTGAGCTTCAAATCCTTCCCTGGGTCTCTGTAACGATAAAAATATCTGAAAGGGGTTGGAAGGCTAGATACATCTTGGCACCTGGCTATTAAATGCCAGTGGAACTTGGGTGGTGCTGTGGTCTAAACCACTGAGTCTCTTGGGCTTGCCGATCAGAAGGTCAGTGGTTCAAATCCCCATGATGGGGTGAGCTCCTGTTGATCTGACCCAGCTCCTGCCAAGCTAGCAGTTCAAAAGCACACCAGTGCAAGTAGATAAATAGGTACTGCTCCAGCAGGAAGGTAAATGGCACCAGAAGCGGCTTAGTCATGCTGGCCACATGACCCGGAAGCTGGCAGGAAGGTAAACAGTGTTTCCATGCTCTCTGGCTTCCATCACAGCGTTCCGTTGTGCTAGAAGTGGTTTAGGTTATGCTGGCCACATGATCCGGAAAGCTGTCTGTGGACAAACGTTGGCTCCCTCAGCCTGAAAATGAGAAAGTTCTGCCTTTAGCAGCCACAGTGATGGGAGGAGAGCTCAGCTTTGGTTGTTATTTCTCTCCATGGTGGTCATATTCTGGTTTTCCATCTGTGGAACGAAACTCACTTCACGCCACAGATGGCATTTTCGATAACAAAAAGGGGGAGATCTGTTACCACCACCACAAGCCAACACCAATTTTGAATCCAAGAGGAAAAGGAAAATTTGCTGCCATTCAGCCAACTATACTTGCCTATTAGCATGCAATGTGGTTAACAAAGGAACCTTCCCAATAAGTACTCTGAAAAGTGAATGACAGTATGAAGTGAAATGCATCCCCTTACCAAGAACTTCTAAATACACACACACACACACACAGAGTCATATGTGTTTGGTTATATTAAGCAGGGGGGTCAAATCAGAAGAGAACCGCAGCCTCCACTGAGAAATTTGGAAGCACCCATAGCAAAATCCCCTAAGGGCAATGGCAGGTGTATTCCTCTTCCAAGTGCTCTCCCTCCCTGAGTGTGCCTCTCAGATTCCTCCCATATAAGTCATCATGGCTATTTATTCAGATGGGGGGGGGGAGGCAAGCACAACACTTTGAGGCAACGATCCATAGAGAGGTAAGCTGCACACTGTCTAGGGCTTTGCTGCAATATACAAATTCTTCCCAACATATATTTTGTCATTTTCTCAGTATTATATAAATCACTTGGCCAAACTGCTGGAGGCAGTGGAGGGTAGGGGTGCCTGGTGTGCTCTGGTCCATGGGGTCACGAAGAGTTGGACACGACTGAACGTCTGAACAACAACAACAACAACTGCACAGCAGTAATGCATGCTGAGGGGTTTGCCTTCAGAACAGGAGTGCCAACTTGACCCCACGGCCATGGGTGCCATGCAGTGGGTGCCAGCCCCTTCTTGGGGAATTTTGTGGGTGTTCAGACACCCAGGGCCCCATGGAGTTGGCACCTATGCCTCGGAACTGTTCAGTCCAGCAACGGGAGATGCACACATTGAAGCAGTTTTCTATGAACAGAACTGCTGAGGATATTTATCTGAATATGGACAGCCATGTGCATCATGGATGGGTTCAGACAATGAGATGAACCGTTCTAATATCTATCAACACATATATATTCAAGTTAAAACAGCTGGTAACTATTTTGCAATATATTTAGATATAAATCACTTCTATCACCCTGACTGGTAAGAATCCTTAGTTTCACAATCATTCAGAAATTTATGAAAATAATGAATGTTGCTATCTGCATAAGAATCCCCAGGTGCATAATTGTTCAGAAACTTATGGAAATACTGAATGCGATCAATTTAATAAGGGGAAATCTAATGGCAAGGTCCACTGGGATGAGCAGATTAGGATGCAGCAGAGCTCTGACACAGTTGTTTCATTCCTGGTTCAGTCAAAGCTACACTTGCTGAGCCCAGTTTAGCTGGGTCAAGGACAGTGCAAGTCCCAAGAAGGAGCATTATGGAGGTGAGACCAGAGAAGAGGGATTTAAGATGGAGCATAAACTCATCTAGCTCAGTCATGTGACATGGCAATCAAACATAGAACGCTATTGTAAACACTATTGCCATGTTCAGACAGATCAGCAGCAGACCTAAAGCTGAACAGGGTTTGGATCTGCCGTAACTTTATGTTGGGTTAATTTACACCCGCTTGCTTTACATCAGCTTCTTGTGCAGAGGATTGCTCCCTAAGCAGATGTCTAACCTGGTAACCACCGTATGACCACTTTGCCCACTGTTAAGGACTCTTGCCTGTTGTGGGCCCTTCACTGCTTCCTTAATAACATTCATCCTCATCTGCCAGAAAATGTTCACCTTGAGTCAATTTAAAGTGAACTGTGTGTGTGTGTGTGTGTGTGTGTTGTGTGTGTGTGTGTTAATCTCTCCTCGGGTAAACATCAGAGGAATTTTGAGGAGAGTCAAGGGTTTTGATAAAATTGATCACTTTTCTTACAAGGTTTCCCCAGCTCTCGAAACATGAGAGCCTTTTGTCCTTTCTTCATCCTTTGAGGTAGAATTATGTGCATTAAGATGGCTCTGGAAATGGCAATTTCCTTTCATTTGCTGCAGTTGTAGAAATATGGCCCTGTACAAAACATTATCTGGGGCTGGCCTTGAGAGAAGTAAAACACTATTCTCTGGGACTCGTTTTAGTTTAATGTAGTTTGCCATTTTACTCTCTCCTAAAGTTCATATGAAATAAAATACAGCCATCCTTTCTGGAGCCTGAAATCTGAGCTCCCCCCCCCCAAATTTGGTTAACAGACTTGAATAGCCCAATAGCCCTAGTTATTTTATTTTTATTTTGTGGAGTAGGGGCTGATTAGGACTAGAAAAAATGGTTCCTTGTTATATTATGGGTATTGTAAAGAACAACAAGATAGACTCATATAGTCATAGAGTCATAGAACTATAGAGTTGGAAGGAACTTGCATATAACTTAAGAAGAGTGAGGAAATCAAGCAGTTTCTGATGGTGCTCTTTATATAGTTTACTAAGGCTTAAATTATGAAACCACTTACCAGTACATGGCTCCCTTGGAGCCAGCCAACTAAAAAAAAGAAAGTAGTTAATTTGCAGCCTGCTTTCCAGTCAGTTCTGCTTCATCAAACAATACAGATCTGCAGCAGTATCACTAAAACTCCTTATTTGCCATGCAGAATGAAAGTTATTGCTTGGTGTGCAACAAAATAATTCATTGGGTTCAGCTTTTGGCTCCAGCAATCTCTGAATTCATAAAGTCTGAAAGCTTCACAACCAAAGTTGGATGGGAAGGTAACAACGAGGAGTTTCGGCAGCTTTATTTCACACAGAGTATTTGTTTCCTACATTGGCTTCTACATACCACTGAACACTGCTTCAGAGCCCAGGTTGTAGTAATGGGCTGAGGTGGGATTTCAGGGCAGGATTAAACAGGGGATAATGTTTCATGCATGGACACATGCACACAGGGGCGTAGCAAGGTAAATTGGTACCCGGGGGCAAAAAAAAAATTGTCAACCCCCCCCCCCAGGCATGGGAAGGTCAGGTGGTACCCGGTGCGGAAAATTTCTTGTCACCCCCCATTGATTCCCCCCCCCAAAAATGGTTTTACGTTATTTCATATTTTCTTACAAAGGAATAATAACAAGTAATAATAATAAAAAACTTTTATTTATATCCCGCCCTCCCCGGCCGAAGTCGGGCTCAGGGTGGCTAACATCAGATACATAACATTGGTATAAAATCAAACAATAATTAAATTACCTCCTAAAAACATCTCAAAATCAAATTAAAGTCTAATTAGATGGCTTTCCACAGGGTTAGGGTTGGGAACAGTAAGTGTTCTCTGAACTGAAATTTCAGCCTTCATGACATAGGAAAACAGCCAAGTAAACAGCTATTTTGGTGGAGGAGGGTCAAGATATTAACCGATATGCATGAAATTTCATATATAGCTATATAATCCCTAGTATAGTAAGATAAGACCTTTGGAGCAGGCATTTTAAAAAAAAGTTTTTTATGAACCGCCCTAGTAGGGCAGTAATTGTTCCTTGATAATTTGTCACCCCCTCCATTATGGAACATGGGACAGTCCGCCCCCTATGCCCCCCTTGATATGCCCCTGCATGCACACATGTTGTCACCAAATGGGTTCATGAACATACGGTATTTAAGCTAGCATCTCCCGTTATGCATCTTGAGTGTGTAGCCTGGATACCTGCAATAACATTGTCAAGTTATTATGGGTCACAGTGTACATTAGGAGAGGTGTTGTGGGAATCAGAATCAGAAAAGAAGAAGAAGAATGGAGGACTCGTCTTCATTGAAAGTTTTAATGAACCATCTCCATGAGGGACCTTTGTACTCCCTGTGCATTATGGGAATGGATTCATTCACGACAAAGTGCCAATTGGAAGCAGCCTTCCTGAAACATGTCACAGGTGATAGCATAGGTAAAGGTAAAGGACCCCGGACGGTTAAGTCCAGTCAAAGTTGACTATGGGGTTGTTGCACTCCTCTCGCTTTCAGGCCGAGGAAGCCGCCATTTCTCCACAGACAGCTTTCCGGGTCATGTAGCCAGCATGACTAAACCGTTTCTGGCACAACAGAACACTGTGACGGAAACCAGAGCGCACGGAAACGCTGTTTATCTTCCTGCCACAGTGGTACCTATTTATCTACTTGCGCTAGCATGCTTTCGAATTGCTAGGTTGGCAGGAGCTAGTACAGAGCAGCAGGAGCTCACCCCACTGCGGGGATTCAAACCGCTGACCTTCTGATCGGCAAGCCCAAGAGGCTCAGTGGTTTGAGTCCACAGCACCACCCGCATCCTGGTTATGCCTCTACAGGGATGCCTCCACAGTCAGGCTGATAAATAAGTTTCCCAATTTCCCTACTTTCCTCTTGTGGACTGGTGTGCGAAACACTGTGGAAGTATCCATCAGGACAGCAATAGCAGAACACAAATAAAAGAAGGCATTGCGCAATAATTGCATGTATTCTTCAGGAAGGGGGAGAAATCAATTTGTATTAATATGCCATCGTCTCGTCTGTGGTGTGAAGCCTCATTAAACAAGAGTGCCACAAGTAGAGCTAGTGACACCCTGGAGCCTGTTAAAGTATATATACAACTCCCCATGCCTTGTGGTAATTTTGCCTTGGAAAGCAATAGCACAGCAAAGGGAAATATATGCCTGACTCTGAAACTAGCTATGTTGTGTCTCCTCCATGAAACGTGGGGCATTTGCATCACATTGTATGCTGGTCATCCAGTCTGATTCATTTCACTTTTAATTTCTATGCTACCTTTCTATATAACTATACACAAGCTGAAGAAACAACAAAACAGACCACACACGTAATAACAATCTTATCCAATACAAAAAAAGTCACAAGTTGTCAAGGCTACAGGGAATCCTATCCCTCCCATGGTGGGATGGCAAAAATCAGAAAAAAACCACGAAGTTCTTACCAAGTCTCAAGCTTGGAGAGTCCTCCCCTCCCTTCGGTAACTTCACAGATAATAATTAATGAGCAGTTGATAGATTGATAGTCCATTTATTACAGCTTCATGTTGCGATCACAAATACACAGCTCTCCACAAGGAGGGCAGTCGCCTACTCTAAATGCTCCTTCCGACTTCCACAGCAAGAAAGGCGCCAATGGGAAGTTCCTCCCTCCCTCTGCCTCCTTTGATCTCTGATACGTTCAGACGTCCGAGTTCGGGGAGAGGGGGCTCCCCCCATACTCTCAACTGACATCTCTTCTAGCTGTCCCCTCATTATCTCGTAGCTGGGTAACTCCCCTGTACGCTGTTCAGCTTCTTTGTCTGCCTCCCTATCTGCTTCTGAAAACGCTGGAGGTGGCGGTGGGGGGATATTCCCCCTCCTCTTCTGAGAGAGGCTGATCTGCCTGCAACTGCATTTCCCAATCTTCAGATCCTGACCATTCCATGACACCAAGTAGTTTATTCAATATTGACAGAGACAGACGAAGGAATGTGGTCTCTCTTAGATAATGGTGTTGCTCCAAGTAAAGTCCCACCCTCTCAGTCCCTCCTGTTCTACATTACCCCTGCTGATCTGTTCTTTCTGTCTCTGAGCTTTGTGTTCTACTACTTTCAAGGCATGCCTGGTTCTGGAAGGGGGGTGCTTTTAAGAGACGCTGAGTCTGTTAGCTGTCTCTCCCCTGGTGAAGAAGAAGAAGAAGAAGAAGAAGAGTTTGGATTTGATATCCCGCTTTATCACTACCCGAAGGAGTCTCAAAGCGGCTAACATTCTCCTTTCCCTTCCTCCCCCACAACAAACACTCTGTGAGGTGAGTGGGGCTGAGAGACTTCAAAGAAGTGTGACTAGCCCAAGGTCACCCAGCAGCTGCATGTGGAGGAGCGGGGACGCGAAACCCGGTTCACCAGATTACAAGTCTACCACTCTTAACCACTGCACCACACTGGCTCTTCCTGCTGCTCTCCCAATATTCCCCAGCTTCTCCCCTCTGCTGCCTCTGAACTATGACCTTCTGCAAACCACTGTTCTAAATCTATACTGTCTTCCTCTTCTCAGGAAGGTGCAGGAAGGGGAGGGGGAGGTTCCCACCATTCCTCCTCAGTCCAGCCCCTGACACAAGAACTTTAAAACAAACAACTTATATATAATAATTAAACAGTTTACACTTATCAATTATAATAAAGAATTACTAAACTATAATCTATAAAAATCACGGCAAGTCACAACTCATAAAATACAATAAAACATACAAAACCACATAAAAGGATCAAATTGAGAAACAAGGACACACATCTTATAAAATTTTTATTTTTAAATATCCCTTAACTCTCCTTCTCTCTTCCCAGCTGCTTCCACTGTTCTCAAAGTCATGGTCTGGGAAAGTCTCCTAGGGCTGGAGGGTGGGGGCAAGGGAGGTGGAAAAAGCCATTGCCAGATGGACAAAAGAAAGTCTCTCTCCCTTATTCTCTTTGACTATTTCAAAAGTACAGTGTTGAGAACATATATGAGCTTGAACTAGAGAGCAAGCCTAAACTTTGAAATACTGTATGGGTAACTTCGAGGCTCACTAATTTGTTTGAGCGACTCGGGTGGACACTGGAAATTAAGGCTTGCACAATTAAAATGGATTGAAAGGGCTCTGTCAACCTAGCACAACAAATCCACTTTCTGAGATTAGAAAAGTAATGAGGAAACACACGGACAAGTGTGAAATGAAGGACTGACTAGTGGGAAGGCATATAAATACCGCACAAGCAAATCAGGATGAGTGCCCATTGTCATGTAACAAACAGATCAGAACAAATTCTCAATAAAGACCGAATTCACTCTAACCTCCACATGAACTTTGTACAAATCAGGATGAATGCTGAGTAAATAGGTCATCTGGAGAAGTCTTAAATCTGTTATCACATAATCAATGCAGCTGTAAATAGGGCTGTAACAGTGTTACACAGAACTAGTTGTGAGCCAAAGTATGTATGTGTGTCGTTAAGTGAAAGGCTACATCAGAATTGGAAGTAGACTGCTGTCCCCCATATGGGGGGGATCACTGCAAAATGGCTGAGAAACAGCCCACATTATCAGTACCGGAAGCATTTCTCTCACTCTAACAACTTTAATATGTCCTCAGGATTGAGGCCAGTACATTATTCCTGATTGGCTGGGAATATTAGAAAAAGTAATGAATTAGAGCAGGCATCCCCAAACTTGACCCTCCAGAGGTTTTGGGATTACAATTCCCATCATCCCCGAGCACTGGTCCTGTTAGCTAGGGATGATGGGAGTTGTAGTCCCAAAACATCTGGAGGGCCGAGTTTGGGGATGCCTGAATTAGAGGGACAAAGTGATAAAAGCAACCATACATGTGGGAGCAGGAGCACAGTGGCTACTAATAGCCACAGAAAAAGATAGGACTGAGGGAATTTTCCTCAAGGACTGCCTCCTTCCATATGAACTTACTCATATCCTGAGATTATCTTCTGAGGCCCTTCTTCGTGTGCCTCCTTCGTGAGAGGTCTGAAGGGTGGCAACACAGGAATGGGCCTTTCTGTAGTGGCTCCCCGTCTGTGGAATGCTCTCCCCAGGGAAGTTCACCTGGTGCCTTCATTATACACCTTTAGGTGCCAGGCAAAAATGTTTCTCTTTAACCAGTCCTTCGGTTGATTAACATTAAATGACCCCTTTAAAAATGTGATGAGTGGTTATTGGGTTGTTCTATTTTTTTTAATTATGTATTTTGAGTTTTCATATTAAGTTTTTATCCAGTGAACTGCCCTAAGGCCTGCGGGTATAGAGTGGTGTACAAATTTAATAAATAATAATAATGATAAATAATTTTCAGGAGAGTTTTCCGTTCCCAAAAATGTATACTTTTGAGGTAAAAATCAAAGCAGCTCAGCACAACTGCTGTAAATGCAAACAGTTCAGTATTTATTTCATTTACACCAGTCCACCTAGCTGAACAAAAATAGCACTGGTGATGTTTTTTTTAAAAAAAACAACCAAAAAACCCCCAGTGTTTCATTTCAAGTAAAGCTGACAAAATAAATATATAAATTAAAGAAAAGGTTCCTGGATAACTGCTCAGACAAAACCAGGGTAATGATACTTCCTCCTGAAAAACAAAGCTCAATAAAATATGCTTGAATGCTTGGCAGTACAATCACATACCTTAATTGAGGTATCTGTATTTCTAAAGTGAAAGCTGGGGGTGGCGGGAATCTCACATCTGGTAGAAAGCAAAAGGTATTGTCATATTACTATGATTGATTTTATGTTGAATGATTTTACTGCTACTGGAGAATAGAGATGGCTTGCATGACTAGGATCTCAGTGAAAATGAATGTTCAGATCATGGCATATTTAGAAATTCATACCTTGGATAGCAGGTGGTGCATGCTCTGTGCACTGACAATGCCACTGTTCTCCCTGATAGATGGGCACTGCTAAACCCGAAGCATCACAACTGCAATCCATCTTTTATCTTTGGGTGGAGTTTTAAAAGTGAGCTTAGAGATCACACATGCTCATAGAAGGAGGAACAGATGGGAATTAGAAGGAATTAGGGTGTAGTGAGCACTGATTTACCTTGTAATGGTGTGGACATGACAACCTGACTTTCCCCAATATGGTCTTCTTTCATGAGAGCTGGCAGGGGTTAGGAAGTTCAAGGTGTTGTGTAAGTAGGTAGGTAGGTAGGTAGGTTGATGGATCGATAGATATCTATATCTATCAATCTATCCACCTACCTACCCACCTACTGATGATATAGATAGATAGATAGATAGATAGATAGATAGATAGATAGATAATTTTTGATGATATGCAATGTCCAGACTCTTTACATTGAAAAGAACTTTACGTTCATAAACATAACTGAGAAGAACATACCTACAATCTCACACTGATTCACTTTGTTCCTTATAGACAGCACAGGTTTCTCCATATTAACATTTAGGGATCTTCCTCTGTCTTCCTTCACCCCAGACAGACCCAACCGACACTGTTCTCAGCAGCATCCAGAGAAACAGAAAAATGGTTAAAAACGACAGTTACTTGACTAATAGTCACAACAGAATGGAAAGCCTCTCTCATGTGACTCACAGTCAGCCAATCACATGAGAGAGCTACTGCCAAAGGGGGGGCATACTAAACATACACAGCAATTCAGCATAAGCGAACACCCCCATTTCAGGAAATCAAACCATTATCCTTAACGCAAGGCCATCAGAGACACTGCATACTTTTAATGTGTGGAACAGATCCTTACAACAATCTTGTAAAGTGTGTATCTATTCAGTTGAAATACACATTCAAAATGCAGGTGGTAGGGTCATTATGTTTGAATGTTCCTCCATGTGGGGTGGGAGGACTGCTTGCACCCAAAATATAAATTTTATGGGGTGAGAGCTGGGCTAAAGCTCATCTGGCTGTTTTCCCCACCACCACCTAGCCCTTCATGGGGTTTTTGATGTAAGTGGTCTGAGTGGTGAGATGGAGTTATGGACCCACCTGGATGGGGCTGGGATGGGACAGGGTGGTGGCAAGGCCAGGGCTGCACAGGCACACCAACAAAATCAATCCAATGTTCCCGTCCATTGCATCCACACAGTTGCATCCATCCAGTGCATCCACACAGCTGCAGTCTGGCTGCTGCCCTCCCTCATGCTAAGCTGCAGCGATGTCAGTCTTGGGAGGGCATCTCCCTGACTCCTGCCTACCACATGGGCTGCTATTGGATGTAAAAAAATAAAATTAAGAGGATTTTAAATACGCAATCCCCACTTGCATTCTGAATTTGAGCAGTCCAGAAAGAGCTAAACCAATTGGCAATGCTGTTGGTTTTAATGAGGGTAACTTGTGTCATGTACTGCTTAGCATCCTTTCTGACTCTCTCTTAAAAAGCCATATTGAATTTTCTGCACTCCAGTCTGGCCCTCCTGTCAAATGCGGTCCATGGAAAGTGGGCCAGTCCTGGATGGCAAACAGAGCAAGCAGTCAGGATAGGGAAAAAGTTGGCTGATGGTGAAACTATGGAGACTGTGTGTGGTCACAGTCTTGAGATGGAATTTGGAAAGATGGAGCAGATGTTCAAATAAGACTGCTGGTTTCGGTTGGCACCTACCACAAGGGCTGTCACTTACTGCAGAAATAAGGAAAGCTTTTCAACCTGAAGATCACATTTCCACACTGAGAAGGGGGTGGGGGTGGGACATTCAAATGGTGGACAGGGACAGACCGGAAGGTGGGTGGAGACTGAGTTTGCTATCTGAGAACGGGTGTTTAATGCTCACATGGAGGTGACACCTGCGTTGCAGGGAGCTGGACTGGATGATCCTCAGAGTCTCTTCCAGCGCTACAATTCTATTATGATAAAGCAGTTTACTTTTCAACCACACAAATGTCAGGGGGTTCTAGGCATGCAGTGCATTATCCAGGCAAGCAGGAGTTGGGTGGTTCAAGAACATACACCAGCCAGGCAAAAGGAGTCAAGGAGGGTGCAGAACAAAGTCAGTGAGGTCTGGGAAAGGGGAGGCCTGGGGAGGGTACTCAAAGAGTTTTGGATAAAGTGGCTTGGATGGCTGAATTTGAATCCCCATTTCCAGCTGGATCAGCTCACTGCTATTTTAACTGTGAACATTCCAATCCATATATAAAGGTAAAGGTAAAAGGACCCCTGACAATTAGGTCCAGTCGCAGATGACTCTGGGGTTGCAGCACTCATCTCGCTTTATTGGCCAAGGGAGCCGGTGTACAGCTTCTGGGTCATGTGGCCAGCATGACTAAGCCACTTCTGGCGAACCAGAGCAGCGCACAGGAAACGCCGTTTACCTTCCCGCTGGAGCGGTACCTATTTATCTACTTGCACTTTGATGTGCTTTCAAACTGCTAGGTTGGCAGGAGCTGGGACCGAGCAACAGGAGCTCACCCCGTTGTGGGGATTCGAACCGCCGAGTCTTCTGATCAGCAAGCCCTAGGCTCTGTGGTTTAACCCACAGCGCCACCCATGTCCCTAATCCGTATATAGCACCCACTCATTACAATTCTACAGAAACGGGTCTCGGGTTGAAAGCAAAACATTTGACTAATTCTGCCTGCCCAAGGGGGCTTTGAATTTGTGGGGCTCAAACAGCAGCTTCCACTGTCAAATGACAAAAGCCACTTTCAAAATTGAGGGGGAGTTTCGAAAACCCTCAGGTACACCTGGAGTAGCTCTTTGGATCCTGACCTAGATTTCATTTCAGGTTTTTAACTTAGCAAAAGCTTCCCCCTTCCCAGAAGGCAATAGGTTTCAGAAATACTGTTGTGAGGCGGGAGAGTTACATTACAATTGCCATCATATTGTTTAAATGCTGCTGCCTTATCTTCTATATCCTTTTGTGTCCTTTATCAATTTGTTCGAGCTCCTTTGCATGTGTGACCAAAATCTTACTTTTGTAATTTTTCCCTGCAACAGTGAGGCAAAAGATAACTACTGCTGACCTCAATTGCAGACAAGATTTGTAGAGACTTATTCATATGTGCTGAAAGATTTGGTCTGTAATAACAATGCATATATTTATAGAGTGTTTCTTTCTTTTCCCTGTTTCTTTCTCACTCTTTTTAACATCCCCGAAGCTACACACTGACCAAGATACAGGAGATGGAAGTTTAAAATACATATTAACAGGAGATGGGGCTGGCAGTCTATTTGTTATAAATGAACATACAGGAGATATTCATGCAGCAAAAAAGCTGGACAGAGAAGAAAAGTCCCTGTATGTGCTACGTGCCAAGGCTATAGACCGAAAGACTGGAAGACAAGTGGAGCCTGAATCGGAATTCATCATTAAAATCCATGATATCAATGACAATGAACCTAAATTTACCAAGGAAATTTACACGGCCAGTGTTCCTGAGAAGTCCAGCGTTGGTAAGTATAACTTATTATCGTATTAAAAATAATTTTTTTAAAGAAATATAAAGATAGAAGGTTAAGCCACTTCACAACAACACTCTCAAGCTTGTTTGTGTTTTTTAAGTGGTAATAAAAGCATCTGTAAATATCAGTTCACCAGCTCCTGTCTGCCATCAATATCTGTCTTTTTCCACTCCATAGGTTACCATATGGCTTCCATATGGCAGTCAAATGGAAACTTCTAATATGCTGTGTGATCGTAACAATTATTGCCATCCAGTAATGAACCACTGAAAACAATGCTTAACAGGCTCATCTGTGTGCATGATCAGCAATGGCAATTTGTTTGACACCTTTGTACTTTTGCATCCAAAGCTGTGTATTGACAAAATGTTGATTTCCCCCCTCCTTCTAGGAAAAAGAACTGGAAATATTCTAACCTCATGCAGAATCTAGACGCATGTAGCAATTTGTTGTCCTTCTTGAGGCCAGAATGTGAGATGGTGTATCTCAAATGGTGGTAGTGATATAAGACTGTGCACTCATTCTGAGTGGAAACATAAACAAGCTGGACTTGTAGAATTCATTACTGTACTTCCAAGAAACAGTGTGCACCAAGAGGCTCATGTACTCATTCCCCTCCATATGCTTTTCAGTGGTATCACACAAATTCCCTTCTCTCTTCCATGGTTTGCTCTATCCATGGTGTGGTGTTACGTCCACGTTAGTATTAAGTATTGATAACGGTAAGCAGCAGCATTGCCCTTCTAACTGTACTTTGCAACTAATTGGCAGCGGTGCAGTCAGTCCGGGATTAGTGTACTATGCTCAAACCATCTTGCCCCCCACCCCCAGTAAGCAACCTGGCTGTTGAATTCTGCACCAGCTGAAGTTTCTGCACCATCTTCAGAGGCTGCCCTATGTATAATGTGTTGCAGTAGTCCCTTTGGAAATGGAAACCCAAGTAGTACCAACACAAAGTGGCGTCATCCAACCCCTAACACAGACAGCCATTCTAGAAGGGTACATTTGTTGACGGTATCGAAAGCTGCTGATAGGTTGAGGAGAATTAACAGGGACACATTTCACCTGCCTCTATCCCGACAGAGGTCATCATTCAGGGTGACCAAAGCAGTTTCTGTGCCCAAACCAGGCCTAAACCCTGATTGAAATGAAATGAGAAAATCAGTTTTCCCCAAGAGTGCATGGATCTGGTTTGTGACCAACAACTCAAGAACCTCGCCTAAGAAGGGCAGATTGGCGACTGGCCAGCAGTTACTTAGATTTTCCAAATCCAGGGAGGGTTTCTTGAGCAACAGTTGTACCACTGCCTCCTTCAAGCTGGAAGGGAGCACCCCTACTTGCAAGCAAGCATTAATCAGCTCCCTAGCCCAGACAGCTACCCCCTCCTTACTAGATTTATCAGCAAAGAGGGGAAGGGTCCAGAGCACAAGTGTTGTTGAGAGCCAGTGTGGTGTAGTGGTTAAGAGCGGTAGACTCGTAATCTGGGGAACCGGGTTCGCGTCTCCGCTCCTCCACATGCAGCTGCTGGGTGACCTTGGGCTAGTCACACTTCTTTGAAGTCTCTCAGCCTCACTCACCTCACAGAGTGTTTGTTGTGGGGGAGGAAGGGAAAGGAGAATGTTAGCCGCTTTGAGACTCCTTCCGGGTAGTGATAAAGCGGGATATCAAATCCAAACTCTTCTTCTTCTTCACTGATCAAAGCACCTTGTACACACCCTCGAGTCTTACAAACTAACTTACT
This sequence comes from Lacerta viridis, assembly GCA_900245905.1. NCBI lineage: Eukaryota > Metazoa > Chordata > Lepidosauria > Squamata > Lacertidae > Lacerta > Lacerta viridis. Next base: position 214,774 of record OFHU01003329.1, on the reverse strand, counting down.
TACTTACTCATTGGACACAACAGGACTATACAGTGCTTCTGAATAATAATAATAATAATAATAATAATAATAATAATAATAATAAAGCGATAAAACATTGAACATTAAAAACTTCCCTAATCAGGGCTGCCTTCATATGTCTTCTAAAAGTCAGATAGCTGTTTATTTACTTGACATCTGATGGGAGAGCGTTCCACAGGATGGGTGCCACTACCGATAAATATTTGAATGAATAGTTGGGTTTTGTGCCCTGAATTATATTGTTAATGGTCAAGGTTCTTTCCATACACTACCTGGCATAGGTTCATAGTGGTGATTTTTTGTACAATATTGTATTGTAGAGGCAGCATAGCCGTGTATGAAAAGTATAGAGAAAAGGCACCCTCATAAGCATTTCATAAGCAATAGAAATGAGAAGCAAATATGCTACAGGTACCATTAGGTATGCAATTTCCAAGTAAACGTATAGAGAATTTTTTCCCCCTTGGGTTTGACAATTAGTCTACAGATGCATGAAGTCCTTGGTGCTTTACTTTATATTGCTGGATGTCAGGGAAAGAGGGACTACTCGGGAGGAGAAGGGAGAGAGAGGGGAGCAAGCCAGAGCTGGGAGAAAAGATAGCGACTCATCCAGGGAAGGGGGGTCGCTGGGTTATAGAGAACAGCCACCCATAATCTCCACAGATTCCCGTCAGGAAATGTCTCCGGAAGAGAGGGAGATGCCAGGCTTGGGGATGACAGAGGAGAGACCCAGCACCGTCAGTCACAGACAGGAAGATGAGCCGAGGGGGGAGGAGACGCAGACGTCATCTCAGGGTGCCTAGCCGTTGGTGGTGTTGGCGGGCGCGCAAAAGCCCGCCACTCCAAGAAACTGAAACTGACTGAGCAGACATGACTGCAGAGACTCTGTAAATTCTTTTTTTAAAAAAAATAAGAATTTATTGGTTTTTCAAAATCAAAATACACAACACTACACAAACTACACACAAAAAAACACACAAACAAAACAATTAATTCCTCTTCCTTATCTTCTTTAAAATCCTAAGCTTGGGACTTCCTCACATCCTCTCTTTTGCGTTCATTTCTAATCTTCTTTAGTAACTTTGTAACATTGTAAAATCTACTTTCTTACATCAAATCTTAATCTTACAATTATAATCAATATATCTTAAACCTTAAATCTTATTCTTATCATCCTATCTCAAATCTTAGATCTTGTTTTTATCAAATAAAACTTCAAATTACACATCTCTACCTCTTTTATCCTCTCTTCACTTAACTTAGTTATGCTGTGGCCTATATTTCCTCTGATTCCAATTTCAAATATATAAAAAAACAACACATTTTAACCAGTACCTAAATATTCCTTCCGTTCTCATAGTCCGTTTTCCCTCTGGTGTCAGGGTGCCGTGGTCAGCCTTTCATTCCCTAATAATTCATACTTTACCCCACCCCTCTCCTGTCCAGCCTCACCCTTCCCTTTACCTTCCCCATCCCCCAACAGTCTCCCCCCAACATTCCAACAGTCCAGGTTTTCCTTCTTCTATTATTTCCTTCATGTTCAATTTTACTTCTTTTCCTTCTGTTCTTTCCTTCAGATGTAACTTCCTCTTCTCCAGAATGTAGCAATCTTCTTGATGGGTAGTTGCAATAAGTTTATGACAAAATATCTTTTCTCCACTCTCAACTTCTTGTTGCAATTTCCATGATGGTTGTTCTAGAACCTCTGGGCTGCCACCCCAGGATTTTATTGTACTGTCCATACTGAGGGCTTCCCACCTCTCACGCCAGGGAGGCCTTTCTTGTTTACCAGCTTGTGCACATTCCTCTTCAAAAAGTTGCACTGGATCAACATTCTTTCCATCCTTTCTATCAAGTGGATATATAGAACAGTTTTTCAAAGTAGCTCCAATCTGGGTGAACTTTTCTATGACATTCTGCTGAAGTAATTGCAATTCAAACAATAGTCTTTCCTGGATTGATGTCATTGTTGAGTCTAAGGAGACCGTGGGATTTCAGTAGACAGGAAGAGATAGGGTCTCAGTATTTTTCCAGCTGCGCCAGCTGATCCACAGCCGCCATTAACCAGAGGGTTAACGGTATCTCTCTTTCACTTTGTAATCCACAATAAGAAATCAATCAAGGTCCCAATCTTACCCCCCAAACAGGGTTTTCTAAAGTGTACAGAATCAGCGTAAAACTTCCAAGGCAAGTCCTAAGCGGCTCCAGCTCCCTTGTCGTTACTTTGAATTTGCCGCTGTCAGAGAGAGACGGACTTCCTCATTTTAAATCTCTCTTCCGTAAGCCAAATTTCAACTTTTTAGGTACCAATTAAGCTCCGTACTTACAGAGTCCTTGTTTTGGATCCAAATTGAGGAAAAGTGGAGCGCTCAAAATCCGGCAGTTCCCGCTGCTTCGTGCCTTCAGTTAGAGGTGGCTTCTTCAGCGCCGTCCCGGAGCCCCGCTCGCTCAAGCCTCCCCTTTACAAGGGTTGCCTGAGAGCAGGGGCAGGACATCTGGCACCCGCTAGAAACCCAGGACCGCGGGATGCTCTTCCCACGGTTTAACGGAGCCCGCAGCGCGGTTGCGGTAGCTCCAATCCCCGAAGACACCGGAGCTGTCTCGGAGCTGAGACAGCTCCCGACTGCTCGGAATGGTGCTCACACCGGAAGTCCGAGATGCTGTAAATTCATCATGGACAATAAATAATTATAGCTTACCTAAAGGCTTGTCGTTACTCATGAGCAACATCCAAGGGAAGGAGGATATCCCTGACACTATACTTGCTAAGTACTGAAGTACTAAGTACTCTGTGCACTTCAGCATCAGATCAATGAACACAAGGTGCAGCTGCTGTATAGTGTGACATCAACTAGCACGGGGTGGTTTGATCATTAGGCAGATAGGCTTGAAGCTGCTCTATCTCCTTGCAGAGGATGCAATCCTTTGTTAGAAGTGAGTAGTTGCAAAGTAGCTTTCTGACATTTTCGAGTAAGATCCATTTGTATAACTCCTGCTATTTCCATAAATGATATTTTTACTAGAGGCTTATGTGAATTGCTGAAACAGGCACACAGCCTGAAAGGTAAATACAAATATATGTATATATTGCCATTTTTAGGGCAATTTCCTGTTTGCTTTGAGCCTTAATTCAAATTTCCGAATAGTTATTCTAAAATTCAGTTTACGTTGCTAGACATCATGTGAGACGAGTTTTTCAAAACTAAAATTAATCAAGAGTTATCTTAGGTCCACTATGAGTCAAGCTCGGCCCTCTGGCTTAGCCATGTTGTCATCTGAAAACAAAGTAGCGAAAGGAATTGCTTTTGATGGTGTGATTTCAAAATTTGCAGAGAAGAAAGTTAGGGGGAAAAGGTTTTAAGTGCTTATGCTCACAATGTTAAGTAAATAAACCAGAAAATAACACTTGCAACTGTAAGTATCTTATTTTCCTTTCTTTTAATAATTTCAATGTGTCGGGGGGGGTTGACAATAAATTTTCCACACTGGGTACCACCTGACCTTGCTACGCCACTGCCCACAGGGCTGAGTGTCTGAAGTATTACCACAGCCATGGAGGAACTACTCACAGGAAGACAATTTTATACACCACCCTAATCTCTGAGCGTGAGAGATTTCACTTTCTTGGGTTCCATGATCACTGCAGATGGTGACAGCAGTCACGAAATTAGAAGACGCCTGCTTCTTGGGAGAAAAGCAATGACAAACCTAGACAGCATCTTAAAAAGCAAAGACATCACCTTGCCGACAAAGGTCCGTATAGTTAAAGCTATGGTTTTCCCAGTAGTAATGTACGGAAGTGAGAGCTGGACCATAAAGAAGGCTGATCGCCAAAGAATTGATGCTTTTGAATTATGGTGCTGGAGGAGACTCTTGAGAGTCCCATGGACTGCAAGAAGATCAAACCTATCCATTCTCAAGGAAATCAGCCCTGAGTGCTCACTAGAAGGACAGATCCTGAAGTTGAGGCTCCAGTACTTTGGCCACCTCATGAGAAGAGAAGACTCCCTGGAAAAGACCCTGATGTTGGGAAAGATGGAGGGCACAAGGAGAAGGGGACGACAGAGGATGAGATGGTTGGACAGTGTTCTCGAAGCTACTAACATGAGTTTGGCCAAACTGCGGGAGGCAGTGGAAGACAGGAGTGCCTGGCGTGCTCTGGTCCATGGGGTCACGAAGAGTCGGACACGACTGAACGACTGAACAACAACAACAACAACAATCTCTGAGCACTGTGAGATTCAGGGGGTTCCAGGTACTTACCCAGGATTTGGTTTCCTTGGAATGGGGGACAACGGAGACTGTGGTGTCTTTATGACATATGGTTTATTTACACATATATACAACCTGAGCCTAAGATGGAGCGGCTCACAGCATTAACACTCCAGAAAGTCTTGCTTCTCCCATAGTCACAGCCTTGGAATCAAGCAAAAATCAAGCATGGCTCTCTCCACAGGAGCCAACTCCTAGGGATCGATGGGTCTTTGGGCACCCCAATAAAATATTAGAGGGGGCTGAGCCGTCGCCCCCAAGTTGATAGGCAATGTCATTCAAATGGCTGGTGTGCACTGCATCGCATGATTATGTTGGGCAGGGCTTACCTGTCCCTCCCCCCATATTTTATTCAGGTTGGCACCCCTAGCTCTCTCCCAACATCTACCTGCTTCTAGCATGCTCTCAGGTCGCAAGCACTCTGTCTTTCTCCCTACCAGCCAGGTGAGGGAGGAGGTCCACCCATTTACCGTTTGGCACAAAACAACCCACTTCGTTATATTAACAACCATACTTAGGGTCATTAACTCACCAAGAAACCTGCTTGAATAGTTCAACAGTAGAATCCTCCACTAGATTTTTAACCCATCAATTCTTCCCATCAATTAACAGATTATCATTTGCATTTTATTTCCCATAATTTTAACATCAAAACTAGGAGAGCTGCCACAGCTGACTAGTTTAAGCTGAGAGTGACCTTTAAATCAACACTTTTTATCATACTTGTGCTCTGCAATTATTTGACAGATCCATTTTCCCACCAGTTTTTATTGGAGTACCCCACCCCCCATCAACTATAATTCTCTAATATCTGGACAAAAAGAAGAAGAAACATTACGGGCTCAAAGTCCACAACTCAGCACTTTTCACTCATACCTAATGCTGACACTGCAGTACAGTACTAAGGGATGTGTTCTGCACAGTTAGAGATGTCGTCCTTCAGATAAGACATTAAGTCAAGGTCCCTTCCTTTCAGCTCTGATACGGCTGCATAGGACAAAATGAAAAATCCCAGTGGCATTCTGCGAAAGATGTTAAGAATTGGATAAACTGCCATGAGAAGAATTCCCTTTCTGAATGTAACAGTTTCTAATGTTAAAGTCTTTATGCATCTAGTGAGAATTAAATGGTGCAGTGCCCCTACTAATCAATGGACAAATATGTGCAAATGTTTTCATATGGACACTCGTCGGTCTCAAGAGACAATGGAGTGCGCCTCTGGGAGTGAAGTCCAACTGCTGGAGAATCACAGTACCTGCTGCAGCTGCAGAGACCAGTAACTCATAACTACTGCATCCTGCATCATTTTTGCTGCTTAGCAGGACTGAAGTGACCTCTCAAGGGGGGGGAGCCTGGGCAGTGTGTATGGAGGTCTTGAGCTGCCCGAACTACAAGACCTTTCTCTTGGTCTCACTGATGTGGTTGAAAGAAAAACAGCACAAGCTTGGCTGCAGGAGTTGCTGAAAGGAGACTCACAAGACACCATCCAATTGTCTTGGGGACTTTACTCCAGATTTGTGTAGTGTTTGCTCTTTAGCCTTTCTTATCCTGAAGATGTCCTACAAAGCAGAAGGTATGGGTTCTTGGGGTTTATTCCCAACACCATTCTCACAAATGAGTATAGCCTCAAGGCAACAGAAGTTTATGATCAGAGTTTTCCTTTTGCATAGACAGGCGGAGTTCCCCAAACCCCAGGCGACCCCTGAGCAGAATAACGACACAAGACAACATGCTATGGGATTAAAATTGGCCACAACTTGATTATGATTCAGATGTAGGGAGACATTGGCTCAGGCATTGGGTGTTTATACTTCCCAGTCCTCAGCCGGGGATCTGGGAGACTTCAGGGTTATCCAGAATGTGTGGGGATTGGGCTGGCTCTGGAGAACATATGTTCAAGCAGAGAGCCCCCCCCATTTGCCGCCGCTGGAGGGGGAGAGCAATGACAACTTCTCGGCATATGGCCAATGCCTCCCCCCAAGACCCCTTTAACGGGGAACCCTGGTATCGCTGCCGCAAAGGGGGCTTGGGTCACTGCCTCAGCCCCTCCCCCATTTAGGAAGATAGACTAAAGGATTCCACCCAAGGACTGAAACCGCCAAAGTTGTGACGTATTGCTATGGGAAAGGGAAAACCTGCCAATGTAGGAAAATTCCTTTCCAGCCCTTTAACGGTGGCCTTGACATAGCAGTGCCTGCGTACCTGTGGAGAAGAGGTTAATTGACTTAATTGAGGGAGTGGAGGGTGGGAGAAGCTCTGGAGTCCGACTGCCGCTTCCCAGGTAAGCTACACCTTCTATTGTGTGGTCCCTGCCCTTACCTGGCCAATCCCCTGGCAACACCTCCCCAGGCAGGACTGGGCGGCTGACTGAGGTATCCTGCCTGGGGAGGATGAAGCCAGTCCGAACTACCAGGAGCCGTACTGGGATCCAGGGGGCAGCACACGACCACACAAAAGTCCCCCGCCCCATTTGATGTGGGGAGCGGTCATTCCTACATGGGTTTCCTACCCAGGTTGACAAGCTCTATCTCCCCTCATGTTAGGAAAATAATGCTATATCACAGCAATTCTCAGGTGCTAAGATTTTATTATTTTCTAATAAAACAGAACAAAAACACTAAACATTAAAACAACATAACAACATCAACATAACACATAAAAGCAAAACATAATACAAACATAATAAAACATAACCTACAAAATACAAACCTCTGACATCTTTATCAATTATTTCTTGTTTTTTAACTTCCTTGGGGACTTCCCCCATTCCCTCCTCTGCCTTTCTAGTTATATATATTATTTAGGTAGCTGTATTTCTTTTCCCATTCTCTTTAATCAGAAAGGAATTAACTAAAACTTGATATTTTTTACTTCTTATATCACATCTTAAATATCATATCTTGAACTTATTTATCCTAAGATAAAACACATTTGAAAAATTTCTTCTATTTAATACTTTCAACTTAAATCTGCTAAAGCCATTGCTTCTAGATTACTCTGCACAAATAATTCATACATTTAATTTAACACATTTCACTAAATACTCCTTAAATTTCTTCCAGTCCTGCGTCACCTTCTCCTCCCTCTGGTCTCGGATTCTCGCGGTCAGTTCTGCGAGTTCCATATATTCCATCAGCTTCATTTGCCATTCTTCCACTGTTGGTAACTCTTCACCTTTCCAGTTCCTTGCCAATAAAATTCTCGCTGCTGTGGTGGCATACATAAAAAATACTCTATCCTGACTGGGAATTTCTTCATTGGTCATGCTCAGGAGAAATGCCTCTGGTTTCTTAACATAGGTAATTTTCATTACCTTCTTAAGTTCATTATAAATCTTATCCCAGAAGGCACTTACCCCTGGGCACAACCACCACATATGATAAAAGGTACCTTGTGCAGCTTTACATTTCCAACACACATCTGACATTTTAGAATTCATCTTTGCTAACTTAACTGGTGTCAGATACCATCTATATATCATTTTCATTATGTTTTCTCTTAAACTATTACAAGCAGTAAAATTGATACCTTTCTGCCACAATCTCTCCCAGTCATTCATCATAATATTATGTCCAACATCTTTCGCCCAGTCAATCATTGCCGATTTAACCAGTTCGTCTTTCGTATGCCACTCTAGCAACAAATTATACATCTTGGAAAGGTTTTTAGAGTTTGATTCGATCAGTTCTGTCTCCAGTTTAGATTTTTCCATTTGAAAACCAATCTTTTTATCTAATTTAAATAGTTCATTCACTTGGTGATACTGCAGCCAGTCGGTGACTCTATCTTTAACTTGCTCATAACTTTTCAACTTAATTACGTCACCTTCCTGCTGCAGTATGTCCATGTATCTCAACCAACTTGTAGACATATTCGGTCTCTTATAAGCCTTGGCCTCCACTGGTGAAATCCATCTAGGAGTCTTTCTCTCCAATAAGTCTTTATACCTTGTCCAAACCTGAAACAAAGCTTTCCTGACTATATGACTTTTAAAGTTTTATGGACTTTAACTTTGTCATACCAAAGGTATGCATGCCATCCAAACGCATTGTCATGTCCTTCCAAGTCCAACACATCTGTATTCTCTAATTTAAACCAATCTTTTAACCAGCAAAAGGCCGCTGCTTCAAAATAAATCTTCAACTCTGGCAGGGCAAATCCCCCTCTTTCTTTAGAGTCTGTCAAAATCTTAAATTTAATTCTGGGTTTCTTGCCCTGCCATATAAACTTCGATAGGTCCTTTTGCCATATCTTTAAAACAATCCATTTTGTCCAAAATTGGTAATGGCTTGGAAATAAAAACAGCATCCTTGGTAGAACATTCATTTTGATCGCCGCTATTCTTCCCATTAACGACAATTTCAATCTTGTCCAAATTTCTAGATCTTTCTTAATCTCAGTCCACAACTTTTCATAATTGTCTTTGTACAGGTTTAAATTTTTAGCTGTGAGATTGACTCCTAGATATTTTACATTTTTTACAAAATTAAGTCCAGTGCTTTCTTGTAATCTCTGTATCTGTTCAGACCTTCATATTCTTTACTTAAAACTTTGGTTTTCTGTTTATTTAAGTTTGAAGCCGGCAACCCGCCCAAATTGTTCAATTAATTCCAGGGCTTTGGGGACACTATTTTCAGGGTTCCTGTAGGGATAACATCAAATCATCTGCAAAGGCGCGTACCTTGTATTCCTTCTCTCCCACCCTTATTCCTTTTATCTGTTTCTCCTTTCGTATCATATTTAGAAGGACCTCCAGGACCGTGATGAAATAATAAAGGGGAGATAGGGCACCCTTGTCTTGTTCCTTTCTGAACTTCAATTTCCTCCGATATCACACTGTTAATTATTAATTTTTGCTCTTTTGTTCTGTATAAATGGCATTGATGCCATTCAAAAATCTTTGTCCAACTCCCATCACTTTCCAAATTCTTTTTCATAAATGTCCAAGATAATATTATCAAAAGGCTTTTTCCGCATCTATAAACAAAAGTGCTGCATCTATATTTATGTTTCTTTTCCAGTTTTTCTAAGATGTCCACAATAATTCTTGTATTATTACTTTATCTGTCTTCCTGGTAAGAAAACCTGCTTGATCTTTGTGTATATAATCTCTCAACACTCTTTTTAATCTTGTAGCCATGACATTTGCAAAAATTTTATAATCCACATTTAAAAGTGAGAATTGGTCGATAATTTTTCATTATAGTCTTATCTGTCTCTGGTTTTGGAATCAGTGTGATAAAGGCTTCTTTCCATGTCTCTGGTGCCCTATCTCCTTCCAATATTTTATTGCAAACTTCTTTCAAAGGCTGTAATAGCCAATCTTTTAATGTCTTATAATATTTTGCTGTTAGTCCATCTGGTCCTGGGGCCTTCCCTAGTTGCATATTACTTATTGCATCTGAAATCTCTTGTGTCGATATCGGGTGGTTGAGATTTGCTAATTTATCCTCTGGGACTTTATTGCAATCCATTTTTTTCCAGAAATCGGTCTATCTCTGATTCTTCTATCTTCTCCTCCTTGTACAGTTGCTTGTAGAATTTTTGGAAACACCATCTGATTTCCTCTGGATTCTCCATCATTCTTCCATTTACTACCAAATTGGTGATGACATTTGCCTTTTGTCTCTTTCTTTAACTGCCAAGCTAGTAATTTTCCACACTTTATTTGCAGATTCAAATGATCTTTGTTTCATCCATTTCACTTTCCATTCGATATCTTGGTTCATAAATTTTAGCATATTGGGATTGCAAGTATTTGATCTTCTTTTTGAATTTTTACACATTTCGGATGACCTCTTAATTCTTTTTCTTTAACTTTGAATTTGCTTCAACAATCTTTCCATCTCCGCATTTTGAAGTTTTTTCTTTTTTGCTTTTTCACTTATGAGGAATCCCTCTCATTACAGCTTTACTTGCATCCCAAGCAATCCTCTTTTCCACACTCCGAATTCCAAGTTGAATTTGAAAATATTCTTCCATCTTCTTTGCAGCTCTTTCTACCAGCTTGGCATCTCTCATCAAGGCATCATCCATTCTCCATCTAAGAGAGTCCTTAGGAAACCATCTTCAGATTCACCTTGTACAGGATTATGATCTGAACATGTCTTGGGGCCGATTTCTGCTTTTTGTATTTTTGGTGTCAACTTCATTCGAGATCCAGAATATAATCTATCCTCGACCATGACTGCTGAGATTCACTGAAAAAAGTTGCCTCTGTTTCTGTTGGGTTTTTTAACCTCCAAGCATCCTCCAAGTTCAAATTGTCCACCATTTCGAAAAAAGTCTTGGGTAGTTTCCCATCATTTGTTAAGTTTAGTTCTTTGAGATCTGTCCATTAATGTGGAAACTGCCCCATTAAAGTCTCCAAGGCACACAATTTTATAGTCCAAGTAGTCCAACAGCAAATCATGTATGCTTCTTATAGAAAAATTGACTTTCCTTCATTTGGTGCATAAAGTCCCAGATATCAAAAAGTTTTCGCCTTGTACTTTAATTTCAATTGCGAATGTATCTCCCTTCTTCATCTTTAAATAGCTGTCTTGGGCTGTATTTTTCATTTTGCATATATTACAACTCCTCTCTTCTTGACTTTATCCGATGATATAAATTCTTGGCCTAGTTTTTTGTTCTTGTAATAATTCTTCTGTGTCGTCGAACTGACATGGGTCTCCTGTAAACATATTATGTCCAAATTCTTTCTTTTCCAAACTATAAAACACTCTGCGTCTCTTTGGTCTCTGGTTCAATCCCCGAACATTCCATGTCATCAGTTTCAGACGCCATTTTTCTTAAGGATTTAGTCTCCTCCTCCAGATGCCTCTCCTTTCTTTCCTTCTTCTGGGTCTCTTATCACTTGGTCTTGGCACCCCCGGCGGTCAACAACCTATCTGGAATCGGTACAAAATGCTGGATCGAGTGCTGAGTCCTTTGAAAAAATCCAAGGTGTTTATCCAGAAACTTTTGCTTTTCAGCCGGGGATTTTATTCCTTATCTTTTTTCCTTTGAAACGTAAATGCCAGGCCTTCTGGAAATTCCCAACTGAAGGAGATGTTCCTTCTTTTCTTAGCTCAATGTGGCTAAATCGTTGTAAGGTACTCTTTTGTCCAGGAAAAATTTGGGGATATCCTTATAAAAGAATGACTTTGTTCTGCTGGACCACCAGGTTGTTCTTATAATGCAAGTCCAAGAAGAAGTCTCTTCGTGTCTATCGTGGGTTCACAATCAAACAGTCACTGACCGTCTTGGTAACTTTTCTTTCCTCTGGATCCTCTGGGTCCAATCTGAAGGCCTTCACTATGAGTGCTGAGACGTCGTCTTCTTCCAAATGCCAATAATGTTGAAAATTGACTCCACAATATATGGCCTTTAAGCTGTCACCTCCTCCAATTCTGGAAGACCTCTTAGACGGATGTTCCCTTCTCTCTGGTGTAGTTGCAGAAAGGCAAGAGATTCTTCCACTGATCTCTGTCCTTGTTCCAATTTTTTCTATGTTCTCCAAATCGATGTTGTCCAATTTCTCTTCCACTGTTTTTATTTTCTGTTTTACTACCTTTAATTTCCTCTGTCTCCTTTTTCAAAGCCGTCACCTTCCTGGACAATTTTATTAATTTCTTCTCTGTTTTTCCTTACGTTCTTCCTCAATTTGTCCAATTGATCTTTCCAAGTCTTTGGGTGGAATTCTTTTAATTTCAGCTTGTAATGTCAATCCGTTGCAGAGTTTTCCTGTTGCAGTTTTACTGAGTTTACTGAGGATGTGTTTGCTTCACTCCTCAGTGACACTTTTTTCAATCCTTCTGTAATTTCTGCAATACTTGGCCGTTAATTTCTCAATAGCCTGGGCCATTTGTTCCTGTGTAGTTAAAGAAAAGAACTCTTTCTTTGTGTGTTTTAGCTAGTTGTTTTCTGATCTAGTGTCCATTTCCTGTGAGCTCTGCAATTGTAATCTCAAGGTCACACCAGTTGCTGTGGTAACAATCTCAGACATTCACAGTAGAAAGCCAACAGTCCCAAAAGTAAACACCAGGTGGCCAGCAGTTCAATCCAGAGAACAAAGAGGCAGCTGAGCCAGGAGTCCCAGGCAGTCCAGGCAGTTTCGATAATCCAAAATACCAGGCAAAGAATTCAAAGTTCCAAAAACTTTCACTTTTCTAAAAGCCAAAGAAGAGTCAGTTTTAAAAGAGCCCAAGGCAGTAGCTAGTTTCCTGATTACAGTGTTACCACCAAGCCCATAAAGCTATGTCCGGCAACAAAAAAAGTGTTAAAATGTCTCTCACTGGTAAACAGTCTCTAAAACAGTAGCGAAAGTAAAAATGGCAACAATATAACGCAGCCCGCTTACCGACCCGGAATCCTAATCCAGAGGGCGAGCGGTGTCTTCTTTTGCCATATCTGTGATATTAAGTCTTAAAACAAAGTCTAAACAACTTTTAAATCAACACTTTTAAAAAGTTTGGCAGAGTTCGTAAAACTTTTTCCGTTATTCGCGGCTTAGCTCTTTAAGCCGCTACCGGGCTTCTAGCAAGCAGTTCAAAGAGAGCAGGGCTTCCTTTTTAAGGCTTTCTCTGTAAGTTCTATGTCTTCAAAGTTGCAAAACAGTTTATAGGGTTTACTTACAGAGCTTCTTCTTACAGATTTCTAAGTTAGGAAGCATGCGGGTGCTCAGGTCTGGCAGAATCGCTGCTTTGTTTACCAGGAGGCAGCCGTCTCTTCAGTCCCGTACCGGAGCCCCGCTCGCCTAGTTTTCCCCCTTACGAGGGTCCACTAGGAGCAAGGACGGCACGTCTGGGACCCACAAGACACAGGTCCACGGGACGCTCTTCCCGTGGCTCTTAAGGGGCCCGCGGCGCAGGCACGGTAGTCCCTAACGCCTCACAGTAAACGGAGCTGTGCAGCTCCCGTCCGCCATTACCTGGCACCTAACCGGAAGTCCTCATGTTAGGAAAATAATGCTATATCACAGCAATTCTCAGGTGCTAAGAAATTCTTTGTACTGTACTTCGGTTTGTCTGCTAAGGAGCCTGCACACATTGCTATAAAGATTCTGGATGGTATTTTTGGAGTGCAAACTCAGATTATGCAAGTGACTGGCTGAATATTTGTTGTTGTTGTTGTCATTGTTGTTGTTGTGTGAGAACACAACCTACAGTACATACAATGGTTTCCTTCTGCTGAACACAACAGGGGAAGATGATTAATGGCAAGTGGATGACATTATGAGAAAGCATATTTTTTTCTTCTCTTTGTGACTGAATAGCATAGCAGAAAGTCAAGGAATGAAGAAAGTAATCAATCAAGACTGGATACATTTTCCTTTTCTTTGTTGGTGTTCCTATTTCCCACTAGCACTTCATTGCAAGATTCTTCAGATTTCTAATTAAAAGCTAAAGGCTGCATTTCATCTGGTTGAGTATATTTCACAAGAGCTCAGCATTTCATAAATTGAATTTATTCTATAAACACTTGTTCTGTTAGCTGAATTTTGTGTTGCAGCTCTGCAACTGAAACAATGTTTACCAAAAAAAAAAAGGCACATACCGGTATTAAGGGAAAGTGTCCCCAAAAGTTATATATTAGTGAAAATAATATATAGAAATGCATTATATTAGCAAATTTTTTTTTGCAAAAAGTGTGCATGTCAAAACTGAACACAACAATGTGCTTATTAGGGGAAATCCACACCAAAACTGCTGGTTAGTTTTCAGGAGGGGTTCCCCCCCCTTCTTCTAATGTAGATTGCTTCAGAAATCCAGAAAACTGAATTTAAGATTAGACAAATGAGAAACCAAAACTGGCATATCCTTCCTGCATGAGACCATTGAGACTAAGGAGGAAGGGGTTACAGTGACACCTCTTCGGACTGGTTTTAAGTAGGCAGGGATGTGGGGACTTCTTAATGAGGTTAGTGGTGCTGTGTCACATTTACCCAAATGGGCCAAACTCCACTGCCATAATGACTAGTAGTTGTGGGTAGCTCAAGCCGTATCCAGTGGATTGTGGGACCTAGAACCTTTGTCAAAGGTATCATGAGCAGAAAAATGTAGTCCTTTGGCGCTTCAGAAGAAGGCAGAGAGCATAGTCTTCATATCTAAATATTATTTGGCCTTCAGCTACATCATTTTAATAGGCTTTCATGGAAATGGTGTACCTTTCAATTTTTGTTGGGGTAAGGGGGGAATGTAGAAAACAAAGAAATATATGCTATTACTAGGGGATGAGTCACTGTTCGCTTCACTCATCAAACTCACCCACCCCATTCCTTTACACCTTGAAAAAAACCTTCTCTCCCCTTAGACGTTGTCTCTCCCCTTAGACGTTGTCTCTCTTTTGTGGATTGGGCCACCTGACCACTTGCTTACTTCTTTGGCAGTCACACAAACTAAGGAAAGTACATATTAGGACAGGCTTTCTCAACCTCAGCCCTCCAGATGTTTTGAGACTACAATTCCCATCATCCCTGACCACTGCTCCTGCTAGCTAGAGATCATGGGAGTTGTAGGCCAAAAGCATCTGGAGGGCCGAGGTTGAGGAAGCCTATATTAGAAGATACACAGAAACAACATTACTTACATTTAAAAAGTAACATTATATATGCCCTTCATGAAGTCTGTAAATCAGGACGAAGCAGCATGGAAAGTTTCTAGGAGTTTCCTTCCATCCCTTACCTGGTAGCTAACTTTATGCGTTCAACATTGAAAATGTCAGAAATATTTTCTAACTTGTGAAAAAAATATAGGCATATCAAATGGGAGCTGTTTTGAAAGTAGGATGCAAAGACAATCTGTATTATGCAGACCCACTTCAGAAGCACAAAATATTTACAAAGTATGCAAATAGGGCTTCAGCATAGTCAGACAATGTGCTTCAGCTTATTTTTTCTAAGGCAACATAAATTATTGTGAAGTCTCTTTCACACACGTAGAACACACAGGCAAAGAGTCTTTGAAAGTGGCCTCCAAAACTCCAAGGAGATAAAGGACAACACAAGTAAAGTAATCAGGGCCTGGGAATGAAGGACCACATTCTGACACTCAAAGAAAAGGACAATATCATCTGCACATGATGGAGCATGTCATTCTTCAATGTTGGGGCAATCTATATTTGTCCAGTACACATAAAATGAGTTGAGTTAGCACATGAGATCAATTTGTCAGCTGCTCAACAATTTGGAAAGCGGGGAGCAGCAATCTCTCATCAACAAAAGTCTTACTGCTACACATGTATTTTGTTGCAACTGTATGGTTTGACCTGCGCCCAAAATGTTTATGATGTCATGAACCAAGTGTGACATGTGGGCTAGGGAGACCTGAATTTGACACACCACACATCTAGCTCACTGCATGGCCAAGGACACAACAGGCTTTAAGTCTCACCTACTTCATAGGTTGAATGTTGTGAGGACAAGATAGCATAAATCCATACCGTACATCACCCCAGGCTCTTCATGGGAAAGGCAGCATGCGTATCTAATATATTAATTGCACAGGAAGAGCCCTGAGGTATCAGCTTAAAGACCTATCAAGTCCTGCATCCTACAGTGGCCAACCATATGCTGATGAGAAGCCCACAAACTGTACTTGAGGGCAACATCCCTTTCCTACTCTTCTTTTTGAGCAACTGGCATTCAGCGGTGTGCCTCTAGTGATTATCTTGTTATTATAAAGTCTTATACAGTGGTACCTCAGGTTAAGAACTTAATTCGTTCTGGAGGTCCGTTCTTAACCTGAAACTGTTCTTAACCTGAAGCACCACTTTAGCTAATGGGACCTCCCGCTGCTGCTGTGCTACCAGAGCACAATATCTGTTCTTATCCTGAAGCAAAGTTCTTAACCTGAAGCGTTATTTCTGGGTTAGCGGAGTTTGTAACTTGAAGCGTATGTAACCCGAGGTACCACTGTAGTGCCTGCTCTGTAAAAAAAAACAAGAGCACAGCCCAATCAAAAAGCCCCCAATCTCAATTGCAGCCACTAGTGCTTATTACCCCAGCAGGAAATGGCATCCGAGACTGAACTTATGCTGCTCAGAAAAGCAAAGGAGTTGAATGCCCTCCAACATTTTGCAAGTAGACAAAGCTGCACTTGTGTGCTTATCACCCATTTAGTCTCACAACAAGGACTGCTGCCTTTACACTTTGCTCTCCCATTCTGCATCACATAATGCTCTTCTCCCCTGCGTTATGCTACATTCATTTAGTCTTCAACAGCTTTTCCTTGAGAGAAGCAGGGTCTGCTAGTAAACTAGCATTTTTATAGAAAAAAGAGGTTTAATGAAGTGTTTAACATGGATATGGTTATATTTGTTACAGAATAGCTGCAATGCACACAAATGTAATAACTTACTTCCTGGACAAATGGTTATGGGCTGAAGGAAACAGTGCACTTGAATATACAGTGTACATGTAGGGATGTGGGTGGCGCTGTGGTCTAAAGCACTGAGCCTCTTGGGCTTGCTGATCGGAAGGTCGGCAGTTTGAATCCACTCGATGGTGTGAGCTCCCATTGCTCTGTCCCAGCTTTTGCCAACCTAGCAGTTTGAAAGCATACCAGTGCAAGTAGATAAATAGGTACTGCTGTGGTGGGAAGGTAAATGGCATTTCTGTGCTCTCTGGCTTCTGCCAATGTGTCCTATTGTGCTAGAAGTGGTTTAGTCATGCTAGCCACATGACCAGGAAAGCTGTCTGCGGACAAACACCGGCTCCCTCGGCCTGAAGCGAGATGAGTGCCGCACCCCATAGTCACCTTTGACTAGACTTAACCACCCAGGGGTTCTTTATATTTTTTTAAAAATACATGAATGCACATTTACAACATGGGTGTGGAACTTCTGGCCCTCCATATATTGTTGGAATACAACTCCCATCATCCATGACCATTGGGTCATGTTGGCTGGGATTGGAGGGGAGTTGGAATACAATAACATCTGGACCATAGATCACCTACACATGATTTATACACTGGTAGAGAATTGGACAGCACTGGGACTGAAACCTAAAGAATCGAATCCTGTTGATTTGGAATAAATGGGGCTAAATCCTGACTAAATGAGTCTGGATACAATCTATACAGCCATACAAATCAAACTTGCCTTCAAACACAAACATAGAAAAGTTACTTAACAAGGTTAATCCCAGAAAATCTGAACTGTTTCTACATCCCTGTCTGGTAAACAGGGACAATTGGAACAGACAAGATTGTTGTTGTTGTTGTTGTTGTTGTTGTTGTTGTTGTTGTTGTTGTTGTGTATGAGTAATATAGCTACTGGGAACATAGGAACTTACTAAATGCATTAAGATATGCAAGTAAACATGTGGAAAAATAGTTAAAAGCAACACAATTTCTTCTATGCATAGGATGCCAGTTAGAGAGGTTTTGTTAGGATGCTAAATTGTTCATAGTTGGCAATTTCTGAACAAACAAATTATAAAAATTCTCCAAAGTTTATTTGAAAACTGCAACAAGTTGAAGAGTATAAGCTTTCACTGAATGAATCCACACAATAAAAGGTGGCAGAAGGCATGCATTTCTGGGAACATGATGACTGGTGGGAGCAAATGGTCACATTTCAAGGTTATGGCTCCACATCTCTGGAAAACCTTGAGCATGGGTGTCGAGCCAGGATTGATAGTTATAGTGTGAATATGTATTCAGGAAATAGATAGGAATAGTCTTGCCCTGGCTTTCAAACTACAGATAGAAAAATGATTACCTCATCCTCCTCAGTCGGATTTTCAAAATGGTAGCATGAATCTCCTTTCCTTGTCCCCTCAAAATGGTGATGAGATGCTGTTGCCCAGCTTGATACTGCCACACTTCTTTATAATAAAACACACACACAAACTTCCTCACATACACATATTAGCCCTAGTCACAAATATCCAATGCAGGTCAGCCCACTGAACTGAACACCATATTCTCAAGATCAACTGTACGGGTGGGATGGGGAGGCGGTGAGCGTTAAACACAAAATATAAATTTTCAAAATGTACAAGAATAAGCCTCAAATTGGTTATGCTTCAGACTTCGGGTTTTCTGTTGAACCTACAGTCCTTTATTCTGCTGTCCACAAACTGAGAGCCATAAAATATCTTAAGCATGAAAGCAGCCAGATGTTTCCTCCATGACTTCCTTGATAAATTACTGGGAGAAAAATCTTCCCCATTTGGAAATAATATCTTAATTTGACTGCAGTCACGACTATTTGCAGCACTCATAGTAATGCTTTATCAACGAGCAAGCAGGAGTCCCCTTCACTGACTAAACACACCTCTAAATCAAATGCAATCCACAGCAAGGGCATTTCAGAGTAATAATAGCCCCATGTTGTACTCACGTCACCATGTCAAATCCAATTTTATACAGAGAGCACAAAGCACTGGAAGACTGAAAATATCTGCGCCTCTGTGTGTTGCGCTGTCTTTGTTACAGGCGCAGAATGGGCAATAATGAGCAACGGCTCTTCACAAACAAAACAGGCAAAAGTGAGAGGGGCCTCAGAGGATATGACATCCTGAAAACCGACAGGTTATCAATGGAGATCTAGAACGAAGATGCCAAGCTCAG
Organism: Lacerta viridis; assembly: GCA_900245905.1. NCBI lineage: Eukaryota > Metazoa > Chordata > Lepidosauria > Squamata > Lacertidae > Lacerta > Lacerta viridis. The sequence goes on along the minus strand of OFHU01003329.1, from coordinate 195,923 downwards.
AACTCACTCTCTCTCTTTTTGGGGCGGTGGGGGGGGGTCATACTCTCTAAATTGTGTTCAGGAAAGTTCAGACATCCACGTATCCAGCCGAAGAAAAGGAAAATGACACAAAGCAATTAAAACAGTAACATTGCTGGAGACCTTGCAAGGCTGGAGCTTTTGTACTAGGAATGCATAGGATTTCCCTGTAAGTGCTTGCAGAATTTTTTTTTATTTTGAAAGAGAATGGCGACTGGAACTGCGGTTGTAGAGGTTCATAACATTATTGCATGGGTAGGCAAACTAAGGCCCGGGGCCCGGATCTGACCCAATCGCCTTCTAAATCTGGCCTGTGGACTGTCTGGGAATCAGTGTGTTTTTACATGTGTAGAATGTGTGCTTTAATTTAAAATGCATCTCTGGGTTATTTATGGGACACAGGAATTTCCCCCCCTTCAAAATATAGTCCGACCCCTCACAAGGTCTGAGGGACAGTGGACCAGCCACCTGCTGAAAAAGTTTGCTGACCCCTGCATTATTGTGTGGAAAGAATGAAGTGTGGTTTTCTCTCATGACACCCTGTGAAAGGTGCAGTTGCTCTTCATTTAGACACCATGTTGTTGTTGTTCACCGTACTCTTCGTGATGGACCAGAGCACGCCAGGCACGCCTTTTACTGCCTCCTCAGTTTGGCCAAACTCATGTTAGTAGTTAGACATTTTATTGCACTTTAACAGTTACCACCTCGCCCCATCCCCTGAATCACCCTTAACAAACTACAGTTCCCATAATTCTTTAGGGGAAGCCATGACTGTTGAAGTTGTATAATAGTGCTTTAAGTGTATGGTGTCAGCCAGGGGCGCCAACCCCCCACCCCTTGAAGGGGCCTGGTGTCACATGACACGCCTGGCCCCTGCTCGGGGGCATGAGCACTCTCCCATCAGTGGCGGGGAAAGGGGGCACAGTGTGATCTTCACCCTCCCTGTGTCCCGCCCAGCTTCAGCCCTCTCCATATTTTGGGGCAGAGGGCTCAGCCCCCCCCCCCAATATTGAGAGGGTCACCATCCCCTGCCACCACTGGGCAAGTGCTTGCCCAGCAGTGTCAGGGGAAGGGGACACCGAGAATCATCTTCACCCTCCCTGTATTGCTGCTGCCTGGCACGTGACTACTCACCCGGCAGTGATGGAGGATGGTGACCCTCTCAATAGTGGGGTGCTCAGCTCCTTGCCCACAAATATTGAGGGGGCCCAAGCTCCTCCTGCCCCCTATAATTGGTGCCCCTGGTTTGAGCAGAGACCTTTCACTTCATTTTGAGGTGAAACCAGAGATACAAGGAAATAAGATCAGGCCATCTCATAGTCTTAGAACAAAAGCTGCCCATGTAAACCAATGATGACATCCAGGATTTTAGCATAGCCATGATCTGGAAGCAATGTGTCTTCCGACAAACGCCCCCCCCCCCCCCCGCCATCCACAAAAAAGCAGCCCCAAAGATTTAATTGCCTTTCTAACTTGTCTCATTTCTGTTGATTTTTATTTTATTTTTAAAAGCTATTTAAACATGGTTAAAATGGGCCCATCAATATCAACACTGCTCTCAACTTTGTTTGCCCCCTATTTTGAGGAGGGGAGACTTGTGGTCGTGAGGGAATAGCTGAAATCAGAGCTCTGCAGTGGATTGCTTTGCTACTATCGCAGGCTAGAAGTGGGACTGAGGTTGGTTTCTGCAAAAAAATACATCTTGTTACCGTAAATATCGTTCCGAAACCTCCCTCACACCCTTTCTCCCTCTCCTTTTTTAAATATATTTTTATTAAATTTTAACATATTTCCCACACAATATTTAACATCTCTTCACATATTTTTTGGACTTCCATCAACCACATCTAAAGATTTCCAATTTTCATATCTTAATTTGTAATTTCATAATTTTACTATTACTTTAAGAATCTATAACCAATTTTCATTATCTTAAATTTATCCTATAATATTTCATATAATTCTCCTTACAAAACTTCTTGCAAACCTACTAGCGTAATTTGTTGTTTACAGTTATTTTTCAAATAATTCTCAAATTTCTTCCAATCTTCCAAGAATCTCTGGTCCCGCCGGTTTCGAATTCTTCCTGTCATCTTATCCAGTTCTGCATAGTCCATTAGCTTCATCTGCCACTCTTCCAGTGTCGGTAATTCTTCTTGTTTCCATTTCTGTGCCAATAATATTCTTGCCACCGTCATTGCATATAAAAACAGTTTTTTATCTTGTCTATTAATATCCTCCCCTACAATGCCCAGTAAAAAGGCTTCTTTTTTTTTTAAATAAATGTATATTTCAACATTTCCTTCATCTCATTATTTTCCCAGAAGCTTTTTACCTTCATTTCCCAGAAGCTTTTTACCTTCTTACATTCCCACCACATGTGATAAAACGTTCCTTCCTTATCTTTACATTTCCAACATTTATTACTCATTTTATACATTTTGGCTAATTTCACTGGCGTAATATACCATCTATACATCATTTTCTTTACGTTCTCTTTCAATGTTATACTTGAAGTGAATCTTAGTCCTTCTTTCCACAAATTCTCCCAATCCTATAACTGTATATTATATCCAAAATCTTTGGCCTAATGTAGGCCCTATCATAACCAACTTTATCTCCTCATCTTTCAAGTGCCATTTCAGCAATATTTTATACATTTTAGACAATATTTTACAATTATTACTCAATATTTCAATTTCAAATTTTGATTTATTATCAACAAATCCATTTTCCTTTAGATTTTCCTTAAACATTTCATTGATTTGGCAATAGTGCAACCAGTCATTTACATACTCCTTTACCTCTTCTTAAGATATTCAATTTCCACTTATTTCCTTCTTTTCTTATTAATTTTTCATCTGTAATCCAATTTCCATGCATATTTTAACTTTTTCACACTCATAACTTCCAAAGGTGACAACCACCAAGGTGTTTTCCATTCTAATAGGTTTTTATACCTATCCCACACTTCAAATAAGAGATCTCTGGAAAATAGGGTTTCCAAATCCTTTATGCACTTTTGTTTTATTATACCATAAATATGCATGCCAACCAAATCTATTATCAAAACCTTCTAGATCCAACAAATCTGTGTTTTTTAACAATATCCATTCCTTTAACCAACAGAGGCAAGACGCTTCATAATATAATTTCAAGTCTGGCAGAGCAAAGCCCCCTCTTTCTTTTATATCTGTTAGTAATTTAAATTGAATTCTTGGTTTCTTCCCCTGCCAGATAAATCTTGAAATCGTTCTTTGCCATTCTTTAAATATAGCTGCCCCCTTGATTATTGGAATTGATTGAAACAAAAATAACATTTTTGGTAGCACATTCATTTTAATATTTTATTTGTTGAATATAAGAACCATATAATCAAATACAAGATCAAATTACCTATATTCTGGCGTATAAGACGACTTTTAAACCCTGAAAAATCTTCTCCAAAGTGGGGTCATCTTATACGGCGGATCAACACCCTTCTCTGTCTCTCACCCTTGCAGAAACGCCCAGGTAGGGAGGAAAAGCCCACCCCTGGTGCGACATGTCTTGCCTGTGTGTGCGCGCGCGAGGCTTTCTCTCTCCCTCTCTGTCTCTCACCCTTACAGAAAGCCCACCCCCGGCACGACATGCCTTGCCTGTGTGCGTTTGTGCGAGGCTTTCTCCTTCTCTCCCTCTCTCTCTGTCCCTCTCACCCTCGCAGCAACGCAGGGTAGGGTGGGGGGCACGCTCAGATCGATAACCCTCAAGCTGATCCTTCTTGCCTTTTAGTCGTTCAGCCAGTGAGACTCTTACTCTGAAGCCTCCCCCCACTTCGGCTCCTTCCCCCACCCCTCCCTGCTGGCTGATCTCTGCCTCTCCGCTTCCATCCATTCAAGCGCCCCCCCTCTCTCTCATTCACACTTCTGCAAACAAGGCCCTACATAGAAAAGGACCAGCCGCTTGCTCTCGCGCTTATGCCTCATTCCAAAAAGAAAAAAGCACCACCCATTGCTCTCGAAACGCCAAAAATCCTTCACAAATTCCTGCCTTAATTTCTCTGCAAGATCCCTCCTCCCTCCTTCCTTGCACGTGGTGGTGCGGGGAATACTCAGAAGTTCTCTTTGGTCCTCACACCCCACCCCCTTGCTCCCAGCCCTCCCCCTTTCGGAGTGAGATCTGAGAGGCAAATGGAGGAAGTAGGATACAAGGACCTATTTCGCTTCACTGGCTCAGGCTTCACTCTATATTTTAACAGGAAAAGTTGGGGGTCGTCTTATACGCCCAGTCGTCTTGTAGGGAATATACGGTAATAACTTCCTACCCCATAGGGATAGTTTCACTTGCCCATATTTCCAGGTCTCTTTTTATTCCATTCCACACCGGTGTATAGTTCTTTTGAAATAAAGCTATATTCTTCGATGCCAACAAAATTCCCAAATATTTTACTTTCTCCCTCACACCCTTTCTCAGTTCAAATCCCGGGCTCCTTCACATGCAGAAGGCTTGCACTCCATTTACTTGCGTGTAGATGCCGTGCACTTTTTATCTTTTCAAAGCAACCCCTCCCTGCAAAAACCCACTCTTTTATCCATTTGAAATAAGACCCAATTTAAAAAAAACCAAAAAAACAGTATGAATTCATGTCTTTACTGCTAACTTTGGTTTTGAAGGAGAGGTGTGCTACACAGCCCTATCAGAACTCGGCTAAAATCCTGGATTTCTTCATTAATTTCTATAGGCACTCCTGCCTCAGGGGAGGAAAAAACCCTCAGCCGCTCAGTGGGTGAAGTTGAGCCTTGTGGGTGAGTCTAATTATTAAGTCTATGGGTGGGATGACTGTGGAACCTTATTTTCCTGCTCAGTCAAGCCTTCCTACAAAGTGCCACTTAGTAATTACAATCAATATTACTGCTCTTGCAAAATGACATACCCTCCACCATTTCTCTGATGAAAATAGGGATGTCCAGTGCTATTTTTCTAGAAAAAAAGAAGTGCTGCAACTAACACCTCCGTCATTCTCTTAGAATGGCAATGGCGCCCACCTGAGAGGTGAGTTCCGGCTGGGGGAAAAGCCCTGGGGACGTCTTATTCCATACCCTCCAACATTTCTCCGATGAAAGTAGGGACGACCTAAGGAAAAGCAGGACATTCCAGGATTAAATCAGAAACCGGGACGGCTTCTGTAAATCCAGGCCAGCCCCTGGAAATTGGGGGCAATTGGAGGATCTGAAATTACTGTGATTTAATTATTCTGTCAATACTATTAGTCATCTTGAGTTTCCTTTGTGAAGGAAAGGTGGGGGTATATAAGTTGATTGAATAATATTAGAACGAAGTTCATTGGCATGATTGCCAAGCTAAGGCCCAGCTCAAAGATGGGCTGACACTTTTGTTGCCTTCTGGAACTTTTCTCCTCCTTTCCCTTCTCCTCTCCTAGGCTTCTTATTATTCTATATTCTCCTTTTCTCTCTCACTTGATTTCTTAATATTTCCTCGGTTGCCTGCTGTGCTGAGTGTGTGTGTGATCTCTTGTCATAACAGTTTTTTTTCTATTCAGTGATGTTTTAATGATTTGTTTAAATCCCTCTCCTAGTACTTCAGGGCGAGATCAGTGTTTCCTTTCCAACTGGCTTTACAGACTAAACTGCAGCCTCTAGATTGTTTCCTTGATAATTTTTTGAATCTGCAGCATTGACTAGCATCCTTTTGGCTGCTTCTAGGCAGGACAGGGTAGAGCCTACAGGCCTCTGGTGTCACAAAGGTGTCCTTAGAAGACCTGCAACAGCATGATTCTGGTTTATTTGGGTTAGCCCAGACTGGTGTCCAGCAGGGAGCCAAGAACTAAATTCTATCAAATTATCTCACTTCTGATGAGTAAAACAATACCTTTAAAATTGTGTTTCTATATATCCTACCTCTGTTCCGAGGTGCTCAAAGCAGCTTACATGGAGTTTCACCCTATTTCATCCCCACAGGTAGGTGATTGGACTAAAGCACTCAGTGGACTTTGCTATGGAGCAGGAATTTGTACCTGGGTCTTCCCAGTCTAGTACTATGCCCAATATACATAACCTCATTTCATATTGTGGATTTTCGCCACCTCATTGTTGCTCTTTTGTTCCCTATTCAGGTACTTCTGTTATCCAAGTGACAGCTACAGATGCTGATGATGCTAACTATGGCAACAGTGCCAAAGTTGTTTACAGCATCCTCCAGGGCCAGCCGTACTTCGCAGTGGACCCAGAAACAGGTGAGAATGTCTATTGACTTGGCTTCCTTTTATTTACGCCAGCTTTGCTTTATTCTAATTATTTGGAGTTGTTGTCAGTCCTTTTAGTATTTCTTTCTTATATTTCCGCCCCGTTTTCTTTTCTTTTTTCAAAGGTTTTTCATTGATATATTCATATACTATTCATGTTCGTCCATTATTTGGTTGGAGCAGTTACTGCTGACTCCACTTTTTTTTTGAGGGGAGGGGAGAGGGGTCCTTGGACAAGTCATGCTCTGTGGCCCCTAGTAACCTGGAAGAGGCAGGTTGAACAAAAAGAGCAGCACCGGCCCGAATTTAAGCCCTGGGAGTGGACCAGAGTGGAAACCTCAGCAGCCCTGCCCCCCAAGCCACCATGGATTGGCACACTTCAAACCAGGGCTTGGTGGGAACCCTGGAAGCATTGCAGAGGTCAGCGGAAGGGGCCAACAGGCAAAACAAACATGATGTGGCTCCAAGGGAAGGCAAGAGCCGCCATGCCGGGTTGCAAGTGCCGCCCACCATTGGGCTGTAAACTGGCATTATTTGGTTGGAGCAATTACTGCTGACTCCACCTTTGTGGGGGCACAGGGATCCTTGGACAAGGCATGGAAGAGACAGGTTGAACAAACAGCAGATTTCCTACACCAGTTTGGTGTAGTGGTTAAGAGCGGCAGACTCGTAATCTGGGGAACCGGGTTCGTGTCTCCACTCCTCCACATGCAGCTGCTGGGTGACCTTGGGCTAGTCACACTTCTCTGAAGTCTCTCAGCCCCACTCACCTCACAGAGTGTTTGTTGTGGGGGAGGAAGGGAAAGGAGAATGTTAGCCGCTTTGAGACTCCTTCGGGTAGTGAAAAAGCGGGATATCAAATCCAAACTCTTCTTCTTCTTGTGTGTGCCGCACAAAATAACAACAACAATGCTTTTTGGTTGGAGGGACATTTGCTGATTTCAAGCCCCCATCAAATGGCCAGTTTGCACCCTCTTCTTTAGCTGGCTCTGTGGCAAAACTATCCTGCAGCCACACTGTGAACTATAGAAGGACAGCTGATTCGTAAACCTGGCTTCATTTGCATATCATTTACATGAGTGTGGCAAATGCCAAGCCACAGCTGCTGGATGCTGCATCGGCTGTGTGATATTTTGGAATAGCTGATGCAAAATGAGAGAAAGAGGCAGGGAGTGGAACCTTCTGAGCCAGCTCAATAAAAAAAAACCATGACCCACTTTCAGAAAGCCATACAATTTGAAAAGAAAAGAGGAAGTGGGGGGGGGATGCCATGTGATTTCTAAATTGCACACAGCCCAATCAGCGCAGAAATGATGAAATTGATAATGGGTGGAAACAGTGCATTGAAATGAAGGAAGCTGCATGCTGTTTTCCTACCATCCCAAAACCCCACCTTCTCATTCCATCCTAGCTGTTCTAAGAACCATCAAGGTTAGGCAGCCATCTTTTTTTGCGGGGTGGGGGAGGGGACTATTTCCCCTGGTTAGGTCTTCCCATACTGAAAAATGACAAAGTACAGCAAAATGGCTGTAAGAGTGGAAGAGTAAACTGTATTGCTTCAGACTGTAGTTGGTGGGTACTGGTTTGGATTGCTGCCCTTTCCCTGGTGTAACAATATGGCATGGCTGTGACCCTATTTTGTTTGTAGGAAACTAGCACAGCAAACAAACAAACAAACAAACACTTAGCATATCCTTTCCGTTGATGTGTGCATTTCCTATTTACATGTGTGTGTGTGTGTGTGTGTGTGTGTGTATGTATAAATGTATATAGTGGTCCCTCCTTAACTACAGTCTGAACTGTTGTTGTTGTTGTTGTTGTTAGTGCTTTAAAAAATGTTTAGGGGGTACTCTCATTTTCCTACTGAAATTGAAATACTGCCCCTGTGAGGCCAAACTTAGATTCGCAAAATGTTTAGGGGTATGTGTCCACTCCCAGAAAAAAAACACTCATTATTATTATTCCTCCACCATATTCAGCTGCATGTATAGTTTCAGTCCCTGCCATGATTTTGGAGAAGGCTGCAAACTCCTGTTCATTGCAGCCTTTCATCCTAAATGGAAAAATAACCACCAGTCAAAGTTGTTGTTGTTTTCAGAAAGCTTTCATTATGACAGATGTAACCATTTTTGTTTGTTTTCCCCCCCAGAAGGATAATTACATTGATTTAGTGCCAATTTAAAAACACTGAGTAATGGGAGCTTCTTGTTTCCCTCTTTTCTTGCTGTGACATTAAACTAGTCATGGACTGAAAGCCTTATTTCAGTGCATACACCTTCAATTTTGTTTATTTGCCGTGGATTAACTGGCACAGCATATCTGACACAAATCCATTTTAATACTCTCCTCCAACCTACTCCCACCTTCAATCTCACATTTCCTCCCCCTCTTCTCTTCCCTATAAGGCATCATCAAGACTGCTTTGCCCGATATGAGCCGAGAAAACCGAGAGCAGTACCAAGTGGTCATCCAGGCAAAAGACATGGGAGGCCAGATGGGCGGATTATCAGGAACCACAACGGTGAACATCACGCTTACCGACGTCAATGACAATCCACCTCGATTCCCCCAGAGTATGAACCATTTAATACTTCAGATGTGTTCAAAAAGCCTCTTTAAACTCTGTAGTTCAAGCTTCACCATCTGGGGTCGTAAATGCAGATGCACTTCTGGTGTTGCAGCTATTTAAGGTCACACAGGAACATACATATATATGTATATATATAATATTTCCAGAGGAAATAAACAAAAGCTTTCAGTTTGCCATGTTAACTCCCACAATAGTGTTAGGTCTACAAGCAAAAACAAACCACCAACAAAAGCTAGAGGTGCACAAAGTTTTCCTGCTTGTAGAATTATAATCATCTTCATATTTTTTTTATTTATACGCCACCCATCTGACTGGGTTGCCCCTGCCACTCTCAGCGGCTTCCAACAAAATATTAAAAACACAATAGAAAGTCAACTGTTAAAAACTTCCCTGAACAGGGCTGCCTTCAGATGTCTTCTAAAAGTCAAATAGTTGTTTGTCTGTTTGACATCTGACGGGAGGGTGTTCCACAGGGTGGGCACCACTACCGAAAAGGCCCTCTGCCTGGTTCCTTGTAACCCCGCTTCTCTCAGTGAGGGAACTGCCAGAAGGCCCTTGGAGTGTCCAGGCTGAAAGATGGGGGTGGAGACGCTCCTTCAGGTATACTGGGCCAAGGCCATTTAGGGCTTTAAAGGTCAGCACCAACACTTTGAACCACTACCGAGAAGGTCCTTTGCCTGGTTCCCTTTGCTTCACGTTTCACAGTGAGGGAATTTCTAGAAACCCCTTGGAGCTGGATCTCAGCATCTGGGCTGGGCAATGTAGATGGAGACACTCCTTCAGGTACACAGGGCCCTGAAGAGTCAGGTGCTAGCTTTAAGCTTGATTCTGCACAGCTCATAAACCATGAAACAAAATGCATCAACTCCAATACAGTCTATTGTGACCTGCCAAATGTCCAGTTTTATTTTCAATCCCAGGCATGAAGCAAAACCAGGACATTTAGCCACCGAGGGACCCCCTTACATGGGCAAAGGGTTGTGTTCTGCTTGCTGGGAATCTAATTTGCGCACAATCTAGGTCACATCCCAGTCACATAACTAAATAACCACTACTGTCCTTCTCCATCCCATGTGGTTCACAAACTGCACAGCACTTGATGGTGGTGCTGTGACAAATGGAAAATTATCAAAACTTTGCACCCAGGAGCTACAGCCGGCATAATGTGCCTGATCACTGTAGCACATGTGCTTTCACACACATGGGTGATCCAGCAATGCAAATCACAACAGCTTTCATATTCAGGTGCTTACAAATGGAGCAGCAAACAGTGTTGTTAGGCTGATCAGAAGGTCGGTGGTTTGAATTCCCACAATGGGGTAAGCTCCCGTTGCTCTGTCCATGCTCCTGCCAACCTAGCAGTTCTAAAGCACACTAGCACAAGCAGATAAATAGGTACCGCTGTGGTGGGAAGGTAAACAGAGTTTTTGTGCACTCTGGTTTCCATCACGGTGTTCCATTGCACTAGAAGCGGTTTAGTCCTGTTGGCCACATGACCCAGAAAGCTGTCTGTGGACAAATGCCAGCTCCCTCGGCCTGAAAGCGAGATGAGTGCCGCAACCCCATGGTTGCCTTTGACTGAACTTAACAGTCCAGGGGTCCTTTACCTTTTAGCTTTTGTACCCCACCCCGGTGTTCTTCAAAAGCCACAAAGCCCAACTAAATTACAACTTTGTAACCTATCGGCCACTCTCTGCTTTCTACTATTTATCGGTTTTGTTCACTTTTTTATCATGCTTGTAAAATATATGTATTCACTTCTCCTCATGACTTAGCTCAGAGGTCTGCTTAAAATGCACGGGTGTGATAGAGTAATTAATCACACTGAAGTTGGCGAACCCAAAGTAGGCTAGTATCACATATATTTTGCCATACTGTATGTCACTCAGTGACAGTCTCATAATGAGGGTGAAGACTACATAGTGGAAGGTACCCATAAAGAAGCTTTGATATCAAGGCTGCCATTGTTGGATTGTTGTTGTGTGTTTTTTTAGGTGTTTTTTTTAGCTCTTACTCTTCCCTGTGGCTTCTTTGTGAGCACAAAAGAAATAAGAGCCTACGGAGATTGGTGTGCCTTCTTTTTAAGGTCTTAGATTATTTTAGTTACAGCCTCAAATAACAAGTAAGTGTGCCCTTTATTCACTGGCATATCAAATCACTAAGAGTCAACAAACCTATTGTGGCATAAGCTTTTGTGCTCCCGACAAAGAGGGGTTGGACTCACGAAGGCTCATGTCATCATACAGTTGTTCCAATGTATGAAAACTCAGTTTTCATATCCTGACAGCTGCTTTGTTTGTGGGAAAACCGCCTTGGAAAGAGCTAATTTAGAGTGGAGATTGAAAATATGCGTTTTTAACTTTTTCTTGCCCGGCGTTACTGTTGCAAGGCACACACCCCTCCCCGCAAATTGCTATCCCTACCAAGAGGTTCCAGGTTCTCGTGCACATTCAGATACATATGTTAGGAAACCTGTGACTCAAGGGAAGGATTTGTAGCAGGAATACTGCGGGTGGAGAAAGGGAACCATACCCTCCTGCTGCCACTTATTTGTCTAAATCACCCTGTACTAAAGTTTATTTTCTGAAAGGAGGGTGGCTGTCTGGATTTTGAGTGTAACATCCAGCTCAGGCTTTATCTGCACTCCACCTGTGAGGGTAGGGCCAGTGTCAGAAATAGACCGCGTTGGGCACTGCAATAGCCTACATCACAGCAGATGGGCAGGGATCACAGCAAGATAGGAAGGTGCCTTATACCAAAGTCACACACACACACACATACACACACACACACCATATCTTTAAAACACTCTTACATCACTCTAACAGTCATGGCTTTTTGCAAAGAATCCTGGGAAGTGTAGTTTGTTAAGGGTGCCACGAGTTGTCAGGAGACCACTTGCAGAGCTCCTGCACCCTTGACAAACTCCACTTCCCAGGATTCTTTGGGAGAATGTGTGGCAGTTAAAGTGACATAAGGATGTTTTAAAGTGATGGCGTGCTCTTGGTATACGTCAGCTTCCTATGTTGCAGCGTATGGTGTGGCCGTGACCCAAGGCGATTTTTTAGGCCCCTCCAAATTAGTATTGTCGACACTGATTGGCAATGGCTCTCCACGGTTTCAGACAGGGCATATTCCCAGTGAAATCTGGAGCTGCCAGAGATTGAACATGTAATCTTCTGCATGCGAAGCACATGCAATACCAGTGAGCCCTTGAGCCCCTTCACTTTTCTCTTTCTCCTCCTTCCTATCATTGCTTGCTCACCTGTCCTCTTTGAGCATGCCAGCAATGGCAAGACATAAGAGAAAGAGCATCATCTTCCACTTGACTTGAACTCTGGGCAGTTATACCGATTGGGTAAGTGGATGTATTGCCTTGGTGGCAGGTGGGCCCATTCAGAGGAGGCACCTAGCCAACCCCCCTTCCCCCCGAATGACTACACACTTGCACATATGTAACAGATCCATGGGATCATTTATCAAGCACATCTTCAAAGACCTCAGCTATAATCTTGACTGACCACTGGGTTATATGTGGGCTGCAGTGCCCATCTTCCTCAGAGACCTATATCCAGGCGTGTTAATTATTTTTGTTGCTGAGTAGGCTAGCTGGGCTTCTTCCCATTCTACTCCTCCTGAGAAAAGAGAGGAGTAGGGATTATTTTAGAGTCAAGAAATTGGCTATTAAGAGTCAGGTAGGAGTTGCTGAACTGGAATAACAATCAGAGTGTTAGTGACAGATAATAGGCTCTCAGGAAGGACAGCTTTCTTGCACATTCTGGGAGATGTGTTTGTACCCGTCCCAGAAACTCATCCCCCTATCATCATTACATATATCCAGGAGAAGAGTCAATTCCACCATTGTTCTTCTTCCCCCACATTATGAAGCAGGTGAAAATGGTGGAAGTCAAAGGAATTTGTAACATCCAGCTATTCTGATACTGGTCCAATATGAGGAATTTGCGAACCAGCTTTTGGAGCTAAAGTTACAATTCCAATGGCTTCTTCCATTCTTGTTCTTATTTACCCACTTTCCTAGCCACAAAGTTAAGATGGATGTACATAGGAGCAGAGGAAGCTGCCTGATACTGAATTTGATCATTGGTCCAGATAGTCTATAATGACTGGCAGAGATTCTTTCAGGATTCCAGACAGTGTCTCCTCCCTGGAGATGCTGAGAACTTAATCTGGGACCCCATGCATGCAAAACAGATGCTCTACCACATGACAGGTCCTAAATGAAAATGCACCTCACATTCACATAGATTTCCTTCTTCAATTTTCCCTCTGTTTGCATAAGAATTTAATTTTCTGAAACAAAGTTTCCTTGCGGGTTTATTTTAATGATTTTGGAACAAAGGTCTATGTGCTAAAAAATGCAAAATCAGCACAAAGAATTGCCCGAGCATCTCTCATCATCTCAGATCAATAACTAACCATATCTGCTTCTATCAATATTTTCTTCCATTGTCTGAGCAAAGCAGCACCCAGGTATAATATATAATGTGTGTGAGAGACAGGGACAGGCAGACAGACAAAGATGGAAATGCATTGTGATCAGAGAGTGGATTTACAGAGAACAGATATTTGGAGCCACCAAATAGATGCATGAACTACAGCTGCCTTAAAAACTGAAGAGGCTTGGCTGCTACTTGCTGTTTCCCTAGAAAAGTTCACATTTCCCCACTATCCCAGAAAATTTATTTTATAACAAGGAAAATTTCCCTCACCTTGATAATCCATATTTAAATTATGTGTAGTGAGCAGTACAGCTTATGTTCACTTCTGGTTATTATGCTCATAGTTGCCTTACCTTTCATAAGAGTGAACTGCTGACTTTAGACCAAAGTCTTCCTGATTTTTTTGTATGCTGAAGGCAGCTAATGGGCACCTTGTATGCTGACATAATTGTAGGTACAGCTCCACATCTCCCCCTAAAGGGCCCTTTCCCCTTTTACTAAATCTTGGTTGGATGCTTTTACAGGACTGGTATAGTGCAATCAAGTTGCTTGCTTTAATTTTAAGAAAAGCAGTTATTTTAACATTCAAAATGTGTCCCTTCTTACACCGACGTTTTATCAGATTTCTTTTGTGCTGCTGTGTATTTGCCTTCACTGATTTAGAGCTGTTTCAGCTTTGTCTCTTGCCAATTGAAATTCAAGCTCCTAACACCGAGTTGTGATTACATGGTATTGCTCCTGTTTATTGACTGTGTGAGCATGAGTTTAATTAGGTTCTTGGTGCAAATGCAGGTAGAAAAATACACCTTTCAAATCCCACTGTTTTTCAGTCGTCATGAAATTCCTTTGCTGCACATGACATGATAAAAAAAGGGCTGTGGCTGGACTCTTCCAGATGGTCATAAAACCGGATTAGATTTCTATGTCGATCACATTTTCTGCCATGCCCAAGCTGAGGTAATCGGCAAACAGCATCATCTCAAAAATAGTACTGCCATCATAGTTAAAGAAGCTGACAGAGAAGAAGCAGTCATCATTGTGAACAATTCAGACATGAGGCTGAGAGGCAACACCACTATGACATTTTATAGGCCCCAATTATCAGATCTCACTGAGGAATACCAGAAAGATCTACACAATCTGATGAAGGAGTTTCCTACCAACGTGCAAATCAAAAGCCATACATCTCAGGAGCCTCAACTAGACATTTTCTATTTGCTACCCAAACTACAGAAACCACGGCACTTTGGGTGCCCCATAGGTTTAGGCTTCCGGTACCATCACAGGTGGGGTGTTTGGATATACGGAATCTGTTTGCAGGCCACATGCTCCCAGTACTCACGCTTGGTTTGGAATACAACCGGCTTTCTGAGGAAATGACAATCCGGTGACAAGCTTCCAAAACATACTACCCTAGTCTACACCAATATCTCCATAAGGATGGGATATAAGCAATGAGTAATACCATCCTAGATGGAGTTCTGGCCACCAAACTTTGCCACTTGATACTCTCATTCATTTCAGATTTAGGGAGAACATTTATCTTCAGATCAATGGCTCTGCCATGGGCACTCTTAGATGGACCCAAAGTATGCCAGCATCTCATGGCTGATTTAAAATACCCCATTCTCATTGCCTGTCTCCTAAAGCCTCTCCCCTCCTTGAAACACACTATATCTATCTATCTATATATCTATGTCTATGTCTGTCTATCTATCTATCTATCTATCTATCTATCTATCTATCCTGCCCATCTGGCTGTGTTTCCCCAGCCAGTCTGGGCAGCTAATAACACACACACACACACACACACTCAATCATTTTAAATAAACAAAATATCATTTACAAGCAACAAACAAACAAACGAATAAATCAATAGAAATCAACAGCAACAACAGACAGTTTACACTTATGCCCAAATTAAAATCACCAACTCCAACTAAACATTTAACCAACATCAATCCGACAAAAATAAAACAAAATTAGAACCATTTAAAACATTTTAGCCAGTTGTCAGTTGCCACATTTATGACATCTTTATCACCTGGACTTATCAACAGAAGACAGTTTGAGCAGTTCTACCCAGATTTCAATAACCTTCAACCTGCCATCAACTTGAGCTTTGACCTATTCAGACAGCAGGTTTGCTTTCTTGAAACTACTGTAAAATTATACAATGGACATATAAGCATTACTATACATAGGAAACCAAATGTCTGCTTCACCTACTTACATGATTCCAAAGTGCACCCAGAACATGCACTACAAAATCTACCGTCTACACCCAATCTCTATTATATAATTGCATCAGTTCAGATTCATCAGACAGAGACTCACAAGATAAAAAAATTACATCATGCATTCATCGAACCATAGCACTCACCCATTGAAGTGGGAGAGCAACCAAGCCCGATTGGTACTACTACAGGACAAACCTTGAAGAGAAAATGACACAACTCCACTTGTTGATGTTTATAGTTCCCAGCTGAAACCACTCAAACATATTCAGTGATCTATAGGCTATCGTCAGTGAATGGCCTTGGGTGGTAGGTCTGTACTTACAGAAAGCCCCAGACAACTACTCCAAAGCAAGCACTCATCAGCAACAACAGGCCACATAACAGAGACATGGGGTCAGACCCTGCAGTAAACCCAGATGCCAAATCTGTTCCTCTTTCTGCTCTGGCAACACTATTATGCCTGTCACACAATTAGTTGTTCATTCACCTGTTCATCTTCCAGTGTGATATATGTTATCTTCCAGCAGTGGCTTTCAGCATTCTGCATAGGACAGAATAGCCCAGTCTCTACACAAAAGAACCAATTAATATGATACAGGAAAGCTTACGAAATAATAAATATACTGCAATAAATATAGTGCCACAACACTCTTTCTTGTATCTGCTGCAACATGCTACCATGGCTACCAGTCTGTAAACCTCGTAACTTCAGACTGCACATGGACACAGTATATTTAAAAATATGCATTTTAATATAAAAATAACCTTATAAATATTCCCAGTTATAAACACACAAACCCAAAGAAAACTAGAACATCATCAGGAGTTAGTCAAGCCCTCTCCTTCATGTTCTCCTTTTGTACATAGAGGGAAGTTTGGAGTTTTATATGACGGAGGACTAAAATAGACCCTCTGACATGCACCATGAACTGGCATGTTCCACATCATTTGGTCTCTCACTTTACTCTGCATAAAGTGATATTGACTTCATCAACATAGTTTGTTCTGAAAAGAAAAGAACAACCAATGCTTCGCTGGTGACATTCCATTGTCATCCTTCATAACCTTTTTCTCATGACTGTGGCCCACAGACAGGTCACAGAGTATTTCAGGCCTCAAGTACTCATGTAACCAGTGCCAGATTTACGTATAAGCTAAACAAGCTATAGCTTAGGGCCCCACTCTCTTGGGGGTCCCCCCAAAAAAATTAAAGGAAAAAAAACACTGGATGTACATTTCCAAAATATAAGATAAAAAACAAATAAAATAAAACCTACATACAGCAACAGTGTTTGTGTTGTGTAGGCTCCTATGATGTAAGTAATGGGCCCCGCCTGCTAGCCTGCTCCCTAAAATATCACTTGTTAGCTCATTTCTATATATAGGGTAACTATACTCTGCATGGAGTGGTTGCATACTTCTTCTTAATTGTATTTCAGTTCAACAATTACTTGAATAAAATACATATTTTGTTATGTGCAAATGGCTTTAGATACCTATTAGGTCCATAAATTTGTTGTTGTTGTTGTTGTTCAGTCGTTCAGTCGTGTCCGACTCTTCGTGACCCCATGGACCAGAGCACGCCAGGCACGCCTATCCTTCACTGCCTCCCGCAGTTTGGCCAAACTCATGTTAGTAGCTTCGAGAACACTGTCCAACCATCTCATCCTCTGTCGTCCCCTTCTCCTTGTGCCCTCCATCTTTCCCAACATCAGGGTCTTTTCCAGGGAGTCTTCTCTTCTCATGAGGTGGCCAAAGTACTGGAGCCTCAACTTCAGGATCTGTCCTTCTAGTGAGCACTCAGGGCCGATTTCCTTGAGAATGGGTAGGTTTGATCTTCTTGCAGTCCATGGTCCATAAATTACTATATAGCATATATTCAACACAAAAACAGCTGCAATTTGTTGTTGACAAAGGACAGCTGGACATATAAAGGGCCCCATTACCTTCAGTAGCTTAGGGCCTCATCAAACCTAAACCCGGCCCTGCATGTAATGCCTTTTTTCATGGCTCTGCCCTATATGACAGTGTTCAGGGGCATCTCTGTAGTCAGAGCTAGTATGAAACAGGAGCCTAGCACTCTGAGATGGGCTGCAAACAGCAGATCCCACTTTTGGTAGCTTCTCTGAAACAGGTGATTGTGTTGGTTGTGATCAACAAAGCATCTGCTGTAACACTGGGCTACAAACTTCAGTGTCCACATGTGTAGAAGCTTCTCACTTTCTTCTATGAAGGGAAATGCTTATTTGTCTGCCCTGTAGGCTTTTCTATATTATATGCTAAAACAATCTCCTGAACATGAAAGAAAATGAGGAAAACTCTGGGCTTATAGACCTCTGTGCATACATCTGAACTCCTGCATAACCGGCTGATTGCTATGTAGCATCCAGGACTGATTTATTCCCAATGTCAGAAACATGACACATCTCCTCAGTTCTGAGATTGGATTGAAAAAGAGAACTCAAAATAGAAAGAGAAATTGCCCCTTTGTTTCCGTGCCTTTTGATCCAAGTAGGCATGATATATTCATTCGCTTAATTTTTAGCTCACCTTTCAGTTCAAAGAACATCTCCAGCATAGTTCCTAGAAAATAAAATTAGGCTTTCTAAACCATTCAATTATTAAAACAGCTAAAATATGCAATTACTATATGCAATTCAAATCACCAATCAGCCACAGAAAAAATAAACAGGAGCACACAGATATTCATTATCAACTAACTTGAAGCTTTAAGAAACAGAAATCTTCCCACCCTGGTTCAGCTTCTTAATGCAGGGATGAGTTACATTGGTAGATTTTCTTAGGCAGGGAGTTCCATGGGGAAGAGACAACTACTGAAAAGACATTGCTTCTTTTAAGTGCCTTATGGACACAAAAATCTGTAGAACCCAAAGTAGGGCTGAATCTAATGACCTAATCTTACAGGGAAGTTCATACAGGAACAAGCATTCCCTTAACAGCGAAAGCCTATGCATGCTTATTCAGGAGCATGCCCAATATTATCCAATGGAACGTGGTCCCATATATGTGGGCACAGAATGTCAGCCTGGCAGAGCAATGCCAGGCTTGGGCTGTGTGGCTTGGACAGAGGTGCTGTCAGGGCCGTCTTCCCCATAGATGCTAGGGGTGCAGGGCACCCAGGTGCCGGGCTCTCAGGGGCACCAGGCTGAGAGTCCAGGGCCTGAGAGTTGAGTCCGGGGAAGAGCCCGCCCATCGGGGAAGAGCCTGCTGTGGGTTTGGCGCCAACTGAGCCAGCAAGACGTTGAGGCGGCGGCCGGCCGGCTCCGCCCTCCTGCAAGCCTGGGACTGGGCAACCTGGGGGGGGGGCACCGGGTGGATCTTTGCACTCTGGCACTGCATATGCTTAAGACAGCCCTGTGTGTTGTCACCCCCCCCCAGCTAAACTAGCCTCCTGCTAGCCACTACCAACAGAGGGACGCAAGCCTCAGTACAGCATTCTCCTACTGCCTATCAAACATGTAGGTGGCAGTGCCATCAGTGGGATTCCCATTCCAGAAAACAGCAGGAGGCCTTGAAATCAGGCCTTCTGGAGGCAGGGTGAGGCTGAGATGGCCTGGGATCCATTGGGTCCCAAGCTGAGCACACTGATGTCATGTGATGGCAGCGAGCCCAATCACTGTGCCAGCTTGCAAACAATCGTACCACCATGAGTTGTAAAGATGCAAATGGAAGTGGCAAACCCTCACCCACTGGGGACAGAAGGTTTGGATTGTGCTATAAGAAATTTTGGGCTGCTGTGATGTTGTGCATCCTTCACTTTGTATGGGAGCACTCGGCTTTTCTCAGAAGTAATGAGTGACAACTTGAACCTTTACAAAGGATTATTTGATCTAGGCAAGTTTTTCAGATGTACTCAAATTTCCCCTACAACTCTGAAGGCAACCAACATGAAAAGTGAGCAAACTGCTATGCTCAGGATTCTAATTAGAGCCCACATACTGAAAGCCCCACAGCTTGCTCGGAAAGCTGATACTACTTTGAACTATGTAATATTCATACAGATCAGCTGAATGCTACCTGACTTTCCCCGCATCCTTGAGCTGAAAGGTGACAAACCCTACTGAGTAATGTGGGCTTATTTACATTAAAAAAAGAGAACTTCTTTTGAAAAGTCCAACACATGTGTTGCCTGAACAGAGCCATCCAAAACCACCTCAGATTTTGCTTCAGGCAAAATCCAGTGGCAGTTCCATTTCCAAGATCCACCAGTTTCTGAGGCTATGTAAACTAAAGAAACCATTCTTGCTTTTAGATTTAATTTTCAAAATATGGGGTGGAGATCATTAATGCCACTAGACAATTAGTGCCGTAACCACTGCAGGGTTCCTATTTGCATTTGAATTTCTAAACATCTGCAAGAAAAGTAGCAGTAAGAGGCTTTTTGAAGCAATACAATATTTTCCCACCACAAGAAAAACCAAACAAAAAAAAAACCCCCTTGTCTCTGACAGGTATTCCTTACCTCTGTGTTCAGATTAACTCTTGCCTTGTGATGCTTTCCTCAACTCAACAGGCCACTGAGGAGCCTTCTCTGTTTCTTCTCATGGCATTTTAAAATTATGCATGCAGATGAAACACCTATGAATGCGCGTGCACACACACTCTCTCACACAAGTTTCTTGTGTTGTTGTTTTATTTCCCAGGCACATATCAGTTCAGCTCCCTGGAGTCTGCACCACTCGGAACTTCGCTTGGCAGGATAAAAGCCAATGACCCCGATGTGGGTGAAAACGCTGAGATTGAGTACAGCATAGCTCCCGGCGATGGATCGGACGTCTTTGATATCATCACTGACAAGGACACACAGGAAGGGATTATAACTGTCAAAAAGGTTTATTTTTCCTCCTTCTCTTTTATTGGACTTAGCACTCCAGGTCTTAGGGTGTGTGTTTTCTCCCAGACAGGAGGGAGGAGAAGGTTCCCTGTGAGGTCAGCTGCAGAGAAGCTAGCATATTATGTCTGTTCTTCTTCTTTTCATTGCCAGGTAACCGTTAAACTTCAAAACTTGTGGTGTTTTTTGTTTGTTTTGTTTTGAGTTATGTCAGTTCAGCCATAGAGATATCCTTGGGAGCTCAGGCCTGTCAGATGCATTCAGACGTCCCTGCATGACAACTTCTGAAGGATGGATATGTCAGGGTAAGGGAGGTGGGTTAGCTTCACAAAGCAGCCCACCAGGTGAACTCTTGCCGTTTGGTTTGCAGTGAATGGACACAGCCAAACTATGAAATCTGGTCCTGAATATAAGAGGTTTGAGGAATTCCAGCCTCTAATGAGCACATTCCATGGGCAGCCTTTGGTTTACTAATGAGACTTTCCCTGCTGCCAGGACTCTGTCAAATTTATATATATCACCACACATAAATTTAACGTGGCCTTATAGCTACTGCTTTTCCTTTAAAGGAGATGGGCACAAATTGAAATCGTGTCAGCAATACTTGGGTTCTAAGCTTCCTCTCACCTTATTAATAAATATTTTGATGGGATCTTAACAGTCTCAAGCTTTTTGGGGGGTTGCCTCATCCCTGTGTCCTTCCTGCATGCCTGTTGGCTGTCTTCTCCACTCAAATAAGGAAACACCTGCAGGTCAAGAAATTCTGTGGGCAAATTCCTGTAAGGAACTGCTGGCTCAGGGCATCTGCTTTCAGGTCTCTCATGATCTCCCATTGGCTAGCATACAGTTGACCTTTACTCATAGGTTATCTTAAAACAGAGAGAGAGAGAGAGAGAGAGAGAGAATAATTTGTGAGCCAGAGCAAACCTATACCCTGTCTCTCCATAGAGCAAGGAGGTTGCGGGATAGACATATTATTTATCTTTAGCAGTGTGGTAGCTAGCTCGTAGGTAGGCATGGGTTAAATTGTATACACATTAGAATATTTTGACAGCTTTCTGCCATAGACCACATGCCCTACCATGGGCATAACCCAGATTTATGTTTGGGGGGGAGCAGAACTTTTGTTGGGAAAACAATGGTATATATGTGTCCAATACAGTTATCCCATTAATACAAGGAATCCCATATGTACAACAAGACTTCCCCTCTCTCCTATCCCTGTGCACGCCTGTGCCCCCCCCCAAAAAAAACTGTTCTAGGATTTCCACACACCCCAACCCTCCAGAGCTGATTAGGGGTTGGGTGGGTTGAGAGAAGAGGGAGATGAAGTCCTATTCCGCAGGCAGAAGTCCTTACACTAACGGGAAAGCTTCATCAAATTCTACCCTATGAGATTACAAGAGAGTAGTAACCCAAAGCACAGGTTATCCATAGACTATACTATAACTCTTCACTGGTTCATATATTGAGCTAGAACAGCACTGCAGTAGCTTGGTGGATCAATGCTCTCCACTATAACAGATGGACCCTGCTTGAATTGTGCCCTTCACACAAGCCAAATCCGTCAAAATGGAAAGCCTAGAGGAGATCATGTGAGATGCAGCATGGTCTGCCTAATCCAACTGCTCACAGGGCAGGCCCAGTTGATATTGGAGGCTGTGTGGAGAGTAGCTTGCACTGCTCCTACACCTCTGCCAATTCACCATCATCTCCCAAGGAATGTAAGAGCCATAGTAACAGTCACCCAATTAAATTCACAAGTTTAAGTGACAGCAAAGCAGGAACCGTTTTACTAAAATTCCAGTTGCCTTTCTGGGTTTAGGTTTACTTTGTCAGTACAAGATCACTATAATTCCAATGGCTAAACTAAATGTTAATGAATGTGCCATTCACAACTCCATATTCCCTTTGTAATATTATTATGAGGATTGTCAGTGGCATTTTCTGGGTTAAGTGGGTGGATAGGAGGCGACCTGGGCAAAGCTAAACATCCTCTTTTCTTTCCTGATCTTCCCCTGATGAACGTTTTTCCTTTCTTTGTTGAGTTCAGCTTTAGTTAAAAATGAGCATCCTGAAGGTGGCAAGATTTATCCTAAATGAGAACAATTTCTGGCTCATATATATATTCCACTGATTGTTACAGGACTATGTTTAGAATGGGTGTAATTTTGAGTCAACAGCAATTAGTCATTGATTTTGTGGATTGAAGCTAATGGTGCATGCAACATGCAGTGTGTTTTGGCAGATCTCAGAGAGATGAAACAGTGATTTGTATTGATGGATATATAAGAACCAACACACCCACCCCAAACAAAACTTTTAAAATGCCACAGTAGGCAAAATTAAGTTGATGAGGGGCACTTTATCAGAGCCATTATTATTTCAGAGATCATTATTGCAGCAATTAAGGCTGCAATCCCTAAGCCCATTCACTTGGGTAAGTAAGTTTCATTGATTTCAATGGAATGTACTCTGAAATAAATACTGGAATTTTGTATGGGCCTGGTGCATAGGTTTTGAAGATTGGCATGACAAATACATAATGATACTTAGTTCTCACAAATTCATGCTGGATGGATGAATCAAAATTGTGAGTGTACTTCCCCAAGGTGACATTGAAAACTTGGTTTACGCATTGTCCATCATGTCCGGGTTATAAGAAAAGTCTGAAAATGGGATATTTATTCACCTCTGTGCTTCAAAAGCTGGGACAAGAAATAGCAGCCAGCAACTGCAACAGAGGACAAGAGGAGATGGAAAGTTGCTTGGTGAGAGTTCCCTTTCACAAAATTTAAACTATGAAAGTGTCTTCACAGTGGTAAAGGGTGTATCTGTTACTGTGGAAAGCAGGAACTAAAACCAAATGGGACAAACATACTAGCACAGTAGTACCTTTGTTGTTGAACTTAATCCATTTCGGAAGTCTGTTCGACTCCCGGAACTGTTCAACAACCAAGGTGTGGCTTCCTGTTGGCTGCAGGAGCTTCCTGTGCTCAATCAGAAGCCATGGAAGCCATGTCAGATGTTTGGCTTCCCAAAAACCAGAACACTCATTTCCGGGTTGGCGGCGTTTGGGAGCCGATTTGTTTGGGAGCCAAGCCATTTGGCAACCAAGGTAACAAAGAATGGCAGAAAACATTTAATTGGATATTGGTAGTGATATATATGGAAGTCAATCAATGTAATTTTAAAAACTGAATCTTTCTTTTATTCTCTTACTTTCTTTCTTTTCTTTTCTTTTCTTTTTTCTTTTTTTTCTCTTTCGTTCTCTTTTATGTAAGTCTGTATATTTATATAAAATTTATAAGCTTTTGTATACTACTTTGCAATAAATAAATAAAATTAAAAAAAGACACCCAAGCTACCACTGTACTTGGAAATGGGATGTGTCACGTACAGTAGGTCTTACAAGACTGAGGAAGGAGAATTTGCAGTGGGAGCTAGGAACATAATCCATACCTAATGTTGGATTAAGACCGAGGAGAACCAAGTTCAACTCCCCACACAGTTATGAAGCTCACTGGGTGACCTTAGGCCAATCCAAATCTGTCAGCCTAACTAGCCTCACAAATTCATTGTGAGAATATAATTAGAGGAGGCGGTATCAGGTGCACCACTTTGAAAAGTGGGACGTTGTATTAGTAGCTAGCTCTATACCTTTTTTCCACTGTCTTTAAAAATTATCTAAGCACATTAAGCTAATATAATAAAATTTACCAAGAGTGAAAATGTGGCAAGATACTGCCTCGTTTATCGTCTTCCCCCCACAAGACACTGTCAGAAATTTAGAAAAGGCCACCAAGAACATAGTGCCATGTTTCTCTCTCCCCCGCCCTCCATCATTTTGTTGTGATGGAATAGAACAGTTGGAAAGCTGTCTTGGTGGATGATAGATAAGAACATAGGAATATGCCTTATAGCAAGTCAGGCCATTGAGCCCTGTATTATCTGCCCTTTTTGGAAGTGAATCTTCACATTTCCAGTTATACCTGGAGATACAAGGACTTGAACCTGGGACCTTTTGCATGCAAAACAGGTGCTCTACCACTTAGTAGTATGACTGTGCACAGGACAGATAGAAATTTTGGTGTTAGCAAAAAGATTTATATCAAGTGGTTTCCAACAATACTAGTTCTACTTCGTTATCCTTCTGAAATGTAGTTGCTTTTCTATGTGACATTCTTTTCCATTTCTTCTCCCCCACCCCACCTTTGACTGCAAGCAATTAGATTTCGAAAAGAAGAATCTATATGCCCTAAAAGTGGAGGCAACCAACGTTCATCCTGACCCTCGATTTTTCTACCTGGGACCATTTAAGGACTCAGCCTTGGTCAAAATTTATGTGGAAGATATCGACGAACCGCCAGTGTTTAGCATACCTTCTAATTTACTAGAAGTAGATGAAGATGCCAGGGAAGGTAGTATCATTGGGCAAGTGGTAGCTCAGGATCCGGATGCAGCAAGGAACATAATAAAGTAAGTCAACTTCCACAAACAGCGCAAATATGCATCGAATGTGCAATGTGCTTGCATTTCTCTAACAAAAAAAGGAGGCATAAAACCTTAAATCTTGCTTAACAGCCATTGCTGAAATTTTGTGATTTGAAAATATTATTGAAGTGCTTACTAATTTTAATAAGGATAGGTCCACATTGCTATAATTATTGCTATTAATGTCATTAGCATTTTATTATTATGTGTTACACTAAGGAGGTCAGAATGGATTGTGTATGGTTCTTGCGTGCCACTTTGAGCATTATTTGGAAAAGTGACATATAAATAAATTGGATGAAGGTAGCTCAAAAGTAGTCTCTTATCAAGGCAACTTAAAAGGCCAAAATCATCAGCAGTAAAACTGCAACATGTGACTTCCTACCATTTTTCTAGACTGGTCCATATATGACTTCTTTTTGAACAGTTATGTTTACTTCAGTGGAAATTCACATCACTGTTTTGTTGTTACAGAGTTGTGAATTTCATTATTTGATGCATGACTCAGTAAGAATCTTGGTTCTTCACATATTGTGTTTATATTTTATATTATATATTCAGTTTATAGATTCATCTGTTTCAGTTGTAATATTACATAGCTTTGACATCTGGCATTCAGTTGTTTGGATGTTTGGATTCTGGTTTCTTCTGGTCTTTTACTATAAGGTTCAACTCCATTTTTATGTACTGTAAAAATATTTAGTAACGTATTTTGGGCAGCACAGCAGTTAATTTTTTTGTACATATATACTGGTTATAAAGTGCAACATTTTAAACCTCTGTTAAATGTGCAAAAAATTAATTAAAATCACAGTATGACTAGAAGACCAAGAGGAAGCATGTGTTGTAATTTGACAGATATACTTTGGATCGGCACACTGATTTGGACAGAATATTCAACATCCACTCAGGAAATGGGTCCATTTTTGTCTCAAAGACACTTGACCGAGAAGCAGCCCCATGGCACAATCTCACTGTCATAGCAACTGAAATCAGTAAGTGGCAGGTGCATCCTGTTGCATGGTTTTAAGTGTTTCTCTCTCTCTCTCTCTCGATATATATATATATATATATATATATATATATATATATATATGCATGCACAATATCACACCCAGTACTGCAACAATATATTCTGGGCAGTATCCAACTAAATAGCTATGATAGTGCAATGATTTTTAGCTGCACAATGTAACTTCCACAACACCCTAAATCTGCTCTGGGTCCCCCCCCCAACCCTCTGGAGAAGATTTAGGTGACATGTGGGGAGGTATGGGGAGAGACGCATTTGGGGCAATTACTTCATACAGCTAAAAGTTGTTGGGTTAGTGTAAATGTTTTGTTAGACCCCCCCATGTGTCACATATAGTACTGCAACAATATATGTGGTTTTAAAATTTTACAGATCCATGCAAAATGTATTGTTACAGTTTAATGCTTAGACTGTAATTCTATGTACACTTCTCTGGGTGTAAGCGCTGCTGAACTCAGTTGGACTTATTTCTGAGTAGACATGCATAGGGTTACATTGTAAATTGCAAAAGAGAATATGCTGCTTGTAGAACCACTCAGGGGTTGAAATGGTCTCTTGTGTGTTACTGTAGTTTTTATCAGGGGGTTCAATAACAACACCTAATAATATCATGAGATGGTTCCCCAGTCAATATTTAGAGGCCCTTTTGTGTATCTTTCTTGAGAGGACTAATATATCTATTGCCAAACTGGTAGCAAAATATGTGTATGTTGACATGTCTCTTAGATCTGCTCATCTCTCTCTCTCTCTCTCTCAGTTCTATTCTGGCTGTGGGAGGTAGAAAAAGAGTGGTGAGGTTAGTGTGGTGCTAATACGTTGACAGAGCCAATTCGGTACTCTCACAGATGTGTCCGCACTACATCGACCTCGTTTCTGCCTTATCTCACCCCCTCTGATTCTCAGTATGCAGCAGTCACATGAATGACCAGAGGTCATGTAAGCAGCGGCTGCCCACCAAACCACCCACTAATGGGAACAGCCCAAGAGTTTCAGCAATAAACTTTTTCCCTTCTGAAAAATAAAGTCTCTGGCAGATGAAGATACAGGGGAAGGTTGGAACCCCAAACACCAGCCTTGCTCTGTTTTCGGATATAATGCACAAAACCTTGGTGACTTCATATATCTCCTTTCTCAGGCAGGGAGGCTTCCCCAAGTGGGAAAGTCTTCTGATCTGTGAAGGTACACTTTGGGCATTCAGGCAGGAGACTACCCGGTCCCGGAGAAGGCAGAGTTTTGAACGTAGTAGTAGTGCAGTGAGAGTAACGGGGACAGGTTAGGGGAGCTCTGGTGGGCTAGCAGCTCAACGACTTGCTGGGGAGAGAGTAGGGATGAGCTGCGCTTGTGTCCTCATCTCTAGCTGAGATTCAGGTAACAGACTTGTTAGACTTCAGTTCCATTCCTCTTCCCCTGTTCTGCATATCAGTGTACACATGCACCCTTTGTTCCTTGACCCAGGATTTTGGGAAAACTTGGGATGGCTTTTAAAAAATATAAATTATGTACTTCTGCAAACCTTGGGGTTCTGCCAGATATGCTGTTTCCTCCTTCTGGCAAGGTGGGTGGTTTTTGCTACATAAGGATCAGCACTCTCACTGGAACATCAGAAATAGTGGGAATTATGGTATAAGATTGTGGTTATTGTTTCTGTTTCAGGCAACCCCAAGCAAAGTACCCAGGCTCCCATTTTCATCCGGATTTTAGATATAAATGACCATGCACCAGAATTTGCCAAGTACTATGAAACGTTTGTTTGTGAAAATGCAAAAGCAGGACAGGTAAATGCATATTTACTGTTACCAACAAGCTTGTAGATGAAATCTCAACACTTAGATCAATCCATAGTGGCAGTCTGACCTGTGCTTGATTGGTAGAGATGGGGATAAGGGTCATATTTTTGTATCCCCCTAACTCACACATTTTGTTTGTCTAAGCATTTTGATTTCATCTCTTTTATAGCTGGTCACACTGACTATTTGATAAAAAGGCAGTATTTAAAATTATGATAATAATTGAATACGTGTGCTCCTTTGAGTGGAAGAGTGGGATATAATTACCACTGCTGCTACTACTATTAATAGACATAACAACATCTTACGACTGTGGAAAAAAAGTTACTGAATTAATTGTTCCATTCTATAAACCAGTGGTTCCCCATTAGCTAAGCACTGCAGACCCCCTGTTTTTCAAGGGCCAAACCATGGATCCCATACTTTTGAAAATTTTGATATCTCTGTGATAGTTTTTGTTATGTATTATAAGAAATAATAATCATAAGGTGAATGGTGCTATGGACACCCTGAGGTCCACAGACCACCAATTGGGAACTACTGCTTTAAACTGATATGTGTCTAAGGCAGGGGTAGTCAACCTTTTTATACCTGCCACCCACTAATGCATCTTTCTTGATGGTAAAATTTCCTTACTGCCCCCCACTGCTCGATGGAAGGAGGATTCAGCTTGTGCCATAGAACCCCCTACCATTCCCCTAGCATCCTGAAACACCCACCAGTGGGCAGTAGGGACCAGGTTGATAACCCCTGGTCTAAGGACTATACAGTCGTAGTTTGGATCCCAAACGCCTTGGTATTTGGATGTTTTGACTCCCAAACGCCGCAAACCTGGAAGTGAGTGTTCCAGTTTGTGAACATTCTTTGGAACCCGAACATCCAGCAGGGCTTCCATGGCTTCCGATTGGCTGCAGGAGCTTCCTGCAGCCAATCGGAAGCCATGCTTTGGTTTCTGA
Source organism: Lacerta viridis (assembly GCA_900245905.1). Taxonomy (NCBI): domain Eukaryota; kingdom Metazoa; phylum Chordata; class Lepidosauria; order Squamata; family Lacertidae; genus Lacerta; species Lacerta viridis. Next base: position 167,252 of record OFHU01003329.1, on the reverse strand, counting down.
ACATTTTGGAGGTCGAATGGACTTCCAGAACAGATTCCGTTCGACTTCCAAGGTACAACTGTATAGATTTTGACTATCATCTAACTAATACAGACTGCTGTGGTTTTTGTTTGTTTGTTAGTTTTTGTGATAAACAAAAGCAAGAAGGCAATGCTTCCCCCCCTTTTTTAGAGGAGTTCTACTTTCTTGATATTTCAATGTTACTGCATATGAAACAAATCTGTATTCAAGACCCAAACATTAGTATGTGGGTCCATTTTGCCTACTCAAGATGCATCCACACCAAGACCGCTGAAGGGAAAATATTGCAGCTTGAAAGAGACCTAGGCTTGACGAGGGGTTTTGGAGGGTCTAGCCAACGTGAGGCAGGTAATCAATATCTGCCTCAGGGAGAACAGGTAGAATTACATGCTTTGGCTAACATTACTTTGATACTTCGTGTATATTTTTCAGGGTAAAGACTGCCAAAGGGTTAGTTAGCGATAAGCATGGGGGAGGCATTTGATTCAGTTCACATTTAAAGATGAACCAGCCTAACTCTCTGAAACAAAGCACAAACCAAAACATAGCCATCCTTCAAAATTTGTACTTTTCCTAATTCTTGGATAACAAAACTGCATGGACAGTGTCTCTATCCTAATAAAGACACATGTGCAATATCACTATTTAAACTTAGTTCCAAAATGCACATCACCATAAATAAATGCCAATTTGCTGTGCATCAATGGTGTCCCGAATCCAACACCTGAGCTTGCCAAGTCAATGTAAAGGTAAAGGTAAACAGGACCCCTAATCATTAGGTCCAGTCACAGATGACTCTGGGGTTGTGGTGCTCATCTTGCTTTACTGGCCAAGGGAGCCTGGCGTACAGCTTTCCGCGTCATGTGGCCAGCATGAACTAAGCCGCTTCTGGTGAACCAGAGCAGCGCACGGAAACGCCATTTACCTTCCCGCAGAGCGGTACCTATTTATCTACTTGCACTTTGACGTGCTTTCAAACTACTAGGTTGGCAGGAGCAGGGACCAAGCAATGGGAGCTCACCCCATTGCAGGGATTCGAACCACCAACCTTCTGATTGGCAAGCCCTAGACTATGTGGTTTAACCCACAGTGCCACCCGCATAATAAAGACACATGCACAACATCACTATTTAAACTTAGTTCCAAAATGCACATCACTATGAATAAATGCCAATTTGCTGTGCATCAGTGGTGCCCCGAATCCAACGCCTGAGCTTGCCAAGTCAATGTACTGTGTGGTTAAAAATAAAAAAGGTAAAAGGTGTGGTATGAACAGTCCACATCCTTCTTTTTGCATTTCATGATACAGCATTCAAATAAGATTCCTATGCTTTGCCTTCATTGTGGACATTCATTGTGTGCTAACCAAATGCATCATCTTCACTTAATTATTAGTGGAAAGATAATGGTCTTGCAAGTCTTGGAAAAACTGAAAGGCAGGATATTGGCCTTCACAGCTTCATAATAGCCCATGGTTATACTTGCTCAATTGCAGTGTTTGGCAACACAGAATATCAGACATTAAATAGACAGATGTTTAATGATATTGAATACAGCATCTCCAAGTGACTCCAGCTCAATTCTTATTTAACATGAGAGGTGGGGTTGCTGATATCCCTTGCTTGTATTTCGTGCTGTTCTGGGAATGCACAGAAGTGTAAAAACAACATGGAGTCCAAGGCTGGATGCAGGAGGTAGGATGTGAGTGGTTTCCCCTATGGTTTATCTAATTGCAATGAAAGCAGGAAGCAGCAAACACACTGGCCCCATAAGCCTCAGACCTTTAACAGTGAAACAAATGTACAGGCCTGGTGCACACCAAAGTTTTTTGAAGTGTTGACTACAATAGATGCACCTCGCAAGTATAGCTTCATTTTTCCGTTATGCATAAATTTACACTGCCGCTGCTTCAGCGAGAAACAAACTTTTATTCTTAAATACTGTAGACACAGATAATGAGACACTACGCTAGAAAAAAACATTCACAAGTAAAATTGATAAATCAGACACACACACACACCCCAAAAATATTGATGGAACTTAACAGCCACACAATGACACAGGAACTGCAAACTTCCAGTAACATTCCCTACATTTTCAGAGTGAAGGTGGGAATGCTTGTAGCTCACTTACTTAAAGGTACATGAAACAACATTTAAGGCCTCATGATCAACCATAGTTTATCATGGCGGAAATGAACTGCTGTGAACCTTGGCTGTTCCTCCGCTTCGCTGCTCTGCTTTGTGAAAGGTAGCTTCCTGTGCTCCTGTGAGTCAGATGCCTCTCATATCTGCTATGCCACACTATCTTACACATTTTAACATACATCTGCTCCTCATGTGACATAAAATTATCCCTGCCACTGGGATGATGTAGACAACTAAAGTATCATGTTATGAAGCTCACCTAAAGGTAGTTTGGGAATCTTCAGTGACTAAGTCAAAAGGCTCACCCACACTCCCATTTCCCTTGTTGCTTTCCCCTGGGGAAACCCTTGGTTTAGTGCTGAATCCAAACAAACACCCATCAGGTTTTCTGCACCTTGCTCTTTATTCCAATTTAGTGCTCAAGGTTTTCCAGGAGGAAGCAATGGGACAAAGGGAAAGCTGCTCAGATCTGTGCCTAGAAACCACATTACAAGTGGAAAACTCATGCTTTTATATGCATGGAACAAGCAGAAATATGGACAAGCAGAAATTATGGAAAGATGTATGACTCAGAGCCCTTCCACATATATCATAAATAGTGGTATCATATATATTATATATAATTATATATAGTGGCATATATCATATACAGTGGTATGGCTGCTGGGGTGGGGTTTTTTGGGTGTGTGGGTGTGTGTTGGAGTCTGACAAATAACATCATCATTCATCAGCTAGTATTGCAGAATATTGTACAAGCTCCACCCATTTCTTCCACTGAGGAAAAAAACCCTGACTTTTGTGAAAGAGCCAGAATCGATCCTCAATATTTTCATTTGTGTGGCATCTGTACAAGCATTGTCCCAGATTGTGTGTGTGTTGGGGGGGGGGAGGTTTGGAATGTGGTTCAGCTTTCATTTAATGTGGTTTAATGTGGTTCAGCTTTCATTTAATTTTACCTAATTCACACTTTCCAAAACCAGGTTTTTTTTTTCAGCCAGAACTTGCTGGAATTCAGTTCCTAATAGCTATTGCCATTCTAAGACAATGAGGGAAGTGTTAATTGTGAGTTTTGGCACCTCTTATACTAGAAAAAATAGCATTGTCCAAAACTATATGCACATTGAAACACAGCAATCCTTCAAAATGCCCACTTCACCAAATTTGACAGTGCAGTTCCCCATTGAAATGTACAAAAATGCATATATCAGGGTAAAGAGTTTACCAAAAAAAAAAAATGCACAAATTCATGAAAATTACACAAAACATATCATGTTAGGGGAAAATGCTTTGTGGAAATGTATACATTAGGCAACATTGCTTACTATTGTCTGTATTGGGAGAAAATCACACAAAAATGCAGATAAATTTCCATGAGGGCCTTTAAATGATGATTTCAAACTGATGTGGAAATGTGGAGAAGTGAATTTAATATTGGGAAACTGAGAAACTGAGAGAAACCATAATCGACAGATTCACCCATCCCACGCTGGGGGGGGGCCTAAGAGCCTTATGATAAATTGTTAGAATTTGTCTTCGAGTTAGACATTTTCTCCTTGCATTCCTCAAGGCAGTAATTGCAGGGATCTAATTACATCCCTTTTTAATTAACTTGCTTATCTCAGTTTTGTTGTTTTGCAGGCCTCTACAAAGGGGAAGTTTTCTCTTGCTGTTTTGATGCTTATATGAGAGGACTTTTTCCTGTATACTTCAAGAAACATTTTCAGGGCTTGATCATGACACAGTGGTTGAAAATGCTGACAGCTATTTGACCCCCACCCCCTCATCTAGGCCGTTGTACTTGCCTCTTTTTTTTTTGCTGCAGGGGGAATTAAACAGGTAGCAGCGACTCTGAAAAAAACAAAATCAACAATTCAAATAAAGGATCAGCTTTGACAATAAGGTTGTTTTATGAAGCATGGAGGATTGTGGAAACATATTCAAAATGTGTGTTGCCAAGTGCAATATATTTCTTCATGGCCGTGCCACAACTACATTATGTGGGTAGATGACTCACAGAGGAGTTTTTGTCACCCTTCTTCTTTCTCTCAGTTGCAACAGGAAAGCCTTATCTACAAAAATAGAGTTATGCAGTGAGCAGGGAATGACACTTTCTGGTGATCTTATATTAAGATTTATGAGAGGATTTTTGTTTTGTTGTTTTTTTAACTTACTAACTTGTCTAAAAATAGCCTGTTTATGAGAGAGAGAGATAATTTCACCCAGAAACAATTTTTCATGCTTGCCTAAGTTTTGGGTCATTTCTTGGCAAGAGGTGTCAGTGAAAATGCATTAACATCCCATTTCACCTGTTCTGTGGCTTACTCATAGAATACACAATTGCTGCAGCTAAACCCAGGTGACCACTGACTGCAAGATGAAGATTTGTGTATTTATAGCCGGAGCTGTTTATACTCCATGCTGTTGTTACTGTTGTTGTTTTTTTAAGTGAAATGATGTGTAAAGTAATCCTAATTCAGCACCAAGGAAAGCTCAATTCTTCAATTTCCACATCAAATGAATTTGCATCTTTTATTCTACATAATTGCTTCTGCTTTTTTGTTTCATTTTACTGTCTTGCATAATTGGCTGTGGGTTTGCTAGTCATGCAGAGGAAGTGACAAGGAGCTATGCAGGAGACAGAAGCACCCCCTCCTTCCCCTAGAAAACTTTCTGAATATGCAAACCCTCTGATTGCCAAGTTTTTAGCAAGCCTTGCCTTCCATGAGCAGCAAACAGCATGGTAGGTCTGTGCCACTCCTCTGGCCTTCTTCTATTTGCATCAATGCTGTATGCTGGGAGCAGAATGCTTGGTACAGTGAAAACACACTGGCAGGTATACTGGATTGGCATTCCTCTCCATCGCAGTATGCAACATTGATAGAAACAGAAGGAGTTCAGGTGAGCAGTTCAGCCCCATCAAGCCATCAACTACTTCCCTGCACATTTCCACATAGATCATAAAATAATAATAATAATAATAATAATAATAATAATAATAATAATAATTTGTTTGTACCCCGCCCATCTGGCTGGGTCTCCCCAGCCACTCTGGGCGGCTTCCAACAAATATTAAAATACATTAAAATATCACAGATTAAAAACTTCCCTAAACAGGGCTGCCTTCAGGTATTTTCTGAATGTCAGGTAGTTGTTTATCTCCTTGACCTCTGATGGGAGGGCGTTCCACAGGGCGGGCGCCACTACCGAGAAGGCCCTCTGCCTGGTTCCCTGTAGCTTTGCTTCTCACAGTGAGGGAACTGACAGAAGGCCCTCGGCGCTGGATCTCACAGCCATGAAGACTGGAAACTTGCTCCTGTATTTTTTAAATGGAACCTGATGCTCAGCAAACTAAATTCTAGACCCAATAAACATTCTTCAGGTTTCCTTCACTGAATTGCAGCATACACCCAATACTAAAGAGACTCTTGTTTTCATCCTTTGTTGGTCCTCCACCAGTCTTTTGAACATCATTTAGTGCATGAGTATCTATGTGTTGAATGAAGACTTAAAGACTGCAAGGGCCCCTACACACAGATAATGGTTCTTATGCTTGTAGGATCATTGTTACTGTAAGCATTTATGCTCCATCCTCCCTAATGCCTGTCAGCTGCTTCCTCCTCCTTCGTCTCAGTATTGCCCCTGTAGAACAGCAGGGAGGAAGGTGGGAACAAAACTAGAATCACTTGGCTCCAACTGTCATCGTCTCAGTCTCCACCAACTGTTTGGGCTACCTGCATTGCATCCCACTAGACTTGATGGGCACCAGCCACCACTGAAAGGACCAATTTCATAGGCAGGAACATGAAAAGAGGACTGTTTATTTATTTATGGGGGTGAATGCTTGCTAAAGGGGTTCTTGTAATGTGGTGGATGTAGACTCTAGCTATTAAGAATCAAATCTGATCCCATCTTGGAGGCAATGAATACGCAACGTTCTTAACCACACTACTTTTATTTGGGAGAAGCAGCTGTGGGGTTCCAATCTGGAACATGCTCCTGATCCAAAGCTGAGCCGCTCGCTGGTTTTCTCATTTATTCACTCTAAAGCAGTGTTTCCCAAAGTGGGCGATACCGCATCCTGGGGGTGTGTGTGTGTGTGTGCTGGAACGTTCCAGGGGACGGTAGTAGCCTCGGGTGCAATTGGGGGACATTGAATAAAAATAAGCGGGCAGAGGAAGCATAAAGAAAGAAAAGAAGAGAAGAGAATTTTGAACAACCATTTGTACAGTTGTATGCTATGTACTGATGCTCACTGCCAGGTCAGGCACCATTGCGGGATGGCAACAACACCTCCCCTGGATTCAGCAGTTGTGCTAGAGGCGAGGAGTTTTACTGTGCTTGGGTGAACCATTTTTGGGTTCAGCCAGGCCCAGGAAGTGGATAGCAACTTCACTATGTTATAGGACGTAGGTAAGGTAAAGGTAAAGGTACCCCTGACCGTTAGGTCCAGTCGTGTCCGACTCTGGGGTTGCAGCGCTAATCTCGCTCCACAGGCCGAGGAGCAGGTGTTTGTCCGCAGACAGCTTCCAGGTCATGTGGCCAGCATGACTAAGCCACTTCTGGCGAACCAGAGCAGCACATGGAAACGCCGTTTACCTTCCCGCCGGAGCGGTACCTATTTATCTACTTGCACTTTGATGTGCTTTTGAACTGCTAGGTGGGCAGGAGCAGGGACCGAAGCAATGGGAGCTCACCCCGTCATGGGGATTCAAACCACCGACCTTCTAATTAGCAAACCTAGGCTCTGTGGTTTAGACCACAGCACCACCCGCGTCCCAGGACCTAGGTCAAAATATAGAAACATAAAAAACACAAATTTCTAACTGCATCTTTCTGTTTGTTAGGTTAGAGAAGTTGGATTTCCAGGGGCACTGAGTTGTTGTTGTTTTGGAAAGGGGGCAGCAGGGCAAATGAGGTTGGGGACCTCTGCTCTAAAGCATGGCAGAATATTGGGAACTAGTGTACGTATGTATGCATAGACATACAGACACCAAGACATTTCAGTACATGTTTGGCTTGTAGGATTTCCCCTGCTACTTCCCCATGCTCGCTCTCAGCGTTTCATGTCAGCTATTTTGTCTTTTCAGATAAATATGAAGTGGACTAGCTTGTCTTTTTGAGTCTGCCAGTATCTCCCCTCAGCTAGCATTGCATAGGGCTTACTTCTCCCCCTCTTTCCGTCCCCTCGCAGCTCCAGCTGAGCATTCTGCTTCATCCCTGTGACTTGAACAGGGACTTGAAATCTACTTGACAGTGGGTAGTGCATGTGGAGTGGCTGTAATTGTAATGTGAGGCATTAGAAGTGGCTGGAGATTCCAGAAGGTCACTGTTGAGCTTGCCAATCAGGGCTTTGAGAATTATTCAGAGCACCAAGGGCTGCCTGCTGAAGCTAAGAGCAAGCCATTGTTTGTGTGCTCTGAGGAGGATGCAAAGTCAAACAAGCTGAGTTGACATATGGGTGCCACAAATAAATGCACGGGTGGGGGTGGTTATGCACCCACTGCAGTGGGAAGTGGAAGGCAGGGATTTCCAAGTGTGCAGAGACAGAGACCCTAAGCATCAGGAATGCCATTTTGACACAGGGAGGTATTTACTGGTCCTCTTATTAACTCCTTATAAACTTCCAACAAACCCCACGGTTTTCTGCAACACAGTTTGAAAAGAACTGTGCTAGGGCAATAGATGGCAGGCAGTGCGAAACATTCCCTCACAGGTGTTGTGAGTTGTGCCTTATCCGTAAACCAATCTCCAGTATGAACTCCACACAACAGTAGTAAAATGTCATTGATCTGGTTCTTCTGAAGTCATTTCAGGTATTTCAGAATTAGAGAGCGAAAAGGTGGTTTTAATTTTCTCACAACATGTTCTAATGTCTCCTGGCAGCTCATACAAACCATTAGTGCTGTGGACAAGGATGAGCCACCGCGTGGACACAAATTTTTTTTTGAGCTGGTGCCAGAATACACAGTCCATCCAAACTTCTCTATCGTGGACAACAAAGGTAGGCTCTAATTATCAGCTCTAGGTGCCCTGTTTCCATCCCCGCATGTAAAGATTCCTAATGTGAGTTTCCATTTCTCTTGGTCTTCTGGTTCAGATAACACAGCAGGCGTTATAACAAGAAGGAATGGATACAGCCGGAATAAAATGAGCACGTATGTCCTGCCAGTGGTAATATTTGACAATGACTACCCCATCCAAAGCAGCACCGGTACACTGACCATCCGGGTGTGCGCCTGTGACAGCAGAGGGAACATGCAGTCTTGCAATGCTGAAGCTTTGCTCCTTCCAGCGGGTCTTAGCACAGGAGCGCTCATTGCCATTCTGCTCTGCATCGTGATTCTCCTGGGTAGGTGATTCAGTCCCCTTCTCTTGCTTTACATCTGAAAAATGATTAAAATGTCCTAACAAGGGGAAGAGGATATTTGCCCTAGGGGCCAACTTCTCGTCATTCCTTTTTCCAGACCTGCACAAATTGTAACCCATCAAGTTAAGAGGTGATTTAATATGGGGGTAGGGTGGCTCAGTTCTGTAATGTAAAGGTAAAGCCATAGCTGTCAACTTTTTCCTTTTTTTTTAAGGGAAATTACCTTATTCTGAATAGGATTCCTCGCAAGAAAAGGGAAAAGTTGACAGCTATGGGTAAAGCACCCCTGGACAGTGAAGTCCAGTCGAATTTGACTATGGGGTGTGGCACTCATTCATGCTTTCAGGCCAAGGGAGCTAGCGTTTGTCTGCAGACAGCTTTTGTGGGTCATGTAGCCAGCAGGACTAAACTGCTTCTGGTGTAACAGTACTCCGTGATGAAAGCCAGAGCACACGGAAACACTGTTTACCTTCCCACCTCAGCAGTACTTATCTATTTACTCATGCTGGCATGCTTTTGAATTGCTAGGTTGACAGGAGCTGGGACAGAGAAATGGAAGCTCACCCCTTTGCACTGATTCAAACTGCTCACCTTACCATCAGCAAGCCCAAGAGGCTCGGTGGTTTAGACCACAGCGCCGGCTGCATCTCAATGCTCAGTTGTGTAGGTCAGCTGTAACCAGCTGATAGTTTAGAGATGTTTTGATACTAGTGAGGGAACATGCAAAACAACATGTTGTACTTGCTGAGACTTGAAATTGCTCTTGTGGAAAAGCAACATCCGAAACATATATTGCACATGCTCATTCTTTAAACTGGCATTTTTTTGAAAATGAAAATAGTTCATACGTGGGTTCAACAGTACCTCTGTATAACCCACCAGGTGGGTTGTGTGCCATCCTATGTCTCTGATCAACAGCCCCAAAGCTCATTGAAAAGAGGACAGGGGAATTCTGCCAGATTCCCATAGTTCCAATATCAACTGAGATATAAGGATATAGTTATATTTAATAATATTGCATACTATCTAACATGCTGAGGGGGTGAAAGTCATGATGTATGAGCATCTCTGCTGACATTGACATACCAATGAAGTGGGAATGGCCTGTGTCAGGATTCAGGAATGATCTTTACTTTCTGAGGAACGGCCATGTCTCTGCTTTGCTTGCAGTGACTGTGGACAATACTGCGTCTTGGCTGTGTCAGCCTGAAGATCTGCGTCCTATCATCCATTGTGATGTCACAAAGATAGACCACAAATATTTGCTTGTGTGTAACTTATCAGCACTTAAATCAAAAGGAAGAAACTTTTGACCTAGTGGGGTCAAAAGTTGAAAAAAAAAAGTGCCGGAGGCATCTTAGTTTGATCTAGTTCTGTGCAGCATACAAATTAATACAAGGTCCAATTCAGGTGGCCTTCTCCCAATTAGTGGTTAATTAACAAAGCTAGAAAAATGAAGATCCTTGCCATGTCTGAGATCTGTGGTATCAAATTAGGAAATGACACATCATTCTATTTCTGGTCCACATCACTTTCTTGTGTCTTCACCCATAAGTCTACTTCATCTGGTTTCCGATTACATGCAGAATTCGAAAGAAAAACCGTAATAAAATGTGCATATAATACATATATAAATATATATTTCCAAACCCAATGGGCAGCATCCAATGAACTGGTTCCATTAGCACAAGGATGTATATTTGCACAATGGAACCTCCCCTCTTCTCTTCTCCGCATGCCCCCTTGTGCCCTCCTCAGATCTGCTCCGGAGGCTTGTGGGAACTCCAAAAGATATTTAGCAGGCACAAGGGGAGAGAAGATGGAGGGGAAACATTTGTGTGGTGAGGCCCAGGGCCCTGCAGTCCCCTCAGAAATAAGCACACAGACATGAATATGTTGGGTTAATGGGATAAATTAGGGCACAACTTTATTGGTTACAGATGTGAGCGATTTGGCTTAGGCAATTGTATGAAGCAAGACCGTCTACAGGAGTCCCATAAGGGTCAACCACCGATAGGGGGAACCCTATGATATATATCAATTGAGCACCCCCAATGGGGTCATGGCATGGCCCAGGCTTCGGACAGGAACCACACACCCAGATCCCTTTAACGGAATACCATTAATGTGGAGAGGCAGGACAGAGGTAACAACTGCCTCTCCCATGACAAGACTTACCCAGTGCCTAACCTTACAAAGTTGTGACAACTGCTACTAGGAAGGCGAAAACCAAACGGCTGGTGCCAATTTGCCAAGTGGAAAAATTCCTAACTGGCCCCAACAACCAGGCGATCGACATTAGTCATGGCAAGGCCATAGTCAAGCAACGCAAGAAAAAGAGGGTGGGTGGGCTGGGAGATCCAAGGAAGGAGACAAATGGCAGCTGCGCTCCCCAGCCGCACTGCGGTTTAAATGCCACATGGCCACGCCCCCGGCTAATCTGATTGGTCAGCCAGGGGGCGTGACATGGCAGCTGGCAGTCCTAATGATGTAGGCAGCATCTCTCTGCCCACAGCCGGGTCACTGGGAGGTCTCGGGTTGCCGCCCACAACGCAGCCCCCCCCCAAAAGGGAGCCGTTCTCTAAATATATTTTCTTTCAAAATATGCATTTTTAAACACACATTGTATTTATTTGGGGGTGAGAACTGCTCTCAGGGACGTGGGTGGCACTGTAGTCTGAACCACAGAGCCTAGGGCTTGCTGATCAGAAGGTTGGCGGTTTGAATCCCCGTGACGGGGTGAGCTCCTGTTGCTCAGTCCCTCTCCTGCCAACCTAGCAGTTTGAAAGCACGTCAAAGTGCAAGTAGATAAATAGGTACCACTCCGGTGGGAAAGGTAAACGGCGTTTCTGTGCGCTGCTCTGGTTTGCCAGAAGCAGCTTAGTCATGCTGGCCACATGACCTGGAAGCTGTACGCCAGCTCCCTCGGCCAGTAAACGAGATGAACGGCGCAACCCCAGAGTCATCCGCGACTTGACCTAATAGTCATTACCTTTACTGCTTCAGAACATCTAGGAATGATCTCATCAGGGAAGCATGTCTGGTGCCACCACAACTTTCAGACACCAAGAAACCCTTGCTTACCCATGCTTTTCCTCTGCAGCCCTTTGCACTGTTCTGCGGCTTTTCCCAACTTCCCAGAACCAATTTAGGGGCAGGCATGGTGGGAAAGGAGAGGAAGCAAAGCCATGTTGTGTTAGTGGGACTTGGCACTAGCACAACGGTGGCACTAACTTAGTCATGTTCATCAGTTTCAATGGATCTACCCTTGAGTAAAAGTTCACCGAATACCACCCGATAATTATAACATTATAGTTTGTTTTGACGGGCAGAAAGCAACCCACCACCAAAGGAATGTAAGCGTAGCTGAAGATGAACTAAAAGCACTCTGTCATGTTGCGTTGTTTCCTGCTGTTTAATGCAGCAATTAAATTTATGATGAGCTTTTACAAGTTCATAAAAGTCCCAAATACAAATGGCAGAAGAAGCCACTTCTCTAATAAGAGGGCACCTCCTCTAAGGATCATACTTTTAACTGTAGAAGTATGAAACTTAATGTGTCGCCCATAACAACAATGAAGAAGAGGGCTAAAGGGGGATAACTGAATAGACTGAAGAGCCAGTGAGAGTATTCTTTGTTGTGGAGGCAAAAAGGAAGTGCCAAGGTGAGAAGTGGATTCTCTAAAACTTGTTTGTGAAAACAACATGAGTAGAATAGACCATGCACATTTATTAGTTGACTTGGTTCAGCAACATCCTCACTACAATATAAGCTCGGTTCAGTCATTTGGCACCCATGGGCACCAAATGCATGCAGATGGTTCTGAGAGCAGGCCAGCTAGCTTTCCCTCCTAACAGCCAGCACAGGTGCCATCCCACCCCACCTGACGATGCTCATAGGTACATAGGAAGCTGCATTATATTGAGTCAGACCATTGGTCCATCTAGTTCAGTACTGTCTACAACGAGGACCAGAAATTTCTCTTCCATGAGGCTAATTAGCCCCTTGAGGACTCCCCACTTGGCCCACAAGCCCATTTTGACCAAGCCATGCCTACCTGACCTACAATGGGTCTGCTCTGCCTGCTCATTCCACTTGCCACTGAAGCATAGCTGTCAACTTTTCCCTTTTCTTGTGAGGAATCCTATTCGGAATAAGGGAATTTCCCTTTTAAAAAAGGAAAATTTGACAGCTATGCACTGAAGGCAAATGAGCATAATGGTCATGAATACAGGATTGGCACAGTCCATAAGAAATCCAGTTGCAGCAGACTTATCTTAAACTTGACAATAACTTATAATAAGACTAAACATTAACACTATAGCATTCAGAACAGAACACTACACCAGAACAAAGAGATAGAAAGAGAAAGTGTGAAACCCAGGCTCCTCCTGACCTGACTATTAGGATAACAGAACCAGTCTTAAACCAGCTGTACTCAGCTTCCCAGAAGGAATAACCCAAACATCAGAAACCTTCTGCCTGCTTCTTTCACATTGAAAGAAACCTTCCAGAACACTCTTGAACTAAGTAGAATAGGAAAGACACATCAGACCAATACTTTCTGTACCAAGAAATGCAAACTGACAGTACTCACCAGCCCCACTTCCCCCATACCCTCTTCCATTTACACATGACCAAACCCTTTACATATTACCCTCCCCCTCACCTATCCCTACACAGCTTGTCACAAACCTTTTTAAAGGAGGGGTAGGCACTCTGGAAAATGGTTTTCTGAATCATCTCCCTCCTCCATTAAACCTCGCCGTATCAATGTTTAATAGAGGGAGAGAAGCACCTCACAGAGCGCTCTGCCAAACCATTCTGTGGCGTGCCTTCCCCCTCCATTGAACCTTGATGCAGCTGCATTTAACAAAGGGTGGGAGGAGCTTCACAGAGCAGTTTGCCAAAGTGTGCTTTGCTTCCATGAAACATCACTGCACACGTGTGCAGCCAACCCTCCTCCATTAAACAGTTCCAACATGCTAGAGTTGGTGTGGCCACCAACTGGCAAACTGCAGCATGACGACAGCCTTACATTTTTATGTATAGAGGGAAATATAGGATGTAAACAACAACAACAACAACAACAACAACAACAACAACAACAACAACAACAACAACAACCTGGCTCAGTGCAAATAGCAATTTGAATTTTCCAAAGACCTACAATCTGCACTGTGCAAGATGGCACTTTGAATAGGGATTCTGTAGAAGTCAAAAAGGTCAACTGTCTCCTCCCACCTCTCAAACTTAGCTCAGATGAACACATTTCTCCACCCCACTCTATACTGACGGGCAATGGCTCTCCAGGATTTCAGACAAAAGTCTCCCCCAGCCCTCCCAGCCCCATTGCGGATTCAAGCATGAAAAGCTCTGAAACTAAGCTGCAGCACAAACAATATTAGCCTGAAGAGGGCACTGTGCATATGTTGATGTGCACCTATATGGATCCTTCAGGGGGAAGGCGGGAGCATTTTCATTGTTATTGTCCCATGGAGGGAGTCTGTGCACACAAATTGACACCGATTGCACATCAATATCTAGTGAGACGGTCAGGACTCACTTCAGGATTTCAACAGATAAATCCTGTGGTTGCATACTCATAAGTCTGATTGAATTCAGTGAGCTTTACTCTTAATAAGCATGTACAGTCATACCTCAGAAGTCGAACAGAATCCATTCCGGAAGTCCGTTCAACTTCTGAAATGTTAGGAAACCAAGGCACGGCTTCCGATTTGTTTCCGATTGCGCAGATGCGCCAGAAACAATAGTGGAAGCCATACCAGACGTTTGGCTTCCAAAGAAAATGTTTGAAAACCAAAACACTCACTTCCGGTTTTTGATCGTTCAGGAGCTGGAACGTTCGACTCCCAAGTCATTCAGGAGCCAAGGTACGACTGTATATTGTTGTTATTGAATATTAGATATTAAAACCAATATTAGATATTGTTGCTTGTAGGAAATTAACTGACGCGATGAACAGGATGATGTGAAGGGAAGGCCGCCTAGAGCATTCTAGGGGGCTCCTTTTATTGAAAACTCACAGCTAAGTTAACCATTAACATACACAGAGAACTCCAAAGACCAAATAAGGAATGGTGTGCCTTCTGATACCATATATGGAAGTTGCTCCTTTGGCTACACCCATGTGACATCTTCATTGAGTACGTGACTTAATGCATGCTTACAGCTCTATCACTCACCCCCTCCTCTAAACACCTCATGATCTCCAGTACTTTTCCACCTATTCCTTTGTTCTCCTGCTCTACCTAAACATGTGTTTCCCAACTTGGTGCCCACAATGCCCACAGAGCCAAATGGTATGCCAAATGAAGCTCTGTATCTGACCTAGCTCTGTATGCCATTATTCTTATCTAAACAGAGAGGCGTGGTATGCCAGCGCCTGGCTAAACTATAATTCCCACATCTCCCCCTTTTTAATTTATTAAATGCAAAAGGCCAAATCAGTTAGATGAGCAAGGGTGTAAGCATATCTGTGTCAAGTGTGGAGAGTCATTTCTGTGAGAGGGTAAGGAGTGCCGCTTTTATGGGCATAATGTGTATGTCATGAGGCAAAACTTGTGCAACAATTGCATTAACTTTGTAAACCTTCTCATAGGAAACATATACAAACATATAAACCTTGTATCAAACTATGTAAACTTTGCATCAAACATTTCAAACAATTTCAACAATAGCAATAATAAGAATACTTTTCAGTCTCTCAGAAAGTGAGGGCTCAATAGCTTAATGTCTGTGTCAAATGTTCAACAAAATAAACTTGTTCCTCAATGGAGGGGTGGTGTCTTCTGTAAACGTGTTGTTGACACATTAATGTTGTTATGTTCATGTGTCTGCATCAAGTTAGTAGTAGACAAGTAAAAGCTGCCATGATGTGATGAGAGCGCCTTGATTTGTCCCCAAGTGACATGATGATGCTGTAGTGGCTCTCTGTGGGTCTTGAATCTGGAACGCTATAGCGGCACGCGATTCTGGTCCCACTGGGGGTCATGGATTTGTAGTGCAGCCAGGTTGAGCATTGGGTCTGAGTGCGAGTTCTGGATCTGCAGTGATGCTAAGTCGGACGTCAGGTGGAACATTGAATCCTGACGCCAATCCATCTTTCCATGGTTTCACGCAGCGGGCTGTTCACACAAAGTGAGCTGGAACCAAACTGAATCTGAAAAAGTAAACACAGAAACGTAGCCCCACCCATTTCCCCTGTGGTTTGGGATTGGCCAAAATGATTTCCAATTGGAGCTAATAAATTTGAATTAATAAATTTGTAATGTTTAAATAAATTTGTGATGTTTAAATTTAGAACTTTGGAACTTCAGCTACCCTTCCTGATTTGCAGGGAAACCATTTCCACTTTTTTCTTTTTAATTTTGACAAAAGCAGCCTTTAAGGTGCTGTGAAATCTCTTAATAATCATTCCAAATCAATAATAAATTTCCAATTGATGACAAAACTCTGCAAAATTATGACTATAGTAAGCAGGTTTTGAGAACTTGCCTTGTGGCTTCTCCTTTCTTGAGGAGTTGTCCAAATATAATGAGAATGCGTCCAAAGAAAACAAAGGAAAAATACTGTGTTGCCAAATTACATTTGCTTGTAAACCCTCTGGGATTTAAACCAGTAGAAGGTAATGGTGCAGTCTGAGAACATTTAGACACTGCTGTAAGATAGCTGTTGCATGTTCTAAAGAAGCTAAAACCTTTTTTTTCCAACTCTTTTTGCATGTTGGTGAAACATAGCATGACTGTCCCATGGTGGGATCTAATATGAGCCACATAAAGCTGGCAACTGCATGCTTGTAATAACTGTTGCCATGTTAGAAACAAACTTAAAAGATTTTCAGCTATGTTTGGTGTGATATAGATCCTGAAAGAAAAGCAAATAACCTGACAAACATACTATCTAAAACAATATTAATATCCTGCATTAGGAATTTCTGAAGTGCTAAAGTTACTACATCTTGGACCTCCATCAATAAAAAATTATAAGAGCATCTTGTAAAGGTTGCTGTGCAATTATAGAATAAACCTAATTAGATCAAAAGCAAACAGATGAGGATCTGATAGAATATGATAAGAAATCTTTTTCCACATAGTCTGTTAAAAGCTGTTTGCAACTGAATAAACCATTCTCTCCTATTCCCTCAGTGGCAGAGGGATCACTATATCAACTAAATCTAAATATCAAAACTTTATCTCACTCTCTCTAATTTTAAATATACTACAATATTAACAATAAAACTTAGTGTATGCACTAGAGAAATCTATTCTAAATTAGCAAAAAACTTTCTCTTTTGCTGCCTGTGCTTCTGAATTTCCTGTTGTTGGCCAGCTATGGAGATGAGGATTAAAGACAAAGAGATTCCTTCCTGGCATTAACCCTTTAAAATACTGCCTGTGCTACTGATGTTAAAGCAACAAGGTCTGCTAAAAATCAGTTCTGCTGGATTCCTTGTAAATCTCAAAGCTTCAAACAAAAGAAAAGAATAACTGAAAATAAGAAAAGAGAATCTGCCACCTTAATTTGTAATTATCTGTGAATGAGAATATGTTTATAGTCCAAATATAAGAATGACTTCTGCAGCTGAACTTTTTTCAGGAGTAATTTGCAAACTAAAATTAAGCCAAATTGTTCAAAATTTATTCCAGCCATCCAGGTACAAAACTCTTGTAATGCACCAGATAAACCTCTAGATGGTGTTTCAAAGCCTGTGCCAAATCATGCCTAGTGGTAAAACTTTTTACACAATGGAATGGTGAAAAACAATACTCAAATTACCTGGAAGCTTGCTTGTAATAAAATCAGGATTAGGAAAAATCACATTGTAACAATCTTTTTACTTGCCTGATATTTACAAAAAATTAGTGAAATGCTAAATGATTAATTGCCAATGCTTTAAGAATTAATTACTTCTCCTGAGTAAATTGTAACTGTTTTTCTCAAATAGGGTCTGTAAAACATCACACTATAGGTAGGCAGTGAGCTTAGAAAGACCTATGATTGTTCTCTAATTATCTATAAATAACTTATTACTAAACTCTAGTCATCTATAACTAACTTTTCATTGAACTGATTCATTAAGTCCCTTCCCCACAAGTTAACATGAATGGGAAGGACTGCAATGTGCTTTTTGAGTTCCTCAGATACCCCAGACTGAAGATTATTCTTTAATGGGCCAATCTGGGGGCCACTGCTTGGCAGAGATTAGCATACCTCAAAAAGACCTGCCATTTAATAAATATGTTTTGGCAAGAGTCCCTTTAATAGAGATGGCATAAGAATAACAACCCCATGGAAAATCTATCTTCCTAATTAATTCTATTCCTACACTACCATTCCTATAAGCTCCTTCTCACCTATCCTGCAATCTCTTTAAAGGAAGGTTTCCCAAACCTTATTCTGCCTTGCCTCAGGGTCCCCTAAAATGAAAATTTCTCTGATTGTGCCTTTCAGTTAATAGCAACCAATCAAAAACTTTGAAGTCTAAAAGAAATTTAAGAGAAATTCAAACAAAGAAATTCAAACACGTGGGAAAAGCCAAACCATGCCATTTCAAAACTAGCCCTCCCCCCCCACTCACACGAGGGGAGGGGGAAGCTGCCTTTGTTTCTCAGCCACCCTCATTTGCATTGCCCAACAAAAACCTTTCTTAAATCTGAGATGGACTATTTTTTCTAATTACCTGTTCTCCTCCTGTCTCAATGATCCTATAAAATTCCTTTATGGGGAGCCCACGTGGCACCCAGCCTCTCTCTCTTGCATCCAGTTTAAACTTTCTGCATAAAAAGAACTCCAAGCTACTTTAAGCTTGCCTGAAGCAGAGACTTTCAAAATGACTTTCTTAAAAGGCCAGGTATTACAAAACAGAGGTAGAAAGGGGGATTGGCTACCATGTGCTTCCGGCAGCAGCAACAATAACAAAAGCAATAATATCAAAACCAACAAACAGAATTCCCTTAAACAATTCCTGCCAGCTGTCTGCTTGCCCTGCTTCCTCCTTGCCTTTTCAAGACACTCCTACCTGCATAGCACGGAAAGACTGAAGCTCTGCTTTTAACCCTTTCCTGAATCTCGGTCCCTCAGCTCTCATTGACTCCTTTAGAGAAGAAACTGATGACTTAGCTCTCTGAAATGCTGACATTACCTGCAAATCTGAGAGCGAAGGGTTAACATCCCCTTCTGTTGGGAGCAGAGAATCTCCCTGTGTAAATGAAGAAAGCAAGCCTGTTTCTGCTAAGCTTGTCCTCTGCTCTCTCAAAACCTGATAAGATACAGGAGCCCACTGATACTGAATCTGCCCCTGGGCATCTACAACCCATGAAACAAATTCCATAGCAGTAAGCGTCCCTATCAATTGCTCTGTCCTAAAACCCATTCTAATTGCTCCTGGAGAATTAGCTGGCAAAACTGTTGCCTCGGAGACTAATGGCACAGGAGGAGGGGTAGGTTTCCGATCTCCTGTGAGCAAATAATCTCTCTGAGGCTCTAACGCTGCTGCAGCCTGCAGTTTTGAGAGCGAAGGGGGAGAGACCCCTTTTTTTGGGAGTGAGAAATCTGATGGGGGTGCCTTGAAATCTACTGAATGAATGACCCATCTTCTCAATAACATCCCTGCATGAAAACATCCCATAACAAAAGATTTAGCTATGAGAACTGCTTCCTGAATTCCTGCCTGACTAAAAATCTTAATGACTAAACTTTCTGCATGCTTCTATACCTGAATTCCTAATGTCTGCATACTCACCGGGAGCTCTTGAGCTGTGGATCCAAAAGGCTTTACCCTGCCTTTGAGTGAGTGTTCAGCTTATCACGTCGGCGTTCACCAGATGTTGTTATTGAATATTAGATATTAAAACCAATATTAGATATTGTTGCTTGTAGGAAATTAACTGACGCGATGAACAGGATGATGTGAAGGGAAGGCCGCCTAGAGCATTCTAGGGGGCTCCTTTTATTGAAAACTCACAGCTAAGTTAACCATTAACATACACAGAGAACTCCAAAGACCAAATAAGGAATGGTGTGCCTTCTGATACCATATATGGAAGTTGCTCCTTTGGCTACACCCATGTGACATCTTCATTGAGTACGTGACTTAATGCATGCTTACAGCTCTATCACTCACCCCCTCCTCTAAACACCTCATGATCTCCAGTACTTTTCCACCTATTCCTTTGTTCTCCTGCTCTACCTAAACATGTGTTTCCCAACTTGGTGCCCACAATGCCCACAAAGCCAAATGGTATGCCAACACTATATATTAATTATTCTTATCTAAACAGAGAGGCGTGGTATGCCAGCGCCTGGCTAAACTATAATTCCCACATATATGATTGACGTCCTAGGTCCCATTAATTTTAATGGGAGACTCAAACACACACCTATCGTGATCAGTGAGGCTTTTGAACTGCTTTGTCTCGGTGATGCCCTTTTAATTTGCTTTTCAGTATCCACCTGCTTATTTAGCCTGTTGTTTATTTATTTAAATTTCTATACCGCTTTTTATTTTTAATAAATATCCCAAAGCGGTTTGTCTGTTCCTTACTTGTCTTTGTTTGCTCCTAGTTTTAGTCGTGCTGTTTGCCGCAATGAAGCGGCAGAGGAAGAAAGAGCCCTTGATCATTTCCAAGGATGATGTCCGAGACAATATTGTGACCTATAATGATGAAGGAGGTGGCGAAGAAGATACTCAAGCCTTTGACATTGGCACGCTAAGAAATCCCGAAGCCAGAGAAGAAAGCAAAATGAGGAGAGATGTGATGCCAGAAACTATCTTCCAGATAAGGAGAACTGTGCCACTGTGGGAGAACATTGATGTCCAAGATTTTATCCATCGAAGGCTAAAGGAAAATGATTTGGATCCAACGGCTCCTCCTTATGATTCTTTAGCAACATATGCGTATGAAGGGAACGATTCTATAGCAAATTCTCTTAGCTCTTTGGAATCACTCACTACAGATGGTGGCAACCAAGATTATGATTATCTCAGTGACTGGGGACCTCGGTTTAAAAAGTTGGCAGATATGTATGGCGGAGATGAGAGTGACCAAGACTGACATCCCGATCCAGGGATTCCAAGCGCAGATGAAAGGTTCCATGTGACGAGCCAGATCTGCCCCCATCCTTCTCAGTGACAATGTCTCTGTGCGTACAGCCCCAGTAAATATCTGCAGAGCATTTCTCAAGGTTGTAGAGAATGGGAGCAGTCCTAGATAGAAGGAAGGGGCTTGTGCGCTTACACTGGAGACCGGGCAGCCTTGGATCATGGCCTAATAATAGCATTTTGTGACTTGGTGAGTGTTGATGGGATTAATGCCTCTGTATCTAGATAAAAGTGGCCTACATTCTCTTACTTGGAAAAATACAAAAATAGGTGTTTGTCTTAGTAAGGGTTTGCTTAACAAGTCTACGTGAATGAAACTGGTTAGATTTTATAATTGCTATTTTAAGACAAAACTATATTTCACCCTCTCTGCCTAAGATGTTGGAAAGAAGATACTCAGCACTTATGAAAAGATACCTAAAAAGGCTTTTTGTGCCTTTAATAAACAAGTTGGAAAGTATAAATTTTTTTTTCTAAAGGAAAACTTTGCTTCACTTTTCCTACGGCTGTCTGGGACAATATGTACCCATCTTATAATCTGATTACACCTTAAAAATAAGAATGAATATTACTGCCATATTTATTGAGTAAAAGAATGTCTGTGTGTCAATTCATGATATTTTTATATATGTATATTTATATTTTTGTATTTTTATTAAATAAATTAGTATTGATAAATAGATGGCTGGTTTCATTTGCTCAGCATGTGGGACGCTTGAGTCAATGATAGGAAATGCATATCATAGCCTTTCCCAACCCAACCTGGTGCTCTTCACGTATATTGGACTATAACTCCCACAGCCCTGGCCAGCATGCCAAATGGTCAGGGATATTGGGAGTTAATCAACCAACTCCAAAATATCCAAAGGGCACCATACTAGGCCAGTGTATTGTAACCATTTATGGGGGGCAAGTTGCTTTTCTTTTCAGATGTATGAATTAGATGTAAATAGTTCCTGTGCTCAGGACACCCCAAGAATGATTGGACTGTGTTGTGGAACTCTCCACTTTGAGGTTTGTTGTCTAGCAGAGGTCAATAACAGGTAGCAAAGCAGAAAGGATTTATTATTGTACAAGAATGATATCCCATCTACCTGGCTGTGCAGACAATTGAGCCTATCTGCAGGTTACTTTTTTTTTAAAAAATAGTCCCCCACCCCCAGTGTTGTTTTTCCAGGGGGACTCATTACTGGCACTCCCCCCCCCAGAAGAAAAGCACTGGTTTTCCCACAGTGTGATACACACATCTTTCATTCCAACATACCCCTGTGTGCCACCCAATCAAAAGTGTCTCCAATCCAGCTTGCCCCCACTTTTATGCAATGTTTATACCCAACCTTAAGTATGCATTTTGGGAACTATATCTCCCTGTCGCCCACTAAGTCCTCCCTAACTTCCTTTGTTCTTCTGTCACTTAGCACAATCTACTTTTAACACATAGCTCAGCCACAAGCTTTATCCATTCATTACCTTGTGCTTAAGAGAGTTTCCTGTTGTTGCCCAGAACAAAGTGTTCAGAGAAGCAACTGTTAGCTGCTTGCAAGCAGGTGTTGCATTTCTCAGAAACAGGCCTTAGATTTAGCCTGGGGCATTTTCATCTCCAGCTTAACTATTATTTCCTCTTTAGCTCGTTTCTCTCTTTCTCCTCTCTCTTTGATATTAATATTTTATTTGGTTTCAAGATTCAAAATTACATTTTGACACTCAGTAATTATAATCCTATTCTGCAACACTAACGACTCCCCTCTCACCCATCTTCAATCTTTATAAGTCATTTAGCTAATTTCTCTTGACCAGAGTGCCTCTATTTTCCAACACAATTTCAACCCCCCTATGAGGACAGAAGATCAGGTGACAATATTTTATCCTGCGTTTTCACTATGTCGTTCAGGACCATACATGATTCTCCCTCTTCACTCCCCACATGCTTTTATTCTCACAACCAGAACCTCTTTACGATTGAAGGCCCTAGAAACTGAGAGTTGTATCCAATGTTCCTTCTACCCAGAGTAGACACATTGATATTAATGGACTTGACTGACTTAGCTCCATTAATTTCAGTGGATGTACTCTGAGTAGACCTTAGGGATACAACCCTTAATTTTCATTTGAGGCACATCTTTCCCCTCCTCTTCAGCTTGAGTGTCCCATTGGGCAATGTCGATCATAGCCTCTTCCAAGTGTGATATGTGAGACAATTGCCCCTTTCCTGAAAGAAAGGTGTCCTCACTGCATCCCTGTGAGGCAAATTAGGCTGTGAGAGTGTGATTAGTCCAAGGTCAAAAACTGGGCTTCAGTGTTTGAGAGTCGTCACATGCTCTGAGACATATTCAGTTACTCAGTGGGAGCAGTCTACATAATTGCTCTACTTAATGAAGAGGATAAAATCCTCTGGCTCCACCTTCAGAGTGGGTGCAACACTTTATGTTATCTCATGTAAACAGCACACAGGCAGAATCAGAAGGCAGCTGTGTCAATGGCCCTGCAGTAATCTTGCCATAAACATCTGGGGCACCGGTTGTCACTGAGTGAAAATATTGGCCTAATAAAATATAGAAAACCCAACAGAAGCTTGGGAAAACATTACTGGTGGGGGGGCCCTCAAAGTGATAGAAATTAGATTTATTCCAGGCCTGGCATATTTTGGAAACAAGTCTTTCTTGGGGGAACATTTCCTGCAGCCATTCTCATAAATACATCTAATTTCTAGCACTTGGGAGTTTTTCTGTTTCCCCCCTAATAAATTCTAGACCAGCCTTTCTCAGCTCAAACATGTGAAGAATGAAAAAAGTTTGTAGAGAGTTAGGCACATGCACACTGTCCGAATCCAAGAATGCCAGGTGAACCTGTTCTGTTTCCCATCCTTTGTGCATTGATAGGAAGCTTTCAGGTGGGCTGAACATGCTTAGAAGCTGTCTCATGACCAGAGACCTTGATAACTTGCTCAGAAGCCCCCTTTAGACCTTTGCACTAAGCATGCAAAAGTCAGGGATGGAGTGGATGGCATGTATTGGGAGGCTGGGGTCAGGAGTATGGATGCCAGAAAATTCCAACAGAAACAGAAATGGTTGGTCTTTACTTATTTGTCCTGGCATCCATAACAAAAATCAATTCAGTGAGTAAAGTGTGTCGATGTTGTTGCTTTAAGTCTGCAAAAGATGCATACATGACTATGCTTCTCCCACACATTTGCACTGTGTTTCCTTTCCATTGAAATGCATAGGTTGTCATAAAGTAATGACAACGTAACTTACAAATTTATCCACAGTAGACAGAAAGACAAGTAACATAGTTTTGGGCAGAAGAACTGCAGCAGAATGGAAACAGTGCTGCGGGTGAGAATAAAAGGCAGAACAAAAAAAAAAAAATGTGTCTTCTGATATCCCTTGTCAGGATATAACCTTTCGTCCCTGTCTGTTCTGGCTCAATGCCGGAATAGGACTCATATCCACTACATAGGCTGTGACACAGTTTATAGGTTGTTTGCATGAAACATTCCTTTCTCCCATACTTATGCCTTCAGCATGGGTTGTGAGAATGCTAATATTCAGACAAGTGTAATTTTTCTTCCTGTATGCCTCCATGTATACTACCCAGATCTCTTCATTCCTTCTCTCTGGAATATCTGAAACCACACCTTGGATTAAAAATCAGCTGGAAATTGGAAGGCATGAAGTGACTTTATAGCAAATTAGACTATTTGTCCATCTAAATCTTCAGGCTGTTGCTCAGCAGGTGATGCTGACTCCTGGCCCATGACAAGAATGATATGGGGAAATGTTCAAAATGGAATGTCTCCTTTTGTGGAGTTGAGATGAGGAGAGGCGGCATGCTTTTTGTATGCCTGCATGTTGTCATAAGCAAAAGAGCAAGGCCATTGGGAACAAGTTGGCCACGCTACCCATAATTGAAATAAATATAGCTAATGGAAGCCATTGTCTTTTCTGTACTGGGCTGTATGTCAAACCTCCCACCCCTCTCGTTTCCATTCCGAAGCAATAAGCAAATGTCAGCAATCCAAGAACGTCTGCAGCAATCCAATCTAATACACTTTTAAAGACTATTAAGCAATTAAAGATTTGTCACTAATGGCTTTTAAAACGAAGGGGAAGCAAAACAGGGAAACAAAAGAAGCTTGATACTCTAAAAATAGGTTACATTGTGTATTCCTTCAAATAAAACATCTTGTTAACTTACACAGAAACATTTTGCTTTCATGCTTTCAGTGATTTGGTGCTAATGAGGGATGCATTTCCTTAAAAAAAGAAAAGATGATAATGTATATATTAAAATATGCACTGGGTTTATGAGATTATTAACCATTCACTAACTTAGCAAGAATAGGATTTCACACATAATGGAATTAGTGATACTATCCTCTTCATTCGGTAGGCCTATATTTGCTTGGTGGTGGCAAATGGATTAAAGCTGGCCATCTATAATTTATTATTATTATTTTATATATATATATATATATATATATTATATATATATATATATATACACACACACACACACACACACACACACACACACACACACACAACACCACAACACATTTATATCTGACTTTTCTTCCAAGGAGCTCAAGATGGTACTGGGGTTTCTTCTCCCCACTGCATCCTTACAACAACACTGTGTGGTGAGTTAGGCTGTGAGAATGACTTACTCATGCCTACCTAGTGAACTTCATGGCTAAGGCTGCATTGGAACCCTGGTTTCCCAGCTCCATTCATTCAGTCTAACTTAGCTCCAGTAGTGGTGCTTCTCGATCCACCTCCAACCACACAGAATGACTAGAGCAGCATTTTCAAACTGCCAATAACATCTGGACCACACTTTTAATTGAAATAAAATAATCATCCTTACCCTCTCTCGTTTGGTTTGGTTTGGAACATCCCCAGGCAGGATCCCACAGGGCGAGGGCATGTTTGGGTACATCTCTGCTTAAGGCAGCAGTACCCAGGTTCCCCTCAGGCTTACACAAGAGTAAGCCAGTTGCTCCCTTTGGGGCAAATATGGGCTGCTGGTGGCAAAGGGTGCCACTGCTACTCTCTGGAGGCCTAGCTGGGCTCAGGGTATTCGTCCAAGCTGAAGCCTCCTTCTCCCCATCCACTCTGAAGTGAGGTCTTCCCTCTGCCAGCAGATCCTTCACTGGCACATGTACTGTAAGAATCCCACCATTCTGCACAGAGGTCACACAGATGCTTATGCCACCTTGTTTGTTCACAGGCGCTTTGGACTCATTTATTTATTTATTTGACTTGCTGATTACAGGTAAGATCAATTTAGTGGGCAGGAATGGGGAATGTCTAGATGCTGTTGGATAACTACTGCCATCACCTGTCAGGCTGCCAGAAAAGTCCCTCCGTCTGTTGTCTGTAAACAGAACCAGGCACAGTGCTTGCAGCAATCAACTTTATTGCTCAGTAATCAGGGAGTCAGTACACGGCACATCAGATGAGCATTGCAGAAGCTAAAGTACCCTCCTCTCTCCTCCTCATTTATACCTCCCTCCTTGCATTTTTTCATCATGACTCAGCTTTTTCCTAATTGTTCTAGCCTTTTCTCAACCCTTCTTTCCTGTGCTGAGAGTGAGGGAGTAGAAGAAGCTGAACTGGGACTGTATTCTCCTTCTCTATCAGCATCTGTGGCTACCTCAAGCTTCTCCACTTTCACCCTCACTCTCTGCTGATAATTCCTCCCTGTCCCACCAGTCTGAACCTGGTTCAAAGTCCCCTTCCCCCCTCAGGTGCCTCCTGGACTACTGACTGCCGACCACTCTTCCTTCGTCCAGCCAGTCCCTGATATCACCCCCTCACCACTGGCCATGCTGCCTGGGATGGATTGGACTTGGAGTTTAACAACTTCTGGAGCAACAAGGTTATCTATCCCTAACACTGTTGCAGCAAGGACCATAGCTCAGAAGCCGAGAACATATTTTGTATGCAAAAGACCTCAGCTTCGTTCCCTGGCATCTTCACATGAGGCTTGGAAAGAATTGTTTCGATGAATGACCTGAGCTGGTATAAGGAAATCTCCTGTGTTTTATTATATGGAATCCAGCCTCGTCAGTTACTGAAATGCACAACACTGTTCCAAGAATGTTTCTCCTTGTCCCCATCTCTTAATTGGGATCATCGGGTAGTGGCAGAAGCTTGGGGCACAGGATGTTTCACCAAATCCATTAGGTTGCTTTCCCCTTCCTCTTCTGTCTGATGTTGACATGAAAAAAAGAAAATCACTATCCCTGCCTTTGTAACTTCAAGACCTGGCTGTAATTCATTCTGAGTAGTACTACCTTTGAAGACAGTTCAGAGGCTGCAGCTGCTGTAGAATGCTATGGCTCACCTGGAATATTTGTGATGCGATAAAGACCCTATAGCTCTGGGCTCCTTTTGGAGGAAGGGTGCAATATTATAGATCAATTGATTGATCCACTGATCGCATTAGTGTACCAGAGTGACAAAATGCTATGCTTTAAATAACATGTTGATCGAAATATATGCTGCACTCCCTAGTTGTGATTCCTACATTTCTGAAGGGTCTTTGGGTCCCTTTCAACTCTACAATTCCATGATTATATTATTCCCTCTTCAGAAGAAGAAGAAGAAGAAGAAGAAGAAGAAGGCGGCACTAGCTGGTATGAAACCTGAGTGTGGACTTTATTCAGTGGTGACCTATATTTGGGTCAATACAGTAACTGCATAGAATACACACACACACACACACAGAGAGAGAGAGAGAGAGAAGAGACACAGAGAGAGAGAGAGAGAGAAGTTTTTTTGCACAACTATGAAAAGCATAGGTGTGTTTTCTTTCCTGCATTATCTGCTCACCCAAGCATCCAATAATGCTTGGGTCTTATTTAAATATAAAACACTATGAATGCTTCTATAGTGATCAAATGGAACTGCTAGTTGTTCAATCAGTTCAATGGGTATCAGGGCTCTATATGGGTCAGGCATCAAGGAATCATGCCCATTCAAGAACAAATCCTCACAGCAGCAATAAAAGATGAGAAGAGCCAGAGGGAAGCACCAAAATCCAAGGGGGTAAGGGCTAAACTGCCCCAAAGCCAAAATGACGGGGAAGCAGATATTAGAACTTCTGATAACCCGAGTTGCTCAGATTAAGAAGAACTGTCTGAGACACTAGAGCTTCATAGGGTCCATTTGACAGGGGTCAGCTCATGAAACACAGCTGCTATGCAACCAGGTGGCATATGCTAGTACTGCAGCCTAAGCACAGAGTTGAGTCAAGTTTGAAGTTAGTGCAGCTGTAAGGAATGGGGGCCAAGCCGCTGGAAAGACTAGCATGAGATAAAACAAACACCAATACCTCACTGAGTTATCTATAGTATGCACCTTTGAGGTCCTCTGAAAGGCAAGCTTCCATAGGTTCTCTTTGCAGTTGAGCTTCAGGAGAAACGGCCCCTCTTTGGGCCATTTCACATGCTATACAGGAGCAGATATGGGTTCGGCAAACAGCATGCACTCAACAGAAAGTTACGATGTTATCATCCAGTTATGATGTTCTCAGTTATGATGACCCTGCCTCCACCCACCCACTATTGTTTTCTGAAGGAGTCAAATACACCTGTATCACATTATTTTTTAAGTGTACAATTAGAATATCTTAGGCATGTACCCCTAAAAAGTAGATGCCTGGCATCAGTGGTCAGCCAGGTTGGGCACTGGTCAAGT
Organism: Lacerta viridis; assembly: GCA_900245905.1. NCBI lineage: Eukaryota > Metazoa > Chordata > Lepidosauria > Squamata > Lacertidae > Lacerta > Lacerta viridis. The sequence goes on along the minus strand of OFHU01003329.1, from coordinate 138,886 downwards.
CCTCTAACAGCTCAGAAGGGCCCCTCACTGGCTTGACTGAGCTGTGCCAACTTATCATGCCTTTTGCCAGGCCCCTTAGCAACCGTTTTAAGATTCGGAAGTTAGCGGTACAGCTTTTGAACAGGAGCTGGCTCCCATCCACAGTTTCCATACCCATTGTTTTAATTTACCCACAATGCAATGCCCCAGCCCATAGACATTGAGTAGAGGAATGCGTCCGAAGAAGGGATTTGTATCAGTATTTGTTTGTTATTAGTTTGTATCAATGCTTTTCTGGTGTATTTTGTAGCATTTGTTGCTGTTTTAGTTTGCTGTATTAGATATATATATATATATATAGTATAGAAATGTCCTAAATAATAATAATAATAATAATAATAATAATAATAATAATAATTTATTTGTACCCCACCCATATGAATACATTTCTTGATGCTTTAAGCATGTTTTGAATAGCATCCCGTTGTTGTTTTTTAAAAAAATATTGTTGAATGACTGGTGATGCCTTTTGGATAAGCAATGATGCTTCATGGCTGGGTGGGGATTAGAATTTGCAGGTCCCTCATCCTAGTTCACCAGTCTAACCACACACTGGAACACAGGAAGCTGCCTTATATATTGGTCCATCTGTTTGAGTCTTGTCAACCCTGATTGGCAACAGCTCTCCAGGATTTCAAGCAGGGATTCTTAATTCCCAACTCTGCCCGGAGATGTCCGGGGTTGAATCTGGGACCCTCTGCAAACATGCAGAACATGAGCTCCCCCACTGAGCGAGGGCCCTTCTCCTTCCTGCCTCTCTGAATGTGCTTTTATTCATTTAGCATGCTGCTTTTCCAAGCAAGAGGGAGCTCCAGTCCCATACAGAAAAAGTGGCAATGTGCTTTCCACAGCAAGATACCGCTGCCTGCTGCCCTGTGTTGCCAGTCTATTTTGTGTCACTGATGTACAGCCAGCTCCGCAAGGCTTTACAGCCAATTGCAATATTGGAGGCAGAATTTCACCTACCGTATTTCACTTCCAAGTACACTGATTCATTGCCAGAGCCTCCAGTGCCAGCAGAGAGCATTAGCTGTGATTTTGTCATAATACTCTGCCATGTAATTTGCTGGAAGAAACAATGACCCCATGCTGACACAGTCCTTTTTCACAGCTTGTGTATCCCAGCTTCAGAGGGAGCTTTCAGATTAGCTGTAAATATTAGCTCATGCCTGGAAACCTATTGGTCTGAAATTCTTTCCCTCCCCCCCTACCCCTCTCATTGCAATAGTCCACATATCTGAGTTTAGCCATGAAAACTTTCCGTCTTGTAGAGAATCCTGTACATTCCGTGCAAATTTTGAGGGGTTTTTTAAAACAGACTGCGACTCTCCATGAGCTGGTATCATTCAATAGAAAGTGGCAGAATTCCTCTTTAACTAGATATTAAATGGACTACAGCTACAGAATAGTTGAAGATACCTTTCTCTATCAAGGTCCTCCTGTTCAAATATGAAAAGAGTTGATCCATTCGCAATAATGAAACAGCCTGTCACAGACCCTCCAAGGGTACCTATTTTCCAGGGCGAGTCCTGGATTTACAGAAGCTGCCCTGGTTTCTTATTTGATCCCATAATGTCCCACTTTTCCTTAGGATATCCCTGATCTCATCAGAGAAATGTCTGAAGATATGGTAGGATGTCCCTATTTCCATCAGAGAAATGTTGGAGTGTATGGAGTTACAGGACCCCCAAGCCAAGGAGATAAGTAACTATACAACCTTTAGAAGACATCTGAAGGCAGCCATTTTTTTTAAATGTTTAATGTTTTATTAAGTTTTTTTATATATGTATATGGAAGTCGCCCAGAGTGGCTGGGACAACCCCGTCAGATGGTGGGTTATAAGTATTATTATTATTATTATTATTATTATTATTATTATTAAATAGGACGTCCCTATTTTCATTGGAGAAATGTTGGAGGATATACTTTCATACACAGCTCAAAAGGATTTATGGTAACAAGGGTACTCAACTGATAGGATGAGAACTTGTATTTAAGCCACCTTGAACCTTGACGAAAGGCTAAGTGTAAACATTTTAAATAACTAAATAAATATTTTTCAATTATGTCAGTGATGATGAACCTTTTAGAGATCGAGTGCCCAAACTGCAACACAAAACCCACTTATTTATCGCAAAGTGCCAACATGACAATTTAACCTGTGTATCTCATTTTTTTTAATGTGTTTCACGTTTCTTCTTTATGACTGCTGTTGTAATAAATAATCCATAAAAGTTATTGCATTACATTCTTCATCAAATTATATTTCCATTGATATATAATTTTATGGGGTAAATCAGTGATTTTTTTTCCTTTAAAAATGTTTAGGGGTACTCTCATTTTAACTCAAGAAAATCGACACCGGGGGGGGGGAGGGATAAATACAGTTTAAACTGGGAAAAATAAATACAGTGGTACCTCAGTTTTCGAACAGCTTAGTTCTCAAACTACTTGCAGTGGCGAAGCTGCATGCTCCGCTACTGGGAGGCGGGGAGCAGGCAGGGGCATGGCTGCTACCCCCGAGGTGTGTGTGACGCGTGCCCTGGGAATGTGGCACGCCACCTGTGGAGGCGTGGGACCTGGCATGTAGGGTGTGTGTGCAGCTTGTGTCTGGGGTGTGTGCCGTAATGGCACCCTACTGGAATAGTGGTGATGGGGGCAGTCCGCTCCCTCCGCACCCCAGTTCCTCTGCCAGTGACTACTTGGAACCTGAACACTTCAAACCAGAGTGTTCCAGTTTTGGAACTTTCTTCGGAAGCTGAATGTGCTCTGTTCCGAGTATAACTTCCGTTTTGAGTGCCACACTTCTGTTTTCCTAGTGAGGGAAGGCAGGCCGGGTGGCAAACGAGCCGACACCTGTCGCTCTCCGCCGCTGCTACAACAGCAACCACCCCCTCCTCCAGCTCTGGCAGCCCCGGCGCTGAGTGAGGGAAGGCTGGGCCGGGGAGGTAAGCGAGCAGGCAAGGGATGCTGCTGCCACACACACACACCCCAGCCTGCCCCTGCTTGCAGGCAAATAGTAGTGGGATCAGGCTACTCTGCTAGGCAGCGTTGCTGCTTGCACGGGAACAGGAACTGGATCAGGGCTGCTCAGCTGGGGAGGTGCAGGCTCCGTCACACTTTCCATTGAGGGGTGGCTGCACTCCCCTCAAGGGAGAAGTTTAAAGGAGCCCCCACCTCCGCATCAGATCCCCTGCAACCCTGTGAAGGCAGCCAGGCTGAATAGTTGCTGGATTTGGGGAAGGTGTAGGCAGCCCGGAAGCTGCATCTGAGAGCCCCTGCACCACCTGAAGGCAGCCAGGCGCTCCTCAGCTGAGCTCCCACTTCCGCTCCTCCTTGCGTGCAAGCAGGAGTGGAGGCGGGGATCTCTCAGTGCGAAGACTCCACTCCACTTCTGAGAGATCCCCGCCTCCACTCTTGCTTGCATGTGAGCCCTCCTCTCCTCCCTCCCACCCCAGCACAGAAGCTATGGCCCTGCTGGGACGACGGCTTTGCCCTCTCTGGCACACATGCCATAGGTTCACCACCACTGGTTTATCTGAACATTTAATAAAGAATTTGATTTGAAACATTATTCCATTCTTCTCTTGTTGGGTTCATTAGTTAATTAATCCATTTATCTGAGCTCCCGTTTCACACCATTGTGGAAGTTCAGTTAGAATAACATTGCCTTTTAAAAACGAAGGAAATCAGAATGTTATTGAGTTCATTAATTAAATGTTTATAAAAAGTTCATAAAGCGAAATCTCCAGACATAAGCACAAATTGACTTCAGTGTTTGCAATCTTTCAACTCAATAATCAGCTGCAGTGTTAACCGCCGACCTTCTGATCAGCAAGCCCTAGGCTCTGTGGTTTAGTGGGGTACAAAATCAGTTTCCCCATTAAAATGCAAGGCAAATGACATTCTGCACCCTTTACCTAAACAGAGGGAAATTCAGAGCAAACATTTGGAGAGCCAGAAACTGGGTTGGGGAGGAGTGAACCAGGAGAGAATGTAGAGTACATCTGTTTAGTATTGACAGATCAAATTATTATTGTGCTGGGTCCATAAGAGAACATGCAATGATACAATGCGTAATTCACAGTGACTTCAGTTACAAAGCAACAAGAGAATCCCAGAATCAGAGCTTTCCTACACAAATTCCTTCAGACCCCTGCACTGCTCAAAGCTGAAAGCCTGTGAGGAGTGAGCTGAAAGGGTTACACTCAGCTCCAAGCTGCGTCCAGCAAACAGGATGTGACGTGACGTTGTCTGTATGTTTTAGAACTGTTGCTTTTCCCAGTTCTCTCCGTTGCTGTTTCAAGGAGGTAGCCATGCTGGCTTTGTCTCCGGGAATGAGATTTATGGCTTCTGGATGTGGGAGTTTTGCTGCTATGAACCCCTCGCGACTTCAAAAAGCCGCATGCAGTTTCACAGTTTTCTGAGCAGGTCCATCCACGACAGAAATGAGGGAAGTTACTTTAAGTGCTGGTTTCTTTAGGACACCTGCACATATTTTTTTACATGTATAATATTGCATATAATATGCAAGGACTGTTCATATTTGTATATTTAAGGATTCTTGTTGAGTTCAAAAACAAGAGAGAAATTAAAACAAAAATCTCTGCAGATAAGCCTGGCACTGAGATTTTCAGAAATATAATCCGTACTTCAAAGCGATATGCTATATCGTTTCCCCAATGACTGGCACCTACTGTTAATTGCCACCCATTGTTAGACTTCCAATAATGCAACAGCTTGAATCATAACAATAGACTTCCGGATTAATGTTGGTCACTAAAATCAGAATAGTAAATTGATGTGAAGGCAATTAACTGAGAATCCATGACACAGAGTTATTGGGTCTACTCTTCTGTAGGCCTAACTCTACTCAGTAATGGCAGAAATTCATATTTGGATTTCCAAATATATCTTCCCATGAGCTGAAGCAGACCATAAAATTCTCCATTTTCTATTCTGCTGCCAACTCTACTTTCTCCTCTTTTCCTTGCATCGCTCCTTTTCTGTCTCATGTTTGGTTTCAGTTCCAATAGCTCTTCCTACTGTGACATTGTAGTCTTAATTGTTTCCCAGGCAGCCAGAATCATAGCATCGGAACAAGAAGTCATACTAACAGTGCTGATGCGAATGGGACATCTGCATTTCCCCCTGCTACAAACTTTAAGTGGCTTTAGAGTGCCGAAAGATCATTCCACCTACAGTTCCGACTTGCTCCTCTTTAACCCTTTCCAGCAAACTAAGTTCCTAGGGTTGTGTGTAATGTAGCACTAAGATGAATATTCCATTAGTGCAAGGATTCCACCCCGCACAACAGAACATATCTTCTCTCCCTTACATGCCTACTATGTTCTGCCATGGATGGACCTGCTCACATATTTTTGGGTAACACAGGACATCCTTATCCTAGCACAACTGTTTAGTTTTATTTTACCCCAAGAATTTTAACAGCATAAAGTCAGTCTGGGAACGATATCAGTTCTGGAAACCCTGTGCTGGAAAATTTTAATTTTAACAGATAAAGTCATCAGTTATGGAAACCCTTAAAATTTTAAGACATCAGTTATGTTACGTCAGGTTTCCCCACCCTGGTGCCCTCCAGTTCTTGTCAAATCCAACCCTCATAAGCCCCAACCAGTGTAGTCAATGACAGGAAGGGCCATGGGTGGTGTTGTGGTATAAGCCACTGAATCTCTTGGGCTTGTTGAGCGGTAGGTCGGCAGTTCGAATTCCCGCAAAGGAGTGAGCTCCTGTTGCTCTGTCCCCCAGCTCCTGCCAACATAGCAGTTCAAAAGCCCCCCAGTGCAAGTAAATAAATAGGTACCGCTGCGGCAGGAAGGTAAACAGCATTTCTGTGTGCTCTGGTTTCCGTCACAATGTTCCGTTGCACCTGAAGCGGTTTAGTCATGCTGGCCACATGACCTGGAAAGCTGTCTGTGGACAAACGATGGCTCCCTTGGCCTGGAAAGCGAGATGAGCACTGCACTCCATTGTCACCTGAAGAAGAAGAAGAAGAAGAAGAAGAAGAAGAAGAAGAAGAAGAAGAAGAAGAAGAAGAAGAAGAAGAAGAAGAAGAAGATTTTATACCCCACCCATCTGGCTTAGTTTCCCTAGCCACTCTGGGCGGCTTCCATCGATGAATGTTAAAAACAATACAGCATTAAATATTAAAAACTTCCCTAAACAGGGCTGCCTTCAGATGTCTTTTAAAAATAGAATAGCTGCTTATTTCCTTGACATCTGATGGGAGGGCATTCCACAGGGCGGGTACTACTGACTACCGTCTGAGAAGGCCGTCTGCCTTGTTCCCTGTAACTTCACTTCTCGCAATGAAGGAACCGCCAAAAGGCCCTCAGCGCTGGATCTCAGTGTCCAGGCTGAATGATACGGTCACTTACCTTTGACCGTACCTAGCCAATGCCAGGGATGATGGGAGTTGTAATCCCCCCAATCTGGTAGGCAGTGCTTTCTCTGGGGGGACCCAGGGGTATGCATACCCCTAAACTTTTTGTGAATCTAAGTTTGGCCTCACTGAGGGGCAGTCAGAGATGTAGGAAGTCACTTGGGCACCCGGAGCAGCAAACATGACATGCACCAGGGGCAGGGCACCGCTACGTAGCGCACATGCGCAGCATCACTATATAGAATGCATACTTCGTACGTAGTGACATTGCACATGTGCGCTACGTAGCGGGTTGCCGCCGCCGCTCCAGCACCATGCAGATGGTGCCGGGATCCTCTGCTCATTGCTGCAGCCATGAATGGAGGATCCTCTACATGCAGCTGCAGCCGCGAGCAGAGGATCCTGGCACCGTCCGTACGGCGCTGGAGTGGTGCCGCTGGCAAACCGCATGCCTTGTCACCCCCGGAGACATGGCACTGGGAGCGCTCCGCCCCCACCGCACCCACATTGCTATGCCCCTGGGGGCAGTATTTCAATTTGAATAGGAAATGAGAGTACCCCTGAACATATTTTTTTTTGAGGGGAAAAAAAGCACTGCTGGTAGGCATCAGGTTTGGGAAGGCAGCTTTACATCCTGAATACCTTCTGCGCCTCTCGGGCTCCCAGCACTTGCTACCGAGCATTGTAATCGCCAGTCTTATAATTTATGAGGCTGTTCTACTGCACACCTGCCATAATAGGGAGAATGCAGAACAATTAACCACAAAAGACTACATGCTTGATTTCCAGCTGCCTTTTCTTGAAGTCACACGGGCAGTGTAGTGCCGTAGGATTGTGGCCTGTGGTGAGACTCCGCTAGCACTGGAATGGGTAAGAGTGAAGTTCACAAAATGCTAAATGAGAAGACAGTACTATCGGTAGGGGGGCTTTGTATCGAAACTTACTGATTCCAAGTTTCCTGCATATTCAAGGGATGCTTAGTCTGTGCTTCAAAGCCTCCTGCGGTTTCTTTTAAGCTCCTCCTGCAAACCTTGTGAAGCCATCGGGCTTCATCATAGAAAAACAGACAGCTGGTGATACCATACTAAATGATAATCCGGGTGAAAGCTGCCTATGAGAAACTTTGCTGGATTTCCAGCATTTCCCCACAAGTGGATAAGTATGTCACCCTCATAAAGGTACATAAACTTAGCCTGAAAAGGGACACAGACAAAGCTGCAGGCAGTAGATGCCTCATCCATAGTTTTCCAGTGAAAATGTTCGATTTCAGCAGTACATTCGCCACCTCATGATAATAATAAAAATAATTTTGTCACTTGTACTCCTCCCATCTGGCTGGGTTGCCCCAGCCACTCTGGGCAGCTTCCAACACATGAAAACATAATAAAACATCAAACATTAAGAGCCTCTCATTGCAGGAGTACCTTCAAATGTCTTCTAAAAGTTGTATAGCTCTATATCTCCATGACATCAGATGGGAGGGCACTCCACAGCTCACACTGAGTTTTGAAGGAAGATTTTTGGTAAGACTACTGACACTTCTCAATGGAGTTCAGTGCATGCATATGTGTGACACCACAAAAGGGGGGGGGACAAAAAAATTAATGACATTTTTTTCAATGCTGTGGGTGTGACATCTGCTTCATGCCAACACTGGCAGTTTTGATGGGATCTGAGGGAAGAAATCCTCCACTTAGCAGGCAAAGCTGGTAGGATCTGATGCTCAAAAGCAAATGGAAATTCACCAAAAGGGAAATTCGGAGGTAAGCTTGGAGGCTCCCGCACAGGGGAATAAAGCCAAACAAAGATGAGGTCAGAATACTCCTTAGAACAGAATTTGAGGGGTGCATAGCAGTCTGCAGAGAAGAAGAAAAGAAGCCATTTCCATTAGCACGAGCAGAAGTCAATCACACAACATTGGATTCTGCCTAATGTGTTTTAAAAAGATAAATTTACAAGAATTTTCATGCCAATTTCTCCAATTAACGCTCCGGAGGAGATGGAGGGGATCGCAAGGACACACGGGGAGAGAACAGGGTGGGGAAGTTACACTGTGCAGCTAAAAGTCATTGTGCTAGCATAACAATTTAATTGGATACAACCCTTTTTATTTTCTGTTACAACAATAAACTTTGATCAGTTTGTTTGTTTGTTTGTTGGCATCTTCATAAAACACTGTGTGATTTTACATATATTTGCAATACCTATAGTCTGACTCTCTCGAGTCAACAACTCCCCCCCCATCCCTCCCAACTGACTTTCTAACTTCCAATTATAATTTCATCCGCATTTTTCATTCCCCTCATCCACCTTTCCTTTTACTTCGAGATTCCTTATCATTGTAAATAAGTTTCTAATTTTAATTGACAAACCTTTAAGCCAGTCCTGTTAGTGTTGTTAAGTGTTTACAATGTTCTTTCAAATAAATAATAAATTTACTCCAGTCTTTTTCAAACTGTTGGTCTCGCTGCTCTCGGATTTTCCTGGACAGTCTTTCCAAGCTCTATATATTCAATCATCTTGTTCTGCCATTCTTCTACTGTCAGAATTTCTTGCTGTTTCTACATCTGGGCTAAAAGAAGCCTTGCAGCTGTTGTTGCGTATAAGAATATAGCATGGTCTTTCTTAGAAATCTCTTCTACTAAAATACCTAACCTTTCTCCTAAAATAACTTTCTTAGGAATCTCTTCTCCTAAAAAACTTTGACCAGTTCAATAACCATAGGCATAATGGCCGCCTTTTCACATTGTCCATCTTCCTCTGAATTTATATTTCTGTTAGAAGGCATTGAAGGGTTAATGAATCCATGACCACAAATCACTCTCCATAATTTCCCATACGCTAGTCGGCATCAATGTCAGGTTCGTTAAGTTGCCCTTCTCTATGTAGAGCCTCCTGGATGTGATTTTTGTTTTATTTATCTAAAAACATGGAAACATCCATGCGAACTCATGCCATGTTTCAGCTCCAAATAATAGGAGTTATTTTGGAGGAGAAATTAGTCGCTGCAGCAGCAGCAACAACTACAGAGTCAGTACATTAGCCAAAGTCCTTCTTTCCTTCGCTAATTCTCCTCAAAACCAGCATGGGGTCAGTCGCTCCTCAGACTCAGCATGGGAAGAAACACCATGCTGGGTAGCGTAATTTTTGGGGGGCTTGTGAATCACCAAAATTATCTCTGCCATTACAGTTTATGTTCCAATGCTATTACACTTTAAAGTGTTAAACATTTCTAACGTCCTTTGAATGTGTGTAATTGACAGGAATGTATTCCTTTATTATAGCACCATTCAGTTTTCCAACAGGTTCCTATGAAGCCACTCAAAGGGAGCAGGATGATTTAAAAAGCAGATCTAAATTAACCTAACCTTCACAGGAAAAAAACCCACACACATCTGATTCACCTTAATCACCAATTTGTGTCCTCTTCAGAGGAGGTTTAGTGGCCTCTTTGGAAGGTTTTAGTAGCGCTGGACAGAATCTGATTCATAGCGGCCAACGTTGCAAAGGGATTTCATTAATCCTCAATCAATAGCAAAGCACGTCATTAGCTGGAAAGCAGTAACTTCCTAATTATTGGTGGCACAAAGGATTTCCTTCTTCCCAAAACAGGCTGCACAGGCCACTTCGACCGTCCACCATCCCTCAGAAAACTTGTTCCAGCTAGGAGCTAATGTCTGTCAAAGCAACAAATTGGCTGTGTATTTTAGCTTCTTAGGCTGTGTATATCCACCAGAGAGCTTCAGTTAAGGTGCTCATAATGTGCTCACTCCAGTCTCTTCTTAGTCTACAGATGGGAGAATCTGTCATTTTTGGTTTTTCTCAGTTTTTTTGTCCCTCCCCATTCTTAAATTCACTTTTCCACATCAGTTTGCATTTTTTTTAATCCTCTTAAAAATTCATCAACATCCTAGTGCAAATTTCTCCTAATATACACATATTTGTATACACATTACCCCAATATAACACATTTTTGTATGTTATAACAAATGCATATACTGGAGTAACATGCACATTATAAACACATATATTAGTGGAAATATGTGCAAAAAAATATATGTAAAGGTAAAGGACCCCAGGATGGTTAAGTCCAGTCAAAAGCGACTATGGGGTTGCACCACTCATCTCACTTTCAGGCCAAGGTAGCCGACATTTGTCCGCAGGCAGCTTTCCAGTTCATATGGCCAGGATGGCTAAACCACTTCTGGTGCAACAGAACACAGTGATGGAAAGCAGAGTGCAGGGAGACACCATTTAACTTCCTGCCACAGCGGTACCTATTTATCTACTTGCTCTGGCATGCTTTCGAACTGCTAGGTTGGCAGGAGCTGGGAAAGAGCAACGGGAGCTCACCCGATTGTGAGTATTCAAACTGCTGACCTTCTGACTGGCAAGCCAAAGAGGCTCAGTGGTTTGGACCACAGCGCCACCCACGTCCCATCCATTTTTGTACCCATTACTTGCAAAATTTGGAAGGGAAAATTAAATTGATTCCCCTTTTAATGTGAACTAAGCTGAATTTAGCAACCATCCCTACTCATGAGAAAAGTGTCCTCCTATTATAGTGTCCTCCTATTAATGTGTTTTGTGTGTTCAGACCCAGAAATCTCCCCCCTAAAGAAATTCACACTTGACTCAAATTTTAGTTAGGTTTTTTTTGGCAGATTTTGGTCACAACTTTATTGATTACAGCAAGTGAGTGGTTGCATAGGCTCCAGTTCAACTAGCTCCCTGATCCGCAGGTAACGCTGACCCAGGGTTCCAGCATAGGTCAGCCAAGGGTGAACACCTGGATAAGCAGAAAGCCGAGAACAGGCTATGTCCTCCAGCCAAATGTCCCCCTGGACTCAGGCATGGGCACAACCCCCTCTCAGGGGTTGACCAAACCATTGAGTCCCTGGATTCCTTTAACGGAATACCCTTCACATAGGGATGGTGAGACCATTCTCCCATCCCTATCACCTGAACCAGAGCCTATCCACAACCTTACAAGTTGTGATGATTTGCTATGCAGCAGGTGAAACCCAAATGGAAACAGCCAATCAGCCAAGTGGGGAAAATTCCTTCCATGCCCCTGTCCCAATGACAGACGACACATGATGGCATAGCAAGGTCAAGCGCAAAAGCCCTAAAAATAGGGAGAGGTGGGCTGGTGTTCCGAATGCACGCACCGAAAGATGAAGCTGTGGGTTATGTGCATGGGTATGAATAGGTCCCCCGATCCATTTGGACTGCGCGCCATTGGCCCAATTGAACCCAGCATCAAGGGACCTTCCAATCGGGTGTCGGTTTCCAGGTCTCACCGCAACACGTTCCCTCTTTGAGGGAGGACCCGATTTAAGGTCTTCAGAAAAAGGACCTGTTTCAGGTGCCCCTCCATTGCAGGTGAGGTGAACGGCCACTAGAAGCCTCTCAGGTGCATGCCCTCCAACAATTCCCCAATGAAAATAGGGACACCCTATAAGTTAAAAAAAAAACTTTCAGCCCCTTCTTGACACTCCTAATCAGCTTCCAGAGACACTGTCTCATGGTAGGGTTGGCCCAGTCCCAGTCATACAGCTGTCCTGTCATATACCTGAAGGTAGGTAGATTATTGTAGAACTAGTGGTTTAAACCCGTTAAAATAACAGGCACTAGAACATTTCTGACACAAAACCCAAAGTCCTGAAGTGCAGGGAGCAGGGCAAACCATGCGCTCCCTACACGGCGTTAAGATTCCTGAGGGAGAAATGACGGCGTGTTTCCTTTTATTGTTCCTGTCCTAAACATACTTACTGCACGAAGGTAGAACAGGTTTCCTTCCGGATGTGTGGGGCTCCCAGCCCCTTTCGGAGTGTGGGGCGGTGGGTGGGGAAGCGAGGGGGGTGAGGCGGCGGCGGATCATCTCCCGGGAGGCTTCCCCCCCCCGGTTCTCCTCCTCCTTCTGCCCAGCAGCGAGAGTGGCAGCGTGTCCTCCCTTCACCCTCTGGAGTGCCAGCGTTCCATTTCAACTGCCGTTTCAACTGCCGCCGCTGCTCCTGGACCGATTGTCTCTCTGCTCCAATCCCTGTGTCCGTGAGGCACATGCTCAGTAGCGCAAACCCAGAGACACAGGGACTGGATGCAGAGACACTTGCGTTTTATATATATTTAGATGATGGCAGGAGCAAACTTAGGAAAACAAGCTGCCAAGACAAATAAGTGAGATGCTCCTTGTTGGATGCAAACTTAAAAAAACAAAACAAAACAAAACAGAAAGCACACACACACACACAATCATAAAAGACAAACCCTCAAATTTCTAAAATAGTTACTTGTATGCATGCAGAATTAACATACATATAATCGTCATTTTGATGTGGTCCACTGCAACCCCATGTTCTTTAGAGTGTTGTACCCTCAATTTACCAAATATATATTGCCCTTGAAAAAATAATAATTTCTCTTCCCTTTGGCACTGCAACGCCAAATTTACAAGCCTGCTGTGCTTCTTATGCATTTATTTTCAAAGGGAACTCTTTATGCTAATGTAGGGAAATGCTCGAATTGGCCCAGTATGTGGCATTTATGTGTTCTGCCGCATTTCCAAGAAACATCAAAATATGGTGTTTTGTAGACCTTAATTTCAGTATTATACAGGGAACACTGCAAGAAAATACGAAACAATTTGATTATCTCAGGATATTATTAAACATGGCATTCAATGAATCTTCTCTTAACAGTGTACATTTAATGTGCCATTCCTCAGGATATAATCAAAGTACAACAAATCAGTTATGTGTCAGATATGGAAATTTTTAAATCTCAACAGTGTACACACACACTTTGCATTACTTATAGACACACACATATATAAATATTAGCACTTTCCCAGTAGACTTTTTCCCTTTTATTCTTTCTGAATATATTAGTATAATGTGCGTCTGATGCATATTTGATGTATTGCTACTATTGTGCTATGAAGTTTAGAGACTAATATAAACAGTGTAAAATAATAATAACACTTCTTCAAGAGAAAGGGAATAGCTGAGCCTGGCACGGTTTTGCTATTTCACCTCTGTAATAATGCTAGCCTCCTTGAGATTGGTTAAAAACAAACAAACCCCAAACTCACCCACATTGCCCAGAGTCATACCCTCTAATTTACTCATATTAACTCTCCTATTTTGAATCTCGAGGTCTGGCAAAATTAAGCATTTTAACTAGATCTATAATGCTTCTAGTGAGATCCTTCCCCTCATGAGATCTTAACTGAACAAGGATGGGGCATTGCTGCAAACTGCTACTTTCACTGGCACCCATCTGTCTTAAGAGACAATGGAAGAGTGTGCCATTGCAAATAAAGTCAAACCATTGGAAGGTTACAGGGCCCTTTGTGGCTGTAAAGACCAATATGGGAAATACATGTTCTATTGTAGCCAGGGCAGATGAAGGCAACTTGTTTCACTGTTACAGATGCACCATGGTGTTTTCTCTCTGTGCTCCTCCCAGCAGTTATTTCTCCTCTGGTCGCTGTTGTGGATGTTGTAATTCTTCAAGTCTACCTTAAGTGTTGGACATGTGATTTGGGCTGTCAGTTGGAGTTAACTGCCAATGTGTGTGCTTCAAAAAACGTCTATGCTTTTACCTCAGGTTTTGTCCTGATGTTTTGTTTAATAAAGATGCTTGATTAAAAATGTTCATACAAGCCTCTGTTGTGCCAACTTCTGCTGCTTAAGGAAATCTGAAGGCATGCCTGGCTGTCTGTAGACTAGGCCCATGATTCCCGCTGCTCCAGGGACAGAAACTTGACCCAGTTACAGGTAGGTAGCCGTATCTGAAGAAGTGTGCATGCACACGAAAGCTCATACCAAGAACAAACTCAGTTGGTCTCTAAGGTGCTACTGGAAAGAAACTTGACCGGCAGTTTTCAGCCATTATTGAGTGAGCTAACTGTGAGGGCATGCCAGTTGCTCTGGTCAACCTGGAATATCAATAACAGTGGATACCTAACAAGACTGTCTGTCTAAGTTACACTGTATAGGAAGGTTGTTCTGCTAAGCAAGACTTGATCCAGAATATGTCTTATGCTGGGTGGGATAAAACCAAATCAAGGGGCATGGGGAAAGAGGACTGGAAGAGTGGTTAGAGTAGCTGAGATCCTATGCTCCATCAGGGATCAGTTAGGTACTCACAATGGTAGTCATTACTATATCATGTCTAGGGCTGGGTGATACATTGTTATATTATCCAAAGCCAGTTTTGAAGTCCATATTGGTTTCATAATTTTTGACCTGGCAATATACCGTGAATCATGGTGAATCATGGTATGTGTGTATACTATTCAAAAATCACAATGTGCGAAAGATTGTGAAGCCAGCCAATGCCTCTACATAGCTCTATCCTTATTTCACTCCCCTATCAACTATTCTAGAGTCTCTTCCACCCATCCCCAAGTCAATTTTGGGGACACAGAGGAAAGAGAGTGGGAAAACTCCAGTTGTGCAAGTGGAAGTCTTTGCACAGGGCTTCTGCTACTACAGCTAGTTAGGTGAATCCTGCCCCCATGGGAGGTCTCAAATGTTTTTTTCTGGACAAATGCCACTACTGCTTATTTGTAGTGTTTTGAAGCTCCCAGAACAATTTGCTAAGCCTATGTTTTTGAAGGATCATATCCTACCAATCAATTTTATTACAAAAGTAGCTGGCACAATCAAGTTCTCCAATACTATAAAATATCACAAAATCAAAAGGACAGGCCTACAGCTGAATAATAATAATAGTAAAAACAATTGACTTAGAGTTGTTAATATCATAGAACTATCTCTAAATTTTGAGAAATTAATATTAATGGAGATAAATATATTTGACCAGAAAAAGAAGTAGAAGAAAGGAACTTTGTAGGGGCCCAGAACAGATGGATGTGAGATGAAGAGAAGCTGCCAAATCTGAAGAATGGAAAATCATTGTTAAGAGAAACACAGATATAGAGGTGATTCAGTAGAATTGAGTGAGCAGTGCAGTGAGAGAATGGACTGAGGTCAACATGTCTTCATTAAAAGAAAGAAGATGGCCACAATGACACTGAGAACAATGGTTGCCATGGTAGCCAGAGCAAAATCCAAACCAAAATGGGTCAAGGGTGCTTTAGTGATACAGGTAAGAGGACAAGTGGCTACCAGCTCTCTCAGTGATGAAGGAAAGGACAACAATGTTTGCCATCAAAAGCTGACATTTAATGACATGACGGTTACCTTTATGAAGTTCAGGCAAATTACAGAAGCCGAGCACTCAAGGGAAGTGGCGCCACTGATAGAGCTAATAATTGGGACCCAGGACAGTATTTGTTCTCTGTGATAGCAAAAGAGTTGTAGATGCTGACTATTAGCATTTTAAAAAAAAGTTGCTAGCAATAACCATCCAAGAAAGGGATATTGGGGTCATGGCAGAACCACTGTGCAATGGAAATCAAACAGCAGTGCTATCTATGGATGTGATATGGCTGCAAACCTTCCATGTTTCCCAATGAACATTGGCTTCAAGGTTTGATGAGACACTGCTGCATATCCACACATATTCCATATTTGCCTTCCTTCTGCCATGCTCCTCTTGCAGTCAAGGGACAAACTTCTCAAGACCAGCCAAGTTATTTTAGCACCTGAGGTAATTCCAGAAATGTTCCTCCTTTCCTCTGACTGGAAAAATACCATAATAATAAATTAACAAGTTGTTCCCCTTTGATACCCCAAATCAGCCACCTCATGCGGCATAATGGTAGAGCCCAACCCTGAGTGCCTGCCAGAATAACCACTCACGTGGGGCTCTAGGGGAATGCTGTTTGTCCCATGGCATAGCTATGGGCAGTTTTGGGAGGCCGCCATAGTCCTGTGCAGCCAGGAGAGGGCTGGCCAGTTGGTGTCAACTTCTTCCAGCCATGACAGTCCCACCATACTGAGAGGGTATCACCTGCGTGGCCAATCAGGACTGGTTGTTAAACCACTCTGGAAACTGTGACTCTTTGAAGGGAATAGGGGTCTCCTTAACAAATTACAGTCCCCAGGATAGTTTGTGGGATGCCATGCCTGTTTAAAGTGGCATGCTTATCTTTTGAATATATAGTGGGGCTGGGGTATGTGGTTTCCTTGATCGGGAAAAGCATCTGTAAACTAATGCATAAATTGGGATCTTCTGTGCACATGCTGGATGCTTTAGGAATCAAAATGGGAAACACAGGAAGAGTGAAGTGCTATTCAGATTTGCTAGCTGACCACAGAACCGAAATGTATAACAAAATGTAGAGATTCACTTTCACTGTAATTGAAAGGACGAGAGTCTCAAGCAACTGTGGTAATTTTATTATATTCAAATGAAATCTCATCTCATCATAAAACTTCTTGAGACATCCAGCAATATGACTTGCCGGTGTCTTCATGCAGAGAAGGCTTCAAATAAACATTAAAATATTTATCAAAATTGCAGAGCAAAATAAATGAAGTATAATGCTGGGTTTGTAGTCTATATTTAGGTTTGTTTGCATCTTTGTATTGAAAAGACATCAAAGTATTCAAAGGAGAAACACATTAGAATATTCATCAAATTTGACTGGAAAATAAACAATAACAATGCTGTATGTTATTCTCTCTTAGCTTTCTCAATTCATTATAATTTCTACAATGGGGTTTATATTTTATCAGACCAGTCCTTCCTATTATGATTGAATTGTTCCCAGCCATGGCTGCAAAAATGAAATGGTGCAGTGTCTATTTTCATATCTGACCAGAAGATTACATCGAACAATTCTATCCCAAATTTAATCTACTAATTTCAGCTCAAGCATGCCTAAGGCTGCAATCAAGGGATGGATGTCTGTCAGCTGATGCTGGGGGAGGAGTTAGCAGCTAGCAGCAGTTCTATTTAGCTGACTGCAACCTCTGCGAGCTGGTGACCAGTACTTGTAAACGGAGGCGTTTGTGAGGGTGTTTTGAGGGGGAGGCCCCAAGTGTTGTCTCACGGTGTACGTAGGACCAAGAAAAATGGGTGGGGACAGAGCTGCTGCAGTGACCTGCAACATCTGTTCCATGTTTGTCTTCCTCCCTAAGAATGTGCAAAGTTAGACCTGCAGATGAGGAAAAGCGGGTTGCCTTGCTGGAAGAGAAAGTACAGCAACTTGAGGCCCAACTATTCACACTTTGAGATACTGGGCAAGATGAGGAATTTCTCAACAGAGCTGAGTGAACTGTCCTGGAACAGAGGTGCAGGTGGGATGCCCCTAGGGAGGACAAAGATCTCCCATTGCAGAAATAAACCCCTAGATGAACGTTCCACACAGAAGCAGAATGTTCAGGAGCTGCAAAATCAATTCCATGTACACCGGTTCTGGGCCAGAGGAGCAAGGACAGTAGTTGCAGACCTCAGAATACACCACTGAACATAACCCCATCCTTCTGATTCATGTGCATACAAACAGTGCTGCCAGCCACAGTTTTTGACATATAGCAAAAGACTCAGCAGGAAGCGGAAGGTTGTGGCCAAGAAAGAGAGAGGGAAATACTGGAAGTAAAGCACTGGCTGTGTAGATGGTGCTGTTGGGAAAGGTTTGGCTTCTTGTACCATGGTCTCCACTTTTTTTTTGAGGAAAAACTTGTAGCAAGAGATGGGTTGCACCTCACAGTGGTTGGCAAGAATGTGTTAGCTAAGAGTCTTGCAAACATGATCAGGAGAGCTTTAAACTAAATCCTAAATGGGAGGGAGACAATATTATAGATGGCAGGGGAACACCTCACACTGGGCGTAAAAAGCTTCATTGATGTACAAGAAACAGAGGTAGTACTACAGAAACCTGCTAAAGGTCAGGAAGCTACAAGAAGGAAGCTGCTGGAGGCTTGTGGCTTCACTTGTATCTATACCAGGGATCGGCAAGGTTTACCTCTCCTAGGCCGGTTCACTCTGCTGCGTTCCTAAAGCAACAATTCACCACTATGTGTGGTTTGCATGTGTGCAAGTAATAAAAAGATTTAGAAAGAAGAAGAAGAAACAGAGAGACTGATCTCTTGACCAGCAAGGCTCTGGGAGGGGGGGGCACAAAGAAAGAAGATCCCTCTCCTCCTCCACCCAGGCTCTTTTATTCAAACAAAGGGAGAACGCACAGAATTCAAATCAGCCAATCACATTCAGCCAGCAGTCTTCACGTGGTTGGTATCAGGTAACCAAGACTTCCATGAGAATCCCAGGAAACCCCCCAACACATTCTCACACATCAAATGGCATCAAAGCATGTAATAAATGTATAGAGACAGGAACTAATAAACGGGAGATAGCAGAAAGGTAAAATCTAACATTCTAACCCTAAAACCAAGTTGTTTAACAACTCCTGAGATTGATCAGCCAATTTCCCTTCTGAGGCTTGGGGATCAAAGAGCTAAGTTTATCACAGGAATGCCTGACAAATGGAAACACAGCATCTGGTCCCAGCAAGCACCAGCTTTAGTGAGAGCTTGCTCCGCCTGCTTAGACACTGGCAAAGAGTGCATGGCCTTATGGGAAAACACACAGCCTTGTGGGATTTTATCAGAAGCTTATGCTTATGAATCAGGCCCAGTAATGATATGATTCATATTACATAATTCCTATCATAATCCCCAAGTGACTGCCACATCACTCCAGCGGAGATCCCTCCGTGGGCCGGATTGCGTGCGTGCTCATCTGCGCAGACATGATTTCCGGCTTCTGCGTCTGTGCAAAAACGATTTCCGGTGTCTGTGCATGAGCAGACGTGATTTCCGATGCCGTGGAAGCGATTCACCACACCACACTGCACCAGTTTAGCACAGTGCACAGGGACTCACTGAGTGGATGGCTCTATTCGGGGTTGGCTCCTGGGCCGGTTAAACGACTCCCCGTGGGCCGCTTGTGGCCCATGGGCCTTAGGTTGCCTACTGCTGATCTATACTGATGCACAGAGTATGGGAAACCAGCAAGACACTATAAGAGGACAAATATGACCTAATAAGCATTACTGAAACATGGTGAGATGACACTCATGACTGGAATGTAGAAATTGAGGGGTATAAGGTGTTTAACAGGAAGGGAGGATAAATAGCATTATATATAATGGATGTGTAAACTTGTAAAGAGATCTGTGACCTGGAACATGGAAAGCAGATTGAGAGTATATGGGTAAAAATTGTAGGAGAGAGAAACAACAGTGACGTTACTGTGGGTGTCTGCTATAGACCTCCAAGGCAGACTGAAAACTTGGATCATGCATTCCTACAACAGATAAGCATTCAAAGAAAGAGAGAGAGAGAGAGTAATGGGAGATTTCAGCTACCCCAATATCTGCTGGAACTCAAACCTTGCCAAGAATGTAAGGTCCAACAAATTCCTCCATTGCCTCACTGTCAATTTCATTTCTCAGAAGGTGGAAGAAGCAACAAGGGGGTCATCTATCTTGGACCTGTTCCTCACCAACAGGGAAGAATGGATTGACAATGTGGAAGTACTGGAAACTCTAGGAGGAAGTGATCACGTCCTTGGGTTTCATGATACAGAAGCAGGGGAAAGGTGAGTGTAGTCCAACATGCACTCTGGAATTTAAGAAGTCCAAGAAGGATGGGAGTTTCTCAAAGGTGAATAATGAGGACAAAAATGCAGACAACTACAACATGACTGAAAAGTGGGAGGCATCTAAAGAAACCAGTGTGGCTGCATAAGGAGCTTGCAGATGAGCTGAAATTTAAGAAGACCATATACAGTATAAGAAATGGAAAGGGGGGGGATTCGTGAAGGAAGAATATGCACAAGTAGCCAACACTTGCAGGGAGAAGATCAGGTGGGTCAAAGCTTAGTAGGAGCTCAGACTTGCAAGAGAGGTTAAAAATAATAACAGTGGTTATCAAAGGTGTTTAAATATATTCCTAGGGGTTCCTTTTGTTGCATGCTGGGTGCATACTTGAGCACATTTCATTTGGAATCCTCTCCAGGAAATCTGTGTTTCTCCACTCATTCTTCACCTGTTCACATTCCCTGGCTGTATCCATCCACCTTGCTTGTTGGGGCTGAACATCCCAGAATAAGTGGAATCAACAATAACACCCACCCATCCAAATTCAAACCCCCAGGTGACAGAATAGCAGTGTGTTTTCCCCAAAATAGTGGTTTTCAAATGTTCTTCATAACAGAGTGCTTTTGAAAAAAAAGGGGTGGATCATTGTTTTCATTCTGGTAAGAGGTAGAAGCATCTTTTTTCAGCAATGAGAAGTCCTAAAAAGAAACTCGACTTTAGCAGGGGTTGTGGAAAGGCAGGGAGACAGTGGGAGGAGACTGCCCTGTCTGCAGATCTGTGGATACTCTGAAAAACCTTTTCATGAGCGGTTCCAAAATCTGTTCATGAAGCGGGGTAAATTTATATTTGGATGTTCCCTCCACCAAGCGAGATTGCATTTTCACAAGGAAAAGTATGCCACAGCAGTGGGACACTGTGAAAAGCTCCCAAACATGGGGGAATTACTGGGCATGAAAACTGGGCATAATCCATACTTAGAGAAAGGTATGGGCAGGCCCTAACTGGTGAAGTCTTCAGTGACAATCTGCATGTGACTCTCCTTCGGAAACCTTTGGGCAAATAACCTTTGGGCAATTAACTAGCCTGAACACTGTTGAAACTTTTGAGTGTCACACTCTATCAAGTGTCTGTTAAAGGTACCTATCAACACCTTGCGATTGTATAATTCCACTCTACTTTGCTAAGCTTTCAGCACTCCCGCCCACGGTATGCTAATTACAGGCATCTGAGCATCAGAACTGACACCTCTCCATTCCACATGATATAATGGTTTGTTTAGACACTTCTTTTGCTCTTCCACCTATCATTGCTGGAGACATAAATGTGGGGATGTCATCTCACATCTCGCCCCTTTTCCCTTCTGCAGGGCTCCTTTCCTCCAACCCCAAATTTCTACTCCTACCCCTATTACACCTACCCCCTCCCTGCAATGTGCTGTTTCTCCAGTGAACTTTCCACACATACTTCTTATTTTGTTTTTGTTCAATCTATTTTTATAACACCTTTCAAAGTTTTTTTTTTAATAGCGATTTTAAAGCCTTTTACGGTTTAGCAAACTTGGGAGTTTTTATATCTAAACAAGGGTCAGCACCTCCCATCTATCTTCAAGAAAGCTGAGGAAATGGCCCTTCCCTGAGAGGAATTCCAGCAGGCGGGAAATATCTATTTCCGCTGCTACCAGCCACAATACTTTGATTCTTTAAACAAACAAAAAAATAAAATCCTTCGCTCATGAAAGACTACTGGCTATTCATAACAGCCTTGGTTCTGATAACCTTTGATGGTATTTGTGCAGTTTTTGTACAACTGAGTTGTCTTTTTCCAAAACCAACGGCAGCTTTGCTTTCTAAGCGTATATATGTACAAACGAATTTGTATATGGAGATGCAATCTGTGCCCAATTATGAACATTTAAGTGCAATTTATTTTTAAAGTGATAATTGCAGTTTAATACCTCACTTGAAAACATATTTACTTAGATGTAAGCCTATTTTATTTTGGTAGAATGTCTTTATGTGTAAGACCTGACTCGGAAGTGAGCAGAGTAATATGGGAGTTGACTTCTCCAAAGTCCACCCCATGATATTCTAGTAACATCTGAAGAAAGGAGCAGAGATTGCTACACAACCTTCCCATGCTAGTGTTAACACTTGACGTGATCAGAACAGAAATGTTACCTTGCTAGATCCAACCAAAGTCCAATGAGTCCTGCATTACATTTCCAATATGGAGGAACCAGAGACAGTACTGTACATGCTCCACATACAGAAGGCACCAGGTTCAATCCATGGCATATGCTGTTAATATGTTCCAGTAGCAAATTATGGGAGGACATTCTGCTTGAAACTCTGTAGAGCTTCTGCCTGTCACATTAGGGGAGTGGGTGGTACTGTGGTCTCAACCACTGAGCCTCTTGGGCTTGCTGATCGGAAGGTCGGTGGTTCGCATCCACACGATGGGGTGAGCTCCCGTTGCTCTGTCCCAGCTCCTGCCAACCTAGCAGTTTGAAACCACACCAGTGTGGGTAAATAAATAGGTACTGCTGTGGCGGGAAGGTAAATGGCATTTCCATGCACTCTGGCATTCATCACGGTTTGCCATTGTGCCTGAAGCAGTTTAGTCATGCTGGCCACATGACCCAGAAAGTTGTCTGTGGACAAACACCAGCTCAGCTCCCTTGGCCTGAAAAGTGAGATGAGCACCACAACCCATTTGTTTGTTTGTGTATTTATTTATTTATTTTATACCCTATATCAATCACCTTTGACTCGACTTAACTACCCAGGGGTCCTTTACCTTTACCTTTACCTTTTTTACAATATGGGTGGGTCAGGTGAACAACCAGATGCCATCAGAAGCACACACACAATGACAATTTGGGCTGGCAGCTCTGGTGAGAGGAGGAACCATGCCATTGAGTGAATTCACACAGTTCTTCTCTCCAGATGTTACCAGAGTAATGTGGGACTGGACCAATTGGAAAGTGTTCCTGTATTGCTCTTAGAGGATATTAATCAGATCCTGTCAATCATGATGGGCCACTGTTGGAAAGTCTAGTGCTAGACACACACCCCATGGTACCATCAGTTGGAAAGTTTTGTGGTAGCCATCTAAACTTATAGCCTTAACTCGTGCATGTGGATAGACAAAGCACACTTGTGTGAATAAATATCTCTTTGCCTTCATGCTCACTATGAGAGAATGTTGGTTTTTCCAATCCCTAGAGGGGAAATTTGGCAAGAACTCCAACTTCAGTCAAAACAAAACTGAAAATTCTTTCCAGTAGCACCTTAGAGACCAACTGAGTTTGTTCTTGGTATGAGCTTTCGTGTGCATGCACACGAAAGCTCATACCAAGAACAAACTCAGTTGGTCTCTAAGGTGCTACTGGAAAGAATTTTCAATTTTGTTTTGACTATGGCAGACCAACACGGCTACCCACCTGTAACTCCAACTTCAGTGTAATTGATGGCAATTGAATGTTCTAATGCAGAAAAACAGTGTCACATTAATTTCCACATGAATCAGTCAATCACCGGCTGCCATGATGTCTTGCATTTCTGCTTGCTAATGAACCAGATAGGGATATTTGTTCATTGCAGGTGTGTAGAGCTAAAATAATGGTCTTCATGCAAATCAGCAAACATGATTGGTGATCTTGGCATCACAAAGTAATAGAGGAAAGCAAGCTGAAGTGACCAAAAACACCATGGGAGAATCAATGGAGAAAACAATGTGCCACAGCAAATAAGGAGGTTGAGTCAAGGAGGACAGACCTAGCTACAGACATTAGCAGTAGTGGATGAATGAAATTACTATTTCAGATGCAATATCCTTTTAAGTGCCAGATTCAGGGGAATAATATTACATTTGTGCTCCACTTGTGAGCTTTCAAAAGCATGTGACTGGATTCTGCTAGTACTATAAGATTGGGAATGTCCTGCCAGAAACCCCAGAGAGTCACTAGATGGAGCAGTGCTCTCATTCATTATAATGCAGAATGAAGATTTTGGAACTCCATCTCAATGCCCTGTGGACTGTGACACCAGCTATCATCATCATCATCATCATCATCATTTATTTTTATCCCAACCATCTAGCTGGGTTTCCCTAGCCACTCTGGGCAGCTCCCAACAGAATATTAAAAACATGATTCTATGATTCTATGATAAATCATCAAACATTAAAATATTCCCTAAACAGGGTTGCCTTCAGATGTCTTCTAAAAATCAGATAGTTATTTATCTCCTTGCCATCTGATGGGAGGGCGTTCCACAGGGCGGGCGCCATGACCAAGAAGGCCCTCTGCCTGATTCCCTGTAGCTTTGCTTCTCACAGTGAGGGAACCGCCAGAAGGCCCTCGGAGCTGGACCTCAGTGTCTGGGCTGAATGATGGGGTGGAGACGCTCCTTCAGGTATACTGGGCCAAGGCCATTTAGGACTTTAAAGGTCAGCACCAACACTTTGAATTGTGCTTGGAAATGTACTGGGAGCCAATGTAGGTCTTTCAGGACTGGTGTTATATGGTCTTAGTGGCCACTCTCAGTCACCAGTCTAGCTGCCACATTCTGGATTAGTTGTAGCTTCCGGGTCACCTTCGAAGGTAGCCCCACGTAGAGTGCATTGTAGTAGTTCAAGCTGTTTGGAAAGTATCTGGGGTAAGCAATATTTCTTCTGTATTCTGCAGTTGCCCTGAAACATGTCATTAAGGGAGCAATCCAATGCACAAGAAGTTGGCACAAAGCAAGCCAGCGTAAATTAAGCTGATGTAAAGTTACACCAAACCCAAACACCCTCTAACAGTTGGGCTGCTGCTGATCTGCCTAAGCCTGACAGAGAGAAAACAAGCCTTTAAAACAATGTTCTATGCTTGGCTTCCAAGACATGTGACAGAACTGAACAGGCTTAGGATCCAAACTAATTCTTCTCCGTCTGGTCTTGCCACACCCCCAGAACACCATTCTGGGGGATTTACATGGACCTCAGCTCAGCCAGCTTTGGCTCATCAGAAACAAGCAAATTATGCCAGCTGAGATGGAGTTGAGGACTTAACACCCACTGAGCCACTAATCCACAAGCTGAGCCAGAGTGCACCTTAAGCTGTTCATCTGAGTCAATATTGCCATAAGATTGCCCCTTAAGTAACAGAGATGGTAGCATCCGTGATAGGATTGCCATATTTCAAACAGTGAAAATCCAGACAGAATTTTTTTTGACCTTTTTTTGGTCAAAGTTGTTAAGCTATGGAAAATTGGCAAAAACGGCACTGCTTACATAGGTTGCCACATGGCTGGATTTTCCTGGACATTTTGGCCAATTTCCACCCAGACACTGCTGCTGACTGCAGTATTCCAGATATGTCCAGAAAATTCCAGGTGTATGGCAACTCTGATCCCTGATAAACTTCTAGATAATTCAATGAAAATGAGCACGACTGGAATCTGAATCTCTAGAGGCCCTCATAGCAGAACAAAAGGAAAATTTATTATTTTTATAATTATGTTGTTTGAATTGTTCACTTGCATCTTTTATTTCACTTTTAACAAAAGACACCTAGCAAGGGCCCATTTGCCCTTTTAATGTATCTTATAAATTTCTCAAACAGTCAGGGAAAGAAGAAACACTTAGTAAGATTACACAGAAAGAGTGACAGAATTAGTTTGATGAGCCACAAAGGAAGAGTTTATACCCTGAATGCATTGGGCCACATTATTTATTGTTGGTTTGCTTCAAGAAAAGCATCCATTCACTTATGAGAAAAGCAGGAGGAAATTTCACAGAAGACATAGAGTAGAAGCAAAAACTAAAGCTATTTAAATAAAATTGCAAATCAAAATGGGGTGAATCAGAAGCTAAATGTTAGTTAATTTTGAGGCTCATATTTGTGGGCGCTATTATTATTTTACAACAGAAAACAATTCCCTGTGTTTTGCCCTTCTATTTATAGTTGTTCTAAATATGCCTCAAAGGATTAGGCAGTTCATATGCCCTTGTGATCACAACAGAGCTGGCTGCCAACAGGAGATGGACTGCTTCCATGTTCTGGCTGCTCCTGTGCACACATTGCACTCTATAGATAGAGACCATTTTCTATGGACATAGTTCCCTGAGGACCTATATATGTTTAGTTGGTACATCGACTATTCTGGAAGACAACACACCAGGCTAGATAAATCACTGTTCTGTCGCAGTCAGGCAATTCCTGTATTGCTTAAAGAGGCATTTATTGCGCAAATGCTTGACTGGTGACAAGCTTAGTTTTCTTCACTGCAAATTATATATGTGGATCTTGGGAAATTAAATTTGCTGGTAGGAGAGCTGAACCTTAGGTGATGTGGTGATGGAAAAATCTCTAGTGGGTCTCGTGAATGGAGAAAAGCAGACTTCGTGAATGGAGAAAAAGCCTTCTTCAAATGCTGCCCGGACACAGATGAGAAACCAGAGTAAAGTACTATGTACTCAACTGACATTGAAGACTGTGGTACAGAAAGTTGGATCCTCCTAACAGAAGGTCCATGTTGTGCACAGCCCTGGAACTCTTCCCCAACTGGCTGTGGGCGAAGCTTGCCCCAACCCAGCTGGTGGTGCCCCTATTATGCCATTGGCCTTTAGCCAATAGGCAATGTGGCAAGGTTGGGGGTTGGGGGTATATATATATGTGGCAGCACAACGTGGGGACTCCCTCTTGCTTCATGCTGTCGAACACCCACCCACCCATTAATTAGGTCATGTTTTTGGTCACCTGTTTTGGTACAGGGGCTGGGTAAGAATTTTTTCCAATGTGGCAGATTGGCTGTGGCCACTTGGTTTTTGCCTACTCCTTTGCAATCGTCACAACTTTGTAAGGTTTGGCGGCTAGGCATTGGTTTTGGGGAATGTGGGGAGGGGAGGTCTGGCCATCACCTGCCCCTCCCATGAATAGGGTATTCTGTTAAAGGAATCTGGGGGTCTGGATCTCATCCAAAGCCCGGAGAGAGGCTAGGGCCATGCCAGGACCCCTGGGAACCCCAGGGGTGAGCACCAGCCAATTCACATTGATGGAGATCCCCCTGTTGGTAGTTTACCCTTCCAGGCTTCCTACAGGGTGGGTAGGAGCCAGTTATAGTTTGATACCAATGCCTAAGCCAATACCAGTCACACTTGTGTATTTTCAATAAAGTTGTGGCCAAAATTTGCCCATTAATATTTAAACTAAATTCTGTGTCCACTGTGTCATTATTTCTATTGGGGATGGGTTTTGGGGCTTGATGCACAATGTGGCCTTTCAGGCATCTCAGTCTGGCTTCCGGACTCTCCTTCGAAGGCCAAGTCACCCAACTGACCCTGCTCCATACCTGCTTTTGTCTGGCTGGGATATATCCTTGAACTGTTATAATGCTCCTTGATTGCTGGACAGAGGCGTGTGCAAAAAATAATTGCATCGATTGAGTCCCCTGTTTTTGGCTCTTGCCCTGCCCACCACTGGCATGTGGTCCCCAGAAAGGACCACAAGGCCATGTGGCCCTTAGGATGAAAAAGGTTCCTCACCCGGCCATAGATGGAAGACAGATGAAACGTGAAAAGTCAAGATATACACTCCAAGTCTCTCAATTTTGCCTGGAGGGTCACAAAATTCCAAAACCATCATGGGCTTCTGACTTCATCATAGGGTGTCCCAATTTTCCCCACCAGTGGTTAGGGACTATGGAAGCAGCTCCTGGGACAGCAGCAGCATTGGAAAGCAGGTGTTAGGGCTCCTTCCCAAAGCCTAGTTAGCCCAATTTTGGTGACAATTCCATTGACATGTACCAGCTGAATTTGTTATTTGAAGGACTGGTGTTATAAGGATATAAATAGGCAGAGATTTCTGCCCTGGGTTCATTACACATCAGTGCTGCTTCTGTTCCACTGCAGTTCAGCTTCCACTAAAACCTGCATTATTCATCTCACTTTCTGCTGTAGCTGAGACATACAAAACAACATCAAACCTGGGGTTACCTGAACTACATTCAACAAACACACAAAACGTAACCGGCTGTGCATTCACATAAAGAATGCTCTTCTGTATTTTTCACAATATCAAATATTTCTCTTGTATATGATCAACACATAATGTTCAACAAATTAAAAGTCCCAATTGATCAGTTCATTAATAAAGTCCAAATATTTGCTAGTTTCTGTTGCACATATGTCTTTGTATATTCATAAAATCCAAATGAGAGTTTGCTACAGTTCCACAGAATCTTGACAAGGATTTCCGGAAGAATGCCTTGTTTCGCCCTCCTGGGCTTCATCAGTTGTACATGTTCTAAATAGTATAAATGAATACAGTGTCGTATTTCAACATATTTTGACAAATGAGAATAATATAAACAATATAAACAGTTGTACCATAGGTGTACATACTGTATGTAGTATATCAAGATTATGGATCTTATGACATAGTGGTTGCTGCAGTAAACAATAACTGTTGCAATGTAAGGTTATATAGACAGGCGCTCCTTTAGTACAACATTTCATTCAAGTGTCTCATTCAGATGAAGACATGACATTTTTTGTAATTTGGGTATATCTCGGTCCTGTAGAATGAGCTAAAAAATAAATAAATCCTCATGCAGAAAGAAACTAGATTTATTTAGATTAAAGAGTATTGCAATAGCTGGCTTTTATAGAAAGGATAAAAAGAAAGGTTTTGAGCAGGAAATTTCAAAATTACAGAAAGATTTATTACAAGTGGATAAAAAGATATCAAAAATTGTATAATCTCCTATTAGAGTGGGAATTAAAAGACGATGTTCTTAAAGAGTCAACAATAAAATGGTCACAGGACCTGGGCAAAACAATTTATTTAGAGAATTGGGAAACATTATGGTCCAAAGACATAAATTTCACTGCTTGTTATCTAATAAGAGAAAATATTATGAAAATGTCCCATCGTTGGTATATTACTCCAGTGAAATTGGCTAAAATATATAAAAAATATTCAAACAAATGCTGGAGATGTAATACAGAAGTTGGCACTTTAATTCATATGTGGTGGGGGTGTAAATTAATAAAACAATTTTGGATAAAGATTCATGAGGAATTAAAAAAATATTTAAAATAACAATATATAAAAAACCAGAATCATATTTATTGGGATTATTAACAGAGGATATCCCCAAAAATAAGACAAATATATTTTTATATTGAACAGCAGCTACAAGATTGCTAATAGCAAAAAATTGGAAAACAACAACAATACCAAAGATATCGGAATGGCGATCAAAAATTTATGAATTCATGATCATGGCAAGATTAACTGTGTCTTTGAGAGGAGTTTCCATCCAGAAAGTTAACAAAGAATGGGAATGTGTAGAAATATATATGAGAAATTTGGAAAGACAAAATAAATATTATTGAGTAATAATAATTGTATGTTGCAAGGTGAACGAATAATAATAATAATAATAATAATAATAATAATAATAAAGGAAGAATATGTTTGTTAAAGAAATATAAATAACACAGCAGAATAAGATAAGGTAAGATGAACAGGATCACATATAGGTGAGAGAAGTTGAGAGGGAGGAGGGGGAAAGAAACATTAAAAATTAAATTAATAAATGATGTGGTAGGGGATTGTGGATTTGTATGTTTTATTTTTGTTTGTATGTTTTGCTTTGTTATATTATTCAATAAAGATTAAAAAAATTAAAAAGAAACTAGATTTATTTTTCTACTTGATTCCTTGCATCCCTCAGGTCTGAATACTGAAATTGATTATAGTTGTTTTTTATGAGTTATTACTAACTCATAATTTATATGTATAACACCTGTGCATGGATCAAGTTTGTTTTACACCTGTTGTGCTAAAGGGGTCACTTTAAGAAGGAAACTTTGCAGCTGTAGATTGCCGTCACCTGTAATTGATACTGCGCCGGTTACGTTTTGTGTGTTTGGTGGCTGAAACATACGCAATTAAATATGTGGCTAATTTCAATGAAAGAAAACGATGTAATTATTTGCATAACATATGCAGACTAAAGAAACATTGATAGTGAATATGTCTTCATTTGTGTAATTTCCATTTCTGATATCAGGTGGACATAGAAATGGTGGGAATTGCTGTTCCCATTTCCAACAAAATTCTCCAACATCCCTAAGTGAGCATACCGTTAACTAATATAAAATGTATCCCTCTGCAAATGAACATTGTTTTGTTTTAAAAATTCAGTTTGATCTGAAATTGTTTTTATCCATCACTGCAGCTTTTACATACTTTCCTACAACTAGAGATCCGGGATGAATCTTTTGCTCCATTGTCTAAAAAACATCAGATGACAGTCCCAACAGAAAAACAGAGGAGCTCATCAAACTTGGCAGCCTGACCTGTGTATATGGGCAACTTCCATTACAGAGACTTCTTTTAAAACGAGAAAACAGCCAACATCTGTCATTAGTAACAGAAACGGAGGTTGTCTCTTGTTGGGAAACATAGAATGGTATATATTTGTTACCTTTGTAAGTGCAGTAGCCTACTCCCACTAAAATCAATAAGCCTTAGGTGGAGACCAACAGTCAATTTAAGACCAGAATTCATTTTTTTTGTTGATGATGATTTTGTGCAAGAGAAAAGCAAAGCAAAACAACAACACCCACATGTCTCTGTGTTGAAGCTAGCATCCCTCCCCACTCCCTTTGAAAAGATCCTGAGAAAATCATGAGCCAATTGTTAACGCTCATCTTGGCATGGAAGAAATCACCATGTGAAGCCATCATTTGACATTTTCCCTTTTCCACTAAGAATGCTGCTGAAAGCCTTGTTAAATATAAAGGGGAAAGACTCTTCTCTTTACAGTGTGTTAAGAGTTGACAGTATCCAGCATTAAAAAAGACACAATCCATCTGTGCATCTGTGCGCATGCATGGCTGCACATGTCTTCCTCACAAGATTCCAGATGACCTTAACAGATTGGAAAAAAGGGCCAAAACTAACAAAGCAAATTTTGATAGTGATAAATACACTTAGGCAGAGATACACAGATATAGGATGTGGGACACCTGGCTTGACAGCAGTACATGTGAAAATGTAGCCCTCTGACAGGGCTGGCATGAAACATCAGCAGTTCTTTGATATTATGCCTTGTCCAGTGGAGTAAGAGCTGAACCACTGCTGGGCTCCAATTCATGGTGGCTGCTCTCCATGTGAGATTATACAAAATGTCTGACCTGCTGTTCGATGTCCACCACAGAGTGGTGTAAAGCACCAGCTCAGTTTACATTAAAAATGTCAGTCACTGCTAAAACACATCTGGAGGTGTGGGGGGACGGGACGGGACTGCAGAGGAATGGTGGAGGCTGCTTTCCCTCCTCCTGAACCTTCCCAAGCAGATTTACAACAGTGGTTTGAAGAAGGTCATGACTCTGAGACTGAAGGAGGACAAAGCTAGGAGAGAATGGAAGGAGAGGAAAGGCGAGGAGAAGAGTCAGGGTGGCTGGCTGACACATTATCATTAGAAAACATTCCTGATCCCCCTTCTCCTAGAACTAGGAGGGCTGTGAAAATAGAAGAACAGAAAGTGACTAGACAAAGGACTTCACACAGCCACTGTATAAGGGGTTGAGCTGCTGACGACTGAGAGTAAAAGGGGGGGGAGATTACTTGGAGCAATGCCATCATCCCAGAGACAGCATCCTGCGTGTTTCTTTGTGAATATTGAATAAAATACCTTGGTAAGAGCTTCTGGCATTTTCATTAGAATGGTACCTCTGGTTACGTACTTAATTCGTTCTGGAGTTCCGTTTTTAACCTGAAACTGTTCTTAACCTGAAGCACCACTTTAGCTAATGGGACCTCCCACTGCCGCTGCGCCACCAGAGCACAATTTCTGTTCTTATCCTGAAGCAAAGTTCTTAACCTGAAGCGTTATTTCTGGGTTAGCGGAGTATGTAACCTGAAGCGTATGTAACCTGAGGTACCACTGTACTGGCAGCCTGCCATGAGGGAGGGGGATCGAACTCCCTGAAGCCTGACAGTGCGTGTGTGGTGTCAGTAGGAAAGTGACTGACAACTGGAGCAGTGGGTGGGCCAGTCAGTGAGCTTTGGGGCCATCAGCAGATGCATGATTATGCCGAAGCCTGATGCCAGGATTACCTACTGCCATCAGTTGTGGTGGAGGATGTTGCCCCATTGTAGTGTTGAGGTAGGATTCAGCTGCAGGTCTACATGACTTCTGTGTGTGGAACAGGCTGGGTTGGTGGGTGGTGACTTTGGCAACAAAATGTCCTGCCTATGTCTTTCTCTGTTTCAGAAAGCAGACATGTGGAGAGGGAAGGGGAATTGGATCAGGATCATGGTGTCTGGAGGCAGCTCTAATCCCTTGCTCCTGCAAGGATTCCCTCACTGAAATCACCTCTATTAAACATGCAGGGAAATACATGGGCATAAATTGTTTTCTCCTCCAGATTTGTGTGTGTGAAATTTGAAACTGGGCCTCAGTAAGTGTTGGCCATGGGCATATTCTCGAAAACAAGTAGATTTCACTCAGAGATGGCTGCAAAAATTGCCTCGCACTGGGGAGAAACCACTCCCCGTTGGATCTGGGAGCATAACGTAATGCAGATTTGATTCTCATAAAGACCTAAGTACCATACACATCCCAGGAGCCTTTGCATTTTTCATGATACATTACTGTAAGACAAGGAGACAAGGTAAGCCTTTAAATCAGGAGGAGAGCTCATACCTAAAGCAACAACTTTAAGTTCAAAAATAAGCTGCTGGGGAACATTTTACTGTAAACACGACATTTAATTCAGGTAACTACTGGGATCACTTTAAAGGAAGGGGAAAGCATTCTGGTTATTTCTGCAGCCTGTCTAAAAGGCTCAAGAGAGGTTCAGTGGGCTGTTCTGTGACAGCGCACTCTAGAAATATAGTGGCAGAGCGAAATGAATGAAGGGCAGATAATGCCACTGGCCATCTTAAAGGTGTTAGCTAGTACTACACTTGCAGTGAATGTCAGCCTGACTTTACTGCAGGCAGGTTATGGCATTTCTATTTATGATCATATTTCACCGGGAAGGGATAATACAGAGTGGAGGGGCAAACACTATGTCACATGAGTCAAGAGGACTGACTCATTATAAACAGAAGCATGGTTGGACAGAACAAGTGCACTGCAAGTATACTGAGCAAGAGAACCTCAGGCAAAGGACTTCTTTTTTCCTTGCACAGTTCATTCCTTACCCTCCCGTCCTCTCGCCTCCATCATTTTTTAATGTGGAGTGCATGTTATGCTTGTCAACCCGCTGCGATGCCACCAGAAAACAAAGCAGTATATTTTGAAGATATTTCCGTGAATCTTTCATTGGGCCACAGAAAGCACTCCAAGATCCAATAAATATTGACTCACCTATATCCAATTAAACATCAAATTAGCATATAAGGTGGATTCTGTCAGCAAAGTTAATGCAATGTAAACTCTCTTTTTGCACAACCTGCCCCTAAAACCCAATAAAGAAGAGAAGGGGAGGGGGGGTGTTAATAGAAAATCAAGAAAGGAAAAAGAGGGGATAGAGAAGAAAAAACAATGCACAATTAGCTTCCACTCATATTATTTTGTTTAATGGAAAGAATTCACATAAAAATTAAGAGTTACGGCTAGGCACAATAAAATATTATGAAGGCTTGGTCTTCTAAGACTGCCTGATGTCAACAGGCAAGGAGTTCTAAAGTTTAGGTGTTGCTACAGTAAACCATCAATTTCTAGCAACTGAAATAAGTACAACTGTAACAGTACTTATAGCACAAGCTAAGAGTGTTTGCTTAGATGTAAGTCCCACTGTGCTCAATGGAACTGACCCTCAGGTAAGTATGCATAGTATTTGCAGTCTAACAATGTCATCGTATCTGTGTCGGTTCAGAGCTAAGTCCTATTGAGTTCAAAGGGGTCTTTCTCTACAGTGAATGTGGATTGCAGCCTTAATTGCCCATTGAAAGAAGGAAAGTGGTGGTTCATTTTTAGTAACCAGAGATTGATGAAGGGTTGCTATTCTGTCTTTGCTTTTTCCTTCTCCTCCTTCCCCACCATATGGGTGTAACTGCAAGACAAGATAAGCCAAGCATTAGACCTTTGATAATAGTCAGATAGCATGCAATAGCCTTCCCAGAGGCTCATGTCAAAACAAGAAGAGATGAAATAAGCATTTCTCTGACAGAAACACACTCTCACTCTGACGTTTTCCCTTTCCTCCCCGATACTAACTGTGTCAAAACAATAAACAGCACGATTTGCAAGGGACTTTTAAATGTTTTGTAGGTGAAGAAATTTGACAATTCCAAGATTAAGAACATCCTGCATTCCCCTTTGAGCCAAGCAAGCTTCATCTATAAATCCTGTGACATGAAAACAAGACAACAGCATAGGATTGTTCACAGGGTCCCCAAGTGACAGGATTGGTTGCTGGGAGCTCTTTTATAACTTTCTATCCTCTTTCACCCTCAGCCAATGAAATTGCATCCAGTTTGCACAAATCTTAGTAGCTGGTGTTATCAAACTTTGGACTCATTAAGGATCTTGTCTTGGTTTTCCTCTGAGGAAATTTGGTTGATAATAATTAGACAGGAGTGCCATGTAGGGTTGTCATATTTCAAGAAGTTTTCGATCTTTTGTTTTGCCCCAAATTGTTGAGCTTGTTTTACGAGATCACCAACCCACACGGGCTGCCAGATTTTCCACAGACATTTCAGCGATTTCTGCCAGGAATGATGTTTACAAGAGCTGAATACTGGCTATGTCCGAGAAATTCTGGACGTGTGGCAACCCTACTGCTGTAGGACTATGGCTCCAATGAGCCTGACCATGTGGGTTGGAACTTCTGGGAACTGACAAAATCAGGAGGCCCACATGTCCCCCCAGCCCTCTATTGGACACAGATATTTCCACTTTTCCAAGCAGGAAGAAGCATCTAATGTTAGTGCTAGAGGACTCCATTTCCTTTGGATGAGACAGGATTGTAGACTTAGATGCCTTGAAGATGATCTAGTTATTAAGCATTCATCCTGATTTGTTTTGCAACTAAATTGTGGGGAGGTTAGACAATGACAGCTACTTATGATTGACCATCAGGTCAAACAATTTTCTAACACATTTCTCTCATCACTTATCACAAAAGGTCTGGGGTTTTTTTTTAGTAGGAGAATCAAGTTTGTTGGACAAGAGCAGCAAATCAATATGGCCATTGCCTAATTTCACTTTTCTGGTATGTGCATGAATCCCTACCCCAAACAGTGACAGTCTCTAACCAGCCTTAGAGTATTGTCCTAGTAGGTGTTTTGTTTACTAATATATAAGCAGACAACCGTTGTAGCACACAAACTTCTACAAGCAGGCAGATATGCCACTGTTTCCATATTCTTCTCCCCTCTCTGCGCATATATAATTGGGAGTGGAATTGTTTGAAGGAGAATCCAATTTTGTACCAGGCCTTTGGATTATGGAATAGGGTGGGGTGGGGAGAAGCTGTTGGGAGCTAACTGGGTTAGACTGGATGACCGTTGGGAGTCATAGAATCATACAATTGCAGATTTGGAAGGGACCTTGAGTATCATTTAGTCCAGTTCCCTGCAATGCAGGAATATGCAGCTGTCTCATACAGGGATCGAATCTGCAACCGTCCTTAGCATTATCAGCGCATATTCTTCTCCCCTCTTAACCAACATCTCTACAATTCTATGATTCTATGGAATTGTTTGAAGGAGAATCCAGTTGTACCAGGCCTTTGGATTATGGAATACCCAAGAGCACTTGCAGGAGCTAATGGATACTTCATATTTATCCAAAATCTCCCAACTGAATATGCAGCTGTCTCATACAGGGATCGAATCTGCAACCGTCCTTAGCATTATCAGCGCCACATTTTAACCAACTCTCTACAATTCTATGATTCTATCAGTTTTCCCCAAGAGCACTTGCAAGCTAATATACTTCATATTTATCCAAAATCTCCCAACTGAGCCTATATTTCTGCCCTCTCTGCCTTAGGTCTAGGGTGTCTTCTTCCAAAGTGGGGAGTAGGGGGTAGAGATTCACCATCCACCAATAGACACTTACATTCTTTTGCCTAATTATTTTTTTCCTAGAATGTATGGTCATTCTTTGAATGATAAGGTTAATATAAAATGGGTTGTACATCATAAAGCCCTGAGCTAATTGCACTAGCAGCTGTTGTTAAATGTGCAGCCATATCCACTGGGATGCTGCCAGGTCCACCGTGTTTTCACACTAAGCTTTCTTGAGATGGCAGATGAGGATTGGAGTAACTCCTTAGGATTGGTACCCAGCACAGAACACAGAAACAGGAGCTGGCTTCTCTCTCTCTCTCTCTCTCTCTCTCTCTCTCTCTCTCTCTCTCTCTCTCTCTTTCTTTCTTGATACCTGCCAGTATTCAAAGCATCACATTTTGTAAGTCTGCCAATTATGTGCTGTCACCAAAAAGGGAGTACAAAGTGTGTTTTACACACTAATAAAAATGCAGTGGTAATAAAGCCATAAGCGAGAAGACGCACTGCGTACACATTAAGAAGAATACCTTGCAAAACACACTTGACATTCATTCAACATTCCTCGCTGTATTGAGTTGTTGTATGTACTTCTCAATGAACAGTAGAATCCTATGTGCAATTATGCCAAAGCAGTAGGTTTAATTGGGCTTTCTTCCATTTAAATGTGGGGCATATGGTTGCTGAGAGATTTTATTTATTTTATTTTTAATGGAAACTAAACCTTGCTGGGCAGCGTAAGTGGGTTTGGCTTTGACTTCTTTGTGCTGCCAGTTCTTTGAAGAGTCCCTGAGAGTTTAAAGAGTTTGCCATTAATTTAAAAGGACTTAGAGTAGCGACATGGGTTAATGGTTTTACCAGGAAATAATGTAGTGTCATTACAATACATCATCACAATTCCCAGTGTTCCTGTTCTGTTTCTTCATTGCGGTCACTGGTGGCATTGATGTAATCTTTCATGATCCACACAGTTTTGTTTTGTTTTTTTACAGCATGGATGTGAATTCTAAATCAGAACTAAATGGATAGACAAAATGCTGTTAGATTTTCAAACAGGCATACAGTGACCATATACTTCCAATTGCTAGTCATTTTCTACTCTAAAATGAAGGCAGAGGAGAACAGCAGAAACGTTACTGTCTCCCATGAGGAGACAAGGAAACAAAGGGTGAAAAAAAAAATCAGAATGTGAATCTGTCACAGCACTGAAAATGGTAATAATTCACTATGAATAAACACACACACACACACACACACACACACATTTCTGAATAATTCATACTAGGCGTGGGGGGGAAAACTCCCCTGGGTGCTTTTGCTGGGCTTATCTAAACTATTTTGCCTTCCCTCAGAATCCTTCAGTTATCTTACTTTGAAATTCACCTGAGGAAACTGCACACTCTCCTCTTTGAGAAATTTCCCCAGTTGTAATGCAAGTTCAGTGGCTTCTTTGAAATTCTCATGTTTTGCCCAAGGAAAAGGTTCCGAGTTCACCCTGTTAAGTAAACTACCATTCTACCCCCCACTTTACAGAAGATGGGGGGGGGGATGTGGCTGACAGCAATGAATGCAATAATGAACACACATTCTTTTGTTTTAGGTCCTTTATTTATTTAAAATAATTGTAGGCTACCTTTTCGGGACAAACCCTCTCAAGGTGGCTTTCAATGTAGATAATCAGTCCGAAATATCAAATGGAATTGTGGCAATGTTTGCGGCCCAACAAAGCCTTGCTAGACTTTGCCATATCCTTGTATTGGTCTCACCACAGCATCCTCATTTTCAATGAAGCATAGGATCAGGTATAGTGAGTGTTCCCTGCATTGCCGAGCCAACATTGTGGCTCAGTATAGACATTATGCTTAGCCATGGTTATTGCTAATGTTGATTCGTGAACTGAACCTTGGTTAACATCCCAAACATGTGCTACCACCGTGGTTTGCTCAGTTCAGATTCACATCTGAATGTTTAATAGTCAGAATACTGCAGACGGAAGCAGTGTCCAGGCGGAAATCACTATAATATCTGGGTAAATCTGGAGGTATGGCAACCCATGTCAGCAGTGGCGGTTTTGGAGATTTTCCTTTAAAATAGCTGATTTTTTAAATTTATTGCAATTTAGCCAAAGCGAAACAATTTCGTTTCTGGATTTTCACTTTTTCAAATATGGCAACCCTAACGTTTAACAAACACCATGGTTCTACAAAAGCATCTCAGTCATTAAGTATGGTTTATGTCTTCAGATGCAGCGTTCAACAGTTGTTTAAAAAGCAACCATAGCTTTGTCTTATGACTGCTCCGGACCATTGTCAGGAAGTCCAAACCTTGAATGAAGCCTAGCCTATACAGCTGGCATAGGCTGTGTGTATGCTTTGGAGCGATTGGGGCAGGAGGAGAGAGAGACAAGAACAATAACTCATTTACAATAGTGTTGTCTTACGACTGGGAGACATTCCTTCTGTTTTTCTTCCTCTTCTGTTTTAGAAGGCAACAACTTCTAAGCATCTCCTGGAGTGCCAGCTGCACTTTTATTACAGGGTTCCTATCCCTTTCAAACTAGATCAGTGGGATTCAGGGCTCAAAGATCTTTGTGTTCCAGCTGGAACCAATTTACAAGCCATCATATTCTATTTGTTTCAACTTCTTTTGATTAAAGCAATTACTTTCACATAATTCAAAGACAGAGGCTTTGTCTGTTGAGGCTACAACAGCATTGTGAGGACCTGCTCTTTCATTCCTATTTTATTTGCCCAATCTGTTATAGAAATCAACCACACATCTAACCTTGCTGTTGTGCCAAATTAATAGCAAGCAGCCGTATATATATATTTTTTTACCTAGCACTGTGGGGGGGTGGAAAGAAGTCATTCGCATCTTTGAATCTTAAAAAGAAGAAAAGTGACAATAAACTACAGAAGACACCTCCTGATGTGATACCTTTATAACTGCTGACTTGTTTCCAAGGAAACTGAGCTCAATTTACTTTTTGTTTAATTAGTACTTAAATCATAATTAAACTTCATTTCAATCATAAATGGCCTGCAAATTGCACGTGGGTGTTTTTTTTTAATGGTTGGAAAACACAATGGAATAGAAATCCAAAGGGTCCTTTTACTCCTAGATCTATATGTCCTGTGTTTTCCAGTGGTAACTCAGTGCATCCTGACAACAGTCCCATGGTGCAGGACAGAGGAAGGATGTGAACACACATATCTTTAATGGCAACACTCTTATCTACCACACCACATCCAAACCTATTCTGTTCTTTTGTCCCTCAGCAAAAGGCACGCACATCAGCCACCACCATGTTCATGGACAGAGTTAGACTTAAAAGGTAATGGTAAAGGACCCCTGACAGTTAAGTCCAGTCGCGAATGACTCTGGGGTTGCGGCGCTCATCTCGCTTTACTGGCCAAGGGAGCCAACATTTGTCCACAGTTTTTCCTGGTCATGTGGCTAGCATGACTAAGCCACTTCTGGAAACCAGAGCAGCGCACGGAAATGCCGTTTACCTTCCCGCTGGAGTGGTACCTATTTATCTACTTGCACTTTGATGGGCTTTCGAACTGCTAGGTTGGCTTAGACTTAGCTGAGTGCAAATACCACCCTTTCTCCCACCAAAAGCCCAACAATGTAAGACTCATTTAATTTTTAATGGTGTGTTTGGTTTCCCCAATGATATGCTGCTCCTATTCTTCAGGGGATAAGGCTCTAGTATGACTTATCAGAGTAGCATCCAGACCCACAAGTCATATCAAATGTTGTACATTGACCTTCCTGTGCCTTCAGTTCTTTAGAGGAGACATTTCTCCATGTTTCCTTCCAAGGAAAGCACACTAGGATTGTGTGTGTGTGTGTGTGTGTGTGTGTGTGTGTGTGTTGTGTTGTGTTACGTTTCACTGTTTTAATTGTACATCACCTTGAAATGGGTATGTGGAAGGTGATAAATAAGAACAACATTTACTGAGCTATGTTTGACAGCAGAGGCGCCATCTTTCAAAGAACATTTGGCTCCACATCTGGCTCCACATCTGGCTCTGTGTTGGGGCTCAACAATTGGGGGGGGGGAGACGACAGCAACTTCAAGAAAAAGCTTGAGGGAGCCCAAAGAGCCTTGCCCCCTAGAGCTGGCACCTAGGCTTGACAGCTATTGTGTACTTTCATTGGGGACTTTCAAGATTCACATGTGACTGTTAACATTCACCACATTTCAGGAACACACACACACAAACATGAAGAACAGTTTGCAAGTTGGGGGAAGAGACACTTCCTGGTAGCAAACTTACAACACAGAAACCAATAAACTGAAATAAAAGAGCACTTTGAAACATTAGGGCCTTATTGTTATCAAGTGTGGTGTAGTGATTAGTGTTGGACTAGGACCTGGGGGGCAAAGGTTCAAATCTGTCTTCTTCTTTTGCATGGTTTTTTTAAAAAAAGTTTTTCTTTACAGTTTTCAAGTTCATACATTTCATTAATTTTACAATCATTTTTCAAACCTTGACTTCCTGCCAGGCCCTGCCTGTCGTTGGCTCTATTTTTGTTGTTGTTGTTTGGAATTATTTTATTTATACTTTTCAAGTTTATACATTTTACTAATTTTATACATTCCATTAATTTTACAATCATTTTTACATTTCAAAACATCACTTCCTCCCCCCTCTTTCTGTGGTTCCTTATATTTGTTTTTAATATCTTCTGCCTATCCAAAATAAACTTATTTGCTCATTTTTTCATCCTCTTTAATATAACAGTGGTACCTCGGGTTAAGTACTTAATTCGTTCCAGAGGTCCGTTCTTAACCTGAAGCGTACTTAACCTGAGGTACCACTGTATACTCTTATGAAACTGCAAGCTATTACAATTATCCCGCCAATGTTTTTATCTGTTTGCAATTTATCTGTAAATATTCAATAAACCATTTCCATTCTTTTATAAAAAGTGTGTTATCTTAGAATCATAGAATCATAGAGTTGGAAGAGACCACAAGGGCCATCCAGTCCAACCCCCTGCCAAGCAGGAAACACCATCAAAGCATTCCTGACAGATGGCTGTCAAGCCTCTGCTTAAAGACCTCCAAAGAAGGAGACTCCACCACACTCCTTGGCAGCAAATTCCACTGTCGAACAGCTCTTACTGTCAGGAAGTTCTTCCTAATGTTTAGGTGGAATCTTCTTTCTTGTAGTTTGAATCCATTGCCCCGTGTCCGCTTCTCTGGAGCAGCAGAAAACAACCTTTCTCCCTCCTCTATATGACATCCTTTGATATATTTGAACATGGCTATCATATCACCCCTTAACCTTCTCTTCTCCAGGCTAAACATACCCAGCTCCCTAAGCCGTTCCTCATAAGGCATCGTTTCCAGGCCTTTGACCATTTTGGTTGCCCTCCTCTGGACACGTTCCAGCTTGTCAGTATCCTTCTTGAACTGTGGTGCCCAGAACTGGACACAGTATTCCAGGTGAGGTCTGACCAGAGCGGAATACAGTGGTACTATTACTTCCCTTGATCTAGACGCTATACTCCTATTGATGCAGCCCAGAATTGCATTGGCTTTTTTAGCTGCTGCATCACACTGTTGACTCATGTCAAGTTTATGGTCTACCAAGACTCCTAGATCCTTTTCACATGTACTGCTCTCAAGCCAGGTGTCACCCATCCTGTATTTGTGCCTTTCATTTTTTTTGCCCAAGTGTAGTACTTTACATTTCTCCCTGTTAAAATTCATCTTGTTTGCTTTGGCCCAGTTCTCTAATCTGTTAAGGTCATTTTGAATTGTGATCCTGTCCTCAGGGGTATTAGCCACCCCTCCCAATTTGGTGTCATCTGCAAACTTAATCAGGATGCTCTCAAGCCCATCATCCAAGTCATTGATAAAGATGTTGAATAAGACTGGGCCCAAGACAGAACCCTGTGGCACCCCACTAGTCACTTCTCTCCAGGATGAAGAGGAGCCGTTAATGAGTACCCTTTGTGTTCGGTCAGTCAGCCAGTTACAAATCCACTGAATGGTAGCCTTGTCCAGCCCACATTTTACCAGCTTCTTTACAAGAACATCATGGGGCACCTTGTCAAAGGCCTTGCTGAAATCAAGATAGGCTACATCCACAGCGTTCCCTTCATCTACCAGGCTTGTAATTCTGTCAAAAAATGAGATCAGATTGGTCTGACATGACTTATTTTTCAGAAACCCATGCTGACTTTTAGTGATCACAGCGTTCCTTTCTAGGTGCTCACAGACCATTTGCTTAATGATCTGCTCTAGATCTTGATTTCTTATTCTTCCAGTAAATTTCACCATTTCTGCATATTCCATAAGTTTTTGTATCCATTCTTCCTTTGCTGGGACTTCTGCTTCTTTCCATTTTGGGGCGAGTAGCATTCTTGGTGCTGCAGTAGCATACATAAATAAATTTCTATACAATTTAAGTAGTTCTGTCCCTATAATTCCCAATTTTGGGAATAAATTTCAAATCTCTGGCTGAAAAAAATAAAACCCTGGTAGTTTCAAGGATAAAATGGAGAGGGGAAGAACCGTGGATGTCACCTAGAGCTCCTTGGAGAAGAGGCGGGCTAAAATAAATAAATGGTTGCCAGGCAATTCCACCTTGAGAACATAATAAGAAGAGCTCTGCTAGATCAGACCAATGACCCATCTAGTCCAGCATCCTGGTCTCAAAGTAGAGAGACCAGATGCCTATGAGAAGCATGTAAGCAGGATATAAATCATAGAATTGTAGAGCTGGAAGGGACCCTGAGGGTCATCTTTTTTTTTTTTTAAAGATATTTTATTATTTTCACATTAAGCAACAAAAACACAATACACACACAAATACACAACAAGAGAAACATAATAAACACATTAAACAGGAATAACAAAAAATAAAAGAAAACTTATACATACCTACATACACAGGAACAATAAACTATCATTATTTAATTCTAATTTCTATCTTCTTTAGGGGGGGACTTCCCCCGTTCCCTCAACTGCGTTCAGTATTAATATACTTTAGTAACTTTGTATCTATTTTTTAACATCAACCACTCTTCTTAATAATCTTCAAGATAATAATTAATCAAATATAATTCATTACTTAAACTACATATCCTAAGACATTCCTAAACATTCAAATCGTTCATAACAATACTTCTTATATTCTATTTTTATCTAACATCAACTAGCTAAAGCCAATTCAACAAGCTAATTCTGCTCAAATATCCAATTTTTCACGATTTTTTAAATAGTCCTTAAATTTCTTCCAATCCTGTTGCACCTTCTCCTCCCTCTGGTCTCGGAGTCTCGCGGTCAGTTCAGCGAGTTCCATAAAGTCCATTAGTTTCATCTGCCATTCTTCCACTGTCGGAATCTCTTCGCCTTTCCAGTTTCTTGCAAGTAAGAATTCTAGCAGCTGTTGTGGCATACATAAAAAACACTCTATCCTGACTGGGTATCTCATGATTGGTCATGCTCAAAAGGCAGGCCTCTGGTTTCTTACTAAAGGTAATTTTCATTACCTTCTTAAGTTCATTATAAATCTTCTCCCAGAAAGCCTTAACCCTTGGGCATGTCCACCACATATGATAAAAGGTACCTTCCGCAGTTTTACATTTCCAACACACATTACTTGTAACATGATATATCTTAGCTATCTTCACTGGTGTCAAATACCACCTATATATCATTTTCATAATATTTTCTCTTAATACATTACAAGCAGTAAATTTGATACCTTCCTTCCACAACCTCTCCCAGTCATCCATCATAATATTATGTCCCACATCTTTTGCCCAATCTATCATTACAGATTTAACCAGTTCATCTTTCGTATGCCACTCTAGCAACAAATTATACATCCTGGAAAGGTTTTTAGAGTTCGGTTCAATTAACTCTGTTTCCAGCTTTGATTTTTCTATTTGAAAACCAATCTTTTTGTCCAATCTAAAAATTTCAAATCTTTTGTTCTTGCTCTTGTGCTATCTTGCATTTCCAAAACACTCTGCAGCTGGTATTTCAAGGTCACCTCAGTTGTTGTAATTGTCTCAGACATTCACAGGAAAAGACCAACAATCCCAAAAGTCAACACCAGGTGGCCAGCATGTTAATTCCGAGAACAAAGGAACAACAGAGCCAGGAGTCCCAAACAGTTTCAACCAACCGTTCAAAGTTCAAAGTTTAGGCTTAAGTTTCCAAAGTTTTAAAAGTTTTAAAGTTCATCAAAAGTCAAGAAAAGTTAATCCTAAAAACAGTCCAAGACAGTACTTTACTATTCTTCGTGCAGTGTAACCACCAAGTCCAAAATAAAAACTGCAGCCAGCCACAAAGAAGTTAAAATGTCTCCGCTGGTAAACAGTTGCAAACCAATGGCAACAAAGTAACGCAGCCCGCTACTGACCCGGAGTCCTATTCCAGAGGGCGAGCGGTGTCTTCTTTTGCCATACTCCTTAATTTTAAGTCTTATAAACCACTTTAAACAACTTTTAAAACACTTTTAAAAAGTTCAGCAAAACTAGCAAACTTTTTTCCGCTAGTCGCGGCT
This sequence comes from Lacerta viridis, assembly GCA_900245905.1. NCBI lineage: Eukaryota > Metazoa > Chordata > Lepidosauria > Squamata > Lacertidae > Lacerta > Lacerta viridis. Next base: position 94,364 of record OFHU01003329.1, on the reverse strand, counting down.
TAGCTCCTTTGCTGTTACCTTGCTCTATAAAGCAGTCCAAGAGAACGGGCTTCCTTTTTACGTTCTCTCTGCAAGTCCAAATCTTTTCTTTTAAATCCAAAAGTCAATTAAAGTTCACTACTCACAGAGCTTCTTTTGCATAATCCAATTAAGAAGTGCTGAGCGCTCGGATCTGCCGGAATCCCTGCTTTGTTCCTCGGGGGCAGACGTCTCTTCAGCTCCGTGCCGGAGCCTCGCTCGCCCGATTTTCCCCCTTACGAGGGTCAATCGGGAGCGGGGACGGCATGTCTGGAGCCCACAAGACCGCGGTCCACGGGACGCTCTTCCCGTGGCTTTAGGGGGCCCGTAGCGCAGGTATGGAAGCCCCAAAACCCCCGGGGAACCGGAGCTCTTCAGCTCCCGTCCGACATGGCCGGCGCTAAACTGGAAGTCCCGGGACCCTGAGGGTCATCTTATCCAGCCCCTTGCAATGCAGGAATGTGCAGCTGTCCCATACGGGGATTGAACCTGCAACCTTGGCATTATCAGCAACATGCTCTAACCAACTGAGCTATCTGGCTCATGAACAGAACAACACACTCTTGAGTTGGATACTGCTCAAACTTTGATCATTCATTCTTTTATTGAAGGGATTTATACCCTAATCCTTCAACATGTACCCAGCGCAGATGGAAATGATTAGTGCACAACAGATGTCTCACTACACACAGGTGGCAATTACTTTTGGTAGCAGACTAGAGACTTTTAGTCAAACTGTAGGAAGCACTAGTATTATTATTATTTTTAAGGGGGGAAACACACATGGTCAGCAGACTCGAGCTGTTGCTCAGGAACCTTTTCCCAGTGTTAAATCTCCCCAAGGAATTTATACAGAACAAGGAGTCTTGGTTACTGAAACAAGCAGTTTATCTGGCTGCGTGTCTTCAGTAACCGTACTGAAAGTAGTACAACCATTTATCATCAACACTGACACTATCTCTAAGGAAATCTTCAGAGTTCAGACATATCTGAAGTCTTGTTTTGAAGAGCTGTATTTCTTTCTTTTTTTCCCTCTTTTGCCCTCAGCGCCCAAAATAAAAGAACATTATGGCCCTGTTTGGATTTCTCTCCATCTCTGGACACACTGCAGCTCGTTTATTTACCATTTTACTAATTGTTTCATAGACTGTCGTAAGTGGGCAGGGATCAGGGGGAGAAAAATAAAATGCTGTACCATGTTCAGGATGTGAAACTTCAATAAAGGAAAACAATAGGGATTAAAGACAGATACAGACTTTGGAGAAGAAAGCGGGAAATGGACCAAGTCAAGCTGACTACATTTTAAACAGGAAAACCCATGCAACCACATTGAATAGAAGTGGGTTTAATTGAGCCGTCAGACTTGCACAGGAGTGAATGACTGGGAATGAAAAATGGGAGGAGGGAAACTGCCTAGAACCAAATCGAGCACCCATTGATGGCAATGGGCAAGGTATGTTGGCTTTGCTCATGAAAGGTTGGATGGCAGTGAATGAATGGGGCAGGGTAGAAAGGGAGAGGCAAATCTTAGCAGATTCCAGACTTCCCTGCCTCCTTTTCCTTACTGCTTGATAAATATGACCCGACAACACATTCTATTTCTTGATGTCTCCAATGATCCTGCTTCCTCCTGCACCAGGGTATTCAAATCAAGGACCACAGGAAGCTGCATTATGCCTGGTCTTCTGACAATCTAGTCCAGTATTTAATCTGACTACCAGTGGTTCTCAGGAGGCCTTTTCCATCACTTGCTGCCAGCTCTTTTTATCTTTTGATGGCAGAAACTGAACTGGGGCCATTCTTCCACAAAGCTCTGCTTCTAAGCCGCAGCCTTTCGCTGGGTTTCACACCAGATCTACTCATATTGACTCAAGGCAAAATTGCAGTAGCCACTCGAGTTAGTGAGAAAAGACATGTTTTTAAAAAATAAAATAAAAGAATATGCTGCCTTTATTTTATTTTTGCTAATAAAGCACTCAAGATAACCTATTTATTATTGCAGCATTTGAGCTGCTAGTGAAATTTCAGATTTGAAGTGACCAGTACGAAAGAAGGAATGGGAGAAACTCCAAAATATTTACATATTGAATAAAAATATTCACAAATGCAAGGATCTGTGAATATTTGTTCCTGCTGCATAGCTCTATACATGCAGAGAACTTTATCATAGGATCCTGCTGCTACTAAGGGATTTTTACACTGTTTCCAACAAGCGTACAATCTGTATACCTGTGTACACAATATAGCTGAGCTATACAAATAGAGCAAGATATCTTTCACCTGGGTTCAATGTAATGTGTCACCAAGCCTGAGACTTGGCTTTTAGAGGCTTTCAGCCATCCTACAGGTTATAGCATCTCCCCATCTCAGCTGCTTGCGTGTATGAAATGTCATCATTATTTCAGCTCTGGAATAATCTGAACTGCAACCCCATGTTTTTTCTATATTTTTGATGCTTCAGCTGAGGAATTTTCCATTGGTGTTTAATGGTATGAAAAACAAAGAATGAAATTATCTATCCTTCATGGCTGAGTTTTTACAAAATCTAATCATTTGCAATTATGAGATCATTGTTTCACTGAACCACAAAACCGTAATACTTGGAAGGACCACAAAGGTTATCAAATCCAATCTCCCTTTGTCAAGGTAAGATCCACAGCACTAAAACTTCCAATGTAGCAAGGAGCCAATTTGTTCTCATATGCCTCCATGGAAAAAAAAATGTATTGTTCCTTCCTATTTGGTATTTCCCACTGCCATATAGTTATGTTCCTTTTCTGCATTCCCAGAGTGATGTGGACACAGTGATTCACACACCACTGCTGGTAAAAGTGAATTGATCATATGCCCCATTGAAATAATAGAAACCCAAATGTGAACACTTAAAATTGCTTGTGATAATTCCAATTAACTTTTGCTAGATTACACTGAATTAGGTAAGTGGTAAGATACTTCTCTTTCCTTCTGTCGGCTCCTAGCCTTCTACTTTCTCATAGAAGACTGGGATTAAGCGGCAAAAAACTATGACTTGTGCTTCTCCACCAACCTTTAAGAAAATGATCACTCCACTCATGTATAGGGATTTTGCATGGTTCTCATAACTGACCAGAATCAGCAAATAGGAAACTATGGGGAAATGTCAGCACCGAGAATGAAAAACTGTATTGCTGTGTGTAGATACCGTATTTTTCGCTCCATAGGACGCTCCGGACCATAGGGCGCACCTCGTTTTCAGAGGAGGAAACCAGGGAAAAAATATTTTTCTGGTTTTCCTCCTCTAAAACCCATGGTTGTTTTTTTTTGAGAATCAGCTCAAAGTTTTGCAGCTTTTTTTTGCAAAGGGAAAAGCCCTGCTTTTTGAGGATCAGTTCAGATTTGTGCAGCTTTTGTAAAGGGGGAAAAGCATTGCTTACAAACCAGTACAAACCAGTACAGACCAGTAAGCACCAGCAGGTAATAGGAAGCAAGAGGAAAGCAAACCAGTACAAACCAGTAAGCACCAGTACAAACCAGTACGCACCAGCAAGTAATAGGAAGCAAGAGGAAAGCGAACCAGTACAAACCAGTAAGCACCAGTACAAACCAGTATGCACCAGTACAGACCAGTAAGCACCAGCAGGTAATAGGAAGCAAGAGGAAAGCAAACCAGTACAAACCAGTAAGCACCAGTACAAACCAGTACAGACCAGTAAGCACCAGTACAAACCAGTACGCACCAGCAAGTAATAGGAAGCAAGAGGAAAGCAAACCAGTACAAACCAGTAGCACCAGTACAAACCAGTACGCACCAGCAAGTAATAGGAAGCAAGAGGAAAGCAACCAGTACAAACCAGTAAGCACCAGTACAAACCAGTATGCACCAGTACAGACCAGTAAGCACCAGCAGGTAATAGGAAGCAAGAGGAAAGCAAACCAGTACAAACCAGTAAGCACCAGTACAAACCAGTACAGACCAGTAAGCACCAGTACAAACCAGTACGCACCAGCAAGTAATAGGAAGCAAGAGGAAAGCAAACCAGTACAAACCAGTAAGCACCAGTACAAACCAGTACAGACCAGTAAGCACCAGTACGCACCAGCAAGTAATAGGAAGCAAGAGGAAAGCGAACCAGTACAAACCAGTAAGCACCAGTACAAACCAGTACAGTAATAGAAAGCAAAAGGAAAGCAAACCAGTACAAACCAGTAAGCACCAGTAGGTAATAGGAAGCAAGAAGAAAGCAAACCAGTAAGCACCAGCAAGTAATAGAAAGCAAGAGGAAAAGTAACAGCCCCAAATGGCTGAAAAACTCAATTTCCCAGGATCCTCAATTTCCCAGGATCCTACTGTGCAAGGGGCCTGGGCGGGGCAGGAAGGGAGCTAGCTCCCTTATCTCCCTCCCCGATCTCCTGCAATCAGCTGTTGAGCGGGTTCCTTTCAACACTCTCTTTCCCTCTTGTTAGCCTTTAGCTCTTTCTAAAACAGAAAAAGCAGGATCTGCCTTTCCCCCCTGGGCTCCAGGGACCATGCATTCGCTCCATAAGACGCACAGACATTTCCCCTTACTTTTTAGGAGGGAAAAAGTGCGTCTTATGGAGCGAAAAATACGGTATATATTGTGCACCTCCCCTCTAGATAAGTAGCAAATTGCTCCTATTTGAATTTAATTCTTGGATAAAGATTTTCAAAGGCCACTTTCATGAAGTCCCTTTCTGAAGATGAAGTGGCAGCCACTAGTTTAGATGGCTTTACAAAATAATTAGATATATGCAGAGAAAATAGATTCTTTGATGTTAATAACCATAATGGCCGAAAGTGGAGGGAACTAGCCAGAGGCACTCTGAGATGCTTGAGGAATTCGGTCTTTGTGAATTCTGATGCAAACTAACTTGATCTACACCTCTTGGAGCAAAGTACAGACTGGAACTTAGCTATCCCCTTAGGGTGCCTCCAGACTGCATTTTGCAGGATGGATCCAATCGCATACCGTGAAAATTGGGTTCCTGTAATCCAAGTGGATTAAAATGGTCTGTTGCCCTAATTCTCCCTTTTAAAAGAAACTGACCTTTTGCATTAAAAAGTGTGGAATGAATGAATGATTGCTGGAGAGATGGGGGAACACTCACTCCACAAAAAAAAAAATCAGGTTGAATGCTGGTGTTATAACCTCCATGCAAACATACAAGAATGAACAAACTGTGTGAATTTTGTGAAAATGAATTCTCAGTAAATAGGTTATCTGGAGGATCCCTTGGGTAACCTTGGAAAATCATGCATCTAATATGTTCAGGGAGCCTCCATGAGTACAAAAGGTTCACCATTTCAGGCAGACAATGAGAAGAGGAGAGCTACTATGCTTGTTCCCACTTCTTCCCTATCTGCTTTATTCACAGACCAATGGAAAGGGTCTTGCTCTCCCTATGCATATTACACAAACAGTGTAAGTCAGTATTTTGTGCATACAGTGATTGAAGCAAATGTTATTCATAGTTGGCCAAAAATAAATTTATGCCATCTCAGGAAAAAGAAAATAAGTGTAGCAAACTGTTCTTGCTGATCCTGCCCAGGAGTTGTATAGTCTTGGCAAATAAAATTCTCTTCTCTTCTTTTTTAAAGCAAGTTACTCTAAGCACATCCTGTGCTATTTAAAGCAAATGGAAATAAGATCATAAAGATGTTGGCAGTTTTTGATCTGCCTCTTAGCTTCTGTTTTGATTTTCAGACTTTCCTTGTAAATGCATGTCTGCTTAATGAGTCTGGGTATTTCTCCCCCTCCCCTCTCGCCCCCACCCCATTTAAAGCTCTTTTCTAAAGTCAGAAATGTGGCTCTTCAAATTATCAGTTTATCATTGCATATACATTTTTTCCCCATTTATGTTTGTAGTTGTATTCATGGTGGAAATGTATTTTCATAGCGTAGCTAATGTCTATTTATCCTGCTCTTTCTCCTTTGGGCTCATTATTTGTTGATGAGATTTTTCTTTCTTTGTTGCTCGCATCTAGGCTTCTTGAAAAGGGCCATTTCTAAAAATACATATTTAGCAACTCTTTCATTCTTTGTTGGAAGCAAATGCCTCCTAGGCAAATCTTGTAAGTCCCACTCAATCCACTGCCAGGGGTTTCCTACTTCTTTATTTATTTAACATTGTGAATACGCAGTTTAACATGACCATCAATTTTGTTGCATGTGGCCGAGCGGTTTGAATCGATGCACAGCTATGGAATCACAGAGATTTAGGGACGGTCTGAAGTTTCAACCGCCTTTCCTTTTAAATAATAACTTCAAATACAAGTAGAACGACAACAAAAGATGTTAAAGGAAAAGATACAAAGATCTATATGCAAAATCAGTTCAAAATGGTTCATTCAACATTCACATTTCCCTCCATTTATGCAACATATCCAACACAGCTTGAATAACAATTTCTCTTGCGCAACCTTCAGAAATTAGACTCTGTGGTGCAATCAAATAATGTGGGTGGTTGGGGGAGCAAATATTCTACCCTTGGCTCCACCTTTAAAACATGTATTGAATGGAAGGTTTGTAAGATCTGTAAATGCGAGGAGTGGGATGGTCATAGCTCTTTCCTAATGTTATTAAGACTCTCCCTTGCTTGCCTGATTGGTCTGCCTCCTTTGGTTGGAGCTGAGTGCTACCACAGAAAGCCTTACCAAAAGTTCCCAGAACTGAGTCTCAAGATGCACCATACTTTGAGACCAATCCTATCATCCATTAGGTAGGGTGGCAGCAAAGCAGTTGAAGACCAAGAGCTTCCACTGGGCTTTTCATTACATTGGGCTTCTTTATATTGGCCAGATAATCATAGAATTGTAGAGTTGGAAGGGACCCTAAGCATCATCTAGTTCAGGCTTCCTCAACCTCCAGATGTTTTGAGACTACAATTCCCATCATCCCTGACCACTGGTCCTGCTAGCTAGCGGTCATGGGAGCTGTAGGCCAAAAACATCTGGAGGGACAAGGTTGAGGAAGCCTGATCTAGTTCAATCCCAGCAATGCAGGAATATGCAGCTGTCCCATATAGGGATCACACCTGCAACCTTGGCACTATCACTGCTGCCATACAAAAGTCAGAGGTTTATACACAGAGAGAAATCTCTCCATCCTCCACCGAAGGAAACTAGAGGCATTCTGCTGTTCAGGTACACAATCCATTCCGGCAAAAGGAAGGTATGGAGCAGGGCAGGTGAGAGCTGTGGCATGAACAGAGTAAAATAAAAGGGTAAAGTTAAAAGACCCCTGGTTGGTTGAGTCCATTCAAAGGTGACTATGGGGTTGTGGGGCGTTCATCTCACTTTCAGGCCGAAGGAGCCGGCATTTGTCTGCAGACAGCTTTCCTGGTCATGTGGCCAGCATGACTAAATCGCTTCTGGTGCAATGGAACACCGTGACGGAAACCAGAATGCATGGAAACGCCGTTTACCTTCCCATCACAGTGGTCCCTAATTATCTACTTGCACTGGCGTGCTTTTGAACTGCTAGGTTGGCAGTAGCTAGGACAGAGCAACGGGAGCTCACCCTGTTGCAGGGATCCAAACTGCCGACCTTCTGATCGGCAAGCCCAAGAGGCTCGGTGGTTTAGACCACAGCACCACCCGTATCCCAATATGAACAGAGTACTCATGGCTTGGGGATTGTCCCAAGGGCCAGATAATGCAGCATGGAGGGCCATATTCACCATCTGAAGTTCTCCACCTTCCCTAGACACTATTGCAGGGACCAGCTATCAGATTTACTAGGTTAGGGGCCCTTTCACAGCTATTGCAGAGCAGGCCAGCCTTTATTCAAGAGCTGATGGCCCATTGCCCCCAGTGTTTTGCCAGCCCCCCAAGAACTGGATTAATTAATGCCTACAGTATGGCATTCACTTTTATGAATTTCTTTTTGGAAATACCTTTCCTGGAGATTAGTAAGCAATGGCATGTTTCCCATAGATTTCAACATGCTATAAGAGGAGCTGACAGGGTGAGGAAGTATAATAATTTAAGAATAAAAATGACATCCTCCTATGCTTTGGATCTTTTGGTTATGATCTCCATATGTCGTGCTAGCAGAGTAATTAGCTTCATTAGGAGGAGCCTTCTACAAACAGCACATGTTGCAGCCAAATGATGTGGCATCATCCTGTATGTGCAATCAAGGTCGAAACCAAGATCTTCAAACTCCTCTTGGAGTCCAAGACCATCCATTTTAATCAGCAATGCACCAGGGCAACTAGAATTGGACTCAGCTGTTAAATTGATAATTGTTTTTTGTGGAAGAGATGGTCTGAAAAAAACCACATTTCTGTCAGTTTACCCACTCTGGAAATTCTTAGTCTATCCACCCTGCTGAAGAAAACTTGGTTTTTTTCTCTGTTCTGAGCACTTAGGGGGGCATCTAAATCCAAAATCTACTCAAATGAGAGAGTTAGGATCCAACAAATCTCCACATCAGCCAGGGTTACACTGGCATAAGTCCCCAACCCTGGCTCAGCCAGAGGTATCTCAGTATAAGTCCCTCATCACAGCTCTGAAGTGGCAATGACTTTTCCAAGCACAGAGTGAATCTGTTTCAGCAGTAGGACCAGGCATCCAGTGAGGGGGTTCTTATGTTGGATCCTAAAACTGTCCCGTTCATGTTATGTGACCTGGCAACCAGGAGGAGTTTACATTGGCAAAAGGGGAGGTCCAAGACAATCTCGATTTGACTTGTTTCCCCTTTGACAGGCTTGGACCAACACAGCCAGGAGTAGCATTGCTCCTAAATGGGGTTTGGATCTGACACATTTTATTTTATTTTGATTTATATTCAGAACTACAGTGAGCCCCTCCCACTTTCATGGTTATGGCTATCCTCATTAGTAGGCACATCCATAACTTTTTTTAATTTTCACTCCTGCCACTGAAGTATAAATGCATTGGAGCTTTGAAGGCACTTGGGACCTGCAAGCAAGTAAGATAGTAATCCTCACACTCAGCTAGAGCTAAATTCTGGCACCTCTCAGGTGGGTGTCATTGTCATTCTAAGAAAACAAAGGAGAAGTTCATGGTGAGATCCGGCACCACTTTCCCAAGAAAAATAACACTGTTCACACTGCTTTTCCTGCAGAGCTGTTCTTCCATCTGTACATGATGTTCTGGTCTTCAAAACGTTGTTGTCAAATTGCTTTCGTCTTCTAAACACAGCCAGAAAACTCTATGATTCCATGAATCTCCACTTTTTTGCCACAGGAAAGTTTGAATTTTTTTAAAGAAGTGGAGATTCATGGAATCATAGAGTTGAAAAGGACCCCAAAGGTCACCTGTCCCAACTCTTTGCTATGCAGGAATCTCAATTGAAGCATCCATGACACATGGTCATCCAACCTCTGCTTAAAATATGCCAATGAAGGGGAGTCCACAACCTTCTGAGGGAGACCATTCCACTGTCTAACAGCTCTTAGCGTCAGAAAGTTCTTCCTGATGTTCAGTTGGAATCTCCTTTCTTGTAACTTGAATCCATGGTTCAGGTCTTTTCATACAGAGCAGTAGCAAACAAGCTTGCTGTATCTTCCATGTGACAGTACTCTAGATATTTGAAGATGGCTATCATATCTCCTCTCAGTCTCCTCTCTTCTAAACATTTGTCCTAATGCAAAACATTTAAAGTATATCACCGAACGGCATATAGATAAATGAAAAAAGAAAAAAGAAAAACTACTAAAAATTTTCAAGTGGTTTCAACAACTTTTTCCACTATATGTGTTCACTATACTCAGGCAATTGAGGTGAGCATGAGACTTCACACCAATAACTGCATTTTCATAAGCAAAAACAGCCTCCATTGCTTAGACAAATACTACAATGTGTTCATTATCTTTTTCTATGCCCTTTTTTAAAAAAAGAAGACAAGGTGTCATTATATTTGGAACGATGGCACATCATAATAGCACATCTACTTTACGTAATGAAAAATCTGGTGTAGCATTTGGTAAAGAAGCAATTATAATCTATGCTAACACAGTATGTGTGTTTTGCTAGTGATTGATAAGCCAAAGACTTTAAGGAAGAGTGAGTTCTGTTTGATGTCAGTCAATTTTGACAGATTTCTCACTTACTCCAGCCACAAGGAAGGTGTCGAGTATCTGATTTCCTCCCGCCCATAAAGGAGTTTTGAAAGTTCAAATTCTTTGAAACAAGTTTTAGATTGTACTGTTTTGATGAATGTACATGCAGTTAACACATGCAGTTAAGGAAAAGCAGAATTAGCGCCAATATTCATCTAGCTCATACCATGCTTGCGCAATGTCTGTCTCACCAAACTGAATACGGCCAACTTCTCTTATATTGTGACTTGCTAGCTGCTTCACAACCCATCATTTTACTGATCACAGGTAGGCAGGTAGAAACAGGAAGTTTGTTTGTGTTCTGGTGGACCAACATACATGGTTGGTGGATTGAATTCTGCTCAGAGAATCTTGACTCAATGTAGGTTAACTCTACAGCTCAAAATAATCAAGATGGTAAAGGTGGAAACAATTGTTCTGAGTATCTCATAGTGAGACAGAGATAAGTACAAAGAAGACATTTCTATGTTTCATCTCAGGACTTTCATGAGGCTCACCTTTACTAGCTATATCTTTCTGTATGTGTGAAAAATAATCCGAACAATGACCTGTACTTGTCAACTGATAATGTCTTTTCCACAAGCGGCCTACACCACAAATTGGACAACATTTTTTTAATCTGCTCACTGCTTTCTTCTCTTTCTAAAAGAAATACTTTTTAGGACGACCGTGCTAGTGAACTCCCTTCCCAAATTTGGAGTGGACCCAGTTCAAACAAATTCTTTCAAGGCACAACTTAAATTATTCTAAAATATTTGAATATTATGGACTATTTTGAATCAAGGTGCTGCAATACTCCCAGCGCTGGTTTCAGGAGCACCTTGGTTTAGATTCTTATATACACACCTTCTTTTCACACACAGTTCTCCTCACACAGTTCCCAGAGTTTCATGGGAAGAGGGATTTATTGTTAAAATAATCTGGAAAATGTAGGTCTCTGAGAAGCATAGGGGTCTCCTAACAAGTCTCAGCATGCTTAACAAACTAAATTTCCCAAGATTCTTTGGGGGAAGCCATGATGGTTTAAAGTGTTGATTTTGCTTTAAATGGATAGTGCAAATGGATCCTCAGTTGGCTGCCATCCTAAGATGCATTGGCAGTTGTGGAGGGAAGACAGCAATTTGTACCCTGCAAAGCTGCTTGCCCATCCCATGACTGGCAGTTGCAAAAATTGTAATAAATTATGGGAAATGATGGATGTTTGCTTAATATGGAACACTGCCTCTACTCTCCCATTTTAATCCACAGTGACCACCTGGAAATGCAGTCGTTGAGTCCTGTTCCCTCCCCCTATATATCAAAGGAAACCCCAAACAGCATTATGGTAGCATTATTATGATTGCTGGGAAATATGGTGGACTGGAAGCCTTGTATAATTATCTCAAGGAACGTTTGCCATGAAAGACAAATCTGACTGTCTCAGCAAATCTTGTGGCTAATTTAACCATGGTGGTAAAACTGTCAGTGGTACCCTTTGCTCAGTAATTGACTGGTGCTAAGGAGCATTATGACCTTTGGAAATGTCAGACTCTGAGATGAACCTGGTGTGAAACATCTCCCACCCCTCCCAAGCACGGAGATCCCTGTACAAGTTGGAAATTGTTTTGACACTTGTACAATTACTGACAGACACCAAACCCATTTTGCCTTTTGTTTGCCTGTGGGGATACTCTGTTGTGGAAAGCTGCAGGTGACAATGGGTTCGGATACTTATTTTATTTGTAGATGGATAGCATTTTGTTCCTTTTATATTTCCTTAAGAACTTCAGGCAAAAGGATAATGTCTAAAGAGGACTCTGAGGTCTGAACACATAGAGTCCATTGTAGCTTAAAGGGCTACATTATATTATGGGATGACCATATTCCATTCATTATGTGGCATCTGTATGACATAAGGTGCTAAACATCCTCTTTCTATGCTACTCCACTTCAGCTTCTGGTCCCCAGCTCAGAAAAAATCTGATTTTAAAGACACAATATAATAGCTGTGCCACCTCCTCTGGTGAAGATCATCTATGCAGCTTGCTCTAGCCATTTCCTTCTCTTTGCCTTTAAAAATCAACTCTTCCACTTTAACCTTGTCCTTTCCAAATAGCATCAACTCGCCACCCACGACTTCCTACCAAGGAGGAGCAATCACCATTGGGACTACAGCAAGGGAAGAGAGAACGTTTAAGCATTTTGCTCTCTGTCCTATATTCCTGATTAAAATTGTCCAACACACACACACAGAGAGAGAGAGAGAGAGAGAGAGAGAGAGAGAGAGAGAGAGAGAGAGAGAGAGAGCTGGGGAAAGGAAGGTTTTCCTTCTGAAGCAGTTGCTATTCTGCTTGCAGTGACTGGGTGCTGCTAAATCACCCATATCAATCTGAAGGCACCCTACGTTAGACTTCAGACCTTGAGCTTCTGGGTGCATATATTTCTTTCATTTCCTCTGAAACATTACACAGCAGAACACATTCTCGCTTCCGGCACCTTCACTTCTGCCTCTGGTATTATGATGACGCCAGTGATGTCATTGTGATGCAAGCAATGACCTCACAAGAGACCAGGCTTTGTGGAGGGCTCTGACTGACTGCAATGAGAAAAAGCACACTCTGATGTTGCTTCAGCCGCAACCAACCTTAGACTGAGCCTTAAATAGGGGCAGCATGTCTGTCTCACTCATTAACTCGACCTTTACGGCCTCTTCAAGTTATAGGGGCCAGGCCCACTTTAGCAGTCTTTTACTCTGAGGGAGCAGGGCAGACGCCGGTTGTACTGCAGCTTTTGTGATGTGGTCCTTGGAGCCAGGAACAACCATATGACACATTTGGGCTGCAGGCACACTGCAACTCTGGGGTCATTTTGTGGAGGTGCTTCTGGGGCCTGCTCAGCTTACAATAACCCTTCTAATTATATGAGTCCTCATCACCTAAAGAAGAGGAATCAGATCAAAGGATTGTCACAACAGGTGTGGACAATACGGAACACCGTGAACAATATGGAGGTACCAACAAGAGTCAAGTTTTAATAGATGTTAAAGACGAAGGAGGAGTGTGGTTGCCATTTCCAGCAGTAACCATGCATTTGCCTTGACAGCTAGCTTTACCCTTACAGATAAAAAGCAATTCATACCCTCCGATGAAAATAGGGATGATTCCATCATCATCATCATCATCATCATCAGTTTATTATTTATTCCTCACCCATCTGACTCGGTTCCCCAGCCACTCTGGACAGCTTCCAGCATATAAAAAACAACATTAAACATTAAAAAAATTCCATATACAAGGCTGCCTTCAGATGTCTTCTAAAGGTTGTATAGTTACTTATCTCCTTGGCTCCAGGGGTCTCTTAACTCCATACCCTCCAATGTTTCTCTGACAAAAATAGGGACTTCCTAAGGAAAAACGGGGCATTCTGGGATTAAATTAGAAACCAGGATGGCTTCTGTAAATCTATGACTATTCCTGGGAAATAGGGACACCTGGAGGGTCTGGAAATTCGGAGCACAGGGATGGCAAGCTGTACTGTGAAGCCTAACTGGAAAAGGGTGGGGGGAGGTGAGGCAGGCAAGACTATAATTTAAGGATGTGAATGGAATGAAGATGGTCCCATGGCGCTTCATGAAAAGGAAAGCAAGGATGTGTGTGCCTAATGACCTAAGCCCACTCATTAGGATTATGGTTGTGGATAAGCACAGCAGGCCTTATCATTAAATCTACTGCCATCGTTTCCCAAAATACTTAAATTCATTGCAGAAGGGTTATAAAGTACTTCTAAGTGGCTCTTAAAAAACACGCATGCATGCACATGCACGCGCACAGACACATGGAATCACTCTGTTTAATCCAAAAACAGAAAACAGCGTAAGTCATTGAATTTACCAAGTGCATTATCTGAAGTGCCATTTCTCTATATTTTCATGTATATATGCATGTCTTTTGTTCAATAATGAAACAAACAGGTTTCATTTTTGCCTTTTCTTTTCCCCTGTCAGGATCTGAATGCGAGAGTTACATCCCTCGTTAATGACTCATCCCTGCTAATCTCTATTCTATTCATAGCTTCGCACCGTCTTCTTGCCACGGCTTCCCTTTGCCGAAACCTATTGCTTCATATAGGGGGAAAGGCTGTTCCGAGCTCCTGTGGTGTGAGGACATTAGAGTGCCTTGACTCCCCCATCCCATCTTACCTGCAATCATACCCTTCGAAAACATCAGAAGAAATTGAAGTTGGAAGAAATTGGAGGCATTTAAGCTGAGGCTGGATGGCCATCTGTCAGGAAGGCTGTGGCTGCACCCTACATTACAGATCTCACATCGAGCAAGGATTTGGACAGTATGCCTCTTAAGGATGCGTCTAACTCTGTAACTCTGAGGTTCAAGTTAGGGGGAAATGAGCCATAAACAAGTTTGCAAGGGTACATCTGGTTCAAGGAAATGTTGTTTTGAAGCTGGTGTGATTATCTGACTCAGCATGCTAGCCACATCATTTGTTGTTGTTCAGTCGTTCAGTCGTGTCTGACTCTTCGTGACCCCATGGACCAGAGCACGCCAGGCACGCCTATCCTTCACTGCCTCTCGCAGTTTGGCCAAACTCATGTTAGTAGCTTCGAGAACACTGTCCAACCATCTCATCCTCTGTCGTCCCCTTCTCCTTGTGCCCTCCATCTTTCCCAACATCAGGGTCTTTTCCAGGGAGTCTTCTCTTCTCATGAGGTGGCCAAAGTACTGGAGCCTCAACTTCAGGATCTGTCCTTCCAGTGAGCACTCAGGGCTGATTTCTTTGAGAATGGATAGGTTTGATCTTCTTGCAGTCCATGGGACTCTCAAGAGTCTCCTCCAGCACCATAATTCAAAAGCATCAATTCTTCAGCGATCAGCCTTCTTTATGGTCCAGCTCTCACTTCCGTACATTACTACTGGGAAAACCATAGCTTTAACTATACGGACCTTTGTCGGCAAGGTGATGTCTTTGCTTTTTAAGATGCTGTCTAGGTTTGTCATTGCTTTTCTCCCAAGAAGCAGGCGTCTTCTAATTTCGTGACTGCTGTCACCATCTGCAGTGATCATGGAACCCAAGAAAGTGAAATCTCTCACTGCCTCCATTTCTTCCCCTTCTATTTGCCAGGAGGTGATGGGACCAGTGGCCATGATCTTAGTTTTTTTGATGTTGAGCTTCAGACCATATTTTGCGCTCTCCTCTTTCACCCTCATTAAAAGGTTCTTTAATTCCTCCTCACTTTCTGCCATCAAGGTTGTATCATCAGCATATCTGAGGTTGTTGATATTTTTTCCGGCAATCTTAATTCCGGTTGGGATTCATCCAGTCCAGCCTTTCGCATGATGAATTCTGCATATAAGTTAAATAAGCCACATCATATTGCTCCCCAAAACTGTGCTCTAAACATTGGTCTCCTATTTTCAACAGCACACACATCTTGGAGATTAGTGTATAGAAAGTTAAAAGGCTTAGAAAATCATTTAACTTCATGCACCCCTAAAACCTGCGTTAGGAAGGCACATATTCCAAAAGACAATGAAGAATCTATTAAATTAAACATTAAATGAAATATAGAATCATAGAATCTTAGAGTCTACCACCTCTCGTGGGGGTCTGCTCCACTGCCAAACAGCTCTTATTGTCAGAAAGTTTTTTCCGAATGCTTAGTCAGAAACTCATTTCTTCTAACTTGAAGCCATTGGTTCAAGTCCTACCCTCCAGAGTCCTCAAGTCCTACCTCTCCAGGAGAAAACAAGCATGTTCCCTCTTCCACATGACAGACAGCCCTTCAGATATTTGAAGATGGCTATCATATCACCTCTTCGTCTCCTCTTTTCCAGACTAAACTTACCCAGCTCCTTTAAGGGCTCCTTTTGAGGCTTAGTTTACCTTAATCATAGACCCTTAATCATCTTTGCCACCCTCCTCTGCACATATTCCAGCTTGTCCACATCCTTCTTAAATTGCAGTGCCCAGAATCGGACACTGTATTCCAGGTGTGGTCTGACCAAGGCAGAATAGAGTGGTACTATTTCTTCCCTTGATCTGGACACTATACGTCTGTTTATGCGCCTAGAAAAGCATTAGCTATATACTTACTACTACTGCTGCTTCAACAATATTTGAAAGCTACCCGATGAAAAACAGTTCCTTGGGTGGCTTCCAGTAAAAACAAAAACAATTCAAAGGCAAAGACACATTAGCATAAAATAATAAGTGAACACAACAGGAAAACCAGCACCAGACCATGAAAGGGAAGATCCCAGGTAAACTGAAAGAGGTCCACCAACATAGGAGTGGCACCACCAGATGAATGCGAGTTGGTAACTTTTGGCTCTCGATATGTTGTTGGGCTGCAACTCCTTCCTGGCAGAGGGAAAATGAGTTTTTAAAAGAATAGTCTACTCTGGGTTGCCAGGTCATGTGACTGAGCCAGCCTAAGCCCCCATCCCTCAAGTCCTGCCTCCAGAATGTTTCGGGGGGGGGGGACTTATGCTAGCCTCAGCTCATCTAGCTGAGCTGGAATGAGCAAGTTACTCTGGTGTATCTTCAGCTGAGCTGGGTTGGAGGACTTAATGCTAACTGAAATGAAGTTCTGCTGCATCCTAAGCTGCTCATCTCATCCGATCTTGCCCCCCTGAGTCTATATTTTAAGAGGCTTCTTTGCTGGCCTGGTTGATCTGACCATATTCTTCTTCTTTAGCAGGCCAGGGGCATATAGACTAACTCCTGCTAATACATGCAGGCTTCCGACAGGTTTCTGGCTGGGAACAGGAGGGTGGACATGATGGGTGTTCAGTCCAACCTAGAAGGACTGCTCTTATGTTCCTAAATCCCTAATCGCCACGCCTCAGTTTCTCAGATCAGGGCCCACTGCAAACCACCTCTTTGGAATATTCAGCCTTGCATATAAGTATTAGTTGTTATTTCTACAGGATTTTGTTTCCTACATAGGACATGAACCTGAAGATAGACTCCCTGGCCATGGTTCAAGCACTCCTCAAGACTGTCACTATGGCACAGCAAGCCCGAAAGAAAAAGCTTGGCAGGAACAGAAGCTACATAAAGTGTCTGCTTGTAAGTATTTAAAGTGCAATTAGTGTTGGTGTCCATCATGAATCAATTAGATATTATCATCCTTGCTTCTTTACCACCATTGCCTACAAAGCTCCCTTCCCACTTCTTGGTGAAATGCTTGATGTTCCTTGTATCTTGTGCCAGACTAACTATCGTGGGGTGACTTAACTATAGTTTGTTAAGGGTGCTGGGAATCATAGTTCTGTGAGGAGTAAAGTACAATTTCCCAGATTCTTGGGGGTAAGCAATGTGCTTTTAATGTATGGGGCATGTGCTGAATGTCTGGGGCTGAGTTGCATGAGTTTTCATTTTAGTTGTGGCACTGAAACAGAACTTCCCAAATTTTGGCTATGTTTTGGAAGGTTGCCATCTGATTTTAAAGTTGTGTTAAGAAAATCCAAAATCCATCCTGAGGAATCTAATTCTTGGGCTAGTTCTTAGTTCTTACGAAACACGAGACACAATCTCGCCTGTTTGTTTAGATTCTCTCTCACACACCCCACCCTCTGAAAGTCCATGGTTTGTAGCCAACTAAATTTTACTCAGAGTAGATCCACTGAAATTTATTAGTGGATCACAACAGTGTACCCAAAGCACTAGAGTTGATTGTAGCAGGATTTAAGTAGCAGGATTTAAGTTGAATAAAGCCAAAACTAAAGTGTTGATTAAAAACATGACGCCATTGCAGGCTCAGAAATTACAAGACCAGACAGGTCTGAACTTTGTTAAAATGGTAAAATATCTAGGGGTGAATTTGACACCGAAAAATCTAAACCTGTTCAAGGACAACTATGAAAAACTATGGAAAAATTATGGAATGAGATAAAAAGAGATTTGGACTAGAGACTATGACTATGACTAGACTTTTATCTTTGATGGGCAGAATAGCAGCCATAAAAATGAATGTATTACCAAAGTTGCTGTTTTTATTCCAAGTACTTCCAATTATAGACAAGTTGGATTGTTTCAGAAGATGGCAAAAGGACTTGTCTAAATTTATCTGGCAGGGGAAGAAACCTAGGATAAAATATAAGATTTTGACAGACTCTAAGGAAAGAGGTGGATTCTCTCTGCCAGATTTAAGAATCTACTTTGAAGCGGCAGCCTTTTGCTGGTTAAAAGATTGGTTTAAGTTAGAAAATACGGATGTGTTGGACTTGGACGGTCATGATAATGTTTTCGGATGGCACACATATCTTTGGTATGATAAAGTTAAAGCCCACAGAGCTTTTAAAAACCACATTATTAGGAATGCCTTGTATCAGGTTTGGATCCGGAATAAAGACCTACTAGAGAGAAAGACCCCTAGATGGTTATCACCAGTGGAGGCTAAGACCTATAAGAGACCTAACATGCCTGCAAAATGGCCGAAATATGAGGATATACTGCAACAAGAAGGCCAGAGCTTTAAGTTGAAAAGTTACGAACAATTGAAAGAGGAGATCTCTGACTGGTTGCAGTATTACCAGATAAATGAAGTTTTTAAGTTGGATAGGAAATATGGCTTTCAATTAGAGAAATCCAAGTTGGAAACAGAACTAATTGAACCGAACTCTAAAAACCTTTCCAGAATGTATAATGTGTTGCTAGAGTGGCATACAAAAGACGAAATGGTTAAATCTGTAATGATTGATTGGGCAAGAGATGTGGGGCATAATATTATGTTGGAGGATTGGGAGAGGTTGTGGAGGGAAGGTATCAAATTTACTGCATGTAATGTATTAAGAGAGAATATTATGAAAATGATATACAGATGGTATTTAACACCAGTGAAATTAGCTAAGATGTATCATGGATTGAGCAATGAATGTTGGAAGTGTAAAAAAGTAGAAGGTACCTTCTATCACATGTGGTGGACGTGCCCAAAGGTAAAGGTCTTCTGGGAGAAAATTTATAATGAACTTTAAAAAGTGTTGAAAAACACTTTTACTAAGAAACCAGAGGCCTTCCTGTTGGGCATAACCAACCATGAGATACCCAACAAAGATAGAACTTATGTATGCCACAACAGCTGCTAGGATTTTGATTGCTAAAAACTGGAAAGGTGAAGAGCTCCCGACAGTAGAAGATTGGCAGATGAAGTTAATTGAATACATGGAACTCGCAGAACTGACCGCGAAACTCCGAGACCAGAGGGAGGAGAAGGTGCAAGAAGAGTGGAAGAAATTCAAAGAATATTTGAAACAACGTGAAAAGTTGGACATTTGAAGTGAAATCGGCGAATACAATAGGCGATAGCTGTACAATGTTAGGTTAAAATAGTATATAAGAAGTTAAGATTGTGATTTCTTTTTATGTTATATATTATGGTTATTAATAAGTTGATAGAGATAAGATGTTAGATTAGGATTAAGAATAATTGTAAAATAGGAGTTAAAGTAGTTACAAAGTTACTACAGTAAATTTGAACTGAACGCAGAAGAGAGGACGTGAGGAAGTCCCCCAACTAAGATTTGAAATAAGGTTATAATAATTAAATTGGTGTGTTTTGTGGTAGGTGGGTGGATAGGTATGTATTTCGTTTGTTTTTTGTATTTTGTTGTATGTATTTGTTGTATGTATGTTTTTGCTTTGTGTTAAAATACCAATAAATTTTCTATAAAAAATTATTTATTAGTGGATCAAAGTTAGTCTACTCTGAATATGACTAGGATTGCATATTGGTCAATGTGAGAAACAACATAAATAAATTCAGTCGACTTTAACAGTTTAATGTATGGGCTCACAGAATATTAATTTCTTAAGGAAGAGAAGCAAACTCCTCCTCCTCCTCCTCCTCCTCCTCCTCCTCCTCCTCCTCTTCTTCTCTTCTTTTCTTCTTCTTCTTCTTCTTCTTCTTCTTCTTCTTCTTCTTCTTCTTCTTCTTCTTCTATTGCCAATTGGTGCAGGAACATTCCACAGCAGCAGACTTCCTTTATTTCTCATCCAGTCCCTGTGAGAGCAATCTAAAATCTGTTTCCAGTGGTTGACTTGCAATATGAGTGAATACGAAGAGATGGCAGCCCTGGAAGTGAATACATATTAATAAAGCTGACAATCTCGCATGAATTTCCAAACTGACTAGAAACATTTCTTTCTTTATCTCGGGAAGAAAGAAGATACTGAAATTACCTATACAAATCCCAGGGAAGTCTTAATGAACACATAAGAACAGCAGGCCAAGAACTATAATAATGGGCTGAATTTTAGTCCCTCACTGGGATACCATCAATGCTTATTGCACCTGTGAGAGGGAAAGAGAAAGACAGAGAGATCTTAGCACTGTACGCTGTGTCGAGAATTTTGAGAGTTTAATTAGAATGGTAGAAATGTAGACGTGGATTTGGAAGGAATCCTGAGGGCCATCTAGTCCAACCCCCTGTAATGCAGGAATCTCAACTGAAGCATATGTGGCAGATGACCACCCAACATCTGCTTGAAAACCTCCAATGAAGGAGAGTTCACCACCTCTCGTGAGAGTTTGTTCCATTGTTGGCGATTCCCTCTAATAGGGTCTATCACCTTGCAAGAAAGGCAGGATTCCCCCCCCAAAAAAAACAACAACAATAAGGTAGTGGCTTATGCATACTCAGGGAGCAAGTTTATAAATGAAAATAAAAAGTGGGGAAGTGGGGGGACAGGACCTTTTGAAACAGCCTGACAATGATCTGAGCTTCCAAGAGGTATGGAATAGTACCGGTATGTTTTTGTGGGCTGTAAAACTGCAGTCAAGTACAACATTCCTACAGTGGACATGTTAGGGGATGTTTTGTACCACTCAGGAGAAGAATTCCTGTTTCCTCATGAGCTGGGACAGACGTCCTCCACTACAGGTGACTTGAAGAGGGTGTGGTCTGTTGGATGAGCACATGGCCTCCATGTTCTGATCAGTGTGTGTTCTCCATTTTGTGTCCCTAAGAGTTAGGAACTCGGCAGTCACTTGAGACTATTTCCTTTATGGGACAATTCATGCAGATATATAACCCAAGCCTGCCTTCAGGGATCTATCTGTGAACCTGAAAGAATCTGTGAGTGAACAACTTTTATATTAAGTTTAATCAGATTCTCATGTCTGTTCTTTTTAAGAGGGATTAGAAGGGATCTTACCAGGGATCTTAAGTAGTGAGGCTCAGACAAGCCAGCAACAAGCTAACCACTGCGTAATTTAAAAAGGGGGATGTTTGGAACTCTGCTAGGATATGGAACTTGCTAGTGCAAGTTAGGAAGGATATGATTAAATAATATATCCTCTCCTGCCTCCCTAATCATCCCCACAGTTTTCAATTAGGAAAGGTGGGGTGGGGTGGGGAGAATGAAAGAGCCCACTGAACACAGGGAGAAATCCTGCAGTAAGATCCGCTGGGCTGAGTGGGTTTGGGATCCAGCAGATCTCTGGCTGAGTAGGGAGGTTTCTGGCATAGGTGGACTATGTTGCCAAAATTCCCCATCCTTAGATCATTCAGCGATACACTAACGTTATTTCCCTCATCCTGTCTCAGCCAGGACCCAGCCAGCTGAGCCCATCCCAGTGGTTCTTGAGTCAGTGTAAACCCTGAAAAGGGGGGTGCAGTAGTGGGACCAGAGGGGGCTTATTGGGTTTTCTGCCTTAGCTACCAAACTACCTTGACCAGCTTTAAGAATTATGCACCTTAACTTGTGGGGAAAGAGCACCAAATGTCCTAAGTAGCAAAAATGTCTTGGGCCAGCCTTGCTGAAGCAGCTTTTATCCGCAGAGTTGATAAAGACAGCTGTGTGAGAGAGGATCTTATGGAAAAACCCCATCGAAAGAAGAATGGATGATGAAATTGATGGACTATGCAGAAATGGCGAAGCTTACTGGGAGTATCAGGCACCGAGAGGACAATAAATTTAGTAAAGAATGGCATTGGCATAACTTTATAGAGTACATCAAAGATCACTGTAAACAATTAAAAACGTTAGCAGGGTTGACATAGCACTTGTAATTTATAACGGCAAAGGAGAAAAAATGGGAATGTAATATTTTAGGTAAATGCAATTAGATGCAGAAAAAGGAAGGAAATTTTTGGAAGCCAAATACTATGGTATTAATGTAAACAAGTGTGTGTGCGCGCAGAAAATTATTTTTGTTTTGAATTTTTTGTGTTTGTGTGTGTGTACACACACACACACACACACACGCACACACACACACATATATATATATATATATATATATATATATATATATACACATATATACATATATGGGGTCCCGCAACTTCAAATTGCAGATTTGACACCTTGATTGTTTTTAAACTGGCTGGGAGGGCATGTGGAGGTCCGAGAAGAAGAAAACCTAAAACTAAACATAGCATGTAGGAGATCTAATTTCTGTGTCATCCACTGCATGTATGCTACAAGCGTATATCCAGAACGTGGGGGAATGCCCCATGCAGTTAAAAGGAGAACTGCATTGGAAATGGCACATTTTTTTTCAGTAACCACTTTTCTATAGGCTACTTGGTGGATGCAGAATGTTGGAATGTGGCCACAGAACCTAAATGTTTCAGCATTGTTAATTTATCAAAATGTGAAGCCTCTGCTTGTGAAATCCTAAGGGGAGAAACATTTCCTGAAAACCTCTACTTAACTTGAGGTGGGGGGGGGGACAGGCTGTTTTTCAGTTCCCTCGCATGACCTATAAAGGGATGGAAGTGAGAAATGACGGGTTGGAAGCAGACAAATTTTATATACTGTGGGACCCATGTGGCATATGGTTTTCTCATAGACTGGGGCACCTTTTATCTTCAGGTCTGCAGTTCACATGAGGGTCAGGTGGCAGCGGGCAAACTAATTTTCTGCAAGCAGATGGTTAGTGACCTTTGCAAAGGGGATTGGTGCTTTTAGCCTATGGACTTAACGGGCAGCATTTTCCTCCAGAGTGGTCAGTAAAGGCTACCCTAGTCAGCAATCTGAATGCTAAGGTTAAGGTTGCAACGTATGAACTTCCCTAGTACATTAAATGCTTATTCTTCCAGGACATTAGGGAAGGACATCCTTAGGCACCTTAGTAATCACAACAGTCCAAAATTCCCCCCACTCCCACTTCTGCTAATGCTTCCTTTTTGACCTCACTGTCCCCTGGAAAAAAATAAACCTCTGAAAAACTTCAAATGTCTTAGCTGAAGCCACACTAAGATCCTCAGTTTTGATCCTAACTGCTTATGGATGTGCAACGCAATATTGGCTAATTTGTCAGCATGTCTGCAGACAAAGAAAAAACCAAATGTCCCTCTGTTTTGCCACCCTATGGGGTTGATCAGTGGTGGCTGGTTCTCCATGGGACTGGTGGGGTTGATGGCAGGGAGCCCAGTGCTATTTTTCTAGAAAAGAATGTGCTGGAACCCACCCTTGTACTCTTATAAAGGCAATGGCACCAGCCAGAGAGGTGGTGGAACTAAGTTTCCTGTGAGTTCCAGCTGGATAAAAAGCCCTTGGAGAGCCAATCAGGAGGTGGAGCCAACTAATTCTCATTTTGCTCTCTTCCTCCTCCCTGCTGAGTTCTACCATGGCAGCACTGAGACAGTGTGTCAGGATGTTGTCAGCAGGTTTTCAGATTATACACAGCTCTTCTTCAGGCTTTGATTATGAGAGCAGAAAAATGAACATCCAATAGTCTAGATAGAAGCAACTGGGTAGTCACTTGGTTGCAGAAGATTACTGGCCCTTGCTGTTGGCATGGAGATAGTCTAGGTTGAATGCAAATATGTCATTCTGATGTCATGTGTGATGTGACAAAGAGGATATGCTTTAAGTCTTGGTAAAGCCAAAAACAGTTAACAGTCAGACTGCATCTCAGCTCTATCAAGATGGATCTCCATAACAGGTGATGAATAGTTTTATTTGGGGGATATATTAACTTTTACTATTGGGGGAAAGTTTTAGATTGGTTTGCCAGTTTGTAACCCATCAAGTTGAGGCCAATGACTATACATTCACAACCCTGTACCCATCAAATAATCAACGATGTGTGACTTTGGGACTGATTCATACAACCACATTTCTGTCTTCCTCCACCCTGGAAGAGTCAGGGTGGGGAGGTGGTCCACCATTCCTCCTCCTCTGCCTAGCCCCTGACACAGTGCTGAGAGACATTGCCACCTCCTGGAACAGGCAGCGTCACCCCTGGACCGGTGTAAGAAAGAAGGCAGGCAAGGGAGGGCAGACAGAGGCCGGTGGGACAGTGTCCGATTTACCAAAAAGTATCTACCTCTGCTGTGAGTGGCAAGACAAAGAAGTGCTTTGGCTATTTTTCAGAGGTGGTGGGGTGAAATAGGATAAATAAGGTGCTGTTGTGTTTTTTTTTCCCCTTCGATGTTAATAATAGAATGTACTATGACCACATTGACCAGGGCTTTTTTTCAGCCAGAATTCACCGGAACTCACTTCTTGCACCTCTCAGTTGGGTACCATTGCCATTATAAGAGAGCAAGGGAGGCATACATGGTGAGTTGTGGGACTTCTTTTTCTAGAAAAATAGCACTGAGTATGACTGATCATCCCTAGTGAAGCACACTCTCCTTCTAAGCATAAAGAGGGAGGGAGGGAGAGATGCTGGCTTCCATATTCTCCCAGAAATGCTTGTTTGGTAGGCATGTGGCATAATTCCTTAGGTTGTCACGGTGTTGTGGAGGGGGAGTGGTAGCAGGAGCTCTTCTCTGACCATAACTGCCACTACAGGCAGGATCATGCAAAAGTTGTTATTGTTTAAGAAATCAGAGAATGTCACCAAAAACGGCATTCTTACAAAGGAAGGTAGAACAGGAGAAGAAAAGATCAGCTGCCGCCACCATGGTCAGCTCTTAAGCAACTCTTTCTCTCTGACCCTCTTCCTCTGGTATTATTGTCTTCTTCTTCTTCTTCTTCTTCTTCTTCTTCTTCTTCTTCTTCTTCTTCTTCTTCTTCTTCTTCTTCTTCTTCTGCCTGCACCACCAACTGAAACATGCAAACCTTCGGTGCTTTTTCATACTGAGAATTCTAACTCACAGCCGTCCGTTAAGTCCTCACACAGCAGTTAAACTAACTTTCACCGGAACAGACAGAAAACTTTCCACATCAAATACCATTACAATACAAATGTCAGGACACATTACACAATGCCCATTAAAACATAATTCAGATAAACAGGATTTTACAGCCATCTACTGTTACTGGTATCTTCACGACTGTGGGTGCCATAGATAAATTGTACATTGGAGCTAAAAGAAGTGATAGCAGATTCTTTCCCGCTGCTCCCCCACCCAAAAAAAAGTAAATTTTAAAATAGCATGATGTAGACAAAACTTTTAAGTTCCATTTCCATGGGAGAACCTGAACCAAGTGCCCTGCAACTGGGTGCCCTCTTCAGGTTAAGCCTTCTGTTGTTGATATGGGTGTTTTCAATGGAAAAGGACAGAGCTATTACCAGATGCCATGCCATCAATGTCAATAATCTGCATTTTGAAGTTTCTTCAGAGAAGCAGTCAGCCCTTCACATAGCCCCTTAGCAAAGAAGCAACAAAGGCAGAACAATGCAGGCTGTCATTGGAAATAACAGCAAAAGCAACTTCTTTTCCTGATGCCTAGATTCAAATGTGCAGTTTTTGGGGAGGCGAGCTGGAAGCACTCAAATGTGCAGCCTGCAGAAGCTTTCCTTATTTGCCCCCTGCTGTAAGACTTCATTGCAAAATGACAACTTGCACAACACATGAAAAGTGTCACTCATGGCACAATATTTCAGGGGATGTAAAAAATTCATATGGAAGCGCAATATCCCAGGGTCTGAAACTAGGAATCATCGTCCATCAACCTGTGCTGTAAATAATCATTAAATGCAAAATACCCTCTCCTGTGGCGGCATATAATAATAGCATTGCTGTCCTTTTATAAGTTTGAGTCTGGGTCCCAGGTACATTTCAGTCACTGAAAAGTTGCCAATTCATTTCTTTTATGTGTTTTGCTCATATGGAAATGAACAGAAACAGACTCCAACAACACAGAATGGCCATGGTAAGATGAGAGTTGAGCCTTTATTTCTTACAAATAATATTAAATATATATATATATATAATTAGCTGCTGGAGAACTTCAGTCCTCCCCTGGAAAAATACTCAGCAAAATGGTCTCACCAGTTGCACCATCCATGATTTTTAGGCGTAACTGTGGGTCCGGTTTTAATATTGTTTTGTAATATTGTTATGCACCACTCCAATCTCTGAGCAGTGCGAGATTCCAGGTGTGCATACCAGGGTTTATGCTCCCTTTTGGACAATGAGATACAGTGGAGACTGTGGTGTTTTTATGCTATATGGTTTATATACAACCTGTGCCTACTCTGGAGGGAGCTCTGAGCATCACAACCCAATTGGTGCCAGCTTCTTCCAAAAGAAGCAGCATCCCTGCCCTGCATGTGCCTGTCCCCAACAATGGTCACATCCCACCTGTTCTAACCTTGCTGAACCTAAGCTTTTGTCATTTGTAACACAGAGAAGCCCCACTCATCTGCATCCTCACACCTAGTTCTTTCATGCTAAAGGATCATTACCCTCAGGTTCTCACCTCAGAGGAAATTAGGCTGACTCCATTACCTTTGAACCCATGTTGACTTCACAGGATTAAGGATGTGTGGCGACACTGTCCAGCACACAGTGTCTGACTTAATTAGCCATCACAAATGCTAATTAAAGGATTTTCAGGGACTATCTCACATGAGTCTGGCTATTACTGGAGCTTATTTGCCCCCACGGGTTCCCATGGTTGCGCCCGGTGAGAAAACATGGGAGCAAAAGACACCTGAGGCTCTGGCTTCAGAGAGAGAAAGATTTATTTCTCTGAGAGGTACCTGCGGTGTTCACTCCAAGCAAGTACAAAAAAGTCAATTTTCAGACAGTTCTTATAGACAGTTCTCTGGCTCTGCCTCCTGTACATCCTTGTCCATTTAAGGAACTTTCCTGTTGTACATTTCCTGTTGTACATATAAGGCAAAAGGACTTTTAGCCCTAGTTGGTTCATGCGCATCCAGCAAGGCCATCCTATCTGTCACCAGTTCCTCTCTGCAAGGACAGTTCTATTTACTTATCTCCAGACACTTGTAGTTTGCCAGTGCAATGCAATAGAGTTCAGCTTTAGAGCGGTTTCATACAGAAAAGCTAACAGAGGCACTTTTATACTTTTATACTTCTAGCTAACAATACATTCAGATATATACAGGTTACAATTAACTTATTACCTCTAAGGAAATTCACACTGACACTCCCCAAACCTTATTTAAATTCTAGCACCTCTAAATCTATAACAATATCTTTATATTGTAGGATAATATCATAGAGTTTCAGTATGCTGATGACAACTTAGTGTACACACTAAGATGACCTCTAAACCATCCTAAATATCTTCATAAAAGCTTACGAAAACCTTGGCCTATCACTCAACATCCAAAAAACCAAAGTGCTACACCAACAAGTACAGAACCCCTCTGCAGCACCACAAATCCAACTCAGTGGGTAATGTTGGAAAATGTTGATGACTTCTCCTACCTGGGCAGCTATCTTCCACAAGAAACGATGCTGAAATCCAGCACTGCCTGAGCTCTGCGAGTGCAGCTATCTCCCAATTGAAGACCGGGACATTTGCAATGAAAGCACAATGGTTGTTTACAAGCTACTGTACTACCAACCTTACTGTATGCTTGTGAAACATGGACCACTTATAAACGCCATCTCCAACTCCTTGAAAGATTCCATCAATGGTGTCTCCAAAAATTTTACACATCACTTGGGAAGACAGGTGAACTAATGCCAGTGTACTGGAAGAAGCAAAGATCACCAGTGTCGAAAGCAATGATTCTTCAACATCAACTTCGTTGGACTGGTCATGTTGTGCAGATGCCTGATTATCATCTTCCAAAGCAACTACTCTATTCTGAACTTAAAAATGGAAAGTGTAATGTTGGTGGTCAACAAAAGAGGTTGAAGGACTCTCAATGCAAATCTAAAAAATGTAGTATAAACACTGACAGCTGGGAAACACTGGCCTAAGAGCGCTCCAATTGGAGAACAGCCTTTACCAAAGGTGTCGTTGGCTTTGAAGACACTCAAACTCAGGATGAAAGGGAGAAACATGCTAAGAGGAAGGCTTGGCAAACCCTCACCGTCATCAGTTTCCACCAAGAAACCTATGTCCCCACTGTGGAAGGACGTGTGGATCTAGAATTGGCCTCCACAGTCATTATTAGAGCCATGTTCATGGAAGACAATCTTACTCGGCTACGAGCCAAAGAAGAAGATTTTAGGAGGAAGCAATGGGCTTAGCCTTTACTCCATCTACTCACCCTCTCTCAGCTCTTCCTTCCTTCATCTACTAATATGAACTAACAATAGAGTTTAATCTAACCGAAGAGAGTTTTCTGATAAAGAGTGTTAACAAATTTCATCTCCCTGAAAAAATAAGTTCAGCTGAATGCTGCCCACCCCACACAATTATGATGTCCACAAATCGCATGAATTTTTTGGGGGGAGGTCATTTTAGTTTAGTACTAACTAAAGTCCTAAACAGCCTTGGCCCAGTATACCTGAAGATGCGTATCCACCCCCATTGTTCAGCCAACCTCCGAGTGCCTTCTGGGGGTTCCCTCACTGCAAGAAGTGAAGTTACAAGGACTGTCTCGGCAGTGGTGCCCTCCCTATGGAACACTCTCCCATCAGTTGTCAAGGAGATAAAGAACTCCAAAACTTTTAGAAGGCATCTGAAGGCAGCCCTGTATCGGGAAGTTTTTAATGTTTGATGTTTTATTATGTTTTTATATGTGAGGGAAGCCACCCAGAGTGGCTGAGGAAACCCAACCAGATGGGTAGGGTATTTATTATTATTATTATTATTATTATTATTATTATTATTATTATTATATGTTCCTGAAAGTCCATATACTACTGTTCCAGAGAAGGTGTGCTTTTAGCACAGGTATCCATCTATCTTATTTTTAACCTGCTCTTCTTGGAAGTAGTTCAGGGTGGTGTGCAGAGTCTTAGTGTGGTGTACATTGGGTAAAGGCTGTAGCTTTGGCACAAAGTCATACCTCCATGGTAGAGCATCTGTTTTGGATGCAAAAGGGCCCAGGTCAAATCCCAGGAAGAGATGGGAGAGAATCCTATCTGAAATCCCAGACATTTGCTGCCATTCAGGGTAGACGATACTGAACTTGATGGACCAATGGTCTGGCTCAGTATAATAAGACAACTTTCTTTGTTCCTGTGAAACAATGTTATCTTCACAACTATCCTGTGAAATAGCTTAGGCTGAGTGATAGTTACTGACCCAAGATCATCCATTGTGTTTCATGGCTGAGCAGGGAGTTGAACCCATTCAGCACTTTAACCATTACAGCACACTGTCTCCGAGCATGGGGGAACCAGGTTTATTTTGCTTTGTTTAAGCATTTATTAGCTACATTCTCGGTCCCCAGTGCAGAATCCAAAAACAGCACTCCGGTTAAAACAAAGAAACAATTGCAAACCGCGAAAGATGCATAAAACTGCAGAAATACAAAATCACCCATAAGCAGCCCCAGTCAGAACAGAATAGAAGAGAATAAAGCAAATTCAAAACAAACACAGCAGTTAAACACACATCCAGTTTTCCATTAGGAAACCCATTTGAAAAAAGCCACCTAATAATAACTTGACTTTAGAAAGCCATCAGCATGCAGGCCGATGGAAGCCCCACTAGCAAGAGCATTCCATTAAGTGGTTGTCTCGACAGAAGAAGCCAGGCTATGAAACCCCTGCAGTCTTCACCTCCCAGAAGGGCAGGATGCATCGCAGAACCTTCACTGCAGATGCAAGGAAAGAGGAAAGTGCATATCAGAGATGCTCCCCGAAATCCGCAGGCCTCAGATAAGTCTGAAAAAGTCAGAACCAGCACTTTAAATTGAGCCTAGAAGCAAAGTCAGAGAGCTTGAGCTAAAATAGGAATTGTATGCTCTTTGAGACTTGTTTCTGTCTGGAGGAAGGCCACAGCTTCTAACCGTAGCTTCCAAGCCACCTTCAAAGGTAAAAGGCAGCTCCTTTGGCCTGTGCTTGCAATGCCTATATGGAAAGAAAGGGATTTATTGGGTAGAACAGAGAGCACAAGTGAGAGAGGTGGCATAAAATCCCTCAGACCCAAATGAGTTTTTCTTCTCAGGCCCACTGTACGGTGAACAGCTAGATCAATAACTGAGTGGCAGGAACTGTTCGCTGAATGCCCCTTGATCCGAGATATTTTTAGAATATTATCGAGAATTTGTATCAACTAGTATCCTGATTCTGATCTTTCAATGCTGGGAGTGGGGAGAGGAAGCAGCTGCCAGAACAATTTGTTTGATTCAAAAAAGCAAGCAAACAAGAAACTCTTGAGCGGTGTTCTTCACAATGGAGAGGTGCCTCACTGACTCATCTTCCATAGGGCATCTTTTTTTATGCTGTTGATCTGGTGTGCACTGTTTTTTTGCAGAATGTGAGATAGAAGCTTCAGGTTACGGTTTCTAAAAGAAAAGATTTTTAAGTGCTAATAATAATAATAATAATAATAATAATAATAATAATAATAATAATACAATAATATGTTTTACTTCCATCTTGTAAAGAAAGAGTAATCCTGATGGCATTACAAGTTGCCAGCAAGAATTTCGATTGAAGGCATGGAGACTCCCCAGATTATGTGGAAAACTCATGTGGTTAAGATAGCATCTCATTCGGTAGTTTGGTGAAGTTGCAAGACCGAAGTTCTCTTAGGCTGCAGTCCTATACAGTAAGCCTGCAGCTTACATGGGAGTTGCATTCCAGAGATGGCACCTAAAGCCAAAATCCCTTATAGTCAAAACACCTGGGATGCAATGGTGAGTGGGATTGCCAAAGTCTTTTTTCCTAGATGTCTTTCTCCTCCCCCCCCTTTTATTTTATTTAAAAAAAAAAATACCAAGCATGTAAAGTTAAATGTGCACAACCTATTTGTGCCTAAATGGACATACCGTATACTGATTTGCCTGTCTAAGTCATGTGTATGACAGTGGGAGATATGCACTTGTGTGGCTGCATACATGTGAAATTTGTGCATGAGAGTGTGTGACTGAGTTACATGTGTGTCCAGTCTTATGCCTGAGTTGTGTGTGTGTGTGTGTGTGTGTGTGTGTGTGTGTGTGTGTGTGTGTTGTGTTTAGGACAATCAGGAGTTGGCTGGGGACACACTTCAAGCATTGCCCATAGCATCACCGCATGCAGCTTACCAGAGCATTGCCCATCTTTCTCTGTGACGAAGCTTGTGGGCATCTGGATTGTGTGGAGCACCTAAACACACATTTTCCTTACGATTGTCCTACTCACATGTAACATGCAAAGGGACCTATTGATAAATATAAACATGGAGTGTTTTAGAACAGAGGCAGCCCATCTATGACCCTCCAGAAAGTAGCAGACTTTGGGCTCTCAAATTTCAGCGGCGCCCTGTGCGACACACACAAAAATGGTGCCCCCTTGCCTCTTGGGCTCTGTTCTACAGCATTGTTTTGGTGCCCCCTGAAGCACGGCTCCCAGTGCTACCCTAAAACCGCCTCTGCGCTGAACAGCTACCACCAGCACCTGCTCCTTTTACAGGATGTGGGACCCTGCCTCAATCTCCTTGCTGGCCCAGTTTGAGATGGGGTCAGGGGACTGTTTGCTCTGAATTGAGGCCTCAGCATCCCTTTCCCCTGGTGATGTCTAGGAGTTAAAGCAGGAGCAGAAGTTTCATGTGAGGAAAAATAATAATAATTCCCCATCTGCTGTCTGAGCTGGGGGTTATTTGCCTTAGTTTTAAGTCAAGGCTAGAGTGCCATGATCGTCCAACTTTAAGAGGATTATACTCTTAAAGTATTAAGATAATGCACATAAAGATAATGAGGAAGGGTTGTAGCTCAGTGGGAAAGGAAGTTCCCTCCCTCCCAGTCTGTTGGTGAGTGTTGCTGTTGCGCTGCCAACAGAGGCTCTTGGAAGTGGAGAAGATGGCACTGGCTGAGGTGAGCTCCCGGGAACATGGAGGGGGCAATGGCTGCTTCCGCTGCTGCTGAGTGGCTAGACCTGCTGTCCTGCTTCACCTGCCTGGTGTGCCTGGAGGTGTTCAAGAGCCCTGTGGCCATGCTTTCAAGGAGCGTCTGAAACCAAAAGAGCCAGTTTGTGGAGTATGCCACAGTACCCTTTCTCATGGCAGCAGAGCTTTCGAAGTGGAAAAGCAAGTTGAAATGACAGTGGTAGAGAATCTGCTTTGCATGCCGTAGGTTCCAGGTGCATTCCCCGACACCTTCAGGCAGAACTGGGAAAGATGTGCTACCTGAAACTCTTGATAGCTTCTGCCAATCTGCGTAATCTAGATGGTCCATTGATCTGGCTCAGTATAAGGCAGCTTCCTATGTGCCCATATTCCAGAGAATTTAGCAAAGTGAGGCAGTTCTCAGTAAGAGGTACACCTGGGCTCCAGCAGCCCCATGTCTGCAACAAGGCCTTTTGATTCTGCTCCTTCCTGACCTAGGGATGTTTTCTGCAGTGGGCCTTGTCCTCAACAACCACTTTCCTGTGATAAAAGGGATAAGGGATGAAGTTAATTTCATTAAGCATGAATTCTAGAGCAAGATTTCCCCAGGTGAAGAATGCTTTTAGTTCTCAAATGGATTGTACTGAACATGCCTTGACCTTTACATTTTCACATAATTCCCCACTCCTTGCCCTCTTCTCAGGAAACCATGACCTCTCATGGTACTCATCAGATTCCAAGCAACTGAAATACCTCATAGCTGGCCTATGACAGTACCTGCATAGGTATGCAAAGGACTGACTATTCACAATGGCCCATTCTAAATAAAACAATTTTTTAATCATTGGATTAGTCTCCAGAAACCTTGATAATTCTGGACACAATCTGTTGTGCCCTGGAGAGAACTTCCTCATTAATTCTTGTCACGATGTGTCGGTAACACAACAGGGTAGTGTTCTGGATGTTATGCTGAGAGAGGAAAGGCAGAAGTTATCTTTAAACATCTGCTAGATTTACTAAGAAAATTGCTTGAATTCTGTAGCATGGAGACATTAGAGGTTTAATTGATAAAAGTGAACTAATACTGGGGAAACAAGTCTTGTTCTCAAGACTCTAGAACCTGAAAAAGAAGAAGACAATGCATGTACTTTTGTAACCTAATAAAATCTTTAAAAACAATTATCTTTTTTAAAAAAATCTCTACCTTTTTATTTAATAAATTATTATTATTATTATTATTATTATTATTATTATTGAGCCACCCCTCCCCCACATGTATATGCAGTGTTGCATCACAAGGCATCACTCCCCAAGAGGACTTCTTATGGAGTAGGGAGATGACATCTGTCAAAACAGCTCCCCTGCTACTAGGACTCCAGGAAGCAGCAAAAATGCTACCGGTATTTATAGTTAAGACTCAAAGGGATAAACACCAACAGCAGGGAGTGCTACCTGAAACCTATCAACACATTCCTCCGTTTACAAAACCCACCCCCAAACTCACCATTGTGGGGGAAAGGGAAATTTTTTTTTTTCCTGAGACTTATGTACATGAATTTATTGGATTATTTTAAACCAGACTAAGGGTTGGTTCACACATGATGCAACCTGTGGCAGGAAGGGTGACATGCATGTATGAATGAGCCAACAGAATCAAATATCACAAACAGAAATTCTTCTCTCACATGAGCTCAAAGATGAGCTTCTAGCTAGAGTCTACTAACAGCACACCTACACATCCTGTGTTCAACCAAGCCAAATTTAGCTCATCCAACCATGTATAGCTTCCAGAAGAGGCTGAATAAACATCTAGTTTTTGCCCTTCACTTGAAATTGCAAAAACAAGTACCACACAAACCATAATACTCTGCTAGTGTTCTGTGCTGGCCTTAGTAAAGCTGGAAATCTCCAACTGTTGAGTCATCTAGTGGTGAGAAGTCAGAGCCTGCGACACTTGCTAAATGTGACCCATAGTTCTTCCTGAATGCTTTACATTTCTGATATTATGCCTGAAAAGGCTCTGTTGAAAGGGTTGTCCTCTGTACATTTCTCAATAAAGTCCTCCAGCACTTTTCTTGGGGGGGGGGCACTCAATGTGGTGAGATGCAACCAGTCCAATTGTAAAAGCAATGCTCTAGAAAGAAGCATGGAATGCTCAATTGCTCCGTTCTTCCTTGATATGCTGAAGACATACTATATATGTGTGTGCATGGTTCCAAGAAATTATTTTGTGAAAAATATGAGGGGAGAGTGGTTATCTCGCCAAGTCCTATCTATCCTATGGTATGCTGAGAGAGTATATGGTCACTGTAGCAGAGGTAGGAAGCTTGTTTAGTATCTAGCTCTGCAATGGAAATCTACTGTGACTGAGGAGGAGGAACATTTAATTGAGAAGAGCATTGTAATGCCTCTTCTTACCCAGCTGATGTGCTGCTTAAGGGGGGTGGAATCTCATAAGATTTAAATTCCTTCCTGCTGCATGCAAACACACAGTGTTGAAATAAGAAAGACCGCTCCCCACATCAAATGGGGGGTGACTTTTGCATGGTCAAGCGCAGCCCCCTGGATCTCAATGTGGCTCCCAGGATCGCCCTGCCCACACAACAGAAGGTGAATCTTAGCTGCAAAGCGGCAGTCAGCTCCAGAGCTCCACCCACCCTCCCCTCCCTCAGTTAAGTCTTCTTTTGCAGGTTAATCCAAAGTAATTGTGTTTTGTTCATTTGTAGGTCCACCTCCCTTGCACATCTGGATAGTCGGGCACAGCATTGTCCACTGGGACAGCAGGAGGGCGGTGGAGTCTGGAAGTGGACACTGGCTCGGGCTTCCTGAGCACGTGTGGCTGTCCTGGATTTCCAGACGAGGAATGCGTTGGGAGGAGCTTCTCCCAACAATCCAGAGCAGGTTGTCTATTGCAAACATTCTTGCTGCAATGGTGCATAAGAATGGTTAGGAGAGTTTCAAGCACTGCGCAGCTGCAAGAACATCAATGGGGTTCTCCGCACGGGCTCAGAAGCACTCTTGCATGCGCTGGAAGGCAGGCAGGTAGGCGCGCCCCTTTCCGGTCTGGGCTCGCTCCTGCTTCCAGCTGGCCGGGCTCCTCCTCCTCCTCCCCCTCCACCCTGGGGAAGGAAGGGTGCTGGCAGCGGCAGCATGCTGACCCAGAGGGGCACGCAGGGCTCTGGCCATGGGGATCGCCAGGCTGGCCGAGCTGACCCGGGTCCCCACTGAGGCATCTGGTTGGCCACTGTGAGGTCAGGAAGCTGGACTACATGGGCCACTGGCCTGGTCCAGCAGACTCTTCTTAGGTTCTTATGACTGAGTCTGAACATGTGCAGAGTGCCTTTTCCTCCAGCCGATTCTTAGCTCCTAGAAAGGGGCTGAATCTGAGCATGTGCAGAGTGCCTTTCCCGCCAACTGATTCATAGTCCATTGCTCCTGCACCCAAAACACTCCCATGTGCTCTGGCTTGGCCGTGTGGGGTGCAGGAGCCTCATGTTGGGGGTTCATGGCATCCGAAGGGAGAAGCGGGTCTGTCTGGGAGTCTGGAGCCAGAATTTCTGACTGATGGGAAGGTATTATTTTGTCTGTTTACATCCCACCACCATGGGGCTCAGAGTGGGGTACATGGGGGTTCCTGTGGCTTTCCTATCCAGGCACTGCCCACAAGCAGCCCTTCTTGTCCTTATACTGTTTCCTGGAACAAGTATTACTATTTTATTTTATTTTATTTCCTAAAATTTATATTCTGCTTGAAAAGGGGGCATGGGGGTGACAAAAGAATTTCGCACCCGGGTACCAGTTTAGCTTGCTACGCCACTGCCTCCCATGTGACCAACGTTAGTCAATCACATGAGAATGACTACAGAACTCTCTAGAATTCGCTTACCAACCAGTCAAATTTAAACACATAGTAATGCATACAAGCATTTACAATTTCAGTGAATTAAACTACTATACTTAACACACAGTAGGTCCTTGTAGCAACACTCGGAGCTGTTTTATGATCTTTTCATTACATCAATGTGGAATTCAAGAAGCCCCAAATGCAGAGATTTATAAGTTTGTAAAATATGAAAATGAAAGAATTATTAGCATTGCTGCTCATAATCAAATACCTATTTAATTAAATATATATATACAAAAGTATCCTGGTGCCAAACCTGACAACATTCTTACCTCTCTGTCAGATGGTTAGAGGAGCTTGCCCAGGCATTCTTCCACTAGCAACATTGTCCAAAGCACAAATTATTGCCCTGTAACATTGAATGAGGAACAGCTGCAAAAAGAGGAATGGTAAAAAATAAAAATAAAAAATTCATTGGAAGAGAAAACACACACATGTAGACTGAATGATCTCATGAGATTTTGCCCTGAGGCAAGTTGGATTGCATTCTTGATAACAGGTTCTTGCCAAAAGACAAACTATATTTTGCCACTGAGGAGGCAACTAGAGATGTTCTGTTCAGAAAATCTTGATGTCTAGCTTATTCACATTGATTTTTTCTCTAATTTCTCTGTCACTCCTTGATCCCAAAAAGTTAGTCATTTTTCTTTAGCCAGTTCTAATAAAAATATGAAATTGTTGTTGTTGTTCAGTCGTTCAGTCGTGTCCGACTCTTCGTGACCCCATGGACCATATTATCTGCATTTGAAACCGCACTGCATTTGAGACTACAAGGCAGTATAGGAAATGATGGCTTCTGGTATCCCTGGTTCTATCATGCTTTATGGAAAGCCTGACCTAGTGTTGTATCGTGAGTAGCGAGGGAGGAAATTCTAAGATGGTGTCAGCCTGACATCATAACTGCCTAAAGATTCATCTGCTTTTATGGTAGCCATCTGAGAGACTGTACTCATTGCATTAAAAATGGCGCTTCCTTCTTTCAACTGGGAGTTGAGAGTAGGAGCTCATCCAGACTTCCATTTGTTCTACCTCTCTCCTCCAGGAAAACCCAACATTTACTGCAAAATTGGAGCGAATGGCAATTGGCTTTTCTGCAGGCGGACATTTGCTCCGTCCGATTCAGTGCTAAAGAGTGTGTTTTCTTGAGGAAAGTGGTAGGACAAAGAGAAAACTGCTTTCTATGCACAGGACAAGAAGAAATGTAAATGAGCCCTTGGTTACATTGTCTGGCTATGTAGGAATTGGCAGGAAAAAAGAGTTATACGATTCCTAGTGGTGTCTGTCAAGAGCACTTCTGAAGGAGAATCTCTGTATTATGTACTGCTTCAATGCTTTTAACCTAGTAGTGTCAAACTAATAAATAAAGTTCTTGTTTCTCTTACTGGGCTTAACCTCTGCCAAGGAAGTCAAGGAGTATCTCCAGAGAAAGAGCAGCATTCACTCATGTGAGCTCCCCTCCGTAATCTGACTTGGCACAGGTCTACCACCTCAGTGAGAACTAAGGCTTTGAAAACCTGCACAGTTTTCTCTCATTCCACCAAACGGGTTGAACTTGCCTGCCAACTTCATCAGGCAGCTTCCATTGACCTTCGGCAGGGGATGTTTCCTCAAAGCCTTTTCCTCTTCTCTGAATTCTTGAAAGAGGAAACCTTGTCAGAGAGGTAGAGCAGGGGTTTTGCTCCAAACCGTTGAAGCTGTTGGAAAAGAAATTAAGCATCTCATTGCATATCAGGGATGGAGAACCGTTCTTTCATCCCTCTAGTCCAATGACTGCATTCAGTGGTGGACAACCTCCTGGGTAGGTGCAACAAAGGCCACTCTTTCCTCTTACCTTCGTACAGGGGGTTACAGTCCGGATGTACAGCCATTTCCAAGATGGCTACTTGCTAAAATAACCAAAATAAGGTTTGAAACAAAATATTTAAAAGTAAAGGTTTGTATACCAATGTAGTGCTAAGTAAGTACTCTGTCAATGAAAGGATTCCTATTGGGGCAGCAGGACTCCCCTTCCCCTTCTGCATCTGGTATGTGCCCCATGCCCTCCCCATGCTCCAGAGTGTTGGAGGAAAACGTAGAACAGATTTAGGGGGTTCACAAGGAGAGGAGATGGAGAAAACTCCTGTTGCACAAGCAGAAATCCTTGTGCTGATGGGATGCTTACTTAGTGCTGCATAGGATACAAATCACTGTGAGACAGGTGACTTCTAAAGAAAGGGCCTTTTCATTAGCTCTGCTCTGCTCACGAAATGGCTTCCCCAGAGAAGCTCACCTAGCAGTCACAGTACAATTTTTAGATGCCAGAGTTAAACCTCCGTTTTTTACACCAGTTTCCTCTGTGCTGGGTTTCATGCTGATTTTAAAGTGGTTTCAGATTTTGGGTTTTATGTTTTATGTGTGTGGGGTTTTTTGGGGGGGAGGGGGATTTTTGCTGTTGTCGTTTATCTTTCTTAACCCCCCCTTTTCCCTTTGTATTTTACTGTCCAGAGAACATGGTTGGATGACTTGGCTCATGAATGTCATGAACAATATAACAAGGGAAGAGAGAGCTGAAATAAAACAGTAGTTCACGACATCCTGGAATTTAGAGATACACACGCAAACCATTACATTAATGATTTGAAGAGAAGGCTCCTGAAACATACCTAGACTCGCCGGAAGATAGGGCTGACTTTCTTTTCTGCTGGTCAAAGCCTCACATTACTCCCCTGTACCATCAAACTTCACCATCCCTGCTAAGCCACTCTAACTCTTATCCCACTTCTGCACCAAATACTTTGATGCCATAATAATATTCATCTAAGTTTCACCCAAGGTATTGTGGTGCTTCAAAAATCCAGCTTTGCCCAGTATATGAGAGAAAATCACATATGGGATTAAATGTTTGAAAATAATTGTGCCTTGCAGAAATCCTGCTGATAGCTGCTAACTGGCTTTAGGACCAGTGCAGATTGGTTGGTACTCATGGCGTGCAGAGTAATTTCAGAACGGGCTAGGAGGCAGATATCATCTGATCCTAGATTCTACAGGTGGGAAAAACAGATATGTGGCTCCGGTAAGAGATAAGGAAAGAGGGGAGTTTTCCTACAGCAAGCGAGAAAAGAAAATAGAATACTGTCACAGGAAAAAAAAAAACCTTAGTGACTTACTACATCTTGTTCAACAGGATCATATGTCCTTATACTGGCCTTCATTTGAATAGGTATTCCATCCATAGAAGGGGAGTCTCCCAATACCTGTACATTCTAGTGACTTTTTCCAGATACCTTCTACCGTTACTTCCAGGCAATGTGCTCACCCCCTGCATTACTGTTTATTTGTTGTCTTAGAAGACCTTGCAGAATATGTTTAAGCCACAACAGGAAGCAGGGCTTTAGGATCTTATTCTGCTGAATTCATTAACTTCATTGTATAGAAGTTGGAAATTAAATTGCTCTTTGGGAGTTACTGCTGATGTATTCTTAATATGTAAACTACCTTGGATGAATTTTTATTTGGAAAACCAGTACACCCACATAAATAATAATAATAATAATAATAATAATAATAATAATAATAATAATACCAGCAGAATTATGCATTGGACATTATTCCAGAGTAGGCTTCTTCTTTGTGGAACAGGAGTTCAATAATATGAAGCACCCACCATTCCTATGCTGGATCATCTTCCTAGCCCCCTCACTTGTAAAGCTTAGATCCCCACCATACTCATCCAGATCTTATTCCTGGTTCCTTATCTTCTCCTTCTTGGTTATTTTTTCAAATACAGAGAAAAAGCTGCTATCAAGTGGAGAAAGGAAATGTGGTTATATGAATCAGTCCCAAAGTCACATATAAAGTTGATTATTTGATGGGTACAGGGTTGTGACTATGTATCTTTTGGCCTCAACTTGATGGCTTACAAACTGGGAAACCAATCTAAAACATTTCCCCAATAGTAAAAGTTAATATATTTCCCAAATAAAACTATTCATCACCTATTATGGAGATCCATCTTGACAGGGCTGAGATGTAGTCTGACTGTTAACTGTTTCTGGCTTTACCAAGACTTAAAGCATATCCTCTTTGTAACATCACACATGACATCAGAATGGCACATTTGCATTCAACCTAGACTATCTCCATGCCAACAGCAAAGGCCAGTAAACCTCTGCAACCAAGTAACCATCAGCCTGACTACCCAGTTGTTTCTATCTAGACTACTGGATGTTTATTTTTTGCTCTCATAACCAAAGCCTGAAGAAGGGGTGTGTATAATCTGAAAACCTGCTTCCATTGTTAAAGAAAACTGATTGTTAATGACCTGGCAGAGGAGGAATGGTGGAGACCTCCTCCCCATCTTGACCCTTCCAAGGAGGAGGAAGAGAAATACTATCCCCCCCCCTCAATACTTCCACAACAGAGACACTCCCTGGGTTTCACTGACAACGAGGATGAATACTTCAGTGTTCACACGGGAGTTGTCTCTGGGGTACCTCAGGGCTCTACGTTTGAAAACCTCTTGCCACCTATGGGATCTCCCTACCAGGGTTCCCAACTACTGCAGTTTGCCTTCCCTTTAGGCAAATAAGTGGCACACTTGGCTTCACTGTCCAGCCCTCTGTATGACAGGAGAATAAGCAAACAGTTTCCTCTTCCACAGGAAAGCTTTGTTCTCTCCTCTTAGTCACACCTCTTAAGGTACTGGATACACTGCCAGAGTCAACGAATGTTTAAGCACATTTAACTTTATTAGGTAACTCGGGTTACTACTTGTACAAATCTTCTCATGTAATTCAGCTTCGTTATAATATTTCCTGCATCCCTTTAGCAATGGTGATGACCTTTCCTCACATTCCCCAAAGCCTAACCTCTCATTTTCTCTCTCTAACCCTCCACCCCCAACTGCCAAACCCCCAACTGCCTTTCAACGGTTGTTCCCCCTCCTTTTAGAATGCCAACTAGCTCCGCCTCCCAGGGAACACCTACCTAACATGGGAGTGATAGGTTAACCCATGATGAACCTCAATCATCAGCTGGCATTATTCCACCACAGACAGTATAGATTTACAACAGGGGGTTGAGGGAGGTAGCAGCTCAGAGGCAGATGAGGGGAAAAGTTGGGAAATCATGGGAGAGCCAGAACAACACCCAGCTGACACATTGTCAATAGAAAGCATTCCAGACCCTCCATCTCCCAGAACCCAGCAAGCCTTAAATGTAGGTGAGCAAAGAGCTCAAAGACAGAGGGCGCTTAGCAGCACCCATGGAGGATATGATGTTGATGATGAATGACGAAGTGGGAGTGATGGGAGTGGAGATTCACTTGGGACAATGCCATTATCCAAGAGGCTGGGTTCTATAGCCTCTCTCTGTAAAGATTGGAATAAAAAAGGAAGGTAAGAAACTTTTACTTGTCTTTATACTTTCCTGGGCAACCAGCTGGGAGCCACTGACAGCATCCTGACACTAATGATGTAATTTATCTTCTTGTGGTATTAATACTCAACCATCAGTTCACTTACACAAAAAGAATATTTTTAAGGATCTGGTGACTTCTGTTTCACTGTATCTGAAGAAGTGTGCATGCACACGAAAGCTCATACCAAGAACAAACTTAGTTGGTCTCTAAGGTGCTACTGGAAAGAATTTTTTATTTTGTTTTGACAAAAAGAATATAGCAATGCATTATTGCTTGTGTCCAGGATAATCTTTTCATCCTACATTGTGATCTGAATATTTCTTCTTACTTCTTCTGGGTGCCTTTGTTTTAAGGGGATATTCTCTGTAATATGAAAGTCCATGCAGATCATACAAATATTCCTGATGCAGTTTAATCTTACATACAATCGCAAAATAAATGTGCATCTTCTCTGAACTCCCAATGGTAGAGTTCCTAGTATCACAGAGCTCATAGGTCCATATCCAAGAGGATCATTTCAGATGAGGTGATAAGTGGGAGAAGAGAGATAGAACATGATTGACATATACCTTCTGTTCTGCTGAGCAGATTTATAATTCCTTCCAGTTTGTGAGTTCAGTTTATTTGTCTACATCACAGGAATCTTGTGCATCTTTCCTTCAGGTGAGATATGGAAGGACACTACCGGAGGAGATGGAAAAGCATGGGGAACAGGCGTACCCCCTTTGTAGCCTCATGAATCGGGCAATTCTAGATTGCCGAGAAAAAGAGTTGGGGGAACTTAAATGTTGTTCTAGAAAAGATGGAGCCCATTATAAGTAAGAAGGAGAAGCAAGATAGCAATCTTCTCTAACACCGGGGTTTACTTCGACAACAAAGCCATTTGACTGATACATAAAATCTGTTAAGTGAGTTCAATTATATTTAAGTAGTTTCCCTGCTCTTGCCAAACACTCATCCTCATGTACACTTGCTAGATTTTGCAGGCACTTTTTTTTTTAATGATTATTCATCCTGATGTCCGCAAATGGAACTCTATTAATGCTCATTTCAAAGGCCACTGTAAATTCAGACACATATAAACACCACACACAATGCTGAGCCTGCAGAACCGCTTATACACCAGACTATTAAGAAATACTTTTTTTTTTAATTTGAAAAGTAAATCAAGGAACTTTTTAATAGGTTAGGAAGGAAGGCATAAGCATAAATAAGTATCATAGTTTGTCCATTCTTTTAATGGTTTCATTGCCGACATAAACTAAAATGTTAATAATTTATATTGTGTGTCCTCCTTTTTAAATAAATAAATAAATAAATAAATGCTTACTGAGGAGCTTAACAGTATATATAGATTGTAATGTGACTGAGGAATTTACAGCCTTGGTACTAGGCTGGTTAACATGAGCCAGTGAAAAATAGTGCCATAAAATTTCATTTACCATTTACCACTATGCTGGTCTGAAGCAGCCAAAACCTCTTTATGTGAGCTCATAAATGGGGGGGGGGGCTTGCTTTTATTATGTGGCTCCATTAACTATGCTATACCCCCCCCCAAAAAAGGCAGAAGTTATCACCCTTCAATGAATACCCTTGTCAGGTCAGGATTTATGTGCATGTATGGAGAAGCAATAAGATATACATGTGTCTTTTGCACAGATAAACATGGACTTATCAGGATGCAGACTGTAGAAGGAATCCAGTTGTGCAAACCTCAGACACAAACAGGTGGCTTAATGCCTCAGGGTTTCTCCACACTTATCCTTCCACTGTGATTTAAAGCTCCACATCGAAGCACTGTTGTTGTTGTGTTTTTTTTTTTGGGGGGGGTTGTTGTTGTTGCGGAGCTTTGCCTGCAAAATCCCATTCTTTAAACCTCAACCAGAGTAAGCATCAATCCATGGAAAACTCAAATGGACATTTGCTCCAATTCAGCTTTAATGAACGGGTTTTTGAGGAGAAAGGTTGGGGCAAAAAATAGTTTTAAAAAATCCCCAAACTCTGACATGGACCTCTGTCTGGATAAAGAGAGGTAATATAATTGTGGATAGGTAAAGGTAAAGGGACCCCTGACCATTAGGTCCAGTCGTGTCCGACTCTGGGGTTGCAGCGCTCATCTCGCTCTATAGGCCAAGGGAGCCGGCGTTTGTCCGCAGACAGCTTCCGGGTCATGTGGCCAGCATGACAAAGCCACTTCTGGCGAACCAGAGCAGCGCACGGAAACGCCATTTACCTTCCCGCCGGAGCGGTCCCTATTTATCTACTTGCACTTTGACGTGCTTTCGAACTGCTAGGTGGGCAGGAGCTGGGACCGAGCAACGGGAGCTCACCCCATAGCAGGGATTCGA
Organism: Lacerta viridis; assembly: GCA_900245905.1. NCBI lineage: Eukaryota > Metazoa > Chordata > Lepidosauria > Squamata > Lacertidae > Lacerta > Lacerta viridis. The sequence goes on along the minus strand of OFHU01003329.1, from coordinate 50,527 downwards.
ACCGCCAACCTTCTGATCAGCAAGCCCTAGACTCTGTGATTTAACCCACAGTCAAAAGGAAATTTTTCGAATTCTGTCAAATATTCAGGGAATGGGAAAGGAATGCCGGCATCCCTTCTGAAAAAGTGAATGTTGATTAGAGGCACCATGGAACATACTAGGATGGAGATAAGGGAGTCCAAGTTCCTTTTGCTATGCTCTGGGTTCCATTGGTAGGATTTCAGAATGCTGTTGATAATGGATATTGTGCATGTGCCAACCAGCCAACCAACCAACCAAACCCCCTTCAGTACACACACCCCCCCCCCATTTTGGGGGGTCTAAGTTCTTTTTTTAAAAAAATCTGCCTTTCTGCAGGAACACACCAGTGGTGCTGCACAAATTTGCAATATTTTGAAAAGGGAACCATTTGGCAGCTGCTGTGGCCTCCCCACCAACACCTACTGCCTGAGGTGGGAACATCACTCTGCCTAACGGTAGGGCAGGCACTGTTTCAGAAATTTTGGAGAAGCAAGCATGATGTTTGGGTTGACAGCTGGCCACCTTCATTATTGCTGGCCAGTTTTGACAGTAAAACAATAGCCATATTGGAACTAACTGCACTTCCTGTTCTTAGCAGGAGTCTTAAATATTTTAGATATATTCACACAGTTTCTGTGTATCGGATTTTACCCCCTTTCCTCTCTCTAATAGCTTCCCTTATACGTTAATCCCATCTGCTTTTAGCTGCCCTTCGAAATCAGATAGCGATGGCAGAAGGTTAACCTTTACAACAGCATGTGTTTTGTAAACCGTTTCTTTCCCGAGAAGCTTAACCTGAGGGGGCAGAGAAGGGGATGTTGAAGAAAGGTGATTTTTAAAAGGTGTACGCATTCCGAAACCTGTAGAGCAATGCCATGACTGACTGCTTCCAAAGCTAGAGGCAAGATATTCAACATGAAAAGGGAAGGTGGTGAGAATTAACCCATTCATATATGTAATGGCTGGCTCCCGATGGCAAACATATATCCATCAAACTGAGAAAGTCCAGAAGCTAAAAAGTTAAACGCGGCCACAAATAAAGTTGATTGTTTGATATCTGTTGTACTGAAGTGATCTTAAAAACCTGGCTCACAAATACACACACATCACTTCTTTCCTTTAAACTTAAAGGGATGTGTGAGAAGACTCTTCTGAAAGCAGCATACTATTCCAGGTGGTGAAAATCCTGTATGAGTGGCCACATCTTAATGCAACATGGAAGTTGTTGGCCATTGAACAGACCCTAACTCTTGTCACCTCCCGGCATGCTTCCACTTTAGTTGGGACAAATGGAAGGGCTTTGAAGGAAGTACGAGTTTTGTTTTCACTGTGAAGCATGGAAATTAGAGGTGGTGCTTAGGGAAATTTGGGAGGGAGTTGCCCTCTTCTATATTTCAGGTCACATATGATTCTTTCTCCCATGTGCTTAAATCACAAGTTATTAGGTATATGAAAGTGAGCAGAACAAATGTCCTTCAAATATATTGCTTTGGGGGCATTTAAACTTGAATTGATCAAAGGATGGGACTTGGAGCCTTATCATTTAAGCATTTAAATAGCCTCTTGTGAGCTGGATGAGACTCTTATTAGTAATGTTTTGGATTTTAAATGATGGTATTCGTATAATTTTGCACTGGGATTTAGATTTCCTTTTTATTAAATTATTGTCCTGACAAACCTATAACACCACCATATGGCTGGTTCCTCTTCAGAGAAGCATTCCAAGTCTGGGGCTACAGCTCTTGCCTAGACACATTGTTAGCAGATTGAGCTAACTTTCATGGCTGTGGACTGCTGTCTCACAGAGTTAATAACAGCTCCTGGGAGGGAATTACCCCCCAAAATTATTTTATATATCTCTAAAACGCTATTTTCTACCCCATTAATCCAATGGAAGACAATAGTCTGAAGCATGCCAATTTTGTTCTGGATTATGACCATCATCATATATGTCATAAGTTAAGTCAGTGGCATGGAATGCCAGTGGCAACATTAAGCCACTTCCTTCACTGCCTAACACCAGTCATGTGGGGGTTAAGGATTGTTGCACTTTAGTTATGAACTTAGGCTGAACATTTATTTATTTTCTTATATTTTTTATCCTGCCTTTCTTCCATCCTGAAACCCAAGGTGGCATACGCATATTCCCAGGTCTCCCATCCAGCCAAAGACCAGACCCAGATCTGCTTTGATTCAGCAGATTCTCATCCCTGCAGTGAGAAATAGTCTGTCAGGCTTCAGGGAATCGGCTCCCCCCCCCCGTGGCAGCAGATAAGTAGAACAAAGGAAAAGGAGTCTTCTTACCAGTTAGAAACTTTAATAATCACAGCAAGAGAACAAGGAACACATCTCCTAGAATGGCGGTGCTCCCAATTAAGGATCTCACCCCCTTACGTCCCTATTAATCTACGTCACTGCTACGTCTTGTAATCTGTGCTTTGTGTGCTATTTGTTTTGCCACTTTCCAATCTCTTTTTGACCATGGGGAGAGCGGAGGATTGCTTTCCGGAGACATTGAATCTGTTAACCCTCTCTCTTCCAGTGTTTCCTCTCCTAGCTGTTCCCCATCCAGTATTTCCCAGCTTCTGCCTTCTGAACTATGTCCCTCTGCAAACCACTGTCCTCCTGCTCCTGGGAAGGATCCAGATCAGGGGGAGGGGGAAGTCCCACCTTCCTCCTCAGTGCAGCCCTCTTCAGCACAGTCCCTGACATAGTCCATGCCACTATCATCATAATACGGTCTGTTGCCTGTCAAGGTTACACAAATGTAGGGATTATTCCCACAGAGAAAATGTTGCACTCCTACTGAGTACCTTGGTACAGTGTACCCTTGTCTACACATGCTAATTGTTATAGGTAGGCCCATACAGAACTCATCTGAGGCCCTGGGCAGAAGTCTTCTTAGAATAAAGTTATAAACACTTGGCATGATGGCGTAAATCCAGCAGGCCAAGGGCAAGTGTACCCAACTGTCCCCTCTCAAGTAACACATGTTACGATTTTAAACAAGAATCACAGTGTGCTACAGGAACAGCTGAACTTCCTTAGAGGAAGAATTAGCAAAGATACAATTAGAGTTTAAAGTAATCATGTAGAATAATTATGTAAGATCAAAGCCCATGTCTCAGAGCAGACTCATAAATGGAGAGAAGTTACTAAAGTCCATGGTTTCAGTTAGTTTACTCTAAATAGCCCTTAGTTAGATATCACTAATTAAGCAGTAAGAAATTGATACAACACTATTAAGCAGTTTTCTTTCTTTCTGGGGGTACACAGTCATACGCATACCCCTAAACATTTTGTGAATCTTTGTACTTTTGTCCATTTGCTGTATTTATTTTTCCCAATTTGAACTATAAAATGGTGGTTTTCTTGAGCCAAAATGAGAGTACCCCTAAATATTAACTCATTAGAAGGAACAGAGCGAGTGTAACAGGCCAGTATTGCAAAGGTTTCATTGGTTACTATCTCTGTTTCCAGGCTCAATTCATAGTGTTTGTTTTAACCTTTAAATATGAAATGATTTGACAATCAGGTACCCAAAGGACTGTCATCTAGTAGCAAATGATGGAGTGACAGCAGTCACCTGACCTCCAATTGCTTTTGTCAGTGAAATGACAGGACTGTTGGAGTGCAAGCATACCAACTGAGACAATCCGAAAACCCCATGAGTGTGCACCCTTACTGCCACCTTGTCCACCCCCTCCCTTGTGAGTGCTGTCACTCCACCACACTATCTGCTACTAACGTCATGTGCCAGGTGAAACTGCCAACCATTTAATGATTTTCAGATGCTCCCCATTTTCTGAAGAGGCTACCAAAGAGAGGGCCTTTTCAGTGGTAGCAGCTAAGCCAGGCATAGGCAAACTCGGCCCTCCAGATACTTTGGGACTACAATTCCCATCATCTCTAGCTAACAGGACCAGTGGGCATGGATGATGGGAGTTGTAGTCCCAAAACATCTGGAGCGCCAAGTTTGCCTATGCCTGAGCTAAGCTCTGTTCCTGACACATTTACTATCTATGTTTTTCAGCATCAAGCAAAGTCCATCTTATTATCTCATGCTTTTTAATTGGTTTTTATACATTTTTGGAACCTTTTAACAAGTGCCTTTTTCCAGGGGTACACAGGGGTATGCATACCCCTAAACATTTTGTGAATCTAATTTAATTTTTTTAGTTTCTTCTCTAGCATGCTGAATCGTCAGTTCCGTTGCTACCCCCGATGGCGGCCTCATTTCCTGTCACAGTGTTTCCTAAGTCTCAGATGGAAGCGAGCATTTAATGTGTGAAGTAGGAGTTGGAATCTAGCACGGTGACTGGTCAGTTTCATTGTATTTACTGTATTTATTTTCCCCGATTTGGACTATAAAATTGTGATTTTCTTGAGTCAAAATCCCTAAACATTTTTTAAGGAAAAAAAGCACTGCTTTTAACTAATTCCATGTTGCTGGTGTTTTCATTGGTTCTGCTTTGGGTTGCCATATTTCAAGAAGTAAAAATCCTGACACAAAAATTGTTGAGCTTCTTTTGGGGAATCGCTCAAAAAAGTTGCTGAGCTTTATTTTTTGGGGAAATGAACCTCAAAGTTGATTTGGGAATTCACCCAAAAAAGACAAAGAGTGATGATACTCAGAACATTTTGCCTGTTTTTCAAAATCCCCCCTCCCCTCGGTCGCTAATTTTGCCATTTGAATTCCAGACATATCTGGGAAATTCCAAACATATGCCAACCCTAGTTCTGCTGGCCTCAATTTAATTGCTAGCTGATTTTTATTGCTGCCATATTATCTATATCTGTCTGTCTATCTATCTATCTATTTATCTATCTAACATTGCTTTTTATTTGTATCCTTTAAGATTATTTATTATAAGCTGTGTCGAGCCAAAGAAGTATGGGTTGTAAAGATCGTATAACTTTAATTACAACACCAACCAAGCATTAGAGATTGTCTTATCCTTTCCTTCTCATTGTGAATAGCGTCTGAGGCATATATAGTGACTTCCCCTTATGCCGTTCAAAATACGTGCTCTAAGAAACTGACAAAGGACTCTTGGTAACCATTGAGGTACATAATAAAGGATGATATTGGGAATGCAGATTAATATAGGGAATAGTTGGAAAACATCTGGGGATTGGATTGAACCCCTTGGGTGTTTAATGACAAGATCAGGCCAGTTCTTTTCTGGAGAAATTCAAGTTCACAGCTCTGAAATTTTGTCAGTTTACATCATGCTGTTTGTATGCTCAAGAATATAGTAGATTTTTAGCAAAATTATTAACTTTAAAGGTTTTTTCCCTGGTCACAGTTTGCATCCAATAAAACTTTTCTCTTCCCCTCCATCAGGCATCCATTAAAAAACTGTGTGCTGTCACCACATCTGACAGTTCAACCCTCGGTTTAAAGGAGCCATTAGCAATTTCCAACTTCCCTCAGCTTTTTCCTCCTCACTCCAAAAGGTGTCTTTTAGAGAGAGAAGGTTTGGAAATTGCTCACCTTTGTTGTGGGTGTTTTTTGACCCCTACAAATACTGAGATTTGTAAGAAATAACTTCAGCAGTTGAAGACTCATTCACAGTTATGGAAACTTCAGGGGGTTATGATAGTTGAATTTATGTTTGGGCAGAAGCAGGACTTAAAGGCCACAGAGAAGCTGAGGAAAAGAATTGCCTTTTGTACTGACAAAACTGCCATCTGCCGAAGTGGAGAGACATGAAAGAACTATTAATACAACTACAGGTGGGTAGCCATGTTGGTCTGCCATAGTCAAAACAAAATCAAAAATTCTTTCCAGTAGCACCTTAGAGACCAACTGAGTTTGTTCTTGGTATGAGCTTTCGTGTGCATGCACACTTCTTCAGATACACTGAAACAGAAGTCACCAGATCCTTAAATATAGTGAGGGAGTGGGGAGGGGTATTACTCAGAAGGGTGGTGGGAATGGGTGATCAGCTGATAGGTGTGGAAAACCTGTTGACGACTCTTAACGGCTGCAATTAGTCTTGCAGGGAAAGGCAAGGGGTGAGATGGCTAAAGATAGCTTTGTTATGTATAATGAGATAAGAATCCAATGTCTTTGTTCAGACCAGGTTTCTCCATGGTTTTAAGTTTGGTGATTAGTTGCAATTCAGCCACTTCTCTTTCCAGTCTATTTCTGAAATTTCTTTGTATTAAGACAGCTACTTTGAGATCTTTTATAGAATGTCCTGGGAGATTGAAGTGTTCTCCTACTGGTTTCTCTGTCTTGTGATTCCTGATATCAGATTTATGTCCATTTATCCTTTGGCGTAGGGTTTGGCCTGTTTGTCCAATATAGAGAGCTGAAGGGCACTGTTGGCATTTGATTGCATACACAATGTTGGAAGATGAGCAATTAAATAGTCCTGAGATGGTATGTTTGATGTTGTTGGGACCAGTAATGGTGTTGTCCGGGTTTATGTGGCAGCAAAGTTGGCATCTGGGTTTATTGCAGGCTCTGGTACCAGTGTCCATGTTGAGTCCTGTTGTTGTATTATTGTGGGTGAGGAGCTGTTTGAGATTGGGTGGCTGTCTGTAGGCGATGAAGGGTCTTCCTCCCAGAGCTTGAGAAAGAGAACTGTCATTGTCTAGGAGAGGTTGTAGATCTCTGATGATGCGTTGTACTGTTTTAATTTGGGAGTTGTATGTGATTACTAGTGGTGTTCTGTTATTTTCTTTTTTGGGTCTGTCTTGCAGCAAGTTCTCTCTGGGTATCAGTCTGGCTCTGTTGATCTGTTGTTTAACTTCATCAGGTGGATATTTTAGTTCTAAAAAGGTTTGCTGTAGATCTCTTAGGTGAGAGTCTCTGTCTGTAGAGTTGGAACAGATGCGGCTGTAACGTAGGGCCTGGCTATATACAATGGATTGTTTGGTATGTTTGGGATGGTAGCTAGAAGCATGTAGATATGTTTGTCGGTCAGTTGGTTTACGGTATAAGGTGGTGTCTATGTGTCCATCCTGTATTTTTATAGTAGTGTCCAAAAATGTATTTCTTGCATAGATTGGTTCATTGTTAGGTTGATGGTGGGGTGAAAGTCATTGAATGTCTGGTGGAAGGTGTCCAGGGTCTGTTGACCATGTGTCCAGATAATAAAAATATTGTCAATGTATCGCAGGTACAAGAGAGGTTTGAGTGGGTAGGAGTTTAGGAAACGTTGTTCTAAATCTGCCATGAAGATGTTGGCATACTGTGGGGCCATGCGGGTGCCCATTGCTGTGCCGCTGATCTGAAGGAACAGATCCTCACCAAATTTGAAGTTGTTGTGGGTAAGGACAAAATGACAGAGTTTGGTAGCAAAGTCCGCTGTGGTTTTATCTGAAATGGTGTTCCTTATAGCTTGTAAACCATCGTTGTGTGGGATGTTGGTATACAGAGATTCCACATCCATAGTGACTAGAATAGTATTGTTAGGAAGGTTATTCAAAGATTGTATTTTTCTCAGAAAATCTGTGGTGTCACGTACGTAGCTGGGAGCACTGATGGCATATGGTTTCAGAACAGAGTCCATATAACCAGAAATATTAATACAGCAACACTCCTTAAGGCCTGCATTCACTTCTCAATCATATGTTCCAGTGCCATTGGTCAACTCTACCCATCTTCTTCATTCATCACTATTGCAAGGCCAGCCCTACTGTTAGACAGAGTGAAGTGGCCAGATCAGCTAGCTGGTATGGGTTGTCATGAAGGACATTTGTTGTTGTTGTTGTTGTTGTTGTTGTTGTTGTTGTTGTTGTTGTTGTTGTTGTTACTGTCAGAGGGTAGGAGAGGTGCTTATAGGATTTTCTGCCTCGGGTTCTAAAGTAACTTGAGCAACCTTGGATCCTGTGCATTTTACTTCGTGTGTGACATTTACTGTGTTGCCTCAGAGAGCAGACTGCCTTGTGTAGGTCCTGCATCTATTGGCGCTAGAGAATTGTGCACAATGGGTGTCTCTCTGTGTGTAGATATTAAACTTATCTATGTGAAGTAAGTCAGGTCCATGCATTATCCTTCCCCAACCAATGGGAGGTGTAGACAAAACAAATAGAGGCATTAGCTTGAGGAAGGCTGCCCCACAACATTGCAATATTTTCGACTTCCGGTTCGGCGCGGCCATCGGAAAGAAGCGCGGGATAGCCCTCCGGGGAATCCTGAGCAACGTCGGGGCTTTTAGGGGGTCTGGCAAAGGCTCTGCCACCCCCAAAACCCACGAGGGGGTACCTTGTGGGCTCTGGCACCCAGCGGCGCCAAAGCGTGCTCTCCTGATCGGCGGATTTTGCTGTAAATCCGCAAGACAGGATTGAGCTGCTGGCGCAAGGGAGGCATCGCTAACCCGGCGTTGCGCAGCCTCTAGCTTCTGATGAAAGCGTCGGATTTCCCAAAATTTAAGATCGGATTCGGCTCGAAGGACGGGGGACAACCCCATTAAATTTTACCAACGTGGACTGTGGAAAGAATTCGGACAGCTGAAGGGCGCAATAAGGGAGTCCGCCCGACAGCGGTGAGGACAATGGCGCAGGACAGAATGTCGCAGGAGTGATACATGGATTGAAAAACCTACTGAGTGAGTAACTAAGTTTATTTAAGACCTTTACTCGGCTGAGAAAGGCATTTTTAGAGTTGATTTGGAATAGTTCGAACTTTAAAGTGGTGGAGAAGCCTCGGGAGACCCCTGGAGAAGCCCCTGCCGAGAGGTTGGGGGGGGTGAAATCGTCTGCACCTCTGCCCAAGACTTAAAAAGCCATACCGGACAATAACTCAGAGATAAAAGTGCTGTGGAGGGGGTAAAACCCAGCCAGTGGGCACGGTGAAATTACTTGGTTCCGGGGAGTTTGACGGCAGCGGGACGACTGAGGGGGGTTTAAAGGCTTTTAAAGACTTGTCATCCCATCCGGAGAGAGAGTAATAGTGGACCCCCGGGTCTGGGGAGAGGGAGTGTCGCTTTCCCCCGTCGGGGGGGTGGATTACAAAGCCCATCGGGGTAGGATTAAAAGAAGGAATCGAAACCCCAGTCGGGGGGGAGGATTACAAAGCCCATCGGGGCGGAATTATTTGGGTTAAGGAACATCGTGACCCCCAGTCGGGGGGGGTGGATTACAAAGCCCATCGGGGCGGGATTACAAATCTATTGGATTGGCGATCTAAAGGAAACGAACTTCTCTTTGTGTGTAATGGCAGGGAACTCTGTGCGCTGGTGAACTTCTGTAATCTATTCGATCATTAGAACAGACTCTCTTCCTGCTTTCTTTTTCCCCTTTGTCTGTGTGTGGGAATAGTAACAGTTCCATTTTAGCTTTCGCTTTTATAAAGAATAGAGTGTTTACGGCTGACATCTGGTGGAAATTGCTGGTACTGCAGATCTTACTTAAAATAAATAGGAGCTCCCTCTGGTGGTTGCAGTAAAAAACAACAGGATAGCCCCCTAGTGGCGAAATCTTGCTATTACAATTAAAATAACTTTTTGAAAAATGACGGGAAGAGAAACAAAAAAGCATCCAGCAACCCCATTAGAAAGAAGACCCTCTAAGCAGGAGGAGATAAAGGATTTGGAAGCATTATGGCAAAAAATTAAAGAAGAATTCAGACAAAATGAACAGCGGATGGAGAAAAAACTGGAAAATGTTCAGGAAACCTTAGATAAAAAGATAGAGGGCGTAGTTGGAGAATTAAAAACAAAAATTCAAGATTTGTCAGTTAAATCAAAAACAATGGAAGACTCATTGAAGAAGACCCAAAAAGAGGTGAGAGTGACAAAGAAAGAAGTAGAACAAGTGAAAGAAGAAGTAGTTCAAACAAACAAGGTACAGGAAGAGATGTTGGACAATTTGGCCATGATGGAGATGAGACAGAAGCAGATGAATTTGAAATTGAGAGGTGTGAAAGAAGAAGCAAATGAAGATATAAGGAAGAAATTAATTGAAGAATTGGCCAAATGGTTGGATATGAAAGAAGAAGAGGTTGCTTATACAATTACGAATGCTTTCAGAATTAAAGTAAGATCAGCAAAGGCAAAAGCAAAGAAATTCCCAGGAGATTGCTTGGTCATGTTTAACTCTCTGGATATGCGAAATGCTATCTTAAGATTGAGTTATACAAAGAAGTTAATAATTGACGGCAAACAAATCATAGTCTTTAAGGAGATCCCGACTAGATTGTTACGAAAGAGGGATACATACAAATCATTGGTGGCAATGCTTAATAAGAAAGGAATTCAGCATAGATGGGAATATCCGGAAGGGATCTCCTTCTACTATAAAGACAAGAGATTTAAATTGACAGATGCATTGGAAGTGAATAAATTCACCAGAAGATATGAAGATGATCTGGGGAAGATTGGAACAGCTGGACCTGCACCAGGCGGGGGCAGGAGCGAGCAGGAAAAGAAGAAGAAAAAGAAGAAGGAGGAGGAAGAGGAGCTGGAAAAACTAGGAGCGCACGGGGGCCAGCAAGAAGAAGAAGAGGAAGAGGAAGAAGAAGAGTTAAAAGATGAAGAGGAGGAGGAAGAGGAAGAGGAAGAGGAGGATATTGATAATAAAAATAAAAAGCCCTAAATCATGGCTCTGAAGTTAATTTCTTGGAACGTGAACGGTTTAAATGACAAAAACAAGAGAAATAGGATTGGACATGTATTGAATAGAAAAAATTTAGATATAATTTGTTTGCAGGAGACACACATTGCAAAAAAACATAGACATATTTTGATTAATAAAAAGCTTGGAAGAGAATTTGTTTCCTCTGATTCCTCGAAGAAGAGAGGAGTAGTATTATACATAAAAGAGAAGTTCGAGCCAAAGCTGATATTGAAGGATGAGGAAGGCAGAATTTTGATAGTGCAAATCACGTGGCAAGGCGAAAAATTGTTAGTAGTCGGAATATATGCACCAAACGACAACAAGGCAGAATTTTTCAAAAACTTAGAAGAGAAAATGACTGAGTTCATGGATCAGAAATTGATAATGATGGGGGACTTCAATGGTGTAGTGATGCCACAATTAGATAAATCTTTTACAAAGAAGACGGTGAAAGAAGGTAAACTACCAAAATCGTTTTTTGACCTGACGGAAAACTTGGGACTTGTGGATATCTGGAGATTGAAACATCCAACCACAAAAGACTTTACTTTTTATTCTGAAGCGAATCAAAGTTTTGGAAGAATAGATCATGTTTGGATTACAAAAGAATTGATTGGCAGTGTAGCGAGATGTGAAATAATGCCAAGAACGATTTCAGATCATAATTCAATTGATTTGGACCTAAAGAGTAAAGAAAGGACCCCTATCAGATGGAGAATGAATGATAGCCTGTTTGATGACTCAGAAGTGGTGACTAAGGCGAAGCAAGAAATAACAGACTATTTTAACCTGAATTTAAGAAAAGGAACCGGACTGGATGTAGTATGGGATGCGAGCAAAGCCGTAATGCGAGGATTTCTGATACAGAAGAATAGTCATCAAAGAAAAAGAAAGGAAAAAAGGAAAGAAGAAATTTTAACTCAATTGATGATTTGTGAGAAGAAATTGATATTAAAACCAATGGACCCACAATTAAAACAGAATATAAAAATATTACAAACTCAGTTCTCCATGCTGGTGAATCAAGAGATAGAATGGAAAATTAAACAGATGAGACAAAAAAATTTTGAATCTGCTAATAAGACAGGAAAGCTATTAGCATGGCAATTAAGGAAGAGGCAAAATCAGAACATAATTAATAAATTGGAACTTGGAGAAGAAGTAACAGAAGATCCGAAAGAAATCAAAAAAGCTTTCCAGAGATATTATAAAAATTTGTACCAGCAGGAGAAGGAGAATAAGAAGAAAATAGAGATGTATCTTGAAAAGTTTAAATTGAAGAGGATTTCAAAAGAGAAAGTAGATATCTTGAATACTCGTATTACGACGTCAGAAATACAGATGGCAATAAAAAGAATGAAACTAGGGAAATCTCCAGGACCGGATGGACTTTCAGCAAAATATTACAAAATTCTCAGCGAGCAGCTAACTCCGGTACTGAAAGAAGTAATGGATAATATCCTAGAAGGAGGCAAGATCCCAAGTACATGGAAGGAAGCGTATATAACTCTAATACATAAACAGGATACAGATCGATTGAATGTCAAGAATTACCGACCAATCTCTTTATTGAATAACGATTACAAGCTTTTTGCGGACATCATGGCAATAAGATTGAAGGGATTGTTGAACGAAATGATCCACAAAGACCAAGCTGGATTCCTTCCTGGTCGACAGTTAAAGGATAACGTGAGACATATTATTGATGTGATAGAATATCTGGAAACCAGGAGCGACAAACCAGCAGTATTAATGTTTATTGATGCAGAAAAAGCTTTTGATAATATTTCTTGGCATTTTATGAAGAAGACTATGGAGGGACTGGGAATAGAGGGATCTTTTATGAGAGGAATTGAATCAATATATTCAGATCAGAAAGCAAAACTAATAGTGAATAACGAAATAACAGAAAGCTTTGAAATAACGAAGGGTACCAGACAAGGCTGCCCGCTGTCACCTTTACTTTTTATAACGGTCCTGGAGGTTTTAGCGGAAAGATTGAGAGAAAGTCCGGAAATAAGAGGAATTAAAGTTGGTGCAAAAGAATATAAAATAAAAGCCTTTGCAGATGATTTGGTAGTAACATTAGAGGAACCCCAGACCAGTGTCCCGAAAGTTATAGAAGAAATAGAGAGATTTGGACAACTTGCAGGATTTAAACTGAATAAAACCAAGACTAAGATGATGACCAAAAATATGGAAAAAGAACGAATTGAAGAACTAGAACAAAAAACTGGTATAGTAACTTCAAGGAAAGTTAAGTATCTGGGAATCTGGATGACCCCTAAAAACATAAACCTATTTGAGGATAATTACCAACCTGTTTGGAAAGAAATTAAGAAAGATCTAGAAGTGTGGTCCAGATTTAAGTTGTCTTTTAGTGGAAGAATAGCCGCAATTAAGATGAATATTCTACCCAGGATGTTATTCTTATTCCAGACAATCCCAATAATTAAAGGGACAGGACAGTTTAATGAATGGCAAAAAATATTGTCAAGATTTATCTGGCAAGGACAGAAGCCAAGAATAAAATTCAAGCTCTTGACTGATAAGAAAGAAAGAGGGGGCTTTGCCTTACCAGACTTGAGACTATACTACGAAGCGTCCTGCCTGTGTTGGTTAAAAGAATGGATATCGCTGAAAAACACTGATTTGCTAGATTTAGAAGGATATGACAATAGATTCGGATGGCACTCATATCTCTGGTATGACAAGGTAAAGGCTCATAGAGGTTTTTTGAACCATGTGATAAGGAGAGCCATCCTTGAAGTGTGGGAAAGGAATAAGAGACTTCTGGAGAATAAAACTCCATGGTGGATCTCTCCGATCGAAGTGCTTACTTTAAAGAAAGTTAATATGGAAGGCAAAAGGTCCACGTATGAGGATCTGTTGACGAGATCGGAGAGAGGCTGGAAGTTAAAACCATACCACCAGATTGAAGATACTTTTACAGGATGGATACAATATCACCAGGTGAACAATTTGTTGCTAGAAGATAAAAAACTTGGTTTTGAGGACAAGAAATCGAGATTTCATACTGAGTTATTAGAAGGTAAAGGTAAATTTTTAACAAAAATGTATGATTTGTTGTTAGAATGGAATACTAAGGATGAGTTGACGAAAGAAGTGATGATAAAATGGGCAATGGATTTTGGGCACAATATTGAGTATGATGCATGGACAAAACTATGGAATGAGACATTGAAATTCACTGCATGTGTTTCATTGAAAGAGAATATTTATAAAATGATGTATAGATGGTATTTGACTCCAGTAAAATTGTCAAAAATGTATAGAATGCATGATAAGCTATGTTGGAAATGTAGACAAGAAGAAGGAGACTTTTATCACATGTGGTGGACATGCAACAAGGTTAAGGGGTTTTGGGAGTCTATTTACAATGAACTCAAGAAGATGTTCAAATATACTTTTCCCAAAAAGCCTGAAGCCTTTTTGTTAGGATTGATGGGAGAAGAAATAGATAAAAATGATAAAAGACTGTTCATGTATGCGACGACGGCTGCGAGAATATTACTTGCCCAAAAGTGGAAACTACAGGAATTACCAACAGTTGGTGAGTGGCAGACGAAGATGGTTGAATATGCGGAGATGGCAAAACTGACCGGCAGGGTCAGAAACCAGGAGGACTCGAGGTTTCAAAGAGACTGGAGTAAATTTGTTGAATACTTAAGATTGAATAGAGGAAGTTTAAAGACACTAGTAGGACTGGAATAAACCTTTGACAAAGGTCAATATAGTTTTATGTCGAACTGCGCGATAAGATTGGATAAGAAAACCTGCTGACGTGGGGGAGGGAAGTAATAGCTCGGCAGAGCACTGCTTTAAAAACATATTGTATTTTGATGTGAAATTGGATGTAATTTGGTATATTTGGAAAATAATAAAAAATTTATTCAAAAAAAAAAAAAAAAAAAACATTGCAATATTTTCCAGAAAATCCAAAAAAAAAAAACATTGCAATATTTTCCAGAAAATCCAGCTTTCCTTAGACCAAACAGTTTATAAGTACAGTGGAACATTGGTTCTCGAACGTAATCCATTCTGGGAGTCCGTTTGACTCCTGAAACCATTTGAAAACCAAGGTGCAGCTTCCGATTGGCTGCAGGAGCTTCCTGAACTCAAGCAGAAGCCACGTCGGACGTTCAGCTTCCCAAAAATGTTCAAAAATCGGAACACTTACTTCCAGGTTTTTGGTGTTTGGGAGCCAAAATGTACGAATACCAAGGCGTTTAAGAACCAGGGTACGACTGTACTGAACGATGCTTCAGTACCAGAATCACTCTCTCCTAGATTCAAGCATTCAAATGCATTCCTGTCTTATCTATATTATATAAGCAAACTTCAAGTGGTGCCCACAGGAGACTTCATCTTATTACTCTGCTGCTTTTGATTTGGCGACTTGCTGTACCGGAAGATTGGGCAGGACACCTATATGCAGCGATACTCTTATGAAGCACCTCTCGTGAGACATCTACAGCAAGTACCCATTTGTTTCTGGATCCAATTCAAAGTGCTGGTTTGTATCTTTAAATCTTGCAGGGCTACAGCTCACAGTCCCAGAAGTTGTGAATGGCTTCACAGGCAGCAAAGCTGCCCATCACCTCTGAACTTGCAGGAGAAGCTTGTGTGGACATACACACCATCCCCTCCTGGAATGTTTAGCTAAGCCCCGCTATAGGGCTTCTATATAATAGGTTTTGTTAATAGTACATCTGCCTGAATCTTCACCAAAATATCTATTGTGTTTCATTCTTATTCTTCACTCTCCTTCTCCAGAAGCAGGCGTTGCGCAGCTCGTGCACTTCAAAGTAGGCCAGGAGCAAGAGAAATGCCTAATTTACCAAGATTGCAGCCCCCCAACGGAATCCACAGTTCATAATTACCATGTAGCTTTCCCCTCCTATCGATTCCTTTTGTTTATTTTCTAAAGATTCTTGATGTGCCAAGCAATCTGTTCCAAGCCCATCCTTTTGTGTAGCGTTGCATTATACACTGAACACATTAATCTAAATAACAGTTGATGTAGGGATATCTGTAATTTTCTACCTCCTCTGTGAAAAGTGAGGATTTTCTGTTCCAGATGAGTGTCTGAAAGAGACAGCAAACCCGTGAACATTGCCATCAGATGCATGAGAAAAATAGAAGTGGATGTGCAAGTTGATGCAGAGTCATGACAATTGTGGCTTTTGTTCTTCTGGATTCAGAGAGTCCATAAAGATTACCAAAGTGGCTTTTACAGGCTTAATTTAAAAGGTGAGGAAAATAAAGAACAAAACCAGAAGAAGCAGATATAATCTTATGGCCCTTAGTTTTGCCAGATAATCCTTTCCCTTCTTTGGCAGGCAATGGGTCCTAACTCCTCACAGACAATGAGTGCAGCATCTGGTGTGAGCAGAAAGGTCTCCCCTGATGTTGTCATTGGACTTAGGTGGGCTTAAGTGTTATCTACTGTGTGGTGGTGCTGAAAACATCATGTGCTTGGGGTGAAATTACCTTGACCCTGTTTACATCTGGGCAGGTCAGCAGAGTAGTCATAACAAGAGGCCAACCACAAAGAGCTGTGAATGTTGAGATGTTCCCATACTGGTCTACGGAGCACTTAAAGTGCTGAGTCGGTGTCTTCGGATTCAGGTTGGTACCCAGGTGACCCTATCTTTAGACCCTATCTTTTCCATAATCAGTGTTGATTCTAGCTTACTGTGATTAACTTTTACAGAACTCTAGCCTACAAAGCTTCAAAATCACAACTACAAGCAAGTCCAGAACTGTTCTTTGAGCACCTTAGAGGGCATCAAAGGGGGTAACTGCTGGGTACAACTTCTAACTATTACTATTACTAACTTTAATAGTCCTAATCCAGGTATATTCGAGTGTTATAAGAGGGCATTAAATGTACAGTGTGGGTATGACCATTGGAGTTCTTTATGGTGCTGCTTTCTGGGGATCTGCCAAAGATTGATCAGTAAATGATAGGAAGGAAAATGGACAGGAAGGTCAGGAGTCACTGTTTACAGAAGAAGAAGAAAATGCACCTAAGGAGAGGATAATTGAAGGATTGTCAGGGAAAGCCAGAGAAGAAGATGTCTACCACATGATTAACGTGTACCTTAAAGCACTCAGAGATTTATCTCTCTTTGTGATTCAGCTCCCCTGGAAAGCTAATGAAAATGTTTGCCTCCTTTGGAGTGTGATATCATTCTCATAAAAGTGGGCACATTTCGTATCCTGGCTCTTTTGCTATTGATTTTGATAGGAATCACGCACTGCAGCCAACAATGTAGTTAACAAGAACACCTGTTAGCTGTAACAGTAAGTAAACCTTTAAACTTCCATTGATAAATCTATGAATTGCAATCGTATTATGATTTGTTATCTTGTTATAAGCACACGTTTATGGTTTCCTCTGTGGAATGACTACTAGCACTTCACAAATCCCAAAGCAGTTTTACCACTGTTCTTTACAGCTTGAACCATTCCGATTCTTTCTCCCTTTATATGTTTGCTATACCCTGGTGCTAGGCACCACAAATGAGAAAAGTACATAGATCAAACTTCATCTTCCGCCATTCCATTCCTATAGGTGGTTTAAAAAAACAACCCAACCATTTAATTTTCCTTCCAGTTCCCTACTCAAGTCAGTTGTCCATGGGATCTGACCTCTTCAGACATGACAGAAGACCTTTAAAGATTCCACCTTAGTTTGGCTGATCAGTCTCTGCACAGCCCATCTCCCCCTCAGTTTATCTAGTTTCTTCCTACCTCCCATCTTGCTGTGCTGCCAATTACCCACATTGACCTCTGACTTTCTGTTCTTTAGACTGTTCTCCAACTACTCGGGAAGGACATAGGCCAGGTTTCAAGAACCAGAATGGTTTTGTATTAGTTATACAAGTAGGGCAGGGAGCTTTGACCACTCTGTCCAAGGAAGCCATTTCAGAATAGCTGCAGCAGATTCTACTTCCCAGTCAACGTTAGCAGGCAGATGGCTCTCTTGGAAAACAAAGCCATAAACAGCCAGACAGTTTTGCATCTACTTTACTAAATGTGCTACATCTGCTGTTGTACCTTTTGCATTTGGGAAGAGCTGTTGAAGAAAATAAGTTCATACACTGCAGATATATCCTAGCAGATAGGCTTTAGTTTCTCTCCTTTGCACTCTACACACTGCCCCCAAAAGGTCAGTAGATTCATTGGAGTAGTTCAGTAATTTTAGACTGGATTGATGCAGTTAGGCAAATTTGAACGGTCTTACAGGGAGATCCTCTTTAGATGGTAATCTTACTTCAAAATGTGGTAATCCAGTCCTAGGTTTTTTTGGGGGGGTTCTACTCACTGTGCAGGGTAGGGCCATGGCTGCCTGCCTCATAGTTCTACCTTGGATACATGGGTAGCACTGTGGTCTAAACCACTGAGCCTCGGCCTTGCCGATTGCATGGTCGGTGGTTCGAATCCGCGCGATAGGGTGAGCTCCCATTGCTCTGTCCCAGCTCCTGCCAACGTAGCAGTTCGAAAGCACGCCAGTGCAAGTAGATAAATAGGTACCACTGTGACGGGAAGGTAAACGGTGTTTCTGTGCGCTCTGGTTTCCATCATGGTGTTCCATTGCGCCAGGAGCGGTTTAGTCATGCTGGCCACATGACCCGGAAAGCTGTCTGTGGACAAAAATGCTGGCTCCCTCGTCCTGAAACTGAGATGAACGCCCCACACCCCATAGTCACCTTTGACTGGACTTAATCAACCGCCCAGGGGTCCTTTACCTTTTACCTTTAGTTCTACCTTGATAGCACAAGTGACAGGATTCATTGTGTGGGTTGGGTCACATAAATTCACCATAAGAGAGCTGCTGAAGACTAGAAATCAGAATAATTCAGGTATGTGCTCCTTCCTTTGTGTGAAGTGGCAATGCCTATTCCTTGAGATGCATGGAACAACAGCATCTGAGTCATTGTATCTGATTACAGGCAGCAATTATTCATTGGTGGTAGTTTTCTGGCTAGTTGAATACTTCTCTCTTCACTCTGAGAAAGAAGTGGCTATAACCAGGGCTGTGTGGTGTGAACTGGTGAACAGGAGGCTAACCTCTCCCTTCATCCCCCTTGTTCACAGTTCCTTCCACTTTTTTTCTGCTCTACAAAGCACCTGAGGAGCAGTGCAGGATTACACCCTGTGGAGGTAGGCCCCTAGGCAGTCTGATTAAAAATCTTTGGGGGGTGGGTGTATTGCAAATTATCTCCTAATACATTTTTTTATTTTACCAACCAACAATTTTAATAAACCGGTTTTGATTTTGATTTTCTTTCAAGTTCTGACTGCCACTTTTAAAGGGCCGTCCAAGAAGAAGATGACCAGGATGGTGAAGGACCTGGAAATCAAGTTGAAAGTGCTGGGGGGGGGGGGTTGTAGACCGAAGAAGCAAAGATCAAGGGAAGGCACAACATCAGTCGTTGAATATATGGAGGGTTTTCATGCAGATTTCTTATCCATTGCTTCATAAGGCTGGACTAAAACCAGTGGGTGGAAATTGCTGGGAACTGTAAGTTTCAGCTAAATATCTGGAAAAAAGTGCATAATGATAAGAGCTAGGGGTGGAAGAATATGTCAGTTTTTGTTCTCTGCATTTCTCATTTTCCCAATCTTAAATTCAGTTCTAGAGCTTCCATCAGCAATTTGCTTTAAACATAAGTAATTCTCGTGAAAATTCACCATCATTTTAAGTGTAGATTTCTTGTAATAAGTACATTTTTTTGCAAGGAATTTCCCCTAATATAACACATTTGTGTATGCTATTTTCATTTACATATTATTTTTTATGCACACTTTCCCTTAATATATTCTTCCCCCCCACTCTTTTTTTTTTTCCTTTCGTAAGCAGGCTGGCTGTGTTTCGGTCTTCATATTGTTTCAGAAAGTGTGATTTTGAGAGTTGGCTTTTTAACTGTGAACTGAATCAAATTTGTCCCCCATCCTTTGTGAGCACTGTTCTACAGCAGAAGTGACTGCCTTGGGCTGGTCTACTCTCCTTCACTGGGAGTGTTAGGCAACACTCAAGATTGAGTATTGAAGCCACACTGAGCAGCATATGAACTAAACCCACTCCAGAGCCACATTTCTTTCTGTGCAACCTTCTGGCATCCACAGGCCAATTGTAGGAACGTTCAGAGGCAAAAGCAAGCAACAACTTACCGGTAGATTTAACCTTTGTAGTTTCTACACATACACCCCAAACTCTGTGCCCTTTGCTTGCTGGATATAAGATCACCAGAGTTCAAGGTGACATTCCCACCATGTAATACCACTGAAGAAGGCTGTGAAGAAGGCTGTGAAATAGGGCTAGCGATGTATGAACCTTGGGGAGGGATGTGGCCTGGGAAAAGTCCTGACTGAGGGCCAGCTCAAAAGATGTTGAGGGCCACATTAGACCTCCATACCCGAGGTTCCCCACTCCTGGACTAGATGATAGCTTTTTAATGTTCTTTCCACTTAGGTGAAGGTCTGTTCTTGAGACTGTGTTTTCCTCCCATATAATTTAGTTTTCACTATGATAAATACGTTGCAGAAATGTTACTTGTCCATTGTATATACGGCATTCTTTAGTATGGGTTGTGGAATTACTGTTACAGCATATTCTTTCCACTCACCTCCTCCCATTTTTATCTCAGTGTCATTATCACAATTTTACCATAAATACAGATTTGTTGACATTTCCAGGAAAAGCTCAGAAAATCTTTACAAATAGCTTGATGCGGGCATTGGGCAACAGTATTTCTCTGAGATATGAGGTAGCAGGCTTCCTGGTGATACACATCCTTTGTAATTTGTTGAGCAGAATGAAGATTTTACTCCAAGAGATATTTTTTCATCATGAAATGGCTTTCAGTTAGATCACAATATGTATCTTGGGACAGCAACTGTTTCCAAATGAGCAAAATGCCCTTTTTATTTTGGAAAATTACTTAAAAGCAAGAAATCTATGCCAGATGTACACAATACAGTAGAAGAATGAGGTAAGTAGATGTTCCTTTGGTGGTAGAGGTCACTGTGGTTCTCTGGGCTTCCAGTGTGGAAGGATATCCTTTGAATGCTAAGTACTGGTGCATATGCTAAATTCCACTTAGATTTACCTTTTAAAAGGAGAGGGAAGCATCCAGGGCAGATTGGATCAATACATTCACTCATCTTCTCTATTGGCTCGAAATCGTGACAAGTTTCTTCTACAAGCTTAGAGATAATATCATTGAACCTGGTTCAGATCCAAATGGACAATGCTATAAGACACACACACATGCAGAGAGAGAGAGAGAGAGAGAGAGAGAGAGAGAGAGAACAAGGTTTTCATCACACTTTCAAGTGTAGAAATACTGCTGTAATTTGATTCTGTTTCAAGATATAGTAACTGTCACAAAGTGAATACCGCCGAGAATAAATCAAACCTGTCAGTGCTGACATACTGTGTATAAGGTGTTTTGTGTGTGTGTATTAAAGGGGGGGGACTAGGCTGTAATATCTTGGTTCATTGTACTCCTCGTGCTACTCAGTACTCAGATTTGCCAAGAGTGGTTTCAAGTTGGCACTGCAAGTAACTTGCTCAACTAGCCAGCTGATTAAAATGTCAGTGGCACATGAACAGTCAAGGATGTCATTGAGTTTGCCAGTCCTGTCTGGCTCACAGCTAGAGGGAAGAAAGCTCAGACTTTAATACCCTTGGTTGTAGCCATGGTGGCTCCTAGTGCCATTTCTGCCCAGTCCCCCAAGCTGGCATCATTCCTGAAACCAAGGAAATCATCAGGAGAGGAGACTGCACTCTATGTGTTGCAACACAACTTCAGCTAACCCCACCAAGCAATCCTTTCCTTTGTCATGATTTTTTTTTCCTGAAAACTTAAGCCCATGGGTAAGAAATGAACATTTTGTATACCTCTATAAAATGA
The DNA here is from genome assembly GCA_900245905.1 of Lacerta viridis. NCBI lineage: Eukaryota > Metazoa > Chordata > Lepidosauria > Squamata > Lacertidae > Lacerta > Lacerta viridis. Next base: position 28,985 of record OFHU01003329.1, on the reverse strand, counting down.
GTAAATCCATTTACATTTTTGTTGTGGGGAGATGTTGCATCTCCCTCCCCCACTGTTCTCGCAATTATCCTGGTGGCCTAACAAGATGCTGTGGATTCAGCAGTTGTGTGAACAGGCCCTAGGCATGTACAGATGTGCCATGTGTCAGTCTCCTCTATACACATATATTGATACTTGCATAGAGCATTTCACACAGCTTCCCAATCCATGGCAGATGTGTAGCATAGCTGGTGCATGCAGAAGGGCTGAAGAGTGTGACACTGTGGACCACCACACACCTAGTGAAACATCCTCCCTCTAGTGTCTTCAATATGCGCTGTGGTTGCTAGTGCTGGTAGTGTTGCCCTGCCTCTGCTAGGGAAGGGCACAGAAACATGGTTGACATTGAGACTGAGGTCCAGAAGCTACTTGTTCCTGCTACAATATATTTCTCTCTCCTCCTTATGCTCCCCCTCCTCTGAAACGTGGGCCCTTTTTTAGGGCAGGGACCATTCATCACTGGAAGGTCCCCACTCATTCCATCTCAGCTGTGTTTACTTACAATTGGGGTTGCACTTTACAGCCCCCATACTTATGGTACCCCAAAGTAGAGAAGGAACTTTTTTCTATCTCAGTGTTCAGCATGAGTTCCTCTATTCTCATTTTGGAGTGATGTGGCATTGGCACATGGATTGGCCCACTCATTCCATTTTTGGATTTCCTTTATTGTTCATACATCTGATGTAGGAGCAACGATCTCATTTATTGAAGTACCTAGAGACCAAGCTTGTTTTCCTGCAATCACCCAATCTGAAGACAGGTCAGCAGGCAACAATGATTCCCCCTTCAGCCTCTATGATGGACAGGCAAGCATTTGCACTCTGTTTCCTGATCCTCCAAGTATCTCAAACATCTTCAGAACCAGGATGACTGTGTCACAGGCGTTTATTGAAAGTGTATAATATTTCACTAATTGTAGAAACATTTTCAATTCTATTGACAGACGTTCTGATTCCTGAAATTGTATATTAACGTCTCGTTTTATTACAGATTTACTGGATAAATGTGATAAGCTAGTGTATGAATGTGGTATTAAATCTCGGCTAATGGAAGACAATCAATTTTAATCATTTTTTGCAGGGAGTACTTACAGGAGACTCCCTTCTAGAATGTCACACTGTTTTTGCTCTATGCAGAATGAGGTTATTGCAATAGCAAGTTGTTGTGGGGTCTTGCAGCAGGGCAATGTCAAAAACTCTGTCTTCCCTCCCCAGCCCTCAGAATAGGAGGCATACACATACAGCTTTCATTTGTCCTCTAGCTGCATCACTGAGTAGCCTTGTTGATACCTCTGACTCACAGGCAGGCTCAAGTTAAAGGGTCTTGCTTGGTTTCTGACCACTAGGGAGGAAGCAGCTGGTAAATGCACATACCACTGGCAATACTAATGTGAGGTCAGAATCAGTTATTTCACTGTGGACTCTCTTCCATGTTTCTCTAGCCAGTTCATGAGATCATCTCTCTCCCTGGGCCTTCTGGGTCCCAGATGCCGTATTTTGCCTCATTGCACAAGAGATGCAATGATGGGTGTAATTTCTACAGCAAGCAGTTTCTCCTCATAACAGGGTTTGATTTGTCAGGACAACTTTTCTGGACTGCTGCCAGTTCTTTCAGCCCTGGGTTCACTATATTTACCAGGTCCCCTCCTGCACCTTTTTGAACAAAATGGTTGCACGCCCAAACAGGCAAACAAGTGCCCTTTGGCCTTGCCCTATGTTCAGTGGCATAGCATGGGTTGCCAGCACCTGGGACCTTGTGAATGGGAATGGGTAGGAGGGAAACAGACAGAATACTCACACATATTCAACTGCCTAACGGTGTGTGTGTCACCCAGGAGATCATAGTTGCAGATATAAGAAAAGAAGAGTTGTCCTGTTCTCTGGAGATGTCACTTCTTGGTTCGCATAGAGAAGCCGTTTTCGATGGAAACCCAGCAATGGAAGCATGCACCTGTATTGAGGCAGCATTGGGTGTTGAAATTTTGTGCCCAGGGCAACCGCCCCTGTGCGCCCCCCCCCCCCCCCGCTATGCCATGGCCTATGCTGCCGACCAGCTTCTTCTATAAAAGTGTTTTTTCTATCTGTTCCACCTTTGCTCTCTATTCCCACTCACCCTCAACTTTAGCCTCCTTCTCCCCCATCTTTTCCACACACCCTTTTCCCTTCACCTAGCCTAGCTCTGTTGTCAGGTAAATGGTCCTGTACTGATGAGAGTCCCTGCCTATTCTCCAGCCAGCCATTTCCATGGCTGTAGCAGGAATACAGCTTGACAAGTGAGATCTTGGCAACTCCATTTAATGTCAACAGAGGCTGCTGGAGCTTGCTATTTTCCATCTTTGTCTTGTGATCAACGTAATGATGGAAAGAAGAAAAAGTCTCAACCAGAGAAGAATGGCAGATTAAGTTGATGGATTATGCCGAACTGGCAAAAATGACCAGAAGAATCAGAAATCAGGAAGACCAAAATTTTAACAAGGAATGGGGGAAATTTATAATTTTCTATCTCACACCGAGCCCCTTAATCCCCGTTACTGGCAGACGAGTCAGGCTATCACGTCACCAGGAGGCTAGCCTAGCTATTCCAAGAATTAGAAACCTTGATTAAATCCTTACACTTGATGGATCCAGGGATCGGAGGGTCTGGCACCCAGCTTAATTTATAATACTATTAAAACTTTTCTTCTTCTTCCCAAAGTAAAAAGCCCATGCTTCCTAATTGCAGGTTCTGTCGGCCCTAGTGAGCCCACAAATACATATTTGACTTGTAATTTCTTTTAAAAACAGCAACACCCTAATGCTCTTAATTAAGAAAATCACTTTGAAAAATATAATTGTTAAAACTTTTCCTCTTCAAAGTAAAAAGCATGCTTCCTAATTGCAGGTTCTTCGGCCCTAGTAGCCCACAAATACATATTTGACTTGTAATTTCTTTTAAAAACAGAAACCCTAATGCTCTTAATTAAGAAAATCACTTTGAAAAATATAATTGTTCCTCTTCACAAAAGCTTTTAATGAAATGAAAGAGTTTCAGCACAGTAAAAAGACAGCGAGTTTGAAAGGTTTTTGGCTGTCAGCATTCCAAACGCTTCTTATCATGATTTTAGTTAGTTTAGTCTAGTTTTAAATGTTCTGGTGTTCATTTTTCTGCCCAAACATTTGAAACTCTAGTGTTAGCATATACTGCACTAACTTGGAACTATCACATGGAAACAATATGTTGTTGTTGTTGTTGATGATGATGATGACGACAACAACAACAACAACCTCCAAAATTCACAGCTGGACAATATATTAAAAACAAGAAAATTATCACAAAACAATGTGCAAGTTTTTGGCTCCTCCAGAACTTGCCATCAGGCTAGATATTAGGGGCTGGCAGGTATGAGAGAGAGGTGCAATAGTACCTTGGTTATTGAACTTAATCCATTCCAGGAGTCCATTCGACTCCCAGAACCATTCAAAAACCAAGGTGCAACTTTCGTTTGGTTGCAGGAGCTTCCTGCACTCAATCGGATGTCACGGAAGCTACGGAAGCTACATCAGACATTCAGCTTCCAAAAAACATTCACAAGCCAGAACACTCATTTCCAGATCTGCAGTGTTCGGAAGCCAATTTGTTCGGGAGTCAAGCCATTCGACAACCAAGATACCACTGTATACAAAAATTAGGGTGGATGGTGAAGCCTTCAACTCTGCTTTCAGACCCAAGCTGAAGATAGAGATTGCAGACTGATAGTCTCTGTGAGGTGGTTACAGGTATCTGATCATGCCTTGTAAAGTTGTTTAGCCTTTAAAGAAAGTATGTCACCCCCCAGAACAGCCAGTGAACTTCCTGACTGAACAAAGGTGTTGCTGCTGTTGTTTTTGAAGACTGAGCAGGGATTTGAACCCAGGACTCCCTGATCCACATAAACTCGCCACCACTTATGCCATACAGGGTCTTGCATAGTTCAGTTCCTTGGGCAGAGTAGTGTGATTAAAATTACAACATATCCCTCTTGATTTAATTAACAGAGCTATTTTTGTACTGTAGCCCAATATATGCTAAATCCATGCCAAACACCTTGAGACACTAATGACAGTAAGATAGCTTTAACAGCTTGTTAATAAACATAAGCAGGGTTCCATTTAACATATTGGGCATACATCTGAATAGGCATATAAAAGATCGCACTGTTCATTTTATTAATGTTATTATGATGTGTGCATTTTATCTTATACTTGATCAGGAAATGGCACGGAAGAGAGTTGGAGGGAACCTTCCACTCTGGGATGAAAAGCTATGACTGGCTGCATGCTCAACCTTGCAGAGGTCTTCCACTCTAATACAGAAAAACCAGGATAATACCCACTGGAAGTTGAGTGGCACTGGTGTAAACTAATGCGGGAGACGAGAATCGAGGCTGTTTGAATCTAAAAGAGAAACTGGGAGATAGAGCAAAGGAATATCTCCCTTGAGGACAAACAACTCTTTATCTATAATGAAAATCAGAACACTTTCGTTTTCGTCCTGGAAAGAAGGGCTCATTGTCTCCAGAAATGCCATTCCCGTTCATTACATTTTGAACAATGTAATCACGTTCATAAAAATTTTTGCTGACATGCTCCATCGTGTAGCCCAACCCTCGGCAATTAATACGCTCATTGTTTGATACAGATAGCTATAAACCACTGTAATTGCTAAGCTTGTTTGATGAGAAAATAAAATTATTTCATTTTGTGAAGCATGCGAAAGGCTTGGTTCAGAATGGTGGATTTGTTCAACTCGAACAGACAATGGGTAAGGGAACATTTTTAGATCTGAGAAGCAGAAGGGTGGGCAAGAGGAACAATGGCAGATGCTTTCAAAAAATGTCCTAGCTCAGCTGAGGCAGGTTTAGCTCATACTCTCTATTTTGTGAAAGCCATGTAATTTGTCTCATAAGAAGCCTTGTATCTCTTGGTGAATTTATGAATCACAAGCACATTGTAACTGAAGCAGTGACAGCGTTTGAATGATAAATGCATTATTCAGCCAATCCACTGGGTGGTGATCAAGAAGAGGAATGGAGGGACCCTACACTCAAGGAGGAAGTCACTTTAAGAGGATACAGAAGCAGCCAAAGGCTAAATGATACAGCAAGAGTGGGAAGCGTTGTTGGCCTCCATCTCTCATTGGCCAAAGGTTTGGGGATGATGGTGAGCTGGAGTGCAACAACATCTGGAGGGCCAAAGGTTGCCCACTTCTGCAATGCAGTGACCATGCTCGGATAGGGGTTAACAGCACCCAGATGTGGTGCAGAATAGTGATGTCATTGTGTCTGCACAATAGCACCTGCATCAGGCAGCCCTAGCCCATTGCTGCCTTTGCAGCTAGGAAGCAACACCCACTAATAAAAGCAGAGGAGGCCTTTCCTTCTTGGTCACCAATGCAAAGGCAGCAGTCTTATACAGCTGTGTGATGTAGGAAAATCTTTGTGAGTAAACACTCTTATTTCTTATCATCAATAATTGGTCAATAAGATAGGTTAAGGTGTGTCAGGATGCTGTCAGCAGCTCCCAGCTGGTTGCCCAGGAAACTATAAAGACAAGGGGAATTTTCTTACCGTCCTTTATTATTTCAGTCTTTACAGAGAGAGGCTATAGAACCCAGGCTCCTGGATAATGTTGTTGTCCTGAGTGCATCTCCACAACCCCTTCTCTCCCTCTTCTTCATTTGTCATTCTCATCATCTCCTCTACAGGTGCTGCTAAGTGCCCTTTGGGCTCTTTGCTCTCCTACTTTTAACGTTCGCCGGGTTCTGGGAGATGAAGGGTCTGGAATGCTTTCTAATGACAAGGTGTCAGCTGGTGCTGTTCTGGCTCTCCCATGATTTCCCAACTTCCCCCCTCATCTGCCTCTAAGCTGTGTCCTTCCACAAACCCCTGTTGTAAATCTATACTGTCTTCCTCTTCCTCCTCCCTGGAAGAGTCAGGATGGGGAGGGGATCTGCACCATTCCTCCTCTGCCCAGTCCCTGACAATTAGTTTTCTTTAACAGTGGAAGCAGGTTTTCAGATTATACACTGCTCTTCTTCAGGCTTTGATTATGAGAGCAAAAAATGAACATCCAATGGTCTAGATAGAAACAACTGGGTAGTCAGGCTGATGGCTACTTGGTTGCAGTAGTTTACTGGCCATTGCTGTTGGCATGGAGATAGCCTAGGTTGAATGCAAATATGCCATTCTGATGTCATGTGTGATGTCACAAAGAGGATATGCTTTAAGTAAAGCCAAAAATAGTTAACAGTCAGGCTGCATCTCAGCATTGTCAAGATGGATCTCCATAACAGGTAATTAAAAGTTTTATTTGGGGGATATATTAACTTTTACTATTGTGGGAAAGTTTTATATCGGTTTGCCGGTTTGTAACCCATCAAGTTGAAGCCAATATATATGCATTCACAACTCTGTACCCATCAAAAAAATCAACTTTATGTGTGACTTTGGGTCTGATTCATACAACCACATTTCCTTTCTCCACACGATAGCAGCTTTTTCTCAGTATTTGAAAAAATAACCAAGAAGGAAAAGATAAGGAACCAGGAATAAGAGTTGGATGAGTATGGTGAGGATCTAAGTTTTGCAAGTGAGGGGGCTAGGAAGATGGCTTTGTGGTCCAGCATATGGATGCTGGGTGCTTCATATTATTGAATTCCTGTTCCACAAAGAAAAAATATTTGAGCTCTTTGCTCTCCTAATTTTAAGGCTTGCTGGGTTCTGGGACATGGAGAGTCTGGAATGCTTTCTAGTGACAACGTGTCAGCCAGCTGCTGCTCCGGCTCTGCCTGCTTCTCCTCTACCATTATTTCCCAATTTTCCCCTCATCTGCCTCTGAGCTCTGACCTCCTGCAAACCCCTGTTGTAAATCTATAGTGTCTTCCTCTTCCTCCTCCCTGGAAGGGTCAGGGTGAGGAGGCGGTCTCCACCATTGCTCCTCATCTGTTCAGCCCCTGATAGGGTGACAGGTACCAAAGATACATTTTCAGTGGTGGCCTCATCCTTCTGGAATGTGATCCCCCAGGAGCTACACAGCTATGATATTGAAAAAAGACTCTCAAGACATTTTTTCCCCCTTTTGTTAATTCTTATCAACAACCATGTCTCACTGTTCTGCTCCTCGTCTTAAAGGGGTATAATTATTTTAAATCATGGTGTTTATTGTGACAACACTTTCCCCAAATGGTAAATCTTTTTTTAAAAAAATAAATAAAAATAAAACAAATGAGTTGCTTTTCTGTCTCCATATATTAGTCACCTCTTACATTTATCATATTATACACCGGGTTTTAGCCAGTGTGGGAAATCAACATAGTCTATGCCACTGAATGAATATCAGTGAAAAGGGTGAGGTAAACATACCTTTAAGGTTATACTAGCCATATTTCCAACATGAGGCAACCAAAATAAATACATTAAAAAGTGATTTTATGTTTGATTAACTAACTTTGTATATGTGACCTTAAACAATAATGATTATTCTGGAACTCTTATCATTTGACAGACTATTGTAATAATGAAAAAGAAGCCTTTGCGCTAAAATGTCTGACTTAAGCATTCTGTTAGGAACATTAAATTTACTCTAGCTCATCCCCCCCCACCCACCCACAAAATGCTGAAGTGTTAACTCAAAAGAGCCAACTGCAATGCCAATAGGGTCATGAAGCCAACTTTCATATAATAAGAGATTCAGTGTATTGCCAGTTTTTCTTAGCTCAGATAAATCATGCTTTATATCTTTATCATTAGGGGTTAGCTTAATTAGCCTTCTGCCTTATCTTAATTTTATAACTGTGGTTTATCCTCAGCAAGAAGCCATCAAGAAGCCGCATAACCAGGCCCAATGGATGATGAGTCATAACAGAAAGGAACTGGAAATGATACATTTCACACATTGAATACCAGAGGCAAGGTGCATTAGCTCAGTTGGAGTAAGTGTGATGTCGATAATGCCAAGGCTGTAGGTTCGATCCCTGTATGAGACAGCTGCGTATTCCCGCATTGCAAGGGGTTGGACTAGATGTTTCCTCAGGGTCCCTTCCAGCTCTACAATTCTATGATTCTATGACTCAAGTAAGCATTGCAGTGGACCTAAAGTGATAAGGCTTGCTTTTTGTTTTGACAAGAGACATCAGTCATTTAAAAGTTCATACCACGAGGGAGCTCCAGTCTCTGTTGTGGCCAAGTCAATTATGCCAAAATTGGTATTTTACATTGTTGAGGTAGGTTTTGTTATGTGGAGAAAGCTGAGTTACTTGGGTAAGGCATCTCCAGCTCCATTTCTTGTATACTCACTATGTAAATAACCAGGGCCGTCCATATAAGAGAAATTAATTTAATTTTGCTGCAATTGCTTGGCAGTTACTACTGCATCTTTTGCTTCCCTTGCCTAGATCTCTGGACTAAATTTTATTTATGTGAAGCACTGCAAGTATGTTCTCATGTGGTAACCATATGAAAACTGCTATAACGGGAGAGCCTGCCACACTACATGCAGAAATCATGTATAAGTGGGGCAATATTCACTGCAAGGCTTCAGCGATAGCTTCTGTATATAATCATGATTTGCCCAGTGCAAATTAGCAGAATCCATGTTTCCTCCCAGGTAAGAGTGTAAAGCCTTTATTTGAAATCAAAACAAAGAAGTGTATTTTATGTGCCGTTCTTATACCTCACAGATGCCTGTGGGAATAATCTGACTGCGTTACTACTACTACTACAACAACAACAACAACAACAACAACTTATTTATACCCCATTACCCCACCCATCTGTCTAGGTTTCTCCAGCCACTCTGGGCAGCTCCCAACAGAATATTAAAACATGATAAAATGGACTTCCGGCGAGGATGCCATCGCGGGCGGTCGTGGGTCGCTTCGGCAGCGAAGCGACTCAGGCCGGCCCGGGGGTTGGAGCCCCGCTACCGCAAAGCGGGGCTCCGTTAAACCGCGGGTCGAGCGTCCCGCGGCATGGGCTCTCCAGCGAGCCCGCTATGGCGCCGAACCCTTCTCCCGTTCCCCCTGTAAAGGGGGAATGGGGGTGAAGGGACTACGGCGCCGGGCTGTGGAGGCATGCCCCAACCGGACCGGCGAAGCGGCGGCCGCCGCTCGCGATGAGCGAGATCGTTCTACCTGTCAGAAGGAAAACAGAAGAAACCCGTTGGCCGTGAGTACGCTAACAATTGGATTTAATTTTGACATTTGGCGCTCCGGGAGTTACGTTGGAAAGGAAGCCCGTTTTTTTCCCTTTGTGTGAAGAGAAAGTAACTGCTTTGGATGGCGACTGCTGCTGCAGTGGTGGATACAATGTTTTTGAATTTGATGAGTGAGACTGGTCGAACCCCTTTTTGGGGAGTGAGGCTGATGGAAATATTTCTTCTTGAAGTGGATAGAATGTAATCTTTTCACTCTGACTCCAGGGAAAATGGCTGCGGAGATCTATGACCAAGATGGAAAAGTACTGTGACTAAGATGGAAAATACTGAAACCTGATACCCTATGCCCACTTCTACCATGTTGGGTTTCGCTTTCAAGCTGGCTTTAGACTCTGGACTGACTCACGAACAAAGGATTATTTTTTTGAACTTAGAATTGCTAAACCAGAAATTAATTTTGCTGAATCAGGATGACAATTTATATCCCACAGGAAAGACTCTTCAGAACATTGTTAAAATGGAAGAAAACCTTGGCAGGGAACTTAAGGGAATTATTGAAGTACAAAGTACAATACTTATGCAACTCCGAGAAGATGAAAAATCCTGTTGGGGTGAGAGACCCAGGATCAGAAGACAATTTATATCCAATTTCTGGGGTGAGAGCCCAGGAATGATGGGGAAAAGATTTCTATATTTACGATTAGAAGATGAACGGAATTTTGAAGCGGAGATGCTGGAAGGTGATGATTTGTGTACCCTGATGCTCCCTGTAAGGATTGTTATAGACTGTGTCTGGAACTGTGGACTTATAAGAAAAGAGGACGTTCTGAAAAATGGTTTTGGTGTAAGATGGAGGAATGTCTTGGGGGAGACCCCAAGATGGCGAAAGAAAATGGTCAGAAAAGGGATAGGGTGAACTATCTAAAATATAATTAGGATGGTATATTATGGTACCCTGAAGCCGGTGTGTTAAGATTTTAAGTTTTTGAACTAGAGAAGAGATATCTGAATTTTTTTTTTATTAGCAGCAGTTTAAGTGAAATAAGATGTATGATGTTAGTTAAGAAGTAATAGATTAATCTGAACTAGAATTAAATATTGAGAAGTATGTTTTGACTTTTTTTTTGGATGATTTGAATTTTAGACATGAGAAGTTATTAAAGTAAATGGGAACTGGAACCAAAGGAGAGAAAACGGGGGAAGTCACCCAGTATTGATTCGAACAAGAATTTTTTTTTTTTTTTGTTTTAAATAAGAAAAAGAATTATTGGTGTTGTACTGGGGTTATATTGTTTTTTCATTATGGTTTGATTGTTAAGTTTGTGTGTTGTATGTGTTTTGTCGTTCTTTGTGTTGGAAAAAAAACAATAAAATTTCTAAAAAAACAAAACATGATAAAACATCAAACATTAAAAACTTCCTTAAACAGGGTTAGAAAAGTCAGTTAGTTGTTAATTTCCATGACATCTGATGGGAGGGCGTTCCACAGGGCAGGTGCCACTACCAAGAAGGCCCTCTACCTGGTTCCCTGTAACCTCACTTCTCGCAGTGAGGGAACTGCCAGAAGGCCCTTGGAGCTGGACCTCAATGGGGGTGGAGATGCTCCTTCAGGTCTATGAGGTAGCTCTTCATCCTGTCACCCATGGCATGAAGTAGTGATCCTTTGAACAAGTATCGCTGGATGGGGCACCCCAGGCAGGTGGTAACAATCCCCAAAATGGGAGCATGTGATTGGGTGGCTGGTTGCCAGCATTCCCAAGCCCCTATAAATCTTCGAGTTAACTTGCAAGGGAAGAAAGGAAACAAGCCTTGTATTACACTTGCTGTTTGATGTTCTGTAGTTGGTGCCAGAGAAGATGCCAATAAAGCCTGATGGATAAAGCTTGTGATTGATTAGTAGCTTAGAGAGAGGACTCAGGAAAGTGACCCCCCTCCTTGACAACCCATACTGAAGTAGGTTCACCATTACAAAGATAATGCAGACTTGAGCCATAGAGAGCCAGATTAAGAGTGGTCTCTGTGGGCAAAATTATGTGCATGTATTATTAGCAGTGCTTTCTTTTCACGGGGTTCTCAAGGCTAAGGTAAAAGGTAACGGACTCTTGGACGGTTGTCCAGTCAAAGGCGACTATGGGGTGTGACGCTCATCTTGCTTCAGGCTGAGGGAGCCAGCGTTTGTCCACAGACAGCTTTACTGGTGATGTGGTTAGCATGACTAAACTGTTTCTGGTGCAACGGAACACCGTGACGGAAGCTAGAGCTCACAGAAACACTGTTTACCTTCCTGCTGCAGCGGTACCTATTCATCTACTTGCACTGGTATGCTTTTGAACTGCTAGGTTGGCAGAAGCTGGGACAGAGCAAAGGGAGCTCTCCCCGTCGTGCAGATTTGAACCACTGACCTTCCGTTAGCCAATGCCAAGAAACTTAGTGGTTTAGACAACAGCACCACCTAATAATAATAATAATAATAATAATAATAATAATAATAATTTATTATTTGTACCCCGCCCATCTGGCTGGGTCTCCCCAGCCACTCTGGGCGGCTTCCATCAAACATTAAAATACATTTAAAATATCACACTTCAACTGTACACAGTATCAGCACCTTTTTGTTGTTGTTAAAAAGTGTGGCACTTACTGTAACAACTTCATGGTGATTACCGGCACCTGTTTTTCTAGAAAAAAAGCACTGATTATTAGCATTATTACCAAATGCTTAATTCATAGCCATGTCCCTCAGTAACTGTAACTGTTTAACTTTGAGCCCCTGTAAGGTGTTCAAAATGGGTGTGCGGGGCTGAAGCTGGATAGGAGCTGCATACTTAAATCTCTCTACTTTTAAAGTATTACATTCTCTTCTCCAAACTACTAAAGTGAATCACACCTGAACTAACAATAGGGGGGAAATGTGAAGACTAAAACCCGGTTTGTTTTGTTTTTAATCCCAATTTGTCTAAAATATCATCTCCTCAGGAGCTATGCATGAGATAGTTCAAAACCATTTAGTTGTCCCTTGACTCCACGGTACTCCCAGTTGGGAAAGTAAAAAAGGGGGCATTTCCCACTCTTTTAATGCTTGCATTTTAGAGATGTTGAATTCAGAAGCTGGAGAGTTCACTTTTCTTCCAGTTCAGGCCCAGCTTTACTGTTACACAAGAAGAGGTGGCATGCCTCAGGTGACACTCTTTGGAGTGCAAGCAGAGAGCAATGATGTGCCAGTGATGGAGCTTATTCTACTGAACATTAGAGGGATTGTGAGTTCTGCCCCAGGCATCCATATGTGATGAGCTGTCTTTTTTCCAAATTAATTAAGGCGGTGTAGAAGTGTGTGTGATGCATGTCCTACCCAGTTTCTAAGAGCATTTTGGGGGAAAAAAGAGATTTAATTAACTCCAGTAATTTGATATGCATGGTTTTCACTCCTGACGATCGAGAGCAATTGTTGATTGAGGTCTATGCAGTGGTTGGTGAGTTAACTGACCCCCACAAATGCCCCTATTTTCCAGGGACAGTCCCAGATTTACAGAGGCTGTCCCAGTTTCTGATTTGATCCTGGAATGTCCTGCATTTCTTTAAAAAGATAAAGGTACCTCTGACCGTTAGGTCCAGTCTCAGATGACTCCGGGGTTGCAGTGCTCATCTTGCTCTATAGGCCAAGGGAGCCGGCGTTTGTCCGCAGACAGCTTCCGGGTCATGTGGCCAGCATGACTAAGCTGCTTCTGCAAACCAGAGCACGGAAACACCATTTACCTTCCTGCCGGAGTGGTACCTATTTATCTACTTGCACTTTGACATGCTTTTGAACTGCTAGGTGGGCAGGAGCTGGGACCGAACAACGGGACCTCACCCTGTTGCAGGGATTCAAACCGCTGACCTTCTGATCGGCAAACCCTAGGCTCAGTGGTTTAGACCAGTGTTTTTCAACCTTTTTTGGGCAAAGGCACACTTGTTTCATGAAAAAAATCACGAGGCACACCACCATTAGAAAATGTTAAAAAAATTAACTCTGTGCCTATATTGACTATATATAAAGTAATTTTTCAATTTTTCCCACGGCACACCAGGCAACATCTCGCGGCACACTAGTGTGCCGCGGAACAGTGGTTGAAAAACACTGGTTTAGACCACAGCAGCACCACCAGCATCCTTAGGATGTCCCTATTTTCATCAGAGAAATGTTGGAGGGTTTGGAGCTATGTGACCCAAGAGCCAAGGTCACTATACAACCTTTAGGAAACATCCGAAGGCAGCCCTGAATAGGGAAGTTTTTTTAAAAAAATGTTTAATGTTTAGATGTTTTATAATGTTTTTATATATGTTGGAAGCATATATATATATATATATGTTGATGATGATGATGATGATGATGAAACAGAACAGCCCTATTTTCATCAAATAAATGTTGAAGGGGATGAGCTAGTTGACACCCCTTTGTTTCTCAATGGCCATTTTGGAATATGTGGAGTGGCTGTCCAGGATATATTTTCAGCTCTTGAACAGCTGTTGTGTGATGTATAACCATTAAATTTCAAATACCTATTTCCCTCTGCCCCCCCCCTGAAATCTAGCAATAACCTGCCTCCAATTTGGGAAGGCCAATAACAAAGGGTTAATGGACCTATTTGTTTTCCTGCTCACTGTATATTTTTTTTGCTTGTTCCTCTTCCCCATATGCATTTCATTTTCTAAACACCAATTTCATAGGCTGGGATTATCTTAATACATTTTGCTGGATCAGAAGCATTCTTTTGCATGCAAGATTCTTTTTGGTCCAATTTAAAATTAGCACCATCTGAAGCATTTGATGGAGTTAGATGTTTTGGACATGGCTAATTGCAAAATCATCTGCAGCTGTGCACATATTTGATAGGCCTTATGGCAAACAAATCCACTTCTTTATCACACCAGCCAACTTCTTAACAAGCAGACACGCAAAAAAGTTCCTTCTGTTCCATGTCAATCTGATTTAAAAAATATTAATTTCAACAAATAGATCATTGCTGTTTTGCACGTAGAAGACTACTGTTTTCTGGGCAGTATAATATGCTTAATGAAGACTTAACAGAGAGCTCATACAAAACCCTCAGCATAATGCATCCAGAATCTCACAAATACATTTTAAAACAAACTTAAATATTGTTTTGTTGAACCTCAATCAGCTATTAAAGTAAAATAAAAAATATGCATATTTTGTATAAAAGTTGTACATTTTTGAACAGTTTGGTGTGGTTTAAATGTGGAAGCCATTACTGTAAGAGAAATATTTGCTCCTTTGATTTCTTCCACCCCTTTTCTTTGGAATGTCAGAGGTTGTCTCAATGGCTGTTGAGATGAGTTCAGGCTAGAGGTTTTGCTGGAACTTGGAATGTGCTAATTTCAGACTGAAATTCAAATACCAATCTCAACTACTCCGTGATTATTTTTCAGAAGAGCCAGTGTGGTGTAGTGGTTAAGAGCGGTAGACTCGTGATCTGGGGAACCGGGTTCGTGTCTCCGCTCCTCCACATGCAGCTGCTGGGTGACCTTGGGCTAGTCACACTTCTCTGAAGTCTCTCAGCCCCACTCACCTCACAGAGTGTTTGTTGTGGGGGAGGAAGGGAAAGGAGAATGTTAGCCGCTTTGAGACTCCTTCGGGTAGTGATAAAGCGGGATATCAAATCCAAACTCTTCTTCTTCTTCTTCTTCTTCTTCTTCTTCTTCTTCTTCTTCTTCTTCTTCTTCTTCTTCTTCTTCTTCTGAAAGAAAATGAATGACAGTGGAGGTGGGTGCATTTTAGAATTCACCCATCCAGGGGAATTGTTTGTCTGCCATGGTTTCAATCCAGATGGGAGTACAAAGATAAGGACATTTAATGTAGCAAGTAAATCTTAGGGTCTACTCAGCAAAATCACCTCAGTTCCAACCAAGCCAGGCTAGGGAAGCTAAAATGATATTTCTATTTTGGTTTCTTTTCTAAATTGCCTGCAGCTGTTGATGTTTTTAACCTCTCTCTGTCAAAAGTGGGTTTTTTTTTAGAAAAGATTTTAAAATGCTCTAAACTGGTGTAGTTTGCATGTTTTATTATAACCCCACTTGCCTAGATGAAGTAACGATACTGGTCTGCAGAGGGTGAGGCTGGATCTGATCTGACACATGTGGAGTGAAGTTCATAGACCTGCCTTAGCTGATCCCGATCTGGTAGAATCCTAAATCGTCATCAACAAAACCCTTGTGATTCCACTGCTTATACAGTGGTTCTTTGGTACACAAACGCCTTGGTTCTCAAACCCCGAAAACCCCAAAGTAAGTGTTCCGGTTTTCAAACATTTTTCGGAAGCCGAATGTCCGATGCGTTTGTGGGCTATTGTTTATGGGTTGCCTGCACCAATCAGAAGCTGCACCCTGGTTTTTGAACATTTTGGAAGTCAAACGGAATTCCGGAACAGATTAAATTAGGCACTTTTGTTTTTGCTATCTATTTTGCGTTTTTGTTTTTGAGGCTTTTTCGGTTAATTTGTTTTTGTGTCTGTGTGGAACCCAGTTCAACTACTGATTGTTTGTTTGTTTGATTGATTGTGTGACTGCGGAAATGGGTAAAAGCCCCCCCCCCATCCAAACAATGACTATCATCAGTGCAGGTAAGGAAAAAATAATAATTTTAATTTTTATCATCTACAATACTGTCTTATTTATTTTATAGTACAGTACATTGATTATTGCTTTGATTTTATGGATCATAGTAAAATTCATGTTAAATTGCTGTTTTAGGGGTTGTTTTTAAAAGTCTGGAACGGATTAATCCGTTTTGCATTACTTTCTATGGGAAAGGGCGCCTTGGTTTTAGAACGCTTTGGTTTTGGAATGGACTTCCGGAATGGATTAAGAACCAAGGTACCACTGTACAAGGATTCAGTATAAGTGAATAAGTAAAAGTGAGTACAAAGAAGAAGAAAAAGAGTGCCCAGTGAAACAATGATATTTTATTTGTTTGTTTGCTTGCTCGTTTAATTTGTATACCACTCCTTAGCCAGAGATCTCAGGGTGGTTCACAACATAAAAAATACAATATAGAAACTCAAAATGCATAATAACCCCCCCCAAAAAAACCACACCCTACAAGCCAATATGTATGCAGAAAGTTGCCAAAAAACACAAGGCACATTTTGATACCCTCAAAAACAAACATGAAATAAGGTACGCAGTTGAGCCTCAGCTCTGTACAAGAACCTGTTCTTTTGAGAGGTATGTCAAGATGAAGATTCAAAAGGCATTGCTAAAGGAAGCCAAGAGTATTCAAAGGGCAACATAACTGACAATAGCTGTATGTTTCTTAAGCTTTCTGTAGAGGCATTGATTGCTTCCTACCACAATATTCAGAGCAAGGCCGCACAATACTGTCCCTGAAAGAAATTTTCTGCAGAAAGAATTCTCCCTGGAAGAGGAAGCAGCACAGCTGAATTCACCTACTTCAGTCTTTGCAGTGCCTTTCTCAAAGGGGTCAATCAGATCCTTGACAAAAAGCCTCTGTGTACACAAAATATGAAATTACCCGTGTCTCCTTGTATTGAATAAGAATCACAATATGTTCTCTGATGCCACATCATTATAGCGTGGGAGCATTTCCTCACTGTTTTCAAGAGGGTTGTTTAGCAGACAGAAGTAATGGATTGCAATGTTCTCTTCATTGTGTTATAATAAATGGATTCCGGGAAGGGTGGGGAGAGCATGCTCTCCCCAACACTATTTGCATTTGTCGTGGCAGGTATGCCATTAAATACAAAGTATTTCAAGGTGGAGCCACACATATTTTTGTTGTTCTTATCTTTTCTTTTCTTTTTCATTGGTTTGTCATTCGACATTTTGTAATTCGAGTGAATTAGTTATGTTAGTTGCTGAGATCAAACCTGGATGACGAATGCATGTAAAGCAGGTCTCCCCACCTGTAACATGATGCTCAACAATCTGACTCGTTTCCAGATTTGTACCTTTGACTGTGGCATTTTGTTATAAGCTGTGTGGGTTGCCCCAATTAGGAAGACTGGCATTATTAATCCCAATATACACAGAATATGCAGTTTTAAATACACAAGGTCCCTATGTTTTCAAACAGTGCTGGAGCAAAACTTGTTGTGTGTCAAGGTCCCCAAACCACCCCTCAAATAAAACACACTTCACACCAGATATAAGTTTAAGGTTTTTGGCATTATTTTGGCCACAACTTTATTGAATACAAAATAAGTGAGTGGTTGCTTAGGCATTGGTTAAGACTATCTGTCCCTCTGGGGACAGAACTGACATCCACCCGCCTGTGGAGTCAGTATAGGGGAAAACACTTTGGGGAGAGAGTGTGCGCCCGTTCTCCCCTAATGCTCCCAGGGGCTCTTGCGTGGGCCCTGGCCCCCGACCGGGGGATACGGACAAGCATGGTGAGCCCCTGGATTCCTTTAACGGAATTCCCCTTGCAGCAGCAGCATTGAAGGGGCAACCACAGCCAACCTGCCCCTTCGCAGCATAGGAGGGGCAACCACAGCCAACTCTGCCCCTCCTCAACCAATTTATAACCAATGCCTAACCGCCAACCTTACAAGTTGTGACTAATTGCTACGCAGTAGGCGAAAACCAAATGGCACCAGCCAATCAGCCAAATGGAAAAATTCCTACCAGGCCCCTGCTCCAAAGCAGACGACCCCATGACAGGCATAGCAAGGTCAATGCAGAGGCCTAATAACAGGGAGGGAGGGAGGGTGATCCGATGCACGAAGCCAGGAGAGCTCCGACGCTGCGTGCAGGGTCATTTATAGGCTCTGGGCTGTCCATCAACAAGTTGCAACATATGAATCTCCCCAATGACAGCCAGAGCCCAATCATAGTTGAGGCCATCCAGACTAACCCGCCCAGCAGCAGAGGGGTGACTTGTTAGCCCCCACCGCAACACGTGCTCTCCATACATAACATTGGTATAAAATCAAACAATAATTAAATTACCTCCTAAAAACATCTCAAAATCAAATTAAAGTCTAATTAGATGGCTTTCCACAGGGTTAGGGTTGGGAACAGTAAGTGCTCCACTGAACTGAAATTTCAGCCTTCATGACATAGGAAAACAGCCAAGTGAACAGCTATTTTGGTGGAGGAGGGTCAAGATATTAACCGATATGCATGAAATTTCATATATAGCTATATAATCCCTAGTATAGTAAGATAAGACCTTCGGAGCAGGCATTTAAAAAAAAATCAAAAAAATCAACATAAATTTGTCACCCCCTCCATTATGGAACCTGGGGCGCCCCCCCTGCCCCCTTGCTATGCCCCTGCCTTTGATTCCTACTTTGACTGTCAGTGTTGATTTGACCTGAGGTGCCAAAATGTATTGGGCGGGCCCTGCCTGCAAGTGAACTGATTTAAGACTTGCAAAAAGAGAGAAAAAACAACAGAAAAAGGCACATGCTTCACGGTCTCTATCATTGATATTAATTGGTCTCTAAATTGTTCTACCAGCTGCATTGAGAGCATGTATTCCTTCCCCACTTGAGCATTCAGTTATAAAGTATGGACTGGAACCCAGCCAAAAGTAATGGATTATGGAAGCATATACGTGAAACAGTAAAGTCTGTGGATTCCGGGGGGGGGGGGATCACAGATTAGAATACTGTTATCCTTTGAAATTTTGATATTCCAGCTGAACTATTTAAAATTTTAAAAGATGATGCTGTTAAGGTGCTACACTCAATATGCCAGCAAGTTTGGAAAACTCAGCAGTGGCCAGAGGATTGGAGAAGATCAGTCTACATCCCAATCCCAAAGAAGGGCAGTGCCAAAGAATGCTCCAACTACCGCACAATTGCACTCATTTCACACGCTAGCAAGGTTATGCTTAAAATTCTACAAGGCAGGCTTAAGCAGTATGTGGACCGAGAACTCCCAGAAGTGCAAGCTGGATTTCGAAGGGGCAGAGGAACCAGAGACCAAATTGCAAACATGCGCTGGATTATGGAGAAAGCTAGAGAGTTCCAGAAAAACATCTACTTCTGCTTCATTGACTACGCAAAAGCATTTGACTGTGTCGACCACAGCAAACTATGGCAAGTTCTTAAAGAAATGGGAGTGCCTGATCACCTCATCCGTCTCCTGAGAAATCTCTATGTGGGACAAGAAGCTACAGTTAGAACTGGATAACTGATTGGTTCAAAATTGGGAAAGGAGTACGACAAGGCTGTATATTGTCTCCCTGCTTATTTAACTTATATGCAGAATTCATCATGTGAAAGGCTGGGCTGGATGAATCCCAAACCGGAATTAAGATTGCCGGAAAAAATATCAACAACCTCAGATATGCTGATGGCAGAAAGTGAGGAGGAATTAAAGAACCTTTTAATGAGGGTGAAAGAGGAGAGCACAAAATATGGTCTGAAGCTCAACATCAAAAAAACTAAGATCATGGCCACTGGTCCCATCACCTCCTGGCAAATAGAAGGGGAAGAAATGGAGGCAGTGAGAGATTTTACTTTCTTGGGCTCCACGATCACTGCAGATGGTGACAGCAGTCACGAAACTAGAAGACGCCAGCATCTTAAAAAGCAAAGATATCACCTTGCCGACAAAGGTCCGTATAGTTAAAGCTATGGTTTTCCCAGTAGTAATGTACGGAAGTGAGAGCTGGACCATAAAGAAGGCTGATCCGAAGAATTGATGCTTTTGAATTATGGTGCTGGAGGAGACTCTTGAGAGTCCCATGGACTGCAAGAAGATCAAACCTATCCATTCTTAAAGAAATCAGCCCTGAGTGCTCACTAGAAGGACAGATTCTGAAGCTGAGGCTCCAGTAATTTGGCCACCTCATGAGAAGAGAATTAGGAGACCCTCCAGAACATGTGGGAGTTATGCTGGTGGCCTCAATATATGTAGAAATGCATTTATTTGGCCAAATATACACGTTTGTATACATTTTTGGGTTGGAGAGCTGCACCATAAAAACTGAAGTACTAATTTTGAAGGCTAACCATCTTTCCGATCCCTTATAGGTTCGATGTTGGGAAAGATGGAGGGCACAAGGAGAAGGGGACGACAGAGGATGAGATGGTTGGACAGTGTTCTCGAAGCTACTAACATGAGTTTGGCCAAACTGCGAGAGGCAGTGAAGGATAGGTGTGCCTGGCGTGCTCTGGTCCATGGGGTCACGAAGAGTCGGACACGACTGAACGACTGAACAACAACAACAACAACAACAACAACAACAACAACAACAATCCTTTGAATGGTCCTTCAGACTTTGGGATGCAGTTCTCAGCTATAAAAAAGCATACAAAAGTATATATTTAAGTTGAGAAAGCATAGAACTTCATGATGTTTTTATGCAGACCTTTAAAAAGAGATTAAGATGAAATGTGCTGGAATGAACGTATAATTGAACACATGCAAAACTTACACAGAACATAATAGAAAGATCAAGCCATCCTTGGCCCTTGTTTGTATGTAGTGCTAATCATTCAGCCCGGACACTGAGATCCAGCACCAAGGGCCTTCTGGCGGTTCCCTCACTGCGAGAAGCAAAGCTACAGGGAACCAGACAGAGGGCCTTCTCGGTAGTGGCGCCCGCCCTGTGGAACGCCCTCCCATCAGGGGTCAGAGAGATAAACAACTACCTGTCATTTAGAAAATACCTGAAGGCAGCCCTGTTTAGGGAAGTTTTTAATTTGTGACTTTGTATTGTATTTTAGTATTTGTTGGAGGCCGCCCAGAGTGGCCGGGGGGGAGACCCGGCCAGATGGGCGGGGTATAAATATTATTATTATTATTATTATTATTATTATCCTACTCAAAACAGATGAACTGGAAATTTTGGACTTGATTAATTTCAGTGGGTCTTCTCTGAGTAAAACTTAGCTGGAGACAACCAGTTAGTATTAGCATGAGCCTAGCTATACTCCTTCTGGTTAAAAGTGTGGGAATCTCCTTTCAGGGCACTTATGCAGATAACATTACACCCCAACCTCCTCCATCCTTCCCTGAGTATAGTAAATGAAGGACAGGATACAATGCATTAATAATACCATCATTACACTGACCTGCTTTACAGTGCTTTTCTAAGGATTAGTGAGATGATGTATGTGAAATGTTTTGAACACGCTAAAGCTCTTTACAATAGCTAAGAATTAATTTATTTTCATATAACTAATTCAGAAGTTGGGGCCCTGAACACTGTAACAAAATCAAAACGATGGAATTTGACAGCACTGTGATTGGAATAGTTTCACCTAGCAACTATTATAACATATATTCTCTCTAATTTTGCGTATGGAAGGGCATATTGTCTATTACCTAATTACACTTCTTAATTGGCATTTTCCCTCTCTCCCAAACCCGAGAATGGAGAACCATAACTTTCATATCTAAATCCGTTGGATTAATGGTGATGAATGACATTTTCGTTACACATTTGAAAGCAGGGCCAATCTGGCAAGAACTTTCCATGCTTTTACCATTCAGAACTGCAAAGCGAGCTCCCAGCGAACGGTGCAGGCCACCCAAGCTGCAGCCAACTTCAAATGATGAATCCAAATTTCAATACGATACATCACTGCCTGGCACATGGTGCTAATTATGTTAAGTTGATGTCAATAATAAAGCCAAGACTGTTTTTTTGTTAAAAAAAAAAATCTTGTATGCTTTTGTGTTGCTTGATTAAACGGCAGCTCCAGACTACTCCTTCTGTGAGCCAAGAAAGTCATCCTTAATGTATTCCTGCCCACTGCGTATGACCTCACTTCCCCCCCTTGGCTTTAGACAGAAGAAAGGGTCCTCAACAGCCTACTGGAACCACTGGCAGAGGAAGAGGAGTGCGAGGGGAGTGCACCGCCCCTGGCAGCGTGATCCTGGTGGGGTGCAATCGCAGCTGGCCCCCCACCCGTGCTGGGCGCCACGCCCCCACAGGTGGCATGCCATGCCCCCAGGATGTGTGCCACGCCCCTGCCCCCACCTGCTCTCCACCCCCCGGTGCCGGAGCATGAAGCTCTGCCACTGACTGGAACAAACCCTTTCTGGGTGATATTATTATGCAGCCTCAAATATGCCAGCCCTGCCTTTGAAGGGACTGGCTCAGAGAGTTTGTAGTGAGGTGGGGTTGGGGACAGCTAGTCTGCTTTTCAGTTCATATCACATTAATCATTGTCGACAGGTCAAAAGTCGATGGGGTTGCTTCTACAGCGACTGTATCATTTTAGCCCTCTTAGTAAATCTTTCAGATGAATGTGTCATATTTCCTGCGACCTTCTGCATTGTTCTGATGTGCTGCCTTCAGCTTTTTACCTCTTACCAAATAGCAAGTGGCTTTCTTCCCTGCGAATTAATTAAGGTTCATGAATTGGAGGCAGCTTCCCCCCTTTTCACCCTTATTAATTCCTCTAAACATCTGTTTCTATGGACAGCGAGAAATGTGGAATGCATTGCATTGTGCGGCTCAAGTATGAACACAGCATTCTGAAATTCAAGG
Organism: Lacerta viridis; assembly: GCA_900245905.1. NCBI lineage: Eukaryota > Metazoa > Chordata > Lepidosauria > Squamata > Lacertidae > Lacerta > Lacerta viridis. The sequence goes on along the minus strand of OFHU01003329.1, from coordinate 6,305 downwards.
GGCTCTGTGACCTTGAAAGCTGGTTTCATAGTTCTGTTCCATAGATAATCTGGATGGCAATGCAGATAACCTATTCCTTCCAGTTGGTTGTATCCAGATGTTGCTCTGACTGATTGCTTCTCAGGGAAGGCTCCCAGTGGTGGGGAAGAGGGGAGATCTTTGCTAATTCCCCAGGCCCACCTACTTCACTGTTCCAAAGAATTAGGAGACCCTCCAGAACATGTGGGAGTTATGCTGGTGGCCTCAATATATGTAGAAATGCATTTATTTGGCCAAATATACACGTTTGTATACATTTTTGGGTTGGAGAGCTGCACCATAAAAACTGAAGTACTAATTTTGAAGGCTAACCATCTTTCCGATCCCTTATAGGTTCGATGTTGGGAAAGATGGAGGGCACAAGGAGAAGGGGACGACAGAGGATGAGATGGTTGGACAGTGTTCTCGAAAGCTACTAACATGAGTTTGGCCAAACTGCGAGAGGCAGTGAAGGATAGGCGTGCCTGGCGTGCTCTGGTCCATGGGGTCACGAAGAGTCGGACACGACTGAACGACTGAACAACAACAACATAGGTTCGATTGGTTCGAGAAGTGCCAATTAAGTTGTTCCTCATTATAATGCACACAGAATTGATTTTCTCCCACATTTCTAGGCAAAAAGAGGTTGAACTGAACTTAAGACTAGGGGAAAAAAGAGAGAAATGGAATAGAAACTCAAATGAAGAGACTCCTCCATCCCTAGCGTGAAGGACAGAACACTTCATGGGGAGCAATCCTATGCACAAGAAGCTAGCTTGAAGCAAACTGCTGTAAATTAAGCTAGTGTAAAGTTACACCAGATCTAAACTCCATTCAGAAATGGGGCTGCTTCAACTGCTCTGCCTAAGCCTGCAAGAGGGAAAGCAAGCTTTTAAAATAGTGTACTACACTGGGCTTCCATGGCATGTGACTTAAGTGGATAGCCTTAGAATTTAGCCTGTGTCTTCCCTCTCTGGCCACGCCCCCCACACCTCCAGAATGCCATTTTTGGTGGACTTACACCTAGGCTTGCCACCTATGTTCTGGCAAAATACAGTGGGGGCCAGCCCTGTTTAGGGAAGCTTTTAATGTTTAATACTGTTGCATTTTAATATTCTATTGGAATGGGTGGGGTATAAATAAAATTATTATTATTATTATTATTATTATTATTATTATTATTATTATTAGGAAGGTGGGCAATGGGTGTTGTTTTTTTTTTTTCTGGTGCTGAAGTGACTTCAGAGCATTCCATTACAATCTATTGCAGCCTAACAGGAGGGCCTCTATGGAATTTTCACACACGGACACAAGCGCACAAATACAAATGAATTTGTAAATCTGTCCTCGCTTGGCTAACCAGAGCTTAAATACCCTATATACTCTAGTATAAGCTGAGTTTTTCAGCACAATTTTTTTTTTTTTTTTTTTTTTTTTTGCTGAAAAAGCCGCCCTTGGTTTATACTTGAGTGAGGCGGGCGGCGGCAGCGGGACAGGCAGTGAGAAAGGAGCCCTTTCTCACCGCTCGTCGAGCCGCTGCCACCACCCGCCTCTCGCATAGGGCTCCATTCTCGCAGCTCGTGCCACCGTCCGCCTCTCACATAGGAGCCGCGGTTGGGAGAGGTGCTGCGTTGTGCCTCTCCCAACCACGGTCTATGCGACAGGCGGGCGGCGGCAGAGGTACGAGCAGCCTGAAAGGAGCTCTTTTGGGCTACTCATTCCTCCTCCTTTACAGCAGCAAAGGTGAACTGGCTTATACTCGAGCCAATAAGCTTTTCCAGTTTTTTTGTAGGAAAATTAGATGCCTTGGCAGTACCTCTGGTTAAGTACTTAATTCATTCCAGGGGTCCGTTCTTAACCTGAAACTGTTCTTAACCTGAAGCACCACTTTAGCTAATGGGGCCTCCCGCTGCCACTGCGCCACCAGAGCACGATTTCTGTTCTTATCCTGAAGCAAAGTTCTTAACCTGAAGCGTTATTTCTGGGTTAGCAGAGTATGTAACCTGAAGCGTATGTAACCTGAAGTGTATGTAACCCGAGGTACCACTGTATTCGGGTCGGCTTATACTCGAGTATATATGGTACATGACCTTTCACACACCCTTTCAAAACATACATTTGGAGAGGATCCCCAACTTGGCAGAGAGAGAGAGAGAAGAAACAACAAACAAACAAGGCCTGAAATACAAGACAAAACTGTCAATTCAGGATGTGGTATTTTACATTGAAGTACAGGACAATTCTGTATTACACAGGACAGATGACCTCCCTACTTACACCCGCTGAGGCAAGATGATCAAGTTATACTGGCATATATTTGGCTAAGCCAAGGTTGAAAACTTTACATCAGCTGATCCAAAGATCTGATGGATCCTAAACTGCTCATTGTGGTGGATTTTGCCATAATACTGTCCCTGTATTTTGGAATACGGTCCAAAGAACTCAGGAGCCACAGTGCTTGACTTGTTCTGAAGATGAGCAATTAAGGCAACTCTTTGCCATACTTTGCATGGCCCCCACCATCACGCACTTTCATCCATAGAACATATCCTGCCCATAGCGTTTTGACAGCATTGTTTGTAGGGACAGATTTGACAAATATATAAACTTCAGGCCAAATACTTGCCTCTTACTTGATAACTCCTAGGACACATTTGTTCTCACTTCATGCTTATTATCTTTAAAATTGCTTCTTCTCCTCTCTGGCTCCCAAGGACAGACTAGTTATTTGTTGCACTACCGTTAATGCAAGTTCAGTAGATATTTCATCCAGATATCTGCTTCTTTAAAACTAACCAAAGTACTTCCCATTGTCAAGAGCACACTTCATATCTCTGGGAAAAGACAGTTGCATTTGAATGTGCTTTACCATATCTCAGGGCTCATCATCCTGGAGAAAAATGTTGCTTCTTCTTTGAATAAAATATTTTCTTTTGGAGAGCTTAACAAGGTTTTCTTTTTTCTGTTAGTTCGTCTTAAAAAGGGGGGTGGGGGCAATTGAATATTTTCAAGATGTGCCCAGTCTGGTAATGTTGTTCACCCCATCTGTGTAGAAGAAAAGAACAAACCACTTGTCAATAATTCTCATGTGATAATTAGCTGATATATGCTGCAATAAATTGATGCAACAGTTAAAACAGGAAGCAGACAGAATGGAAGAACATAGTGCTCATTAATACAAGCATGACTAATGAAAACTTCTGATCTATGATAAACATATAAAAAAAGCCTGGCAGATTTGGTTATCATTAAACTTAACACTTGGAACATGTTTGAAAATCTAGTTTCTTATTTTTACTTTTGCACACTCTAGGGTCAAAACAAATTGACAAGCAGATGGCGAAATTTGTTGATCTCTGAAAAATGTGTCTGAGGGCAGTTCCAGATAAGATGGACAGGGTGTTATTGGGGGGGGCAACCTGGTTGGAGGTTTGTAAGTGATTTGGGCAGGTACAAAGTATTGCCTGACCAAGTGTTACCTATGGAGATTCCAGTGACCTCAATGGTTACAAGTGTGTTTTAACAGCTTATATTGGTCCACTAGCTGTGGCCCTATGGGGAGCAAGTAGACACACAATCATAGTCAGACAAGACTACAGTAATGCTCTCTATGTAGGGATGCCTGTAAGGACAACCTGGAAACTTCAGCTGAGGTAAAATTCATTGGCCAAGATGTTTGTGGGAGCTAGGGAATGCACAGATTTTGTATTAGTCACACCCACTCATTTCCAGATTCATTGCAAGTGCTAGTACTAACTTTTAATATTTGGAATGTCTTGGAATTAAATTATTTTTTAGAACTGCCTACTGTATGTAGGCATCTGGGCCCTGTGATCAGCCTCACTCAGACATCCTGCCCTCTGGCTGGCCACTAACATTGATCATATTGGTAAGTGCTAGAGTTTCATTCGCATCTCTTATGGCCTTTGTCTTTGTGGATTCCATTGCTGTATGATTTTATCTTGGGATGATTATGGTGATTAGGTATTTGTTCAATTGTTTTGATTCTTTTGATTGGAAGCTGCCTTGTGAGGGCTTTCCCCTGAAAGGTGTAGAAAGGAAGAAAGGACACACAACAAAATCCTTTTGGAAACATGCACACCGGATTGTCAGTGAGGAAGAACAGCTCAGATGCTGAGCCTTGAGGAAGGGATGTACTTCAGTGGCAGTAAAGGAAGTGACAGAGGTTATACATATATATATATATATATATATATATATATATATATATATATATATAATTATGGTGGAACCATTGACACAAAAGTCGTCACAACTTTAATGAATGGCCACTGCTAGCTGCTTTACACCTGAGGACAGAGCTGAGTAATGGTGGCAAGATAATTGTCCACAAGATTTGTTGCTTACTGGTATCACTGGTGTCCTGCCAAAGCTGACAATCACTCTAATGCTATTAAGCCAAGATTCATATTTTTTTTAAAAAAAAACAACAACAAATGAGACTCATTAGTTATTATCATTTATTATTTCATTATTACTTTCTCTAATTTCACAAGACAACAGATGTTTTTCATCATCTCGTTCCCCATAAAATATGTAATTGCTGAGCTGCAATTTGGAATAGAAAAGAGCATTCAACAATTCATTATCAAGCTGCTGAACAAAGCTATTTAGAGCACACGAAAGAATGCCACTCATAAGTCAATATACTTGGCAATCAGCAAGATAAAGCCTTCAATCTGCATCAGGTTTTCCTTTCTCTCTCTCTCTCTCTCTCTCTCTCTCTCTTGCTGTTCTTCAGCACCAGCAGTAGCATAATTTTTTTTATCACACACTTGTGTTTTGCATTGCAGCATCCCCATTGTAACAAGCAAATATAAAAATGACAAAGTTCCCCCTTTATTTTTGTTTCGAATGAGTGATAGTGTCATCCTAATGAACCAATTCAGTGCATGTTTATTCATCAAAGCAAGTGACTCTTGTAACATCAGTAGATGCTTTAGTAGGGAGAAGAAGAATTATGACCATTTTGTCCTTGCCTCATGGCGCAGCTAGATCTGGATGCAGATAGTTCAGTGTGCATGCATGTTTCTATCGTGTCTGAGACAACATAACAGAACTGCAGGCCTTATGGTAAACACTTGCTGAAATTCCACTGGCCTGGGCTTGTTTTCAGGGTGTCTCTAGACTGTCACTATTTTCGGGTGGGACTCAATCGCTTACTTGAAAATTCAAGGTGCACAGTTAAAGTTGATTGGGAGATTTTCTGCAACAAGTTCACATCCCCCAGATACTGGGCTGTGTGCTTTTTGAAATTCTATGGGAACCCCCAAAACAGATTGGTGGGGGTGGGGGAAGGGGAGAGGGGAGAACATTTCATTGCACTGACAAAACATTTCACTTAGCACTATGTTGAATACAAATGTAGTTACATGCAGGTCCCACTTTCTGAACACAGAATGTTCCCAGGAAATCGTTTGTTAAGCTAGTGTTTGCTTAACAAGCTGACAATTTCCATTATCTCATATGGGAACATTTTTAATCTGTGATTTGTCCAGTCTCCTCCCTCTCCCCCTCTGTGGTTTCTGCCCTAAACTGCTGCATCCAACAAGCAAAAGACAAACCAAGTGAGGAGGAGATTTGTCTGATCTCTCCTCTTACTGATTCTCTCCCTCCTTCCATGTTTACTGCCAGAAGAAGAAAAGAAGAAGAAGAAGGTGTTTGGATTTGATATCCCGCTTTATCACTACGCTAAGGAGTCTTAAAGCAGCTAACGATCTCCTTTCCCTTCCTCCCCCACATCAAACACTCTGTAAGGTGAGTGAGGCTGAGAGACTTCAAAGAAGTGTGACTAGTCCAAGGTCACCCAGCAGCTCCAATGTGGAGGAGCAGGGAATCGAACCTGGTTCGTCAGATTACAAATCCACTGCTCTTAATTACTATATTAGACTGGCTGCTGCCAGGCAGCAAAACACAAACAAGTAAGGAAGTGGACAAGCTCCAGCTATTCAGATATCTGAATTAGTCATTGGTGCAATGAGGTGTGGGTGTAATTTTTTGTGTTTGGATAACTGAAATTTCCGATAATGATTGTTCTGATAACGGGATCTTATTTTCCCTTTCCTCATTGCATATAGTCAAGTATCTTTTTTTTAAAAAAAAATAATTTTTATTCATTTTATAAGATAAAAACAAAACATACAAAGCAAATGCAAACAAACACAAAACATACATTTCTTATAAATCTTCACATTTTTCTTTAACATTTTAGAGTGACTTCCCCCGGTCTATCCTTTCTGGGTTTCATATCTGAACCAGAGTCAGGA